>OW026521.1:82080724-83280724 GCA_932274085.1 Protocalliphora azurea | reverse complement strand
ACACATATGGAAATACGGAACAAAATAGTGAATTTTGCAACTTTTGACGTGACTTGGTAGCTTTGAGGCCATTATATTACTATTATTAAATGACCTATATCAACATTTTATATATCGTTGAATTGGTAAATAAGTCTATTTTTATATTCTTTTAACATTTTTAAAGTATTTGCAAAATTAGTGGAGTTGTATTAAAAAAATTAATTTTTTTTTGATTTTCAGCCATTTTTTAAAAAAAATTTATTTTTGAAAAATTACCAAAAATAGGTTATTGGAGCTATTTTATTGGTTTTTTTAGGAATGAAAGCTTGATTTGCGTTTTATACATTACATAAGAAATAACATTAAAAATATTATGCTAATATGCTTTTAATACGCTTTTAAAAATAATCGTTAAAAAAATGACTTTTAACATAAAATCTCCACTCCTGCATTCGTTTTTGGCCGGGCGGGAAGCAGTTTAGTGTTAAATCATTCTAAATCTATTTCTATAAAAAATATGGGTACCAAATTTAAAAAAGCTCGCGTGACATTTTTTTTATTAATCGATAAAAATAAAACTATTTTTTAAAATTGACAATTTTCGGGCAATGCTGGATGTAGGGTGCAAACTTAAATCAATTCAAAATTTCTTTATTAACCATTTATGAAGCCTTATCTTTTGAAATTAATAAGGAAAAAAATTTTTTATTAACGGAACTTTGAGAAAAAAGTGAATGAATTGTACTATATTTTTGTAAAAAAATAGCCATTTTTCATGTCAATTTCAGAGTGCTGACTTTGAATATTTTTCATGTCTAGACGAATAGAGATAATCCAAAAATTCTTTCAGCATATTATTTTGAAATATGTAGCAAATTACAAAATATTTTAAAAAAATTTTTACCTCATATATCACCGGACTTATTCCCGAAAAACAAAAGAAAGTCGAGCCAAAAAATCAAAAATTCAAAATTCAAGCGTAAATATCTTTTTAACTGTAAGAGATAACTTAGATGAGTAAGCTTATTTTTTCTTTATCTTGCCAAGCACTTTCCAGAAATATAAAAATCTTTAAAATCGGACTTCATTTGTACAAGTTACGATTTTTTTTAACTTTTACATACTCGAGGTAGTCAACTTTGACACCCTGTAGCTTATCTCGTGTTATCACAGGGTGACTACAAGATGATTTTTCTGAAAGCTTAGGTCCTCCTCTACAACTCTTACATACATTTCAATTTGATCCGACCAGTAGTTTAGGAGATTCAGATTTATTACCAAAAAATTTGCGTTTGACCCCACTGTGTGTTCTTAGACTGGCACTGACTCCACTTTTTTCATATATTTTTGATACCAACATGGCAGAATTTGATGCAATTCTATGAATTTTTCGTCTTTCTTTTGGAGTTGTTGACATTTTCTTCCGCCCTTTCATGTTTTTTCCATATCTTTCCAAATTTTTTAAATAATTGTACACAACTGTCTTTCCTCTATTAATGGTTCTGGCTATTTCGACCGGATTCTGACCTTCAAAAACAGAATTTTTTCTTTTTCAGAGTTATTAAGAGCCTTACCACGTCCCATTTTGAATAAAAACTATTTAGAAACTATTAAATTAAAAACTATATAGCCGTTTATATTGAAAGGAATTCAAATCATAGCCTTCCTGATTAATATTAAAAGAATTCCTTATTCAAGTGACATACGAAATAGTACCACAGAATTACATGTCTTTAAATAAATGTATAATTTTAGTGTAACAAAATATGTATATTTTTTATTTCTTCAGGAAACTAAAGCCAACACTTTGAAATTTGGTTGCGCAAAAATTTATTTTTTTCTGAACTTTAGTTTAAGAGATATACTTAATTAAAGGTAAAAAAATGTGATTCCTTATTCAAGTGGCAGGCATGTATTTGTAATATTTTTATTTGGTAGTTTTAATCAAACATAAAACTCATAAAAATTTGGTCATGAATGATTTTCCCCTAATGAATGCAGTTAGCCAAATCATAAAATGTTGTAAAATGAAAATCAACAAAATTTAGATAAAATTTGTGAATGCGTGTGTAACGTACTAATTTAAATAACTATTTTTGAATAAATTTTACACGCTTTTATAAAGTGTGTTCGCATATGAATTTGTATTCATTCCGGTCATTTTATGAAACAACCACAAAATGTGTCCAAATGCGCATTTTAAATAAGAGTTACTTAACTACAACATACAACGTAATTTTTCGTAATATATATAAACTGCCATTACCCAGCAAAAAAACCATCAAGTGTTTGCAAAAAAGAACATTTTTACCACTTCAAAAGTATAACTAAGTGCATGCGTTGTGCTTTTTTTTACTTCAAAAAAGTGACAGAAAATGCACTTTTAGCAGGTAAGAAAATTTAATAATTTCTAAGAAATTCAAAACTTCTCATATTAACCTTCTAATAAGGCTAATTTTTATAAAAATTTTATAAACATAGTTTATAGAGAAATACTTCAAAAGAAATGAACAAGAAGCACAAAAAAGATCATTCTACCAATGACAAAAGAAAAAATAACTTCTGCAGCTCCTTTTCAGCACTAAGTACTTACTTTCTTCCAATGAAAATACGATGTTCAAATTGTACTTTTTCACCTCTTTCTTTGCTGGGTGGGGATGTCTGGAATTTTAATTTGATAAATAAGCAATATTTTTAATAAAATTTTATTGGTCATGAAATTTTTTTGTTAAAATAACAACTTTGTATATATGATTAATCAGTATTTTGAATGTGTTCCAAAAGATTATTTTACGATTAATATAATAAGGGTGCTCACTTAAACGCTTAAGTTTCCCATTTGTGAAATTGTGCTTATTTGCGCGACATGTTTCATGAACCCTCTTTTCAAATGTTATGCTATATTAAGGATAAGAAAATAAGAAATCATTGTAAATAATTGAAAAATTTTGTTGAAATTAAAGACACATGCAACGATTTTATTTTAATTAACGAAACTATAATTAAAATATAAACAAAAGAAAAAATATAATTATAAACAAAAGACAGCTGATTTATAAATGCACAATTAAACAGTGCAATATAAGTGTTGTGCAAATGAATTTCCATACAATTTTTGACAGTTCATTTGCAGGTGTGTAAACTTGCACACATTGCAAAGTTTGCAAGGGATTTGCGGATTTTCATGAGTACCATTAATATTTAAGCAAAACACTGAGTGTGTTGATTTTCATATTTTTAACACGACCTCATTAAATGCCAGCATCAAATATTTTTACATTAAATTTTCATTAATTACCTTTTAATCAATTTTGGATATAGTTAGGGATCGCAATTTATCTTACTTTTTGATTTCACGGTAGAGGAGGAAAAGTTTGTAGGCTGCCCGGGATCTATAATTATAGCTACCCTCATTAGTTGAAGATATAATCTTTGTACTAGCAGATTTAAAACAGGCTGTAAATGTGCTGAGAAAAAAAATTTGATAAATTGCTTAATCTACTGATTAATCAACTTTAATGAATACTGACATATTACTAAAGCCCTTATGACACTAGCTTTTTTTGTATTTTATTGATGTTAGATTGATAAAATGAAACAGCGAATGATAGAAAGGAACAAATTGGGAAAAACTATACAAAATAAATAAACGCACAATGTTGTCCCCTTCATTTCCATAAAACAAGGCGCTGAAACCAAAAAAAAAAAAAAAAAAATGCTTAAAATCATTGTTTTTATCTATAAACCGCTAGAGTGAGCAACACTTTTACGAATTAATTTCGAAATGTCAATTTGAGATTATTTATTGATAACTTTGATACTCTTTCCACTGGTTAAATTTTTCTATTACAGTACATTTGCACTGTTCTATCAATCCAAGAAAAATAATGAAAAAAGCTAGTGTCATAAGGGCTTAAGCAGTACTGTTGTTCTTATTTAAAAGATTACACAATAAAACATAGATAATATTCTTTTAATCAAGTTTCGTAAAATTAAATTTAAAATTCACAAAAAAATTTTATAAAATTTTAATAAATCTAAAAGTGGTGGCAGATAATTGCATTTCTAGCTCTTAAAAAAAATCTGGGATCACCCTAGGCTTCACTTATAAAACACTCACTTTCGTGTTATAGATCCAATCAGTTCACAATTATATATATATATATATATATATATATATATATGCAAATTTTATAAAATTTATACAAGATTCTTTCAATCAGTTACGCTGTTTTTCATTTATGCCATAGAATCATCCTATATATGTTAATTATTTAATGAATTGTACAAAAAAATCTTACTAAAGAAATTTCGTTAAAATATAGTTGTCGGCTGGATTTTTAGCTTATTTAAAACAAATGCAAAAATATATAAGTTTTTCTTAAAAATAAGGCAATTTTCTTCCATTTTAGTGCTTTTAAAATTCCCCGGAATCCCGGGCGAAATTTCCAAGAAAGCGGCACATGAAAAATTGCAAATTTTTCAGGAATCCCGGGACGGTAAATCCCGGAATGCATTCTCTAAATATAGTAAACTAAGTAAACTTGCTTGCTATTATGCTTATTATACCCACCATCAGTAAAAATGGGGGTATATTGAAATTTCGAAATAATCATCTAAGATCCAATAAAGTATATTGACAATTCCATGAAGGAACGGCAGAGAAATGCCATCTTTGCCTGATATCTCTCAATTTTCACAAACAATATCCCCATTAAACCAGTTTCCAGTTTCGTGAAATTGCGAAAATTCGCTATTTTTTAAAAATTTTCACTTTTTAAAAAATCTCAAAGTATGTAACTTTGAATATCTCTGGGAAGACTTAGTGGATTTTAATGATTTACACGACATTTAAATTGCGATTATTGTCAGTTTTATTTCGAGAGTTTCATTTGAAAATTGCAGCTTAATGCAATTGCACTTTTTAAATGCATTTTTCCTTAAATATACCATTTCAATTTTTTTATTTTTTATCACATTTGGAAAGTATGGAATCTTTGCATAAAAATAAGTTTTTGGGACGCACACATCTTCTTCGCATAATTTGATTTTTACAAAAACATGTTCAACACTTTTTATACATAATAACATTTGTTATTAATTTTTTTTAATAAATGCTTAAAAAATTATAAAAAAGTTTGCAACTTTAAATATTTATATTTCTTGAAGTTAATTACTGATTCGTGTAATTTAAAAAGCATATAAAAGGCCATTGCCCTTTTTGAGCTATCTGCAGCTTAATAATATCATTTTCGTTCAATAATATTTGCAACATACAAATGCAATTTATATATTAATTTTTGAATATTGTGAGTATTAACTTCTTTCTAATTTTTCTAAAATTAAAATATATAAAATAAATACCATAAAATTTATATCCAAAATTAAAAAAAAACAGCACAAAAATTAATCACAATTTATTATTGCAGCTGAGCCGAAAAAATTTTTAAACTCATGAAAAATTGTCGAACAGCCGATTAGCCGCCGCTGATGGAAAGTACTCCTTAAGCCGCCACCGATAAATTATAGTTGACTTGCTTCTTTGGCGCAAGTACGGGTCCAGGTTTGAAGATAATTTGATAAAATTTGGTACATATGATTATTTTTACGCAAGGACAAAGCCTATTGGATTTGGTTATGATCGGCCCATTATTTCACCTAGCCCCCATATTGAGCATAGCTCCCATATACTCCACAGAAATATTAGTATTATGTTAATATTTAATACAAATAAGGTTTATATAAGTAGAAACTACATTCTCAGCTAAATAATATATTATTTATGTATGCGCATGTATGGAAATATTTGCAATATATAGATTCATATATAAAACCATATACCAAAATTATTACCATATATAGGAACTATATGTATATGTGAATTTTTAGTCATACATGAAAACATTTTCCATATCTGGAAGTGTGTATGATCTATCCAAAAATATGTTCCCTAACATGCATTTCAATGAGTTTCAGATGTTAAAAAAAATATTGATATATGTAAAAGGTACAATATGTACGTAAGTATGTTTTATAGAAATATAATTTACACTTAATACAAGTATCGGTGCGCAATTAGACACATGTGCCATTTTCCCAAATTTCAATCAACCAAAAATGTGTAGTAAATACGGAAAAAGGGTGTAGAATTAAAGAAAAGCAAGTTAAATATAAACCGACAAAATCATTAGTCATTTCAGCAGAAATTTTAGTTAATTATTCCTAAATTAGTTAAAATGACGAAAAATCATATTGATGATTAAATAGTTAATTTGAATAATTCTTAGTAAAGTTGAATAAAATTTTATTCGAATTTACTAAACGTTTTCTTCGTATTGAAGAATTTTTATTAAATTAAAGTATATATTTTGTTTAGATAGAGAAGAGAGAGATAGATACAGAAGGTTGACGTGATACACTCCTTGGTATCATATCTCCACCCAGAGACCAATTTCGGTCCATTGTGAATCCCTTCATTTACCCTCGATAGAATAGAGGGAGAAGAAAAGATAGTAGCAAGAAGATAATAGCGTGAAAGACCAAATATAAAAATTTCAGTTATTATTCAGATATACACCTAACTATCCCTTAGCTAATCTATTCCCATGACCAAGTCTATGACGTCGACAAGCTCCATATAACGAACGTTACATAGCCCGTCGAGAAATTGACTGCCCAAACTACGATGTTGCAATCGTGGACAGTAACACATAATATGCTCAATAGACTTGCTCTCATCAACGTAGTGTGTTTGACTAGTCGTCGTTAATTTGATTACAGTGCATTTCTCACTGTATTGGTATTAGTGTAGAAATAAGTGCTTAGTTTGAGGAATTTGAAATAAAGAAAACGGTTGCACAAGCGGCCGATGTTTTAATTAATAAAATAAAATATTAAAAATGATTCTAAAATTGAAGAGCCGATGTTTTAATAAATAAAATATTATACTAATAGTAGCCGAACATAGCCGGAAAAATACCATCTGGGCCAGGTGACTTATAAGGCTCGAATGTATTAACAGCCCATGTTACTTTCTCAACCGTGATGAGCCATCTGATCTATGGATACTACCAGTATCTTCCTGAATCTGGATAGTTCATTAATAGAGTCAATAGTCTCGCTGAACTTAATCCACGAAGACCTTTTAACTCTTTTTTGTACTTATTAAAACTCACCCTGTAGGTGCCACAGTCTTCATCCTTACCAGTTCTATGGGCACTGTTATACAGTCTGCCGAGTGTGGTCTAATGAACACTTAACTCCTTTGACCACCAGACATGTTCTTTTCTCTTACCCGGATAACTCACTGGACAGAAGAGCTCATAGCTTATGGTAATAGACTCCATCATTCTCTTCACTATCGCGTCGAGACTGTCAATCGAATTAAAATCCCTCGGAGTTTCAGGTAGTCTTGAACCCAAATCACGCCCGAAAGAGTCCCAATTCATCTGTCTAGGAACACCCCATGGCTACCCTCTAGTCCTCTAACAGGTCTCCAGATATCAACGTGATATCTATTACCGAATTCCTCTCCTTCATCCTGAACGAATACCCCCTATTACAGATTAAAAGACTATTCGTTATAATAAAAGCAAAAATTGACTCACCTTTCTTATTGATATCCCTGCTAGCCTACACCCTGTCATCCGGTGGCTCTGTCGCCTCATAAGGCACGTATACCGAGGCCAAAAAAAGCTTATTACCTCCTTCTGCCTCACATTGAACGACCGTTAGGTCACCACTGAAAGAATAAAGAAGAATCAACTGAAGTTCATTCCTCATTAGGATACATGTCCTTACCTTATCTCCAGTGGACGGCACGAACAATTTGTATCCTTTAGCCAAGGCTCCTGGATTAGAGCCACATTCATGTTTTTCTCACTGAGGTAGGTTGTTAATTATCTGCACCATTCGCAGCCTCTTTGGCTTTGTCATTTCTCTAGTACCGAAATTTGACATAACCAATCCCGAACGTAACAAACTAATAGTTTTGACACCCTTTATCCAGTCTGCACCCATGAAGGCTATTTCACCCGGTCTGTGCCTTGCCTGAAAGATTTCGTCCATAAGCCTGCCTTCAATCAGTTTCACATTTTCGTACTGATTCAGCAGTTATTGCTGCTTGAATAATGTCCGACTTGGACGAATCCTTCGCCTTTTTGGACGTTGAAGGTTGATCATCACCAGATACTGCTCGCTTTACTACTCCCTTATGAGAGTTCTAAGCGAGCTACTTGGTGCTTTACCAACCTTATTCGCCAAAGGTATCTGCTGGTTATCCCCAGACCTTACTCTTTGTATGACTCCCTTAGCAGGGCCTTAAAAAGAGTCATGTGGTACATGACCAGCTTTCCTGGATGAAGAGGGTATATCATCTCCAGGCTGAGCTCCCTTAATGGACACACAAGTGTCCCCTTGCGGGAACACACAAGACCACAGGATGGCTTGTGAGCACCTTCTTGCTTGCAAGCAGCAAGTTGTGGTTTAAAAGTGCTGAAGACACGGACTCTTTGCCCTTTCAAGCAATTACCGCACCTTCGTCTACCTCCACTTTAAAACCTTCGGGATAAGATATTACCAAGATATCACCGATGGAGCCATAGTTTTGTTCGAACCTAATTACGCTCTTTCGATGTTTCCTGCGAACATGCCTATCCCGTCCGTCTATCAGCGATGGGTCCTTCTTAGCAACTTATTTAGTGCGGCTATGGAGGCCCAAACGCCGTCTTTAGCTATTTCAAGCTTCGTTCGGCTGTCGGTCACGGCTTTTTCATCCGATGGATGCTCTACCGCTGCCTGCCGAACAAATATTTTGGTCAAGGGCCTGGACATGCTTGAAGCTCGTCGAGCTATCCTGCTCCTTATCGAGTGTCGCCGCAGTGGTTGAAGCTCCTGCCCTTTGTTCTGATCAAGAGCAGAGATGACTGTTACCTCATGCTCTTCATCAAACTCAAGAGACAGGCCCTCCAACCCCTCTGTCGCACTAGTTCCGACAAGATCCTTCGACGAGCCCAGCAGACTGTCCTCTTCCGTCAGTTGAGTCAGTATTTGTCCGTGTTGCATGAGAATGTGATTATTCATCAAGTCTCATCAAGTCAGATTCGTCGTCCACATCCTCATGCAACCCCTTTTCAAGACGTCGTCCTTCTCTTTCCCTAACCCGTCCCTATCCCTAACACCTACGTCAACGTCCGTACCTTCCTCTTCCTTAACTAAATCCTCTTCGTCCATTTTTCCCTTGCCCTTTTTCCCCCTTAACCTAATTACATCTATAAATCTTTCCTCTTCAATGTTGGTCCCACGAGTAAGCACGTAATATATAGACTGTCTGCGCAGTGACGGCATACGCGAACTAGGCTGTGATACAACTAACCCTTGCCATCAGCATCAGAGGGGAGCTGTTCTAGATTAGTTTCTTTTCGCACTAAATAATCATTCAGATCCTCTATTACCAGTTTATGTGGTCCGCGGGAAGCGTATGACACAAAGACCGTACTCAGTGCAAAAGAATGTATTCATATTGGCAGGATCACCAATTAGAATACATCAATTGCACTGCGTCCAGTCCATACAACCTAGCCGTTTCCAAGACCTGGCGTGATATAAAGGATGCATTCATGGGGCTAAGGGAAAGGGCTCCAGTACCGCACATGAATACATCCAGTGCCTCACGCCCGGTCCTCCTTATCCGCCACATAGGGACGTGTCCGATGGGAGTAAAGAAATAAAGAATCCGCACAGATTTTGTTTAATTCTACTAAATTTTAGTTGAGTTAAATAAACAAAGTATTCAAATTAAACACTTTTTTTCTTCAAATTGAAGAATTAACTTTAACTATTGAATTTTTTTCAATTTGACAAAATTTTGTAAATTTTAAATAAGTTTTAAGTCCCGGTATTAAAAATTATGTTTATATATTGTTATGTTTTTCCCTTATTATATTATATGCTTATTATATTGCAATAATGAGGTCAGTTTAATTTGCTTCTAAATCCAAATACAAGTTTTTATTATATAACACACACGTTATATTACACAACTAAATTGCAAACTTACAACACGATGGCAACTTTACGATCACTGTCGCTAGGAGGCTCAAAAAAGGCAAAATGCCTCAAAAAAAATAAAGCCAGAAAATTTTTAAAATTTAAAAACTTATTTTTTCTTCTTCTCATTAGTTTTTGATATTTTTAAAGATATTTTAATAAATTTATAAATAAAACATAGAACAGCTGCCAACTCATACATGTCATACTACACGCAATTTGGATTATATTTCATATGAAAAATTACCTAATGTTTTGAGTGACTTTTCGTCATTTTTAAATTAAAATTCATTTTTGATTAAGCACTTCTAAATTTAAGGGTGATTTTTCGCTTTTATAAGAAATTTAAAGAAAAATAAATAAAATTATAAATAAATAAAATTATGCCAAATTATGTTTATAAATAGTTTCTATGGTTAATGAAAAATAATTGTAATAATCGATTTAGTCAGCGAAAATTGTTGGTAATATAAATAATAAAGATTATTTGTGCAAATATATGCACAAAAATGCTTGAATGATGATGATTCTGTTGAAATACTATCATTTTGGCTTTTTTAAGGCAATTTTAAATTTCAAAAAAGGCCAGAAAAAAGATAGAACCTAAAACGAAAATTTTGAGGCTAAAAGCAAAATAAAAAGGATAGAAAAAGCCTTAGAAAAGCTAAACTGGCAACACTGTTTACGACACAAAGATAAATTTACTACTGAACTTTATTCCACAAACAACATTTACTTATATACTAGTGTCTAGTGTTTGGCCTAGGCCAAACAAATTATCTTCTAAAATTTTCTAGTAACGTTAAGAATCATTTAGTCAGCGTTGCTATAACGGCATTTAAAGTGCAATTCTAGCATTTATTTTTCGGCTATTAAACTTTTAATGAAAAAATAATACTAAATGTGATTTAGCACTTTTTTGCAAATAGAGTATCTATTTTGGCATCAAAAGTGCATTTTTAGCATTTTTAATTACTTTTTGCACTGTTATATTTAAATATACATGGAGGACGAAATAGACAAAAATATAAAAAAAATATAAATATGTAGGACGTTAACAAATTTCGAGGTGATCTAATATGTCCGTTTATGTGACAATTTCGGTTCTTGTAACCAATGTTGCTAGGAGGTGAAAAAAAGTTAAATTTTTCTTATTTTTTTTTTCGTTCTCATTAGTTTTTGATATTTTTTTTTAAAGATCTTGTCGTGAATTTATAAATGAAACATAGCACTAACAAAATATAAGCCAGAATCAATAAAAAAGCTCCCAAAAATTCCCATACAAATTTGGGTTATTTTTTAGGTGAGAAATTACCTAATGATTTCAAATGATTTTTCGTCATTTTTAAACTATAACTTCTTGTTCATTAAGCATTTCTAAATTTGTGGTTGATTTTTCGCTTCTGTAAGATTTTTTCTTTTTTAATTATGCTAGAAACACAATTATGTCGTATGGACGTAGAAGCGCAGGTACGTTGACGAATCAGAACTAAAACATTTTTATTGAAAAGCGTTCAAATAGATTTAATTCTATTTTTTTCAAGGAGTACGACCGTATTTGTCATTTGAAAAACAAAAAAAAAAAAAAAAGGGAAAACAATTAAAATAGTTTTTAAATATTTTTTTTTTTATGTGAAAAGAAAATTTAAACAAAACAAATAAAAAATTTCACAGTTTGTTTAGTTTTTCCAATATTTATTTCAAACAAAAAGGTACGTTTACGCCGTAATTGTGGGTAAAATAAACGCAAATACAACACAAATACGATAGTTGTACATTCCCACGACGCAATTGTGTTCCCAGCATTATGTTTATTAACAGATTTTGTGCGAATAAATACAAAAATATGCTTAAATGAATGATTCTGTAAAAATAAAATTAGCAATAGCTAATTAAAAATTATTTTCTTCGTTGTTGAAATACTATAATTTTTGTCTTTTTAAGACAATTTTAGGAACCAAAAACACCTAAGAAACCTGGTAGAAGCTAAAAGGAAAATTTTGAGACTAAAAACTTAATAAAAAGATTAGATTTAGCCTTAAAAATGCTAAACTGGCAACACGAAATGGAAGAAAACAAAAATGTTCGAAGAAAAAACAAAAGTGTAATTTTGGACTTCACCACTTCCGATTTAAATTTTATGTATTTAAAAAATCGGAAAAAGTTCTCTTTGAACCGATATAAAAACTAAACTGTAATTAATTTTGCAATTTTAAGGAACTTCAAATTTTGCATTGCTGTAATGAATGTGTATGGCCCGATGCGTGTTTTTTTTTTTCTACCAAATATGAAACGATTTTAAATATTTTCTGAATATTTACTAAGTAAGACAAAAAGGTACTTACTATTATAGTACATAATTTCCTATGGCTTAACAAATATTTGTATTCAAATATTGAATCATTAATTTTTGGCCTAAATTGCTTTGCGTTTTTGGCGTAAAACTTTTTAATAAATAACCTTTTTATAGTGCAATAAGAAAGTGACCTCGTAAGCCCAGCTGATTTACAATTTTTTTATTTACAGACCGCGCGAAACTGTAAAATTGTTTTTGCATTCGTTTGTAATATTTTTTGCAACTTTTATTTACTCTTTTTCTCCTTCATTATATTTGTAGATGTACGGTCACTTTATAATTACATTATGTAACCTTATGATATTCTAAATATATACTACTAAAGAAAAAGTTTTGAATTAACACAATTTGTTAACTCGAAATAAAATGATTTTCAAAAATTTCTATTTTTTACATTTTTTTAAATTTTGTTAGAAACAATAAATATTCTTTGGACTTTTTAAAAAAGTTTTATAAAATGTGTGCGACCCTACAATTTGTAATGATAAAAATTCATAAATTTTTGTAGGAAAGTTTAACTTTCGATTGTCGATTACGTAAATAACTTTTTTGACGTTGCATACAACAATAAGTTAAAAATTTATGCAACCGATTCCTAAGTATTAATATATATTTCAATTTATGAGCTATGTTCCTGAAAACATGATTTTAATTTTATATATATATATAGGACCACCTTATAGCCAATATTGTTATAATTGTAAAAATCGAACCCTTTAGTTAATTAAGTCAAAAAACTTTACCCACCGAAATGCTATTCTGCATTTTTTTTTTTTTTTTTTATTTGAACATTTTTTATATAAAGTTCTAATTATTTAAAGGTGTTACGTATGGATCAGAATTACTTTGTTTTATATTCTTCTTCCACCTAAAGAAAAAAATTATTTATAAAGGTTTTTAGAAAAAATTTACTTAAATAGAAAATGAAGAATAAAAATCTGACTAGACTTATTTAACGCATTTTTGTACATATTTTGTGTCAAATTGGCAGGAAATGATTTTGAATTTTAATTTGCAACGTAAAGTACCATCAATAAAAAATAATTAATTCTTCTATTTTTATAAGTTTTATATTAATTTTTGCGATTTCACAGAAATTGAATAGGAAAAGTTTGTAAAATTATTTTGTGTCAAAATAGACATAAAAAACTGATGGAAACTTAAGTAATTCGGCGAAAAATTTTAAATTTTTGATACCAAAATAATATTATTAATAAAAAATTTATATATAGTTCAGTGTTCGATGTACAATGGTGTAGGGTATCATATGGTCGGGCCTGACTGACAATATTTTCTGACTGTTACACTGTACTCGAAAACGAGACATATTTTTTTTAACAATTTGGGCACCCATTGGGTAAATTTAAATCGATGAATGTGTATTGGTGTTAACAATTTTTAAAAGTTAGCGTTCGATTTTGAAATATTTCATTTTGAAAACCTGAAAGGGGGGATAGGAAAGTTAAGTTTTTTCGCTTAAATTTAATAATTTACTAGTTAAATTTAAACAATATAAACAATTAGGATTCTATTGAAGTTTAGAAGAAAGAATTTTTATTATAAAATATATTATAAAAGCTAAATAACAAAATTTTAAACTAAAAAAAAATAATATTAAAATTCTGTAAGTAAAAAAACTAATGTTATCAACGAGCAACTTTTCAAACAAAAATTGTATTGAAATTTATTTAATTTATTATTGGGGTATATATCCAATCGATTTATTGTTTATTTTACATAATAATAATAATGCCTATAATTTTTACTACTTCCTTAATAAAGTTTAAATCCAAATATCGCAAATACAAGCAGTAGTATGCTTATGTACTTTCGGGATCACTTTTTCCATACTAAAAGATCCTTTATCAGGTGCGTATTCAGCCAAATCATTTGTGGGGAGGTTGAAATTTTTCAAGAGTTTTTATCGTCAGTGAAAAAAATATGTTAAGTTAAATCGCAATTTTTTTTATATTGATTTAGGTGTGTGTTTCATGAACTGTAGTAGGATATGTGTGTTTATTGTGTGCTTTTTAATAAATATTGCAATTTTTTATGTTTATTTAATAAATATTTAAACTCTAAATAAACAAAAAGTATAATGATTATTTGTTTTATATATACAAAGTCCCATTTTAAGGAGCTTTCAAATATAAGGTATAATTTATAGTAAAGTTAATTTTTCTCTTACTTAATAATAAACATAAATATAATAATATATTTGTAAACAAAAAGATTGACTTGTATATAGGAAAATATGAAAAAGATAAGATCATGTTTTAATTCTACGAATTGATGTTGCGTAAGCTACCAATATTTCTTAAGATTCAAATTGGGTTTAATGTTTATAACTTTCATATAAATATTTGTATCAAAATGACGATTTTCTATTGTAAGTTCTTTACAATTTATTGACTTTATATTGGATCGTCTATAAATATGATAAAATATAGGAATACCTACCTACCTTTTGGATAAAACCATTTCTATCAAGAAAAAGAAAAGCCTTAGATGGAATAAATTTTGTAGAGTTCATGAAATGTACTCTTCGGAAACATAGAAGGGAACCATAATTAGATTATTTTCATTGGTATTCACAATGTGTAACATATGATCTCTTATAATATGAATAATAAAGTTATCAAATCTAGATATTTCGGCTTTTTCATAAAGAATTTTGTTGTATATATATTTTTTGTAGTTGCTGTTCTTTCATCTGTATAATGAAGTGCAACGCCTGAGACATTTCCTTTCATATATTCGTATCTTCTCCATAAACGAAGGGCATATGTTAAATCATATTTGGCTATCGTATAATAGAATTGGTCTTATTAATAATTGCTACATAATAATTTCAACTCTTGGTTGTATATATTTAGAAAAAAATAATTTCTTATATATAAAAATGCTTTTAGAAGAATGCATATTAGAAGAGTACTTTGGACGCATTCTTGAAAGCCTGCCTTAAAAATGTTTATTCACCGAAATTGTAAAATTACACTGGGAAACAGTCATTTTGCGGTTTGGAATTTAATTGCAAATTTTTACTAATTTGAGGTCTCCATACTTAGATTATTTTTAAATTTGCCCAGTAGTTTCAGAGATATCGTTGAAGTTTTGAAAAAAAATAACAATTAAAAAAAATTTTGTTTGGTCTTTAATAACTCATAAAAAATAAAAATGCTACAAAAACCACAGTTTTGGTCTAAAAACATTTAGTTAAACATATGAATATATTAAACAATGAAATGAGCTTCATTTCGTTGCAATCGGTGGGAATATATATATATATATATATATATATATATATATATATATATATATATATATATATATAGTCAACACAAAGTTCAATTTTGTTGCAACATACAAATGAAAAAATGTTTTTTTATGGAAATCGCGATTTTTATCAATTCAGTTTTCTCAGTAAATTGTGAATAAAATCAAAAGTTGTGCACCGATTGCTCATTTCAGTCGAAATATGTTTAACTAAATGTTTTTAGACCAAAACTGTGTCGCATATGTCGCATTTTTATTTTTTATGAACTGTTAAAGAGCAAAAAAAAATTTTTTTAAATTGTTACTTTTTTCAAAACTTCAACGATATCTCTGAAGCTACTGGGCAAATTTAAAAATAATGTAAGCACGGCCTAAAGATAATATTGTTGCCGATTTTCGGTTTTTTTTTTACTGAATATGGTGAACCATTTTCAAGTTATTGCAATATATATGGTGAAAGTGCCTTAATTTTGAACATAACGGTATATCTTGAAAAGTCGGGCTGATAGAGAAAAATGGAGATTAGATTTGAAATCAGCAACCTCAAATTAAATAGTATACATTTGCAACGAAGTTCCAGACCGCACAAAAGTTTCAATTTTGTTCCCTGGTGTTATCATTCAAAAGTTGTGTAGGTTGTTTTAAAAAAAATTATAATCTATTGAAAGTAATTAATGTATCTTTTAGTCGAATCATGTGATTTAAATCTTGGGATTGTGGTGTCTATAGCCCTTGTAATATAATCATTCAATTTACGCAAATGATAGTCTATTCCATTATTATTCAGATTCCTTTCAGCTGGGATTATTATATTACTGCTCATCAAAAACTTTCCAAATTTTTTCCAATTTGCTTTCGGAAAATTCAATTTAAACCCTGGGGAATCACTGAAGAAAGAAAGTGGGTGGTCATTCTTAAAACCTAATAATATAATTTGAACTGCGTCGTGAACATTGTCATAATGAAGAGTCTCAAGACAATTTATGGAATCATTGGCAAGTCTCGAATGAATTATACACAGATCTAAATATGAATTACATGTTGCTGCAATATTTTTGTATACACGGTCAAATGCATTTTATGAAATTGAAAACCATTGAATATATTTTTGTCAACATTTTTTTGTATATACATATAATAATAATAATAATAATAATAATAATAATAATAATAGTAATAAAAATTATAATAATATATAATAATATTAAAGTACATACAAACATTTTAATGAGGACACAATTTTTTGCACTTTTTATTGTGATGAAATTGAAAACTGATGACTTACATATATAGCATTTGAGTATTAAATAATACATTTAATACTCAAATACATTTATTCCATAATACATTTATTCAATAGGTTTTAAATTTTGTAGATAATTGCGATGAATTTAATATGAAAACGCTTTTTGCTAAATGTTCCATTTATAAATTTGTTGCTAGTTTTCTTTTTAAATTACATTTTTTTAATGAATTTTCTATTTACATATATACAATGACGAATTATTTTTTATTTAGTGAAAATATTGCACTGATTTCTATCTATACAAAATATTAAATTATTATTTGTTGTTTACATGTTAGTAGTTATTGACTTCATTCCTTTTTCTAATGAAAACAACAAAATACATGTAGACACATATATTTTGTCTTTGCGTTTTGAAAAAAAATTTTACTTGTATTCTGTGGCAGCTAAATTTATTTTTTGTGTGAGAATGATTTTTTGTTAAAGAAAATAAAACAAATTTTGTTGATAAAAATTTAAATCTTATTTAATCATTAATTTCGTTGGTTTTTCCTTAAAAATCAAAAACAAATTTTTGTTAATTGTTTTCGAAAAGCAAATGAAAACTACTAAAACAATTATCTATGAAACAGTCTGTTCACCACATTTCATAACACTAAGCTCTCATGGCTTCCAAAAAAATTTTACAAAAATTATGTACATTTTTTCTAAACTTCAATAAAGTAAACACGAAATTGAACTATCATATCATGTGTTGCTTCCTTAAAAAAAAAAAAAACTGATAAGTTCTAATGACTACTAAATTTATACATATACATATGTTTATATTTATACAAAAAACAACAACAATGAGTCATTATGATGCTTATACCCTGATAACATTTTCTATCCAAATTTGAATTAAAGAGTAACTTCAAGTTGTTTTTAACAGTCGAATATGATATCATTTTCTTATTCAAAAAGAGTCACCGTGTGGGAAGAAATGTGCAGCAGATCTAATACTTTTTTAATGACTCTATTAAGTGATTTTTTATGTGTCAAATTGGAAGAGCAAATGTGACTATTTTTTGTCGAAATCCAAACTTTGACTAAATAGTATTCATATTTATTTTGAAATAGTAAAAAATAAATTATTTTTCTATATAAGAAGAGTCATCGTTCTGTTAAAAATATACCGCAGTTTTGATACTTTTTTAATCACACTATTAAGTGTTTTTTTTTTTGACGAATTAGATTCATTTAGGGTTATTCAAAAGCGGTGCTTACGAAAATCTGAATATAAAATAAAAAATAAGTATTGAAATCAGTCGCGAATCCACGGGGGTAGGGGTGGTATAGGAAATTTACCACAACAAAAGTTTTGATTTACTATTCAGATTTCATTTTGGAAGTGAAATAAAAATAGTAACGTATTCAAATAAATGCCTTAACATAATAAATTTTTTAAAAAAATCTTAATAGGGCTTCTTGAAATATTTGTAAAATACCTTAAAAAAAAGGAAAAATTAGTTGTAACTAAAAATTATTAAACATTTAACATTTTCTTATGAAATAAGACTTTTTGTGTAATTTTCAGAAAATATTTTATTAGGCCATCTGAAAGCTTTATTGATCGCATATTTTAATCCATTTTACAATATCTGGATTAGTTTGAATTTTATAATGATTAATATGTAATTTTATATGACCTTCATACAAAAAATTCATTGTTTTTTTCGCTTTCCTGAAAAGATGTAGATAAACATAAGACTTTGCTTCCACACACCAACGAAATATAAATAAAAATTTAGAATTTAAAACTTCTTAATTTTACTTCATTTAGAAAAATTTATAACTATAATTTTCATATTAAGGAAATAATATTGCAATACACTCTGCTACAACGAAAAATCACTCGAAAAATGGCACAGCATAATATGTACATATTTGATTATGTTTCGGTCAAATATTAAAAACAAATTTATAAACAACTTTTAAATTAATATTTTTTTTCAAGATGTAATGCATTATAAATTTGTATAGAAAGGCGATAGAACGATGCAAAAATTTTTAAAGACATTTCTGTTGTTAAGTTAACAAGATTTTTTTTTTAATTTACGCGAAAAATGTATAACTTATTCGTTAACTTTCCGCACATTTTTTTGGCCAAAAAGTATATATATATATATATATATATATATATATATATATATATACATATATATATATACGTATATATATATATATATATATATATATACATATATATATATATATATATATATATACATATATATATATATATATATATATATATATATATATATATAAATGTGTTTCATAATTCAAAAATTATATCTAAAACCATAATTTTTTGTGCGACGACCAAAATTTGAAACAAAAATTTGGCAAGCGATTAAAAATTTTTTTATGTCAGAGGTACCTAACTTTGAGCCCCCTTAGCTCCGCCCCTGAGGGTTTTTTAGATTGTACAATCCAAAATATAAAAGAGTTTTTTTTTGGAAATAGGCTCAGCCTAGAAGATTTAAGTTATATACTATTGAATTGGTTAAAAAGTAAATTTGTGCAAATGAAAAATTTCGTTCAGTTTTCGTCATTTAAAAAAATATCCAGATGAATTATAGAAGATAGTTTCTTTGTTATATAATACTATTTTTAAGCCATAAGAGTAGTTACAAGGCCCAATATTTTAGTATAATGTGGCACAATTGATTTATTAATTATTAATTTATACGTTTTAAAAGTTTTACCCACGGAGAAATTTAATTAACAAAAATTATAAAATCAGATCATTGTAATCGGTTGAATAACAAATAAAGATTACCAGCACCGTTAAAATTAAAATATTTTTTTAAACGTTAATAAAGATTTCTCTGTGTTATCATCCTTCGGCTCAAGAACTATTTCCTCTATATATGTCGAACACCGGCTTCGCTGAGTAAACTATTTTTAGAAATCAACAAAATTTTGTAATTGCAGATAATATCAATAAAAATGCCGTTTTTCCTCTTAAATATTTATTGAATATGTTATAAATCATTAGAAAGGTATTTTTACGTACTTTTAAACTTTTAATATAACTTAAATCGCATGTGTATTAATAAAGATATTCCAAAAAAATTTATCAAACTTTTAGAGGCTCACAATTCATACACTATGAGTTTATATAAACAATTTACTTTACGAAAACATATATATATATGTTTTCTTTTTCATCTTCATTATTAAATAAATCTTCATTATTAATTAAATCTTCATTATTAAATAATGTTAAGAAACACAAATTAATTGAATTACATATTTCTTCCACCAATGTAAAAGTTGATAAATAATTCCAAAAATTGTTTCTCAAAATAATACGGATCATTTAATTAAACATTTATGTTTTGATAAAATTATAAAAACCAAAACAATTTGCCATGATAACTTTGTCTTCGTAAACATTAGCAACCCTAAATACTTTATATACTTTTTTTTTTTTGCATAATTCACAGATAACACAAACATCTGTATATCAACATGTTCAGTTATTCCTTTTGAGCTATTTACAAATGTTTATAAACATGTACTTAAGTTCTCTTAAACATTACTTAAAGTAACATTTATTTATGATATATTCCAGAAGAGAAGAAAATAGTAAATAATTTAAGAGGGATTAATGTGATGAATAAGTATTAAAAAAGTAATACTCATAATTTTATGTTGATTTATATGTTATTCATTCATAAAAATTCAGCAAAACAAAAGGGTAAAGAAAGCTATGTTTAGTTAGTAGTTACTAATGAACGATAACGGGTAGGTTAAAATAATCGGTAGCTGTTACACCGCAGGAGAAAAGAGTAACAACACTAACTTCAGATCATTTCCTTTACTACATGAAGTTTTTAATTGTTCTTTTCTGTTTGATCTGTGCTACGATTAAGACGAATTCTTAGAGTTAAAGGTATAACCAATAGAATTAAATTAAAACACGTGTAAGAAGATAATTATAACCAATTATTCAGACGTCTTTGATTTGGAATATAAATCAGGTAGTTCTTAAAATAAATCAGAATTATTTTTTTTATTAATTCATTAATTTAGGAAAATACCAAAAGTACAACAACCGGTTGCATTATCCAAGTTAATATTCTGGAATAGAAATACATAACCACTATTGGTCCAAGAATAGTAAAAAATCTTACTTGTGCGACAGCTTTACAAGAGTGGAAATTAAATTTTTAATTTACATAGGAAATTCATGTCAAAAAAGGGCTGGTAAGATCTTTATTATTTTTTTTTTTCATGTAATATTTCACCCATACTAAAGTCCTATTTTTATGTCAGGTCTATTATCGTTCAGACTAAATGATAGCCAGCCACTACCATTTTTCTTGCATGTATAAAAATATAAAAATAAAAAAAGAGAAAGTATTACAAATCCAACAGTTTTACCTCATTTAAAGTAGTTCCAAAAGCTTTATTTTAAAATACCCATATTGAAGACTAAAAAAACCCTAAATACTTACCTAGATAAATTACTGGAAAACCAAAATTCATTCAATAAACCATTAAAGTTGATAAGATATGCCAAACTTCAACAATATCACCATTTTGAATAAACACAAAAACTATTTTCTAAAGTCTTAAACTAAAGCTTAAAGCTAATTTTCTAACTTAACAATATAAAACTACATTTTTAATCTAAATTCTAAACTTATTATTTCTAACTTAATTTCTTAAAATAATTAATGATAATTTAAATTTCCTAAAATGTACTAGGTAATAATTTTTTTAAGGCAAACCCAAAAAATTAATCTTGATAAAATACCCTGTACTGCTACATTTTGTTATTTACTTATTTCACTACTTATTGTAAATTTTACTTATATGCAAGAATTCTCCCCCTCATAAATCTATCATTTAGTCAACATCATTCATAAATAAGATCCAGAGGCCTCTGCGACAGCGACTAAGATTTGGTGAGTGAAATGAAATAGAACAATTATTTGACTTCTCTTAAATTCTTGCATATCAATAAAAAAAAATACAATAAACAAAGAATAAATGTGTAACAAGTAATAGGAACATTATTAACACCTCATGTAAGAGAACCTGTGTCATTTTCTTTGCTTCTATCAATCTATTAATTTTATTACTATTGTGTTTTTACATACAGTATACATATGTTCCTATTGCTTGTTTATTCTATTATGGCAGATATTTATATTTACACTAACTAATATTTGAATATAGTAAAATTTAAAAATTTATGTAAATCTACAATTTAACTATCTAAAAGTAAATCTTATCTACTTAAAACTAAATGTATTATAAGTAAATTAAAATATTAATCATTAACACTTTTTTTTTAGTATTATACATCCAAATTATTTTTTTTCATTACCTTTTTTTCTGTTACATTATCGCATGGCTTGAATAAATAGTAAAATTATTCATAATGAATTGCTAATTCTTACAAAGTTTTCTTCCATGGTATAATCGGTTAGGCTGACCTTTTTTTTATGGGATTTTGTGAACTAGTTATTTGCCGGCAAAATCATGGAATGGGTGGGTTTAGAGGCAAAGATTTCATGCAACATCTGAAATCTTAGTTTATTGGAATATAATCAATACTCTAGCTTACTTATTGTGTTATTATTATTATTTTTTTTTTTTTTTTTTTTTTTTTTTGTAACCATTTTTTTTTTGATAATATGGTTACCTTGGTCTATATAAGTCATAATTTTTACCTTTAAGAAGGGAGTCTTTAATAAATATTTTTATGTGGAACTAGGCTGAATTTAGAAAAGACATGAACCTCCCCAACCCGATTGAAGCTAGCTAAAATGGCTCCCGCAGTCTTTTTTATTATTCAGACCTTAATTACGATTTCAATTGTTTTTAAACAATTTGATTTCGAAGAAAAAAAGAAAATGTTTCTTTTTGGTTATTTTCAAATAGTCACATATTACATAAAATGGCGCCCAACGTGGGGCAGAAAGTGTTACAAAATATTGGTACATTTTCGGTTCTGTTCATTTCAAATTAAATTTAAATTTGTTAGATTTCATTATAAATTTAGTGTTAAATTGATTTTGTTCTTTTAAGTGTTTTCTTTGTGAATAGTTGTTTATATATTATAGGATTTTAGAGATTTGAGGTTCGAGTCATCTAACCATTTTATCTCTAAATGATTCTTTCAGGAGATGACAATTAAATGCAAAATAAGTTTCATACTATTATAAGTTTTTTTTGTAACATATTATTTTCTTAAGTTATTGGCTTAGATTCCTGCACGTTGTATATAATGAGAATATGTTAAATGGCACTGTGCAATTCAGCATCTCTTATATATAAGATTATTATAGAAAAGGAAAATATTAATTGCTGGTTTGTAAATAACTTATGAAAGTGGTAGATTACAAAAGATTCCATAGCCTAAATTGTTTTCCTGTATTGATTATTATTCGCAAACAAATTTTCTCAGCCTAATTTTTAATACCATGGAAAGAAAAATAACTTTTATGAAAAAATATATAGGTCTGCTTAAAGCATTTGTTTTGTAAAATAATTAATTTAAAAAAAAAAAAATACATTCACAATTGAAAAAATGCATAAATTTCAGTAATTATTGATCCGTCTAGTAGTTTTTTTTCATATTTACAGAATCCTACTACATTTAAAATACACTAGCAAATCTTATTCTAAAATGTCCTTAGAACGAACACCTCCGCATCCATCAAGTATGTCGCAAGTACCATCTCCGGCCATATCTACTGCCAATGCTTCTAGTCAAGCTCCTATAATGGCACCTGCTTCAAATGATCTTTGTTGTATTTGCAATGAACGCCTTGACGGCAAAATTGAGTGTTTGTTACTAGTAAGTTGTAACCATACTTTTCGTCGTCCCTGTATAGAGAATTATTTATCTAGTAGCAATGAATGTCCATTATGTCATATACCTTGTCAATTGGCAGATTTAAAACAAATTTCGTTTCCTGGAAAACCTTTAAAATCTACCTTAAGACAACGTGGTGGGGCTTCAAAACAATATCACACCCGTAGTTTTTCCAGAAATCTTTTTCATGAACCACAAACTCCTGCAATGGCTACGGTGGGTAATACTAACACGGCTATTTCGGTAAACAATGAAAATACCTTGCAGAATCCACTAGAAAATAATGTATTAGATACTGGAGCAAATGGTGTACCAAATGTTTCTCAAACTGGCGTAGTAGATTATATAGAGTTTAACAGAATGATTGAAAGCACTATACTTTACAAAATGTTATTCAGAATAGACCACCATCTGTTAATAATTCACAACGAATAACTACATCTCAAGTTCAAAATAATACCAACCCTTCGGCCAATTCATCTTTTTCTATCAATACCACTAATTATCAGAATGATAAAATAACTTCAATTATACAAAATTGGGGGTTAAAATTTGATGGTACATCAACTGGTTTAACAGTTGATGAATTTTTGTATAGATTAAAGTCCTTAACTTTCGATAATTTTCAAGGAGATTTTAATATTATCTGTAAAAATCTTCACATTTTGTTGACTGGTAAAGCTAGAGAATGGTTTTGGCGTTACCACATGCAAGTGGATGATATTAACTGGAAAGATTTTAATGAAGCCATTCGATTTCAATACAAAGATTTTAAATCTTCATTTGACATCCGTGAGGAAATCAGAAATCGTAAGCAAAAGGCTGGAGAGTCTTTTGATATGTTTTATGAATCCCTTTCAACCATAATGGATAGACTCCCAACACCTCTTCTGAAATGGATCTAATAGAGATAATCACTCGCAATTTACGTCCAGAAATAAGACACGAGCTACTCTATATTCCCATTCATTCAATTCCCCATCTCAGAAAGCTCGTTCAAATGCGAGAAAGTTTTTTAAATGATGAGTATGTGCGAAGAAATTTCTCTGCTAGAACTTCAAATCAATTTTCACCTAGACGTCATATAGCTGAAGTCGATTTTGACCAAGAAAAACAACTTCCTTTAGACATTGTAAATGAATCTTCAGTAGATGCTATACAAAGGGATGAAACTACACCCCGTTGCTGGAATTGCGACCAGCTCGGTCATTATTATCAAGATTGCCTCGAAGACAGAACTGTCTTTTGTTATGGCTGTGGGGCTAAAAACACATATCGCCCACAATGCCTAAAATGTATAGCTAGAAAATCTTCAAAAAACTACAAAACCAATGTTCCAAAGGAACAATAAATACCACATCTTTAAAACCTGATAAGAACATTGATACGTCCCCTGATTTTGAGAAAACTATGAACTTAAATGTAAAGTGTAAACACGACGATAACACAAAATATACCATTCTAAAACGTGACTTCATTGCCACTTCATAAGAAATGGCAATTATATATATCAAAACGAAATGAAATTTTTAGTGATTCTCCTATTTGTGAATTAAAAATGAATTGTTCCCCTAAAAGTTCAACCATTAGGCTCAGAAATTTCTATAGATGTCGTAAATTTGGTTCTAAACTTTTAGTTTCGGCGATAGTTAATAGTTCGAAAGATGGCCGTTACTACGCAAAAGTATCTTTCTTAAAATATGTTGAATATGGTCTTGTAGATACTGGGGCCAGCATAAGCTGCATAGGAGCTGATTTGGCAACAGAAAATTTTTCAAAATGCCCAAATTTTTTCAAATGTAAAACTTCAGTAAAAACTGCCGATGGTAGGGCACAACATGTTTTAGGCTGGATTTGCGTAGCAGTTACCTTTAACAATATCACTCACAATATTAATTTATTCATTATTCCAAATATTTCTCAAAGGCTTTTGCTCGGGATAGATTTTTGCAAAAAGTTCGATTTGTTACCTAATATAACTAATTCTGGAGACTTGATAGATATTTGTATTAGTGGTCTAGCAATTTCTGATTCACTTCAGTGTAAATTATCCAAAAACTTATCTAATATGTCCAAGAGTCCGTCCGATTGTATAGAAATAGGAGATTCTAATTATGATGAATATTTTTATAAGTTGACTCCAAGTCAAAAACAGCAACTAAATGCTGTTATCTCAATTTTTCCAAATTTCGAACAGAAAGGTTTGGGTAGAACTACCTTCATTAAACACGAGATTGACGTTGGCAACTCTAAGCCAATAAAACAGAGATTTTATCCCGTCTCACCGGCGGTGGAAAAACTTATATATTCCGAAGTAGATCGTATGTTGTCGTTAGGGGTCATCGAACCATCCATTTCACCATGGAGCTCTCCGATGAGGCTCGTAATTAAACCCCATAAAGTACGCCTCTGCCTTGATGCGAGGAAAATAAATTCGGTAACGAAAAAGAACGCCTACCCCCTACCCTCAATGGAAGGTATTTTTTCACGTCTACCAAAAGCGAACATTATTTCGAAACTCGATCTAAAAGATGCCTACTGGCAGATCGGCTTATCTGAGAAGTCCAAAGCTATAACGGCATTCACAATACCCTTAAGGCCGTTATACCAATTTGTGGTTATGCCTTTTGGGCTGTGCAATGCCCCCCAAACAATGTGTCGTCTCATGGACGAAATTGTTCCCCCTGATCTGAAAAACAATATTTTTGGATATTTAGACGACCTGATAGTAGTGTCAGAAAATTTTGAGGACCATTTGGAATTACTTATTCGCATAGCTGGACAATTTAAGAAGGCAAATTTGACTCTAAATATCTCTAAGAGTCATTTCTGTGTGACTAGAGTAAAATATCTAGGCTATGTAATTGGTGACGGTGGAATTACAACTGACCCGGAGAAGATAAGCGCAATTGTTAATTGGCCAGTCCCTTCAAATCTGAGACAAGTCAGAGGATTTCTAGGAATCGCTGGCTGGTATAGAAGGTTTATCGAAAACTTTTCTTCTATAGCCTTCCCAATTACCGAGACCCTTTCTTGTAAACGAAAATTTATTTGGACACCAGAAGCCCAAGCTTCATTTGAAAAGATAAAATCTCTTTTAACTTCTGCACCGGTTCTCCTTAACCCAGATTTCGAGAAAAATTTTTTTGTCCATTGCGACGCCAGTGACTATGGCATAGGCGCTGTATTAATACAGTTAGATAATAAAGGGCAAGAGAGGCCAATTGCGTATATGAGCAAGAAACTTAATTCCGCACAACGTAACTACAGTGTTACCGAACGCGAATGTCTTGCAGCTTTAGAGGCCATTCAACGGTTTAGGTGTTACCTGGAGTTGCAAGAGTTTGAGGTCATTACCGATCATGCTAGTCTTGTCTGGTTGATGTGACAACCAAATTTGAGTGGTAGACTAGCAAGATGGGCTCTAAAGTTGCAAGGATTCAAGTTCACTATAAGCCACCGAAAGGGTAGGGATAATGTAGTCCCGGATGCCTTGTCCAGAAATCCCAGTGAGGAAATTGCGTCCTTAGGAGTAGATACTCCGAACATAGATTTTTCTTCCCCATATTTTTTTGATGCTGACTATGTAAATTTGAAACACAAAATAACAGAAAAACGGTCGGAATACCCCGACATAAAAATAGTCGATAATTTTATTTATATCAGGACCCAGCATTATGATGGAGTAGAAGAAAATGAGGAAAAATCTTGTAAACTTTGGATTCCATGTAGATTACGAAATCAGTTAATTTCCAACCACCATAACTCCGTAACCACTGCTCATGGAGGGATGTGTAAAACTTTAGATCTTCTAAAAAGATTTTTTTTCTGGCCAGGTATGGCAAAAGATGTTCGTAATTATGTAAAAGAGTGTCAAACTTGTAAGGCGACTAAAGCCCCGAATTTCATAATGAAGCCAGAGATGGGTAAACAGACCATTTCTGAGCGGCCTTTTCAGAGGCTTTATGTGGATTTATTAGGCCCATACCCTAGGAGTAAGTCTGGCCATATTGGTTTATTAATTGTGTTAGACCATTTATCAAAATTTCATTGGTTGCACCCTCTACGTAAATTTACCTCCACAGCCATCCAGGATTTTTTACAAAGACAAATTTTTCACACCTACGGTGTACCTGAGGTAATTGTGAGCGATAACGGCTCTCAGTTTAAAGCCAATGACATTAACGCCTTTTTCACCTCTTTAGGAATTACACACGTTTACACTGCATTTTACTCACCCCAGTCTAACGCCTCTGAGCGAGTAAATCGCTCCTTGATTGCCAGCATTAGAGCATATTTGAAAATGTGTGTGAAGGTAAATTTTAAAATTTATAACCCCAGACGCAAACCACGTTAGTTAACAGAGGTCTGTTAATTCGTTAACATAGCTCTGTTAAGCGTGGAAAAACTGATATATTCAATAAAAATTGGAATTAGGAACACATTTTTGGACCAAGTGGGTTCAGAAAACCGTTACCATTAGGAAATACACTCACATATCTTAAATTCAGGCAACTTTCTCAGAATTGGCTTTAAAACATGAATTTCACGATCATTCAAAATTTGGGATTCTGAGTGGGATGAATCCAGATTCCAGGGAAACAAGGCAACGTGGGCGGACAAAACTTTTTGGAGATGATAGATAAGGTATCCCACTATGTCCTCCACTTTTCAGATCCTTTAACAGT
The DNA here is from genome assembly GCA_932274085.1 of Protocalliphora azurea. NCBI lineage: Eukaryota > Metazoa > Arthropoda > Insecta > Diptera > Calliphoridae > Protocalliphora > Protocalliphora azurea. The sequence continues at coordinate 83,252,249 of OW026521.1, read as the reverse complement.
GTGAGTTGGAAGGAGTTATACAAATTTTTCAAAAATTTAAAATTTGGGATTCTGAGTGGGATGAATCCAGATTCCAGGGAAACAAGGCAACGTGGGCGGACAAAACTTTTTGGAGATGATAGATAAGGTATCCCACTATGTCCTCCACTTTTCAGATCATTTAACAGTGTGAGTTGGAGGGAGTTATACAATTTTTTCAAAAATTTAAAATTTGGGATTCTGAGTGGGATGAATCCAGATTCCAGGGAAACAAGGCAACGTGGGCGGACAAAACTTTTTGGAGATAATAGATAAGGTATCCCACTATGTTCTCCAATTTTCAGATCCTTTAACAGTGTGAGTTGGAGGGAGTTATACAAATTTTTCAAAAATTTAAAATTTGGGATTCTGAGTGGGATGAATCCAGATTCCAGGGAAACAAGGCAACGTGGGCGGACAAAACTTTTTGGAGATGATATATAAGGTATCCCGCTATGTGCTCCACTTTTCAGATCATTTAACAGTGTGAGTTGGAGGGAGTTATACAATTTTTTCAAAAATTTAAAATTTGGGATTCTGAGTGGGATGAATCCAGATTCCAGGGAAACAAGGCAACGTGGGCGGACAAAACTTTTTGGAGATAATAGATAAGGTATCCCACTATGTTCTCCAATTTTCAGATCCTTTAACAGTGTGAGTTGGAGGGAGTTATACAAATTTTTCAAAAATTTAAAATTTGGGATTCTGAGTGGGATGAATCCAGATTCCAGGGAAACAAGGCAACGTGGGCGGACAAAACTTTTTGGAGATAATAGATAAGGTATCCCACTATGTCCTCCACTTTTCAGATCCTTTAACAGTGTGAGTTGGAAGGAGTTATACAAATTTTTCAAAAATTTAAAATTTTTGGATTCTGAGTGGGATGAATCCAGATTCCAGGGAAACAAGGCAACGTGGGCGGACAAAACTTTTTGGAGATGATAGATAAGGTATCCCACTATGTCCTCCACTTTTCAGATCCTTTAACAGTGTGAGTTGGAAGGAGTTATACAAATTTTTCAAAAATTTAAAATTTGGGATTCTGAGTGGGATGAATCCAGATTCCAGGGAAACAAGGCAAGGTGGGCGGACAAAACTTTTTGGAGATGACATATAAGGTATCCCACTATGTCCTCCACTTTTCAGATCCTTTAACAGTATGAGTTGGAGGGAGTTATACAATTTTTTCAAAAATTTAAAATTTGGGATTCTGAGTGGGATGAATCCAGATTCCAGGGAAACAAGGCAAGGTGGGCGGACAAAACTTTTTGGAGATGATAGATAAGGTATCCCACTATGTCCTCCACTTTTCAGATCATTTAACAGTGTGAGTTGGAGGGAGTTATACAATTTTTTCAAAAATTTAAAATTTGGGATTCTGAGTGGGATGAATCCAGATTCCAGGGAAACAAGGCAACGTGGGCGGACAAAACTTTTTGGAGATGATAGATAAGGTATCCCACTATGTCCTCCACTTTTCAGATCCTTTAACAGTGTGAGTTGGAAGGAGTAATACAAAATTTTCAAAAATTTAAAATTTGGGATTCTGAGTGGGATGAATCCAGATTCCAGGGAAACAAGGCAACGTGGGCGAACAAAACTTTTTGGAGATGATAGATAAGGTATCCCACTATGTCCTCCACTTTTCAGATCCTTTAACAGTGTGAGTTGGAAGGAGTTATACAAATTTTTCAAAAATTTAAAATTTGGGATTCTGAGTGGGATGAATCCAGATTCCAGGGAAACAAGGCAACGTGGGCGAACAAAACTTTTTGGAGATGATAGATAAGGTACCCCACTATGTCCTCCACTTTTCAGATCCTTTAACAGTGTGAGTTGGAAGGAGCTATACAAATTTGGGATTCTGAGTGGGGTGAATCCAAAATTCTATTTCCAGGAAAGTAATTGTAAATAAGAAGTAAAAAAGAGCTACATTTTTATTATTAAAAAAAAGTTCATTATATTTAATTTAATTTTGACTTGAATAAAAACAAAATCCTTAAATTATATTATCACATACATATGCATCCATATTTTGCAAAACGATCAAATTAATTAACTTTCATGCGAAATAAAGAGTTTAAAATTTAATTTAATTGATAATTTAATAATAGTTTATTATTGTTCATAACATTATTCTTAAGCTTAAAAATAAAAGGTAAAATCAAATGTTTAAATATTTAAATATTAAATATTTATTACACTATGTTAAGTGTATTTATTTTTTATTTTTATTTTATAGCACCGAGTTGTTAATAAAAAAAATTTGTACATTCTTAAAGCGCATGGATATCATTTGTTTAATATAGGATTAATGAAAATAGAGGACGCTGATTCTGGGTTGCGAATTTTAATACACGTGATCAGGGAGTACTAAGTCTGTGCTTACTTTTGTGAAATTACGAGGCATATTTTGTAAAACACTTCACTTTGAAAACTTTTTCATACGTTTTTGTTTTTCAAAAATTTTTGCGGACAAATTTTCAAATCGAAGTGAAACGATTTACAAAAAAATTTAGTACTTTACTTGTCATTTCAAAGCGGTGATCTACGTGTGTCGTCCTCCATGATTACGTGTATTTAAAATGACTTATAAAGGGAAACAAAATTCTTTGCCATCCTGTGACATTATTATATTTTATTTTTTACAAAATATTCATAGCTTTTCTTTTACATTACACATGTAATGGTATTTAATGCAGTCGAAACATGCAGGGCGATTGCACTCAGAACATTGAAATGTAGGGTTTAGAACTTTATCACCGCAATGGACACAAATTTCACTCATGTCATCGGCATATTCTATTAGACACTTTTTAATTGTTTCCCTATAAATGTTAGGGTTTGGTAAATGCGTTAGGGGCTTGTCGTGGAGCAAAACTTCAATAAAAACACCGCAGTTGTAGCTATCATTATGATAGTCATGTTCAATTTCAATATAATTCCACGATTTATCATTTACATTATCCAAAAATGTTGAAATATTGTGTCAAATCGATTGTTAAGGGATAAGGAGCAATCTAATTTTTGTATACCTTATTATATGACAGCAATATCTAGCGTTTTTCGTTCATATCCCTTGGCCACGAGGAGATTTGAAATAATACTTTATCGAATATTATTTTTCGGTTAATTTTCCGTTTTTTTTTTTGAGTCCTCTTCCATTGGTCTTCCTCTAATATAATTGGCTTTTGAACAGTCTTACTTTGTTTTTTGGTACTTTGAATACAAGCATACGTATTTTGGGCATCAGATATTTTTTCTTTAACATATGTATAGCTTTTTCGGACGTATTTTGTAGGCACCAACCAAACTTTTCCCTTGTAAGGTTAAATTTTTTGTTATATTAAAGTAGCTCTCCACAGGTCTGTTGGAAACTCTTGTGTTGGTTTTGTCTACGAACTTTCCCATTATGCACAGTAGGGCAGAATCGAGATTTTTTGGAAATAAATCTGTAACTTCTGATCAGCTAGTTGGATTTTCATGAAATTTGGTACAGGCGTAGCAGAGGAGTATAAAATGTTAAGTTTGGAAGGGCGGCACAAAAAACCCCTCAAGGGCGGAGCTAAGGGGCTCAAATTTACCTCTGACATAAAAAATTTTTAAACGCTTGCCAAATTTTTGTTTCTCGTCCGATTTCAAATATTTTTATATATTGTTTTCGAGTTATTTGTGTTTGAGTTTTTAAGCACCATAATTTTGCATGTTCTTGGTCCAGTTTTTTCATATATATCCAAGTATTTCCGAACGATTTATTAGTTTTCTTTCTTAACTAGTTAAAGAACAAAATTATCTATTGAATAAAAAAAATTTAAGTAGATATCTTTACCGAGTCCAAAACTAAACGATTTTGAATTTGAAAACTGCAAGAAGACAACTTTTTGTGTTTTTTTAGCCGAAAAAGTATCTACACTCTTTTTTATCTAAAATAAAATTTTCTTTAGCAACATATAATAATTTTGCACTTTTCTGAAAGGTAACTTCACAGAGATGACTTTAAGATAAAAAACAAGCCCAATAACTCAATTGGTCATGGTACACACCCTCCCGAATTCGACCCATTTTATATGAAAGTTTTGATTTTAGACCATATTTTCTCAAATCCCAAAGCGCAATGTCGATTTGCAGAATATATTTTAAGAATCTTCAATATGTTGTTAAAAGTTTTAAACCAAAATCTACGGGACTTCGGAAAAATGTGGATTCTATAGCTAAAAATGTAAAAAGCCCATTTTTGTGAATTTTTATTAGTTTTTTTGAGAATTCAGGAAAACTGTACCCCTGAATGAAATTTCGTCAACGCGCTTTTATTTATATTAATAAGATCCACATTTCCTGCAAATTTCATTAAGATATCTTTATAAACAAATATGTTATTACAATTAAAAAATTTGTATAACTCCTTCCAACTCACACTGTTAAAGGATCTGAAAAGTGGAGGACATAGTGGGATACCTTATCTATCATCTCCAAAAAGTTTTGTCCGCCCACGTTGCCTTGTTTCCCTGGAATCTGGATTCATCCCACTCAGAATCCCAAATTTTAAATTTTTGAAAAATTTGTATAACTCCTTCCAACTCATACTGTTAAAGGATCTGAAAAGTGGAGGACATAGTGGGATACCTCATCTATCATCTCCAAAAAGTTTTGTCCGCCCACGTTGCCTTGTTTCCCTGTAATCTGGATTCATCCCACTCAGAATCCCAAATTTTGAATGATCGTGAAATTCATGTTTTAAAGCCAATTCTGAGAAAGTTGCCTGAATTTAAGATATGTTAGTATATTTCCTAATGGTAACGGTTTTCTGGACACATTTGCTCCAAAAATGTGTTCCTAATTGTATTTTTATTGAATATATCAGTTTTTCCATTCTTAACAGAGCTATGTTCACAAGTTAACAGACCTCTGTTAACTAACATGGTTTGTGTCTGGGGTTATAAATTTTAAAATTTATCTTCACACACATCCACACAAAGTGGGACGAAAATCTAAGCGCAATTAGTTGTGCGTTGCGTAACTCCAACCACAGTGCAATTCAGATGTCCCCATACCACGCCTTATTCGGGTTCGATATGATCACTCATGGTTCAACTTATGCTTTATTGAGAGAACTTAAACTTTTGGATGAGCCCTCGTATAAGCTTTCTAGAGACGATAGACTTCAAATTATGAGACGAGATTTGCAAAAACATATCAGAAAAGCCTATGAACATAACAGAGATTATTACAACTTGAGAACTAGGCCACAATCTTATCAGGTAGGGCAGGAAGTCTGGAGAAGAAATTTTGTGCAAAGCAGTTTGGAAAAACGCTTCAATGCTAAATTCGCACCACTTTTTGTAAAAGCAATAGTGAAAGAGAAACTTGGTAATCATTATTACAAGCTAGAAGATATCGACGGTAAACTAATAGATACATTCCACTCAAAAGATATTAAGATATAAAAGTTCTTTTTCCAATTAATATTGTTGCTTCAAAGAGCCAATATTACTTGGTTTTGTAATGATCGTTTATATAAACAATTTACTTTACGAAAACATATATATATATGTTTTCTTTTTCATCTTCATTATTAAATAAATCTTCATTATTAATTAAATCTTCATTATTAAATAATGTTAAGAAACACAAATTAGTTGAATTACATATTTCTTCCACCAACCTTTAATGTAAAAGTTGATAAATAATTCCAAAAATTGTTTCTCAAAATAATACGGATCATTTAATTAAACATTTATGCTTTGATAAAATTATAAAAACCAAAACAATTTGCCGTGATAACTTTGTCTTCGTAAACATTAGCAACCCTAAATACTTTATATACTTTTTTTTTTTTGCATAATTCACAGATAACACAAACATCTGTATATCAACATGTTCAGTTATTCCTTTTGAGCTATTTACAAATGTTTATAAACATGTACTTAAGTTCTCTTAAACATTACTTAAAGTAACATTTATTTATGATATATTCCAGAAGAGAAGAAAATAGTAAATAATTTAAGAGGGATTAATGTGATGAATAAGTATTAAAAAAGTAATACTCATAATTTTATGTTGATTTATATGTTATTCATTCATAAAAATTCAGCAAAACAAAAGGGTAAAGAAAGCTATGTTTAGTTAGTAGTTACTAATGAACGATAACGGGTAGGTTAAAATAATCGGTAGCTGTTACACCGCAGGAGAAAAGAGTAACAACACTAACTTCAGATCATTTCCTTTACTACATGAAGTTTTTAATTGTTCTTTTCTGTTTGATCTGTGCTACGATTAAGACGAATTCTTAGAGTTAAAGGTATAACCAATAGAATTAAATTAAAACACGTGTAAGAAGATAATTATAACCAATTATTCAGACGTCTTTGATTTGGAATATAAATCAGGTAGTTCTTAAAATAAATCAGAATTATTTTTTTTATTAATTCATTAATTTAGGAAAATACCAAAAGTACAACAACCGGTTGCATTATCCAAGTTAATATTCTGGAATAGAAATACATAACCACTATTGGTCCAAGAATAGTAAAAAATCTTACTTGTGCGACAGCTTTACAAGAGTGGAAATTAAATTTTTAATTTACATAGGAAATTCATGTCAAAAAAGGGCTGGTAAGATCTTTATTATTTTTTTTTTTTCATGTAATATTTCACCCATACTAAAGTCCTATTTTTATGTCAGGTCTATTATCGTTCAGACTAAATGATAGCCAGCCACTACCATTTTTCTTGCATGTATAAAAATATAAAAATAAAAAAAGAGAAAGTATTACAAATCCAACAGTTTTACCTCATTTAAAGTAGTTCCAAAAGCTTTATTTTAAAATACCCATATTGAAGACTAAAAAAACCCTAAATACTTACCTAGATAAATTACTGGAAAACCAAAATTCATTCAATAAACCATTAAAGTTGATAAGATATGCCAAACTTCAACAATATCACCATTTTGAATAAACACAAAAACTATTTTCTAAAGTCTTAAACTAAAGCTTAAAGCTAATTTTCTAACTTAACAATATAAAACTACATTTTTAATCTAAATTCTAAACTTATTATTTCTAACTTAATTTCTTAAAATAATTAATGATAATTTAAATTTCCTAAAATGTACTAGGTAATAATTTTTTTAAGGCAAACCCAAAAAATTAATCTTGATAAAATACCCTGTACTGCTACATTTTGTTATTTACTTATTTCACTACTTATTGTAAATTTTACTTATATGCAAGAATTCTCCCCCTCATAAATCTATCATTTAGTCAACATCATTCATAAATAAGATCCAGAGGCCTCTGCGACAGCGACTAAGATTTGGTGAGTGAAATGAAATAGAACAATTATTTGACTTCTCTTAAATTCTTGCATATCAATAAAAAAAAATACAATAAACAAAGAATAAATGTGTAACAAGTAATAGGAACATTATTAACACCTCATGTAAGAGAACCTGTGTCATTTTCTTTGCTTCTATCAATCTATTAATTTTATTACTATTGTGTTTTTACATACAGTATACATATGTTCCTATTGCTTGTTTATTCTATTATGGCAGATATTTATATTTACACTAACTAATATTTGAATATAGTAAAATTTAAAAATTTATGTAAATCTACAATTTAACTATCTAAAAGTAAATCTTATCTACTTAAAACTAAATGTATTATAAGTAAATTAAAATATTAATCATTAACACTTTTTTTTTAGTATTATACATCCAAATTATTTTTTTTCATTACCTTTTTTTCTGTTACATTATCGCATGGCTTGAATAAATAGTAAAATTATTCATAATGAATTGCTAATTCTTACAAAGTTTTCTTCCATGGTATAATCGGTTAGGCTGACCTTTTTTTTATGGGATTTTGTGAACTAGTTATTTGCCGGCAAAATCATGGAATGGGTGGGTTTAGAGGCAAAGATTTCATGCAACATCTGAAATCTTAGTTTATTGGAATATAATCAATACTCTAGCTTACTTATTGTGTTATTATTATTATTTTTTTTTTTTTTTGTAACCATTTTTTTTTTTGATAATATGGTTACCTTGGTCTATATAAGTCATAATTTTTACCTTTAAGAAGGGAGTCTTTAATAAATATTTTTATGTGGAACTAGGCTGAATTTAGAAAAGACATGAACCTCCCCAACCCGATTGAAGCTAGCTAAAATGGCTCCCGCAGTCTTTTTTATTATTCAGACCTTAATTACGATTTCAATTGTTTTTAAACAATTTGATTTCGAAGAAAAAAAGAAAATGTTTCTTTTTGGTTATTTTCAAATAGTCACATATTACATAGTGGGCACAAATTTTTTGCCTTTTAGTCACAAGTGAGAGTACTACTGAAACGTTACCAAAACTATTTAAAAATTTTTATATTATTTTATTTAAAATTTTGAACGGGAAATAAATACGTATTGGGCATTTATTATTTCAAATTCCGAAAATGTAACTTTTTAGGAAAAATTGTAACTGTTTTGGCAAAAACCTGTAGCTTTTTCCAAGCTACCCCTGGCAACACTGGTATGTATATACAATCAACAACTACTGCTTGCTTATACAAAAAAAAAAAAAAAGAAAGAAAATACTGAAAGTCATATATATGTATGTTTGTGTGTGTATATTTTTAATAATTTTTTCACAGTTTTGCCTATAACTCGGTTGTTTATGGACTGATATGGTTAGTTCAAAAAGCCGAACTTTTAGAAAAATATTTACAACAGATTTGTACAAAAACGAATTCCGAAACTTTTATAGAAGCTTCACTAAACCCAAAACTGCGTTTGACCGATATTTCAGTTACCAATGAACCGTTTTTTTCATTTCTTTCGCGAAAACATTCCAAAAAAGAACAGAATTCGTTAGCTTATATAGGGTCATAGAAAAGTCGAAAAAACATACGTCTTTAGAGGCCGTTTCGGTTTTTTGGCGATATCTCGGCCATTAAAGGATAGATTTTGTTGATTTAATTCAATCTAAGGAATATTTTCTACAATTTGATGTATAAAACAAATATATCCGATAATTGGGGCTTTATAAAAAGTCATTTCAACAAACAGACGGACATCGTTAGATCGACTTCCCTATCCCTAAATTTATATGTATTCTTATATCTGTGGTGAAGGGTACAATAATGTTCGTTAAATTTTTCTTTATAAAATATTTTTAATGATTATTAGCTATTTATGGAAATTTTTCAATACATTTTTAATTTAAATTTACATTTGGGGATTTACAATTTAAAATGGGATTTTTGGGGATTTTTAGCTTCGGGTTTGGCAAAATTTTTCCAGCAACACTAGCTGAGTCAGCAAGAATATTTTAAATGATTTTATCTTTACAATTTTGTTGAAGTTGTTTTTTTATCTATAATAAAATAAGTTTAAAATTGATATTTATACTTGTATTTCATTCTTAGATCAAACTTATAGGTTATCATATCTTTCATCTGTTCATTAAAAAAATTTTCAAATTTATTTGTGACTATTGTAAAAAAGGATATAATCAAAATGTATCCCTAAAACGATATATGAGATTAAATCATAAAAATTCTTCCTTGAAATGTTCTAAATGCGACTTAGAAATTTCAAAACGCAAAGATCTTGTAAAACACTTTCAATTAATAGATCACAGTAAAAAAATTGATGAGACTAACAAATACTGTAATGAATGTAAAAAATATATATTGAACATATTTTGACCATAGAATTTACGTACAAATATCCACAAAATGTAATGTGTATCAATAAAGCTTTTAAAAATCGAATCGTCTCATATATGTATGTTTGAAAATAATAAGAAAAATTATTTAATACCAGAACATTTTTTTAATTTAATTGAATATAAACTCACAGCACTTTTAAAAAATTTGTTGCAAAAATACACAAATATTAAATTAAATTGCGAACTATTTTGTAATTATATATTATTGAAAGAAGGAGATGAAGCATGCATCATAGAATAGAATAATAAATAAGAAAATGAGTGAATTTCAAGAGCGTGATAGCGGTAGGACGTTAGCTGAAATCTCCCATCTAGAACTAAATATTAATGAATATAAATGTATAAAAAGAAAAATGTATTAACATACAAAATAAAGATGAATACTGTTTAAGATGGGTGATTTTTATTTGCACTCAACACCAATTCGAATAAATGTTCATCATATAAAATCAAAGATATTAATGCAGATATTGTTGTATTGGAAAATTATGTGGTTTTAAAATTCAAAAATTTAAAATATCCGTTACCGGTGAATAAGTGAAAATGTTTTTGGTTTGGAGGATAATAATTTTGTGGGTCCATACTATTTTACTCAAGAAGAAAAAGCTATTATTGGAAGAGGATGAAGGATTCCATTACGTTTTGATTTTTATAAAATTAAAGAGAACTAATCGATGTTTTTAACTTTTTTGTTTAATTTCAGATTAATCAAAAGCCAATTAACAAAACACAGAAGAAAAATATACGTATGTAATACATGTTTCATACGTTTCCACAATGAAGAACCCCTCAAAAAACATAAAGGTGATGTAATAATGATAACAAAGGTGCCTAACTTAGATAATAGAATATTTAGTTTTAAAAATTATAAAAAGCAAATGAATTGTCCTTTTGTTGTCTACGCTGATTTATTGATTCGTCGATTCAGTTCAGAATTCAACTAACATCAAGTCGGTACAAAAACATATTCCAATTGCTTACAGTTACTATGTTAAGTGTTCATTTGACTCATATTTTGATATAATTAGAATATATAGTGATGAAGATTCAGCAAATTTTTTTTTCAAAGATATGGTAGATATTTATAATAATTGTTAAGTAAAACTAAAACAATGAACTACTTAAAATTTGTCACATATTGTGACAAAAAATATCAAAATTTGCATCTTATTCCTATATTTTTTCATAGCCTTTCCGCATATTATTGTCATTTATTTGTAAGAGAACTTTCATCTGTAAAGAGTGATATAAATATCATTCTATTAAATAAGGAGTTTTGTGTATCCGTATCTAAGATAATTCTGATAAATTATAAAGATACTATTAAACTTCATTTCTCAGAATCATGTAGATTCATGCCATCAAGTTTAGATAAACTAGCTGGCTATTTGTTCGATTCTGATTTAATAACAGTAAAATCAATTTATCAAGATTCAGAAAATCGTCTAAATGAAACATAATTACCACCTCAATCTTTCTTCTTTAATAAATTGAATAAAGAATTATGTAATGCGGATGATTATAAACATGCCCAACAGGTATAAAACACATTTAATAGTAGATCTATATTAGACTATTTACTTTTATATTTGAAGACTGATGCTCTTTTACTTCGTGATTGTTTAAACGTAAATTGCATTTATTTAAGTAACGTTCGGTGTAAGAGAAGAGAGTTTTTTTCTCTCTACTTACAATAATTTTTAGTTATATTTATGAAAATTTAGAGTTAAAAAATGTAACAACAGATCACTCTTCAACATACAGGTGAATAAAAAATTCGTAAAGGAAGAAAATAAAATATCATTTATTTTACCCCCAAACTAATCCCCGCTTATCTTTAACATAGTTTGTTAAAATTCAAATTCACGGCTTTTACCCCAACATTTTCATGTTCGTGAATATTTTAACAAAATATTTATAATTTCAAGGATTAAGAAATTCTGGGAGTTTCTTTGAGTGCATTTATTAAAACATTGGATTTCAGTATACTACAACTGAGCAAAACAAAAAAAAAAAAGAATAAATAAAAAAAAAAACAAACATCTATAACTCTGTCAAAATAAGTGATATTTTTTTCTTACATAACATCACTTATACATATTTATTAAAAAAAGTGAAAAAGAAAAAAAGTGTAAAAACAAAACTTGTTTAAACAGTTATATTTTTGTGGACACAAAAATTTCCCCCGTTAAAGTAAACGAAATTCACTACTTAAAAATACATATATTTATTTAGTGATCTATTTAAAATAATACCACCTAACACATCTTGCAATTACATTTTATCCAAGTTCTAAAAGTTGCATCGATCATACCAAACATTAAGTCGTAAAGGTAAATTAACAACAAAGTTCTTTCGGTTTGTTATTCTCAAATAATTCAAATAATTGTATTGCTAGCGTTAAAATGTTTTAAATATTATAATACATATGCATTTAAAAGAAACAAAATTAAATTTTATAAATAAACAAACAAAACAAAATTTGTGATAAAAAAAGTGTTATACATAATTTAAAAGCGTCCATGAGTTCTCATGATAAGAGAAGACTCAGCATAAACGGCAGAAACAATAATTCTCAATGGGGAGAGTGCAAAAAATAAAAATATTTCTGATCCACAATACAGTAAAAATTATTTAACCCGTAATTCCATTACACCTAGAAAACACACAAACAATATCACTATCTAAAAATTGTTTAGAACAAATCATAAAAGAAAATATGAAAAACCAATATACACTAACAACCATGAATTTAAAAATAACAAAACCAATATCTGTTAACACACAAGCTTGTAATCCACTACCAACAATAACTAGTGAGAGTTTGAATGTATTTAACTCTTCCAGCAGCACAGATAAAAAAAGTTGGTACACAAAAAGATACTATACCGGATAATAAGATAAGTACTACAAAAACTCAATTTCCATCTGGTATGCTTAGATCAAAACCCCCAACAATATATCTTCGAGAGCTTAGCTCCAATAATTTAGTTAAGACACTATTGAACTTATTGGAAAAAACAAGTTTCATATTGTTTCAATAAGGAAAGGTAGTGTGCAAAAATAATAGTATATACCGAAGATTGTTATAGGAAAATCTCTCATTACCTAACTGATAGTAAGAAAAACTTTTATACATGTCAACTTAAAAGTAGTAAAGGTTTTACAGTTGTCATTAAGGGAATAGTGTTGAACTAGTTTAAATCAAGGAGGCCCTGGAAGAGTTGGGCTATCAAATAAAGACAAGATTCGCCAACTAATGCTTAGAGTTTAGTTGGTGACGAACGATACCTATTGAATCGCAGAGTTACTATAGAGGAACCCCTTAAAAGAAAGGGGAATGTACAATGTGGCAATTGAAAAAAGCTTGGTCATATTAAAAATTATTGTACCCTACGAACGGTTTGTGTAGAATGCGGAGATCTGCACTCGTCATCAAAACGTGATATTGTGAAGAAAGGTCTCAAAAGAAAATGTGGCAACTGCGGTGGTGATCATTCAGCCAATAACCGCGCGTGTCCAGTGTATAAGAAATTATTGAAAAGATTAAGAGAGAATCAAAAGATAAAAAAACGTGGAGTTGTTGAATTAGCTTCTCTTAATACCATTATTAATCAAATAGATCTGAAGTTAGCGTTAATAATGAGGGTATGGCTTCAGTTAAGCCAAATTTGGCAATTAATCAATCGAGCATAGCCAATTCTGAAAATATTTTCTATGCCAACGATTTAAGAATGAGTTACCAATAATCTAATGTCCCCCAAAACTTGGGAGGATTCGAAACCTTAATACAAACTCTAACGCAGACAGTTACCTCTCTCTGAATCAAAATTTGTCAAATTTTATGTCATCCATGCTAAGAGTGCAGAACCAAATGATTCAAACCCTCTTAACGAGAAAATGAGCTATTTGAGAGTGCGTTTCTGGAATGCAAATGGTTTAAACAAACATAAAACGGAAATTTCATACTTCGTAAAAAAGTAAAATATTGATGTGATGTTAGTCTCTGAGACTCCTCTCACCAATAGATACAATTTTTACATTTCAGGTTATTCATTCCATTATACTAATCATCCGAATGGAAAAGCACATGGCGGTACTGGTTTAGTAATTAGAAATCGAATACGGCATTATGACCTAGATGAATTCTCAAAAGATTACTTCCACGAAACATCTATTCGTATTGAATGTTTCTCAGGTGGTTTAACCCTAAGGTCGGTTTATTGCCCATTATGATTTTCAATGACTAAGGAAAAGTTTGAGGAATTCTTCAACATACTAGGAGATCGTTTCCTGGCATGTGGCGATTATAATTCCAAACACACGTACTGGTGTTCAAGATTGAAGAATCCTAGAGGTAGACAGCTTTATATGGTACTAGTTGATCGCAAAAATGGCTTTGATTTCTTGTCCCCTGGACATCCAACATACTGGCCGACTGCTCCTAGAAAAATTCCTGACCTCATAAACTTTGCCATATCTAAAAATATAAACCGAAATTCAATACTGCAGAGATTTCTTCTGATTTAACTTCTGACTATTCTCTTATAATAGTAACATACTATGGAAGGACTAACTTACGAAATTATGCCACGAATACTTTCTATAGGAAAAATTGGTTAAAATATAGAAAATGCATAAGTAGTCATATCTACACGAAACCCAATTTTCAATGTGAGGAAGATAATAATGAATGCTCAATGACTTTACTTTATTACTTACTTCAGCAATGAAGTATTCTAATAGCTAAACTTTTATGAAGGATGATAAGATTACTTCCAATACTAAAGTTGAAAAACTTCTCCTTGAAAAAAGAAAACTCAGCAGAGAATGGCAACAAACCAGATCACCAGCTGCAAAGCTGAGGCTGTCTATAGCGAGTAAAAACTAAAAAGAACCCTTTAATTAGAAGAGAATCGCCAAAATAAAAATACATTGAAAGCTTAACGAATAATAAAAATACTAATTATTCAATATGGAAGTCAGCGATGGATATTAAACCACCGGTAAATGCGCAAATTACTTTAAGGAAGCCTGACGGAACCTGGGCCCGTAGTGCAGAAGAAAGAAATTATTTTGTATTGGCAGAGACATTTGACACTACACTAAATTATGACTACATAATTGTTGTAAGTCCAAAGGACATTGATACAATCATTAAAGAAAATATAAATATTAGAAAATCAGCTTGGTAAGATTCACTAACATCATCAATGATTAAAAACCTACCGAATGTGGCAACAATTGTGCTATCACTAATTTTTAACGCGATCTGGAAACTAAGGGTCTTTCCAAAAATTTGGAAAGCTTTTCTCATTAAAATGATACTAAGGCCAGGAAAAGCTTCTACTATAACATCTTCATATAGAACCTAATAGCTTACATTTTTTGCTTGTCAAAGCTGATCGAAAAAGTATTTTAAAAGAGAATTCTATCATTCTTGATCAACGTTTGGTTTTTGTGAAACACACGGAACCATAGAACAGGTAAATCATCTAACTGGAGAGATAAGGAAATGTTTCGAATTAAAGAAGTATTGTTCAGCTAATTTTCTCGATGTTGCACAAGCGATCGACAAGCTACAAGGGCCTATGTTATAAAATTAAATGTTTATTACCACCATGTGCCCACAAATTTCTAGAGTCCTATCTATTTGACCGTATATTTAGGGTAAAGTATAATGACTTTGTGACAGAAGAATTCGAAATAAAAGCCGGTGTTCCACAGGAAAGTGTTCTTGGACCTACTCTATATCTAATTTACACCTCTGATTTTCCTATATGTGATAAATTGACTATTTCAATACTCAGTTCTCATGAAAATACACAAATGACATCTATCCAAACAGATATTTACCTCCGACGTGTGGAGACATGGTTGAAAAGTAATCATGTTACATTCACCCTGAGAAAAGGTAATTGTCCTCCAGCTACACTTAATGATATAAGTATACCACAGTCAGATCATGTTACATACCTTGGTATTCATTTAGATATGCGACTAACTTGGCGTCGTTATATAGAAGCCAAGAGACTTAAAATCTTCCAGTATGCAGAGAGCCGAACCAAAAGTTCTTAGGACTATGGCGGGTGCAGCACCATGGTACATAAGAAATGAAAATATCCATAGGGACTTAGATGTATCATTTTTAATAGACGAGTTTAGGAAGCTCAATGTAAAATACATTCTCAAACTAGATACTCATCCCAACTGAGTGGACTTCTTGCTGAAGTTGAAACAGATACAAGGCTTCGCAGAGCCGAATTTCCACCCCGTAAATAGTAGGACCATGAAAGAACCAATGATCTCGGTAGAGATTGAAGTGTTAAATTTTTAGATTTTAAGATTTTAATACATATTATGAGGTCTAAAATAAGACAGATTCAATATACAAATAAAACGTATAAAAAAAATAATAAAACCACACACATCTTGATGTTATACCTGCGCATATAACAATCAGTTTTAAAAGGAGTATCTTGGAAAATGTTACAGTTTTTTGTCAAAAAGGTTACAGTTTTTCGCAAAAAGTTACAATTTCGGAATTTGAAAAAAATAGATGGCAAATAGGTACTTATTTTCTATTTAAAATTTGGAAGAAAATAATGCAAATGGGCATAAATCAAGATTTCGATTTTTACATAATATTGGTAATGATTCAGTAGTACTCTTATTTGTGATTAAAGTAACGTAAAAATTGTTGCCCGCTCGCTCATAGTTCACTAGTTATAGGCCGCTAAAGTTTTGATACATATTTCTGAATATCTTTATTAACACGCATGCGATTTAAGTTATATTAAAAGTTTAAATTACGTAAAAATACCTTTCTAATGATATATAACATGACCATATTCAATAAATCTTTAAGAGGAAAAGTGACATTCTTATTGAAATTACTTACTTACAAAATTTTTTGATTTCCTAAAGAGTTTATTCAGCGAAGTGTTCGATATACATAGTGTAGAAAGTCCTTGAGGACGGCCGGAGGCCGTCAACATATAGAAACCTTTATTAACGTTTAAAAAAATAATTTAATTTCAACAGTGCTGGAAACTTCATTTGTTCCAAAATTTTCTTTTTATTTTTTAGTATTCAACTGGTTACGATGATCTGATTTTACATTGCTTTTTTATATTGTTGAACAATGGTCGTCGGCATTTAAATAAGGATATATTCCTAACGTCTTGTTATCGAGAAGAATAGGCTGCTAAAATTTTTCAGTAAATAAAATTTTTTAAATTAGGAAATTCATTCAATAAATCAGTTAAATCAGTTGTTCAAGTGCACGATATTTAGAGGTTCTACACTTAATCTTAAAAAAAAAATACTCATTTACATTTAGGATTCTAATACTGTTTTTATGAAAACATACTTAAAGTTACTTTTTCTGTAATTTTATAGACCAAAAAATATATTAAAAAAAAAAAAACGAAATATGTAATTTCATCTACCGCAAAATTGAGAAGATTGCAATGTACAAGAAAAGAACATGTTTAAATTTTTTTTTTTTTCTTCAACAGAAGTGCTGTGCTAGGGGTAAATATTTTGAGAAAGTCGCAAAAAACTTCCAAATTTTCTTAAATATTTGCATGATCTATGTCCGTAAATTATATAATTTTTATGCATAGTACTCAATTTTATTGAAGGGATAAAAAGTTACGAAAATGCGGTTGAAAACAAAAAATTACACATGTTACGTGGAGCGTTGAAAAGTTACGAAAAATGTAATAAATGTAACCATATGACAACACTGATAACAATAATTAACAGTCGTTTAACATAACATTGTTCAAACGAAACACAGCATAAAGAAAACGAAGAATAAATGAAAAGTGTGTAGCAGGTGATCAAACATCATACCACTTGAATTTGTAAATATAAACAAAACATCAAGAAAATCTTTAAAATAAAGTTGTATCTGATATTTTACCAGTAAACATTTTCAACCAACAACAGTTTGCTTGGCAAACATTTTTGAAACAAATTAATATAAAATTAAATAAAAAATAAAAATACATTAAAACAACATACCTTGGGAAATAAATAAAAAAAATTTCGATCACTAAATAAAAGATAAATTAAACTGAAAGAATTTTTAATTCTTATTATTTAGTTTAAGTTAAAAGAACAATTAGATTAGAATTATTCTAAATAAAAATAAAATTTGCAGATAAAAATAGAATAGAATACAAATAATAAATTAAAAAAATCATTAGAATTTATCTAAAAAGAAATATATTAACTTCAATTAAAAGATACCTATAACTTAATAACTGTTCACTATTTTTTTGCACTTTCGTTCACAAAAAGACGAAATCGTCCGTTTTGGTCAGATTTTAGGGCTTGTTATGATGACATTTTAAATAAGTTTAAAGAGTTGGAAGAGGATATTCAAGTTGAAACGCTAAAATCGAGGTTTTATTCAACTTTCGAAGCCTATGTCAAAGTTTTATCGATATCAAACCAACTTTTAGATAGCCTTTGCCAGCATTCTACCTCCAATATTTCATTGCCCCTGTGTGACACTGTGATATTTAATGGGGACTATCCGTCATGGCCAACGTTTCGTGACATGTCAACGGCCTTATACTTATATTTTATATAAGGAGGCAATGGGGGGAGGCTCGTGAACTTCTAAAGACTTGTCCAATAACTAATGATGGCTTCGCAAAATTTATTTAATCGCTATGAGAATAAAAGGTACTCGTTGATGCTCAATTAAAAAATATTTTTAATATCACTCCGAATTGTAAAGAAACCGGTAATAATATAAGGCGTATTCAGCGTACTATCAATGTGGCCTAAACGAAAATTCAGGAAAAACGGATCTTGTCCTCTTTTCTAGAAGATACAAGATTCCATTATTCCCACTTTCACGCCTAAATGGTAATGAATTAAAGGTGTCAGATAGTGCGAAGTATCTAGGGATTATACCAGACTCCAAACTATCCTGGCTTCAAAATACAAGAGCAAGAGCCTCAAAGGCCGGCATTGCCCTACATATATGTAGGAAGGCCATCAGTAAATCCTGGGGAATAAATCCCAGGAATACTAAAGGGCTCTTCAACACGGTGATCAAGAACATACTTTTGTGTGGAGCGATGGTATGGTGGAAGGCTATGGAGAAATCCACCTATATCGGAATCTTTGATAGGATTCTGTAGTTCAGCACTACTCATAACAGGAGCGCTTCGTACAATCTCATCGAAAGCCTTATTTGTTGTAATGAACTGGCTACCGGTGGATCTTCTGGAAAAACAGATCGCCATTATGACGGCGATAAGACTATAGGTGCATGGAATTATAGCGGATTCGGCCATGCGACCATTCTGAGATTCCTTAATAGCATTGTTAGCAATATCGATTATTGTATCCCCATACCCTTTCTTGGCAGTGACTTCTCAGTATCAATCTCAACTACCCCAGAATTATGGGCTGGTTCAGTTGAGGTTTATACTGATGGGTAAAAATCTGCTGAAGGGGTTTGGTGGATGGGGATGTCTATTTTCCTGCTTATAGGAAAAACATTTCCTTTAAATTGCCAGATCACTGCAGCATTCTTCAAGCAGAGATCTCGGCCATACTGAGGGCTGTAAACTGGTTAATGTACTATAATGTATTCGGAGCGGATATCAAAATCTGTACAGACAGTCAGACCGCGATCAAATAGCTCTCGGGTATCTTGTCGACATCTAGATTGGTACATGAATGCCGGACATATCTGAATAATATGGCCAGACATTCAAACCTAGAGCTGATCTGGATTAGGGGTCATTCAAGCACCCGGGGTAATTTTATTGCGGATGCACTAGCCAGAGATCCTTCTTCGAGGTGAAGATACGGACCAACTGGTTGAATTACCACTTTCGTCCTGCAGATCAATAATTCTGCGGAACTTATTGAGGATT
Organism: Protocalliphora azurea; assembly: GCA_932274085.1. NCBI lineage: Eukaryota > Metazoa > Arthropoda > Insecta > Diptera > Calliphoridae > Protocalliphora > Protocalliphora azurea. The sequence continues at coordinate 83,232,596 of OW026521.1, read as the reverse complement.
GCACAGGATAGGTGGACAAATGAATCCACATGTTCAACCTCGAGGCAAATATAGCCCCTTTATGATGAATCTCGATCAATTTTTATCATGGGACTATCGAGGCATTGGCTAAGAACTATTGGAGCCATGGTCACAGGGCACTGGGTTGCTGGTGAGCATACCAGCAGACTCGGGCTCCCTTTTAACGACTTTTGTAGAAGTTGTCGGGATGAGGAAGGGGAGGAAATGGTGGAGCATCTTTTATACCACTGTCTCACTCTTGCCGGGATCAGGACTGTTAATTTTGGAAGTCTGTTTATGCATGTGTTGTCAGATCTCTCTGATATTGATGTCAGATGGATCAGTACTTTCATAAATACGTCAGGTTGATTCGTTTCGAACGATGGCATGGACAAGTGAGTTAGGGTTTCACAATGGGACTAAATTTCACCCCAGTGGGCAGACTCTTATTGACTAGACAGATGCCCTAAGGACCTAACCTAACCTACTCTCAATTTATGGGAGTAATCCCTTCCAAATAGCATAGTGGTGCTAACTTGGAAACAAATTGATGCCTCTTTAACATCAAGATTTCAAACGTTAGAGTCGGTGGCCGACATTTTCACCATATTTGTTAATAACAATAATTATAATAATAGCAAATCTCAGTTTAAGAAACAAATTGTTTCAGATCAAAAAAAAAAAAAAAATAATAAAAAATAAAGAGCTACCGTATTAGTGTTTCTAATAATAAGACAGGAACTTTGCCCCGAAATAAATCCCTTAAGGCTTTGCCCCTCCTTCCTCGGGATGTCGGTAGAAGAACGTTTTACAATTATTAAGAGAAAAAAGCGGTGTATAAATTGTCTTCGTATATCTCATGAATTCAAGAAATGCAGGAGCCAATATGTGTGCCACTTATTCGAAGAAAAACATCACTCTTCGTCGTACGAAACATACCTCAAATGCAAATCATGCTAACCACCCAAGATAGGTCTTGTTAACCCACCTCAGTTATCAGTTTTAAATATTAAATAATCTGACAAACATATTCATCCCCAATATAGTCCACTTCAGATTCAACAGTTTTACTTTGACAGCGAATTTGCTGGTTTAAATATGGCTAACAAGCATCTTAACAAATGTTCAGAGATGTGTATGCCAAAATGATACGCAATGGTTTATGGTGGGACATCAACCAATCTCTAGTGGCCCAGCAGACAGTTTTCGACAGTTTTATTACTGGGAAGATTACGTCAAATAATAATATCCAATCAGTCTCATCCTTTTATAAAGAAATATCTTTGAACAATTAACTTAAAAAATCCTTGGAACTTGAAGACGTTCCCAAGAGACCGCGACCCTCAGATGAGGACCTTCATTGTGAGAACCTTTATAAGCTAACTAAATACCGAAACAAATCAGGACGTTTTGTAGTGTCATTACCATTTCGAAGTGAATATGCTAAAAGTATAGACATCACAACTTTTCGTAACATTGCTCTTTCCCAGTTTCTATGGAATGAAGATAGAATGTTAAAAAATCCTCAGGTAAAATCAGAATATGATCGAGTTATCATCGAATATTCATTAATTTCAGAGAATAATTTTCCGAAGTTGTCCCCATTAACTCCTTCAAGATTTTGAACTAAACGCCGTAGCTTTTGTTGTAATCTGCGCTCCTTATCTGCAATTCAGACCCTGCTTGAACTAGCAAATTTGTTTGAAAGATCAAACCCTACAGTGTCGGATATTCTCCGCAACTATATGTATGTTAATGACGTTCTAGCCGATGCACATACTTTGTATACTGCTAGAGATGATCTTATTTAAGTTCTGCAATCAGCTGATTTCTTCCTCCGAAAGTAGACAGCAAATAACGATTATATACTCCTGAACATTTGCTAGATACAGAGCCCCTGAAGTTATTAGACTCTTGTACTACAAAAACATTAGGCTTACAATGGAATGCAGGAAGTGACCACTTCCATTTTCGACTAAAGAATTACCCTGACCGGAATTCAATCACGAAAAAATCAGTACTATCTGAAACTGCCAAACTATTTGACCCCGCCGGTTGGCTTGCTCCCAAAATAATTGTTGCCAAAATGATCATCCAACAGATCTGGAAAGATGAAATTAAACAAACCCACAACTTTGCAACAATGGCATGCTCTTCTAGATGACCATGTGAATATCGAGCAAATCAATATACTCCGATTCATAGACTTTGACCCGTTTTATTCTATAGAATTACATGGCTTCTGTGACGCTTCGGAGAAAGCCTACGTAGCAACATTGTACCTACGTGCAGAAAAATTAGGTTCGGTCTCGTCCCATTTGCTAGTCGCCAAAACCAAGTTTGAGAGTTAATTTTGGTTTCATGTTGATTCGCTGAATTAGCATCCCGTGAATTAACAGTTTCCCAACACATAGCTAGTGACTTATGGTTATATGGACCTTCGTGGCTCACATGTCCCCAGAGTGAATGGCCTCAGAACATGTCCAACTTTTCTACATAAGGCGAAGCAAAACCCGTTCATGTTACTCAAACACAAGATAATGATATTTTGAAAGATTTCACAGACTTTCCAAAGGCTATACGTATTATATTCCAGATATATCGTTTCTTTTACAGATGCAATCAAAGTCTGTATCATAGATTAGAAACATCTAACGAAATAACGCAATCTGATTTGATTAATGCAAGGTCTCGAATGGTCAATGAATATAACCTAATGAGTATAACCCATTGTTACAAAGTTTAGTAATACCCCGAAAAAGTAGTCCCTTAACTTTGAGTCCATATCTAGACTCAATCAGAATAATGCGAATGAACGGGCTATTATCGAATTTCACAGCCTTGAGCTATGATAAATGATTTCCCGTTTTTTTTTTGCCATATCATGGATGTTACACCCAATTGTTTCTATCTTATCATAGGTACTCACTTCACACTGCTCTATTGTACAGGCTTATGTCAAAACTATTCTATCCCGTTGTCGGATATGCGCAATCGAAAGACTAAAGAAAATTCAGCAAATAATGGCGGCCCTACCCTACGAGAGGACCACACTTCCCCGTCGGTTTACTAACACGGGAGTAGATTTCGCTGGCCTCTTCGACGTTAAATCGTATGTAGGTCGTGGTTGTAAAGTCACCAAACGATACGTGTTTTTATCTGTTTTGCAACAAAAACCATATACTTGGAGGCCACCACTGAAATATCAACATAAGCCTTTTTAGCTAAGTTTGCACGATTCTTTTCTCGAGGAGGGACCCCTAGTGCTCTATACTCTGGCAATGGCCTTGCTTCTGTTGGCGCTTCACATATATTTTACGTTCAAAAATCTGAATTTATATCACTTGCTCGAGGAAACTACTTTATCAACACAGTTTTGATGGAATGGCATTTTATCCCTCCAATTGCGCCACACATGAGAAGACGTTGGGAAGCCCCCAAAAACTGATTTGTCTAACCATTCACTGAGTTATATCAATCGTTGGCAAAAGTTAAAAATATTGCACCATCACTTTGCTCAAAGATGGAAAGAAGAGCATCTTAAAGAACTCTACAAACGATTCCAATGGAAGTACCCCCAGCGCAATTACGCAATCGGCGAAAATATAATTTACCCCCGAGCCAATGGCGGCTTGGTCGCATTGAGAACGTTATTCATGGAAATGATAACAAAATCAAAGCTGCCGAAATACGAAATACTAGGCCAATAGTTAAACAATCATTGTAAAAATTAAGCTAGGGGATGATTATTTTATAGAAAATAAGTAGTATAAGTTTAAAATATTAGAAAAATTGTCTACATAAATTTAATGTAAATAAGTAATAAAAAATCGTATTAGAAATAGAATATTTATTAAGGAAGATGATAAATACCAAAAATAATAATATTGATTAAGTGAAAATAGACAGTTTTTGTTCGTTTTGTTATTTTAAATTCATTAATAGAAATATATGAATGCTTAGAAAAGGATAAAGATTTACATAAATGTAGGAAATGTGGCAACCTTATTAAAAATAAAAAATATTAATTAATTATTTTTATAAAAATATTTTGTGTATAGATATTATTAAAAGTATACATAAATATTCACAATTTTCTAGGTAATTATTCACGCAATGGTAAAGGCAAAAGTTGCAAGTTAACCAAATTTCAATCAGGGGTAAGGTTTTCTTAAATTTAAAAAAAAAAAAACTAACGAAAATTCCCAAAAATGGAATTTTTTACATTTTTGGCTATAGAATTCACATTTTTCCGAAGTCCCGTAGATTTTGATTTAAAACTTTTAACAACATATTGAAGATTCTTAAAATATATTCCGCTTGTCGATTCGTGCTTTGGGATTTGAGAAAATATGGTCTAAAATCAAAACTTTCATACAAAATGAGTCGAATTCGGGAGGGTGTATACCATGACCAATTGAATTATTGGGCTTGTTTTTTATCTTAAAGTCATTTCTGTGAAGCTACCTTTCAGAAAAGTGAAAAATTATTATATGTTGCTAAATTTTATTTTAGATAATAAAAAAAAGTCATCTTCTTTGTAATTTTCAAATTCAAAATCGTTTATTTTTGGACTCGGTAAAGATATCGACCTCAAATTTTTTATTCAATAGATAATTTTGTTCTTTAACTAGTTATTTTTTATAATATGGCTTCTTTGTTAATAGCACGACCCATTTTCTCATCATACAGTGGCATAGCCTTATTTAGAAATACCATATATACCATCATCTATACAGATTCCTTATTTGAAATTATATTGATTTTTTTCGGTTTTCTGCAGCGAATTTATGTTTTTTAAAATATAAAAGGAGAATGCGATGAAACCCAATATATAATACTATTTATTTAAGTTAATCTCTATATTCCAGTTGTATTTCCCAATTTTTTGATGTAAAAAGCTAGTGTTGTTAATTTCTTTTTTGATTATGATGCTAATGCGGTTAAAATAGAATTAAAATCATATTTCTGTGAAACTTCATTATCCTTGAGATAAATATTTTCTTTAAAGATTTCCGAAAGCTTTTTTCGCGTATTAGTAAAAATTAGTTTCTTTTTTTTCTTTAACTTATTATGAAAACGGACTTAAACTATATGGAAAAAATTGGAACAATAATAGTAAGTAAATGCGATTTTTCAATATATATATATATATATATATATATATATATATATATATATATATATTTCACCCATAATATATATATTAAATGTATATTTAAATATCTTTTTGAAATTAAGATTTGACCAACATATTGCTAAGGACTTAAACTATTAGATAAGCTATAAAAATTCTAAAAACTTGAAGGATATAGTGCTTTCTGTTTCCTAGTGTATATGCTTCATGACAACGCTTCTCAAATGAGGGTCGGCGACCCATAAGGGGTTGTATAAACGGTCGTCGAAGACTTTTTGCTTGAAAATAAATGTGTTTAGTTTTTCGTAATTAAAAAATTTCTTAAATTAAGCTTAAGTTTTTAGAATTTTTATAGCTTATCTAATAGTTTAAGTCCTTAGCAATATGTTGGCTAAATCTTATTTTCAAAGAGGTAAATAGATTAGCTGTTATTCACGAATATTTAAAAAGTACTTTAGTTTAGACAGCAAAAGTCTGCGTACACCATGAAAAATCGCAATTGCTTACTAAATTATTGTTCCAATTTTTTGCATATAGTTTTAGTCTGTTTTCATAATAAATTAAAAAAAAGAAATTAATTTTTATTAATACGCAAAAAAACTTTCCGATATATATATATATATATATATATATATATATATATATATATATATATATATATATTTCAGAAATTCCAGTAACACAAATCGCTGATATAGTTAAATTATACGATATTTTAAAACGTTGTTCTCTGTGATGTCTTCAATAAAAGCTTAAAGCTGGATTCTTACTATTTTAAAATTACATTAACAAACTTAAAAAATGGTTCGAAACACGTTAATTTTAAAGCGAGTTTATAAAATTTTAATTTAAATTTTTAAATAAAACAAATTATATAAACGTATTTTCAAACTGCAGAACCACTGCGATATTCGTTTACGATATCGGGCCATTCTAATATAGAATTGGGTTTTAGGGCACAAAGACTAATACTAGGGTAGATGTAGTCAAAATTAACAGTTTACTTATTTGTTTGTTTATTATGTTTTTTTTTTAATTTTGCTTGTGTAATTTTCATATCTCTTAAATGAGTGTGTTATATAATTAATAATAATATCAATAATATTATTTTTTAATTAGATTTAAATCAGTATTGAACATACATATAAAGTGTGTACTTGTGACTTTTTGCCAATTAACGTTCGGTCTTCAATATACATTATAAAGCATACAAAAACGAATGAGTAGACAGGAAAATTAATTGTTAACATTATTTTTGTAGTCAATATGTAATACGTCTTCAATAGGGACTAACTTTTATGATAAATCGTTATAACTTTGTTTAAATTTTCTACTTTTCATACAGTTTTTTACCCACTTTTCTTTACCACAATTCGTATTTACATGAAATAAATGTGTGCGTACCAACTCTTAGTTCAATGATTGCCATTGTTGTTAACTGTTGTAATAAACTACAAAAGCAACTTGATGTGAAAATTGTCCCAGCCAACAATAAAACAAAGATTTTCTTTATATATACTTTTATCGATAAATGCTTATAAGATAATGTTACGAAAAATTAGTTTTATAAGTTTAAAAAACGATCTTAATTTGTAATGTTTGTTTATTCAAATTTAAATGAAATCTCTTAACTACGATTTATCTTCGTTACCTAAGACAGTTATACTCACTATAATGATAAATAAAGCTTTTTGTTTGCTTGCTTAAGTGTTAGTGAGAAACTTGTGTTATATAAGTTGTTATAAATCATTGTTTATGAGTGAGTAGTTTTGTAGATTGTAAGCTGTTATAAATAAGCTGTTATTTTGTTTTTGAAATTACTGGATGACGTAGTTTGTATATTCAGTTAGTAGTACATTTATCTTCGGCATAAAGTTGCCATAGTGTTTAACAGGCTGCAGTTTAGATGTGTTTTGTAAAATGTGTGTCTTAAGGCGTAAATAAAGAACTGTATTTGTATTTAAATGCAATGCAGTAGTTACGTTTGTTATTTGTAAGTTCTAAACCCCTGTTTATTTAAAGAAAATATATCAACGTTTTTCAGACTCAAAAACGTAACTATATTATCAAATATAGACCTCTGAATATAAACACCTAAAATATCAAACATTATTACTTGTCTACTGTTAATTTAAAAACTTCGCCTATATGTATTGTGCTTGTTGGGTAAGATCTGTGCGTATATTCGTAGTAAATTGTATATAATATTTGAGTGTATTGCTGTTATTAACATGGAAATTGTCGCAAAACTCTTGTCAAAACAAACGACAAAAAAAAGAACATTTAAGTTAGTAACATATTGTTCTATTTATAATGTAATTCCTTGTAAAATCGTCAATATTTCTATATTGTAGCTTTATTTATTTTTTGAAATAAAATTTAGATTTATTTATGAATTTCTTTACTTAAAGTATATTTGATGTTTTTATTAAAGAATTTTTAATAAATGTAAAATATGTATTATTTTACGATATTTTGGTTGAAAGTTTCATAGTTTTAAAGTTTTATGTCACGACATGTAGTTTAAATCACTGTTATTAAAATTTGATGTGTGTATGTACGTTTTACAGTTGTATTGAATTGTAAAAATTGTCATGGAATATATTCAAAAAACAAGCTTTTAAATGAGATAGTCTATGAAAAGTAAATGCATAGCTACAATTGGATGTTCACGTTTGTATGGAGAGGAAATAATTTATCAATGTTACCAGTTCAAATAAAGATTTACTTAAGCTTTCATTAAAATGATCACCCTGTAGTTATCAGTATAGGTATGTAATCAAGATATTTTTTTTTAATTTCAGCTTTACCATTTGAGAATTTCTAAAATAAATAAAAATCTTGAAAATGTTCGAAATTCGGATAGGGCTAGCGGGGAGACCATTACCTTAAATAATCCGGGATTTGCTTTATATGCATTTATGTTAAGTTTTCTTTTCGAAACATGAATAAATTTTCATGATCCGGAGGAAAAAAATAATTTTAAAGTGAAAAATATAAATTTTTAAAAAGTTTTAATTTCAAAATATTGTAACTTTTTATGGGAACTATATATTTATACGATATTATTTAGAATTTTATACAGAATCCAGGAAATATTTTAGAAAAATATTAGGACGCAAATTGAGCCTGATAAGTTAGAAAAAAAAAAAAAAACTAAAAAAAACATATTCAAAAATGAGTCAAAACTTCGCTTTGGTCTAAATATCTCTTGACCTAAAAGATATATGCCACACATGTAAGCATATTATTTTGTAGAAATTTACAAGGAATATATACATAAGATTGTTTACAATCACATCATTAATGAAATGTTTGCGATTTTTTTGTTTAATTGAATACCCGAGGTGACCAACTATACAGTTTATCAGAGACTTGTTTCGGAGCGCCCGACTAACACGTTGTTTCTAATCTTCCTATGAAATCCACAAGTACAAGAATATTTAATTAATATTTAATATTTAATCTATAACTATTATATGTCATAGTGTATGTACAGATCATATAATTTATTAAATGCAACACAAAATATATATTCTCTACTTTACATACATTGGATATATATATATATATATATATATATATATATATATATATAAATTTAATTATTGTGATTAGAAAATTTAATTGAAATTCTTACAAAAATCATTAATTTCTCCTTAATTAATATTATCATTTGGAGCAAAATCAATCAAAATTTTAATTGATATAAGCAATGTCATAATTGAAATCTATTTTTATTTTTTCTGTATATATTTGCGTGTTTTTTAAATGATTTTATATGCAAGGTATTTGTTTTTTTTCTCATATTAAAAAATAAGAAGCCTTTTTACTTTAAGCATTTTTTTTTTCAACTGATTCAATAAATGTCTGATTTTTCTTATTAAAAAAATTTACTTGTAAGATATAAATTAAATTAAAAAAAATTAAAGAAAAAAAAATACCGATGTACTGATGTGCATACACAGCTTCTAGGACTCTAAAACTTGCGCATAAAAGAGACATGAATGAAGCTAATACTTACTGCAGCAAAGAGTCTATAAGTCTATAAGTCTCTAAAGTCTCGAAAAAAGATTGTCTTCTTAAAGCAGGTTGGTAAGAGAAAGATAATTTATTTTTTTTCTGGGTCAGACTTAATTTCCTTGTACTTTACATGCATTGAATTAATTCTATAAAGAATAAATTCTTCCTTACAAAATTTAGAATCAACTAAACATTTCAAACTTAAAAGACATTAAAATTTTTATTAATTCAAATCTGTTACAAATTAGCCTTAGAAAATATTTCTTAATTCATTTTGCAAAAGATTAAAAAATAAATTGTTAAAAATTGAATGAATGAAAAATATTTTCACTCAGTTTGAAGGAGATTTGAAAAAAGAAAAGTTTGGTGACTTTGTAAAGTTTGGCTATAAAAATTCTTGTGTTCTGATTTTATAAAACATCTTTAATTTAAAACATCATCAATAATTATCTCTTCTGGTCATTTTATTTAAGATAAGTATTCCACATATATATCTTAATTAGTAAATATTGAAGTTCACTGAATTGGATTTAAAATTAAATCTTAATTAAACTTGTTTTGTTTATTGTTTTCAACAACAATAATAATAAAATATATATTTTAAGACTTATTTTTGCATGAAGTTGTTTTTGTATATTCATTGATATGCATTTGGTATAATTCTATTTGTCAAATTTGTAAAACAACTCCGTTTATATTCCCTTATATTACCATTCCATTTTCCATTATTAAGATCAATATTATAATTAGTGTCCTTGCTAATTATCCGCAGTATAGCCATTCAAATACATATTACTCAACTCCTTTTTCCTTCAGAAGAAATAATTCTTAAGAATGATCAAAATATTGAATTTATCGCCGTATGTGTTAAAGCCAAATTTAGAACAATTTTTATAACTTGCTCTTATATTCCTCCTGCGACAAACATTCAAATTTATGAACAACATGCAAACGCGATAGCTAATCAACCTAAACCTGGTGACTTGATCATTGATCTTGGTGATTTTAATATTCCAAATATTAAATGGTGCGAAACTTCTAATTCACGCTTTTTAAGCCCATCAATAAGATCGGAAACATCTATTGAATTACTGGATGCTATTGCTGATAATTAGGACTATTCCAAATAAATAACATAGCAGACAAGCTTGGCAAATTACATAACCTCGTATTTGTTGATCAACCTGAAGGATTTAACATTATTTGTATTAATACATTATCAACACCTGAATATGCTTATCACCGCACTCTTGAAATGAGCATACGTCGAAACAAAGCTATCATTACAATCCAATGTAAATGATGAGATGGTTTTTCATTTTAGCAAAGTTGATTATTCTAAATTAAATCACCTAATTTGTTCTGAAATTTGGTTTGAATATATTCCTTACAATAAAGTATGCCCTCCTAATATTCACATCATGTTGAATAAATTATATGATGGCTTATTTAAATGTTTTAAGAAATCAATACCAATGACGAGAAAAAAAATTGCACATGGATCGCCTTGGAATACAAAGCAGCTCAGTGGCTTGAAAAATTTGAATATCTCATGTTACAATATTTATCTTTTTAAGGTGAAAAGAAATTTTAAAAATAATCCAAAATATTTTTATCAGTTTGTAAATTCTAAGCGTCGAGTCTCTGGATATCCGTCCATGGTGTAATTTGGAGATAAAAAATCTTCAAACGATGCAGATATTTGCGATGCGTTTGCTGCTTTCTTCTCATCCACCTATTCTGATAAAGAATTACATCATCTTTCCAATTATCCATATCCAAATCCTGCTGCAACCCTAATAAATTGTCCAGCATTAGATAAATCGATGGCACTGACAGCTGTACAGAATTGAAATATTCTGATAAATGTGGACCTGACGGTGTTCCAATCTGTGTTCTTATAAAATTTTTGTATTCTCTTATATATATATAATAACCTACTAATTAAAAATATCAATATTTAGTGGTTATTTTCCTGATGTTTGGAGGAAATCTAATATTATAATATCTTGGGCCGACTTTCTTTTTACTATTTAAAAACGACCTCCCATCAATTGTGAAATCTTCCAAATTACTAATGTATGCAGACGGCGTTAAAATTTTTAAAAGCTCAAATAGTCCACTTAATCAATCATTTTTACAAACGGATTTAGATAGCTTTTTTATATGGTGTAAAGGGAACTTAATTGAAAAATGCAAACATATAAACTACTCGAGAAAACCTGGTTCTTATGGATGTTTCATCTTGGGAAATACGAACTGGAGTCCGTAAATGAATTCCTAGATCTTGGCGTATTGTTCGATCCAAAGTTTACATTTAATAAATATTAATATGTGTACAAATAATGCTCGTGGCGTCCTTGGGTTTTTAAACAATGGGCTAAAGATTATAATGATGTTAGTATAACAAGACAGCTATATACTTCTTTAGTTAGACCAATTCTGGAATACTGTTCTGTTGTCTGGGACCCCTTTTACAACATTCATATTGACCGTATTGAATCTATAAAACAGTTCGTACTACAATTTCTCATCATACAGGACCAGATAACTGCAAATGAAATTACCAAGACTCAAAAGTCGAAGATTATATTAAATATAATTTTCGTTATCAAGTTTATATCTGGCAGCATCGAAGCACAATTTCTTGTGAATAGAATTAATTTTAATGTACCTCAACGTCACTCACGTAGCTTTCAGCCGTTATTTATAAAATATTTTCGACAAAACTATGCTAACGCTGATCCCTTCCGTAGATTATATTTAAACCTTAACGAACTTTACAATGTTATTGATATGTCTCTCAATGTAAATTTAGTTAAACGTAATTTAATTTTACTCTTAAATAATTAATGTAACATATAATTTGTAATAATTTTGTATTTTCTGTCTGTAAAGATTTTGTCCATAGTCTTACTAAATAAATAATAATAATAATAATAATAATAATAATAATAATAAAAATAGTAATAATAAAATATTTATAAATGATTTACCAGTTTGCATTAGCAATTCTAGAATATTAATGTATGCTGATGATGTAAAGCTGTTCCATAGCTTTAACTATTCCTATCAATGTTTCTTATTCCAATTAGATCTTCGCAATCTTTAAGATTGGTGTATGATGAATCTAATGGATCTGAATTTGAAAAAGTGTAAACACATTATGTTCTACAGAAAAAGTTCAATACTCTGTAGATACATAATAAATGAATATCAACTTGATCTAGTGGAAGATTTTCTTGATCTGGGTGTGTTGCTTGATTGTAAACTATCCTTTAATTCCCACGTTTCGCAAATCGTTAATAAGGCAAAAGAACTTCTAGGTTTCCTCAAGCGCTGGGGAAGAGAGTTTAATGATCCTTACGTTTCCAAGCAATTATTCCTGTTTCTCGTAAGACTAATCCAGGAATATGCTTCCGTGGTCTGGGATCCTCATATGATGTTAATGTAAAGAAAATTGAATCGGTCCAGAAACAATTTCTCTTATTTTTGTCTTCGTAATATTCCATGGAATCCTAATATTAATTTAACATCATATGAAAGTCAATTACAACTTATCGATATCCCTACTCTCGAAATTAGGAGAAAATATGAATATTTCATTTGTAATTAATTTAGTAAATTTTCGTAATCCCGAATTGTCCAACTAGAAATTATATTCCCTTAAAAATCAAATTTTTTTCGAACTAACTATGACAACTTTGATCCCATGAGACGTATATGCAATCAATTCAACAGCTTTCTCAGTATTTCTCAGTAAAGCCAATCCTCATAAAGAGTATTTTTAACTTAAATAATAAGACTTTATTATTGACTGATTATGAAAAACATTTTATTATAAATAGCTTTAAGAATATCTAACATATATGCTAGCCTGTAAGAAATTGGATTTTTATTGGCTATTGAATAAATAAAAATAAAAAAAAATAAAAAATGGAATCTGTGACTTATTTTCCCTTTATGTTTTTAAGTAAGACGAATGGTTTACGATAAAGATTCTCTGTAAGCATCATCTATTTAACTCGCAGCTTTACGGGAAATGGAATCTGCGACTTATTTTCTTAATAACATATAGGGAAAATAAGTCGCAAATTCCATTTCCCGAAAAGTTGTGAGTTAAATAGATGTTATTTACAGAGAAAACCGCGGTGAGACGCTGAAGAATTCTGATGATGGTCGTGGCTGACTAGAAAATGCATTCCATTCTGCCGAGTGTTCAATAAAACTTTTACAATGTATTCTTCTATAATTATTCAATGAACTTAAGCCCGAATACAAAAAATTCTAAAAAAACTATCCCAAACATAATTTAAATAAGTTTATATAAGTTTATATAACAATATTTTTGGGAAAGCTTTGTGGAATTCAATGATCTGAACGGCATTTGAATCGTGATTACATCAGCTTTAATACCAATATTTCACAAGTAAAATAGATTAAAAAAATTCATTTTAATGCAACTGCATTTTCCAAATTAATTTTTTTAATAATATAATATTTCATACTTTTAAGTTTTTAGCATGCTTAAAAGCGGGGAATTTTAACATTAAATTAAAGGTCCAATTTTTTTAGGACACAAAATTGGCTTTTTTAAAACCTATTCACATTTTTCATATAAAAATTCAATTGTAGTGTACCTATTATAATGAAATACACTATACTAATTGTAACAATTAACATTCAATAATTTTGCATTCATTTCTTTGAAATTTCAGACAACAAAAAGCAGTCACAATAAATTAGACCACAAATGTAACAAAACACTTAGCTAACAAACTAAAGAAATTTTTTATGTCATTTTGTAATACAAATATTTATGAATCACAAAGAAATTTTGTAAACCACAACTGAAGAAATTTTGTATAAATACGATAAGAAAAATCTAAATAAATTAGAACTAATTTTGAATTATAAACCAAAGCATTATTCGTTCTCAAATATTCTGACTGAGCACTTTAACAAGTGCTTAGGTGAATCAAAACTGCTGCAGCCAAATGCAGCATTATAATCTAATTGGCAACCTTTTTTTTTTAAAAATTCCTATTAACAAAAACTATCAACTTAAATAAGGACTTAATATGGCGCTATCAGGACTTAATATGGCGATCCTTCCCGGTTCTACCTAATCCTGTTATAATTGAGAAATTTTATATTTATATCGGAGCACCCGAAGAATACAATATATACACACTTTTGGGCCCAAGGCAATTTCTATAGAGGAATACGAAAGGAGAAATAAGAAAAAAGAGGAAACAAACCATATACAAGAAACAACAAAAAAGAAGAAGAGAAGGGGAAAGAAACTACGACTGAAGAAGGAGAGAGCAGAAATATTGAGGTTAATGGGTTTGTCCTCAGGTGAAGAAAAGGGAAAATTATACATACAATTAAAAAACAAAAATTAGACAATTTTAAGAATATGAATTAAAATAAATTTTTATTAAAGAATACTTCAAATTACCTTTTTAAAAAATAGGTAAACCTCAGAGTAAGTTAGAGATACTTGAAAACATAGTAAATAATGGAAATTCAGAAAATACAAAGCAAATAGTACCACAATTCGTAATAACACTAATAGTAGTAGTAATAGTTCTATATATTGCACATAAGGTAAACAGATATTTTAAAAATTACGTAATAAAACATGATAATAGACCGGAAATCACAAACGTTTAACAATCAAAAAATAAAAATTTTTGTTGATAAGATGGTAGGTCCTATTTGGGGAAATCCCATCAAGAAAATTGAACAAGTAAAATCTATCAATAATAACAATTCAATATAATTTGCTGAGCCAGTCATACCAGAATTTGCAATAACATTACTTATAATAGGGATTTTATTGAATATAGCATGTAAGGTTTATCAATACTTTAAAAATTATGTACTTAAATATCATAATAATATTGTTACAACACAAGTTTGAATTAAAAAGAAATATATAACAAAATTACTATTAGTGTAAAAATTTTAATGGAGAAAGATATTGAAAACTTAAAAGATATATTAAAAAATTTAAAGAAAAGTCCAAAAAGGACATACACTGAAAAAACCATTCAAAAATAAATTAGAAGATATAGAAAGGATCAAAAAGGATTTCCAAAGAAAAGAACTCCAAGAAAAGGATGAGGAAAAGTTATATACTTTGAGAATTGAATTTAATAATATCTATACGAATATTAAACAATATTTGTTAGGAAACCCGAAAGAATTAGAAAACAAATCAAATAACAACATTCAAATACAAAATTCAATAAATATGGCGGCACAAAATTTTAACTTAGAAGTTGCTTTAAAAACAATTCCAGAGCTCACAGGTAACTATCGAGAACTTAGATCTTTTCTCACTATTGTAGAATTACTTAAAACCAGTCTAGCAGCGGATCAAGAAGCACCACTTTTGAAATTTGTCTTTGATGTCAAATTAAGTAATACTGTAAGAACTGCACTAGGGACCATACGTTTCAATTTGATCCGACCAGTAGTTCAGGAGATTCAGATTTATTACCAAAAAATTTGCGTTTGACCCCACTGTGCATCGTGTCCTAAACGAATATTTATTAAATTTTGTACGTGATTATGTGTGGAACAAGTTTATACCATATTATACATTTGCATATAACACAGCACCACACATAAATAATAATTATTCACCTTATGAATTAATTTATGGCAAATAAGCAGCATTGCCAACAGATAAAATACAAAACAAATTAGTAAAATTAGAATTTAGAAAAAAGAATCAAAGCCCATATAAGGGACCGTATCAAATAGTTAAGAGATTAGGAGTAAATTATTTATTAAACTTAAATTCTAAGAAAAACTTTTTCACAATAATATACTTAAATTATATAAATAACATGAATAAACATTAAGATAATAATATTTAATATTAAGATTCAATTTACTTAAAACATTAATATAAGGTAATTATAATATTTACTATTATGATTTAACTTAATTATTTTCAAACATAAATGAAATCTAGAGGGCAATGGTGTAGTGTACCTATTATAATGAAATACACTATACTCATTGTAACAATTAACATTCAATAATTTTGCATTAATTTCTTTGAAATTTAAAACCTTCAGACAACAAAAAGCAGTCACAATAAATTAGACCACAAATGCAACACAACACTTAGCTAACAAACTAAAGAAATTTTGTAAACCACAACTGAAGAAATTTTGTATAAATACGATAAGAAAAATCTAAATAAATCAGAACTAATTTTGAATTATATATACTTTTACATATATTGGGGGCAATGCATTAATTTCTTCTTCCAATTGGTTGACAATGCTGTTTATTGTAACCGTGGTTTCTTTTGTGTAATCAAAAATCAAAAAATTTATCCATATATCATCAAAAAGCGAGTCATTTCTTGTCGATGAGGAAGGCTTATTTAAGCGCATTCGAAGTGGTACCAGAGACGCTATAAACAGCGAGGAATAATTATTTCCAGAATTACTTCCATCCAGTTGTTTGTATTCCGAAAATCCTGATGTTCCATCGCAGCCCCTTTTGAATATTAAAATAAGTTCAGAGTCTTTGCATTTTTCAATGTTATCATTGCTGAAGGTAGATATAATTCTAGAGGCAGTATTTTCAAGTAATTGCAATATATTAACTTTAGCACTTTTAACAGAAGCATTAACCGGGTGCTCCATAGGCTGTAAAATATTACTTTTCGCTTCTCTCTCAAATATTCAGACTGAACACTTTAACCAGCGCTTAGATGAGCCAAAACTACTGCAGCCAAATGCAGCATTATAATCTAATTGACAACCTTTTTTTCAAAATTCCTATTAACAGAAACTAGCAACTTAAATAAGGGCTTAATATGGCGCTATCAGGACTTAATACAATTATTCTGATTTTTTTTTTTTTAACAGGAGTAAGTTTACATATTTTATTTAAAAAATATATTGGGTAATTAAAAAAAAATAATATATTAAAAATATATGGTAAACCTTTATGTACTAGACTAATTAATATTGCAATTTATATTAAACAAAACAAACTAAAATATATCTAAAAGAAAACTAAAATTTAATGAATTCAAAATTTTCAAAAATGCATCCATAAATTGCATTTGTATTTCGCAAATATTTCTGAACAAAAAGGATATTTTGGAGATGCTGTCCTAATTACTCAATAATAAGGCAATAGCCTTTTACATGCTCTTTTAGCCTTACAAATCTATCAATAACTTCAATATATGAATACATCAATTTTCAGGAGAGCGAAAAAACTTTTATTTTATAGTTCGACAAATTGCTTTGAAACAGACATTACGCAAACAAAAATCGGGATGAATAGATAAAAGAGAACAACAATAACATCATTCAAAAAGCTACACATAACTCATTTTCATGGAACAATTTTTATATAATTATATCTTGATTTAAAATATTTTTTACCCATAACTGTTTTGGTTCGTAAAACTCTTCTCTGAAAATTTTATATAGTTTAAAAGAAATAACTTATTCCATGTGTATATGAATTCTTAAGAATTAATCAATTTTTTCTTCTGTTACGTTTTCTCTCAATGATGTCCTTAATATTAATAAATATAAACCAGCAGAATAAGTAATAAATATTGTGAATATAATCAGCTGAAATATAATTTTTGCATAAAAGTCCATTGCTATATGGTTTATTTATTCCTATTTATCCCGATATTTTTTTTTTTTTTTTTTTTTTTTTTTGCATAAGGTACTAATGTATAAATTAGAAAGGTTATAGCATAAAAATTAAGCAATTTATTGATTTTTTAAGCTAATAAGCATTAATTAAAAATGAATAAGTTAATGATTCAAATTTTCATAAATGCATGGAAATCTATCTATATGCATATATTAAAAAAAATGTAAACTGTAGAATTTTTTTCCCTCTATTTTTGGGTTTTGTTTTATATAAAGATACAATTTAACTTTGAGGAGTTTTTTATTTCTTGTTTGTGGTAATAGTCTCTAGTCGTCTGAATGTTTTACCTTATTCATTATGTTTTCTTTCTTTTCTTTCTCTAGAACTTGTACCAGAATTGGTCTTTTTTATTGTAGTTTTATTAAATTTTGGTCCATAAGTTTAAGTTCTAAATTGGCAACCTTATCGTGAAAACGTCAAGAAAAATTAAATGATATTGGAAAAATATTAAAAATTGTTAAAAAAAATCTTAATAGAACATTTATAATAAAAAGAAAGTTTTTAATAAAATAAACAGATTCTGTAGAATTTGAATTATATAAAATATATATAAAGCAAATCGTCGTAGTATCAAAAACAATAAGAAAAATTGCAGTCAATGTAATTTAGTGGTAAACGAAGAAGAAGATGATTTTATTGTTTGCTACAAGTGCAAATAAATAAATAAATGCAAATATGAATTCTTTTTGCATCATGAAGATGAAGAGATTGTTTGTCATCAATGTGATAATAGTGGTACCATTAAAACTGAGCTGAATGAGATCAGAAGAGATTTAAAGAAATTAGACAGTCTGCAAGAAACTATGAATTTCAAGGCAAAACAATACGATGACATTCTGAAGGGTGTTGCAGAGAACAAGAAAAAAATTGAAGCTATCCAGAAAGAAAACAAAATATTGAAGCAAGAAGTAAAATTTTAAAAAATCCAATAAAATTCTAAATGATCAAAGAGATATATATGATTGTTTAGTAATTGGAGAGTTGGTGTAGAGTTATATGCGTAAAGTATTGATGATGAATATTTTAGTAAAAAGCGTAACAATTGAAATGGCAAGAATGAAAAGAAAAATGAGGATAAAGCTGAGAAACAGACAGTAGTTGTAAAATTTAATTCTAAAAAATCTAAAGACATTAATGTCTGTAAAGCCAAAGCTAAGAGAAACTGAATCGAACATTTTAGTTAACGACTTTCTTAGTAGAGAAACACTTAGCTTGCTAAATCATGCTAAAACACTAAAAACCGTTGGGTATCGCGCTGTCTATGCTGCTTGTGGTAAAGTTTTTGTGAAGAAAACTGAGTTGTCTAAGCCGAAATTCATTGCTAATGAAGAAGAAGTGGATGAACTGTTATTGGAGGCAACAACAAATCGTTCATGGATTCGTAGATCTCGACATGGTACTGGTACAAGGGTAGATAATGATGATGATGAGGTTTATTTATCGCCTTAGTTTTCTTTTTTCATTTTTTTTTTTTTTTGTTAATTTATAAATTGTAGATATTTTTATATCATTTTTTTATGATTAATAATCATTATTTTTTTAATTTTAAATCTTTTGCTAATTACATAAAAAATAATACAAGTTCCTATTTTCCAATAATCTCTATTAATGCTAGGAGTATTTCTTCAATAAATAAATTTAAAGCTTTAGTTGCTAGGTTACTACGGCTACCCTATATAATTGCTGTTCAAGAAACAACTATACAAAATTCCAGGTTACAATAGTGTTCATTATTGTAGACCCGATGGCTATGGAGGTACATCAGTTTTTATTCAAGAACACTTACAATATAAAGTTGAAATGTGTGAAAGTAAAACATTTACAGATTTGATTGTTTTAACATTAGAAAATAATAAAATTAATGGTAAATCCATACAATTCGCCTCATTCTATCGATCAGAAAAATGTAACACAGATAGATTTTTATCGTTCCTGGAGAATATACTTCGTAGTTATGGGCGAAATCCATGCATTTTTGCTGGAGATTCGAATATTGATGGTTTACAATTACATTTGTTAGAAAAATTATTAAATTTGTTTACGAATTATGACTTTAAAAATTGTCATACATTGATTACTCGACCAGAAAGTGAAACATCGATAGATCATATATACAGTAACATTCTAAATTGTTTGTCTATAGAATCCGTGGAATATGAACTATCAGACCATAATCTTAATTCGTGCAAAATCCAAATTGAAGTTTAAAACAAAATATTAAGAGAAAATGTTTATTTTTGTTGTGATTATAATCGTGTTTATGATTATATTGATACATCTCTGAAAGTATAGATAAAAATGGGACACTTGGAAGAATTCCGAAAAAAACAATTAACATTAAAGATTCTAATGGGCAACTAATTTAAATGATTCTGAAAAGGCGGAGCTGCTATATAGTTATTTCATTCAATCAATTAAGGACGATGAACTGAAAATTGAACAATTTCCAAATGTCTCGTATAATTCTTTATGAACAGTGATGCGTCATAATAATATATTTCATCTTAATGGTATGGTATGTTGCAAAATATGAAGAAGTAGGGGATATTATATTAAAAATAAAGAGAAATAAAAGTGCTGGACGCGATAATATACTCCTAAAAATTATATTGAGTAATGAGAATAAATTTACTACTATTTTGGTAAATATGAACATTTATCCTGATATTTTAAAAATTCATATGGTAATACCGATTCTAAAAGGAATCAATAGTTGTACGTCCTATATGTATAGACCAATTGCTATTTTATCTAGCATTGATAATGTGTTTGAAAGAATTTTGCACAATCAAATTTCCACATTTATGAAAACCAATAATTATTAAACGATTTTCAATATGGATTCCGGGAAGCGTGAGGAAGCTGCCGTTAATGTCGTTAATTTTATTTGTAAAGGCCTAGATGATGGCCATTGTGGCGTGGCAAGTTTATTTTACGATTTTACACAGGCATTTGATTTAATTGATCATAACATCTTATTACATCTTGTTTCATGACATCTTGTGGAAAAGAACTATCTCTTTTGGGAAGTTATTTGAGAAATCGCAAGCAATTTGTCCAGATTGGTGCTCGAAAAGTTCATTTCGTGAAGTTTCGAAAAGTTCATACCGCAAGGCAGCGTACTTGAACCTTTATTGTTTATTATTTATCTTAATGACTTGAAAAATCTTGAACTTACTGGCAAAATTTTGTATATATGCAGATTATATTAGTTTATTTTACCCTTACAAGCATGAAACAGTAGCCAAAGTATATATAGAATGAGATGCGGCATTAATATAAATAAGCTTTTCTTAAATGCTAACAAAACTCGGTTGATAAGATTTAAGCCATATTCGGAACATACCAACTTTAGTGTTTTTTTTTTTTGGATGGAAAAGAAATCATGGAAGTCAGTTCTATTAAGTATTTAGGTATACAACTGCAGAGCAACCTTGATTGGAGTCAACATATCCAAAATCTTAAGATAAAAACAGCCCAAGCTATTGGTTTTCTATACAAATTTAAGACAAAAATAGATAAAAATACGAAATTATTAATTTACAATGCATTGGTCATAATACAATATATTTTTCCAGTTATCAACACTCATTCAATACAAGGAATAATATTGAAACGTATTGAATACATGGGTACTCGTGAATACAATGGTTTGCCGTCAAATTTGAAAAAATGTAAATAGTATTTCATTTTTTAAAACTACGATTAGTTTAAAGAATTATTTACTTCAAAATGTAGAGAAACTTTTAATGTAATTCTAATTCATATTGAATGTTAAAATATTTTTTCTGCTTTTAATTTAAATATTTTTTTATTATGTATATAGTTATTGTTAACTATAACTATATTATTGCCAACTCGTCTCTAAAATGCCTTCAAGGCGCAGAGGCACTTACAGTGTAATAATTTTTTTTTTTTTTGAAAATAAATGAATATAAAAAAAAGTTCCAAACTAAATAAATAAATTTTACTCTTGTAAAATTTCAAGGCTTTACGGCTGGCTGGCTGTCCATGTAAACTTTGTGCACAAAGTACGGGTCGTAATTTTAAAGATAATTCAATGAAATTTGGCACGAGGGACTTTTATGATACAAGAACGAAGCCTATTGAAATTGGTTGTGATCGGTCCATTATTTCACCTAGTCCCCATACAAATGTCCCCCTGGAATAGATTTTAAACACTTGAAAATGCCTTAAAAATAAAAATATTTTAATAAAAGTCGGCGAAAAAAAAGTTCTGTACAAGTATCAATCTACCAAATTGTAACAAAATTTATGGAGATCGGTCCACAATTGATCATAGCTTTCATATAAATCCCTCTTCCGAAAATCACTTTAACTAGTATATATCCCATACGAATGTTAGTATCAAGTTAATATTCGACGAAAATAAGTTTATGTAAATAGAAACAACATTTCCAATTTTTATGAGAATCGGTCCATAATTTACCATAGCTCCCATATAAACTCAAATCATCTTGATGTTAGTATTCTGTATTTGTATACTTTATTTTACATTTGGTAAAATCGGCACAGGTGCAATATAAGTCCCCTCCCCGAATTTTTAATGCACAATGATCATATAGTCGGTCTTGGCCAACTATATCTTTCTTTCTCGTTTTAGTTTAACGTAGTTATTGGCTATTGGAATTTTTTTATGAATGCACAGACAAAACTAAATTTAGTACTCCATTACTAAATTTATAAAACTAATTATATTTTTACTAAAATCGGACCTATCATTTAATTAGTAAAATCAAAAATTAAAAGTCCTAAATTTTTTATTTAAAAAATTTTAATTTTCCCTTAGAGTAATTCCATTTTAAAGTTAAAAAAAGTTGTTGAGAAGGATACAGAGGCATGTAAAATAAATTTTTCTCATTATTATTTGGAGTACTGTGGCAACTCTATAGCTTTGAAAGTAATTAACATATTTATTTAAATCGCCATAACTTTTGTTATATAAAAGATATCAAAATATTTTTTTGCAGTGGGTTTGTCAAAGCTTGTATTTTAAGATGTCATATACAAATTTTAAAAATCTTTTTATTAACATATTTTTTTTTAAGAATCTAAAAAAGACCATCTTCAATTTTCTTTCACATTTTTTTGGTGCGAAGCCTTATCGGTATACTTGCTACAGAGAAAATTTCAGAGAGGTACAAATTTTTAAATTTAAAATGCAGTTACCCCTTATTAAAATATTTTTCTATTTTCGAATTTCATTGTTTGAAAATTCAAAATCTCTTTTTTAAAAAACCAATAAATAAATTTTTATAAAATATATAATAAGATTTTTTAAAAGCAATTATTGCATTTTCTTTAACACAAAAATGTTAAGGTTATGGTTAACATGTTCGGTGTTGAATATTTGAAATGAAAAGAACTGTTCATAAAAAATAAGACTAACAAATATTCATTTGAGCACGACAAGTAACATTATTGATAAGTACATATGTATATGAGCCGAAAGAAAACAATGTTGTAAATTTATTTGAAATTTCTTCGAAATTCCATTTATGACTTTATCTATTAAGATAAATAAAAAAACTGGATAAAACTGTAATTTAACTATTATTAAAAGATGAAAATGATTCAAAACAAGAATTGTAACAACTGTCTCTATTTCAGGATACCAAGAGTTCTGAATTATGCAAATTGGATGGCAAATTAGCATGAGGCAATCCTACATCCTCTAAGAAGTTACACAGATGTCGAAGTCAAGAAAGATCTCTAACTTTAGCTAAAAAGCACCGAAGTTTAAAACATGTCACACAATCTTCAGAAGGTTTATGTAAAGAGGTAGCAAAACGCTGAACCACCCATAAGATTGAATCGACTCATATTGTTATTCGATCATCTAGGAGATATATACATATATAAATATCAATTATTATAATTTTTAAAACAATCTGTACGAAAATTGAGACAACTTACCTCTAAAAGCTTTCAAATGTTGGATTTTATATTTTTTGTTTCATAAGTTATATAAATCAATTTTTATTTTTTCTGGAATTATCAAAATACAGAAAATTTTGTCTGTTTGTTATGTTGAAATTATTTATAACCAATGAATCAAAATATTAAAATGAAATAACTATTTTAATAAAATTTTATTTTAAACCAAATAATTATTTGTTAAAAAATATTTTTTTTTTTTGTGTGGTTTTATACTCTAATAAAATTTTAACAAACAATTTAAAAATTGAAAACTTGAAATATATATATATATATATATATATATATATATATATATATATATATATATGACAAGACCAGAAAAAAGTATTAAATAAACGCATTTGTCGACAATATGAACTACAATTTTTTAAAGAAGTGAGTCAATGTGTTGAGTGTTGTTTTCTAATAAAATATTGTGATGAAAAGATGACAGATAATATTGTGAATGTTGTCTTCTAAGTCTTAAAGGTTTTTCTTTGTGAATTTTATTAATGACAAACTTAGCGACAATGTGTTTTATTGTCGCTTTTATTTAACTCAATTGACGATGAGAAGATCGAAAATACCTCAAAGGTTGTCATCCATAAATTATGTTGATGAAAACATAAGGGACAAAGTTTTAAATGTTTTCTTTTATCACACCTCTTTTACGACAGTTTGAGCGACAACGTTTTCAATGTTGTCTTCTAATAAACTATATTTACAAGATAACGGACATTGTTTTGAATATTGTCTTCTGTATAATTCCTTTATTCAAGATTATATAGATTAACGATATTTGTAAATAAAAGACAAACAAACTAGAACAAAAAAATATTCCTTTGAGCACGACAAGTCAGAGCGTTTAAATGTGAATATTCTAATGTTAATAAAGTAAAATAAAAATTATTTATTACTACAATAATAAAATTTGCTAAGGATTTATACTAAAATGCAATTGTTGTATTATTAATATGTTAATATTAAAATTATTTTTTACATATACATATTTTCAGATTGCATCAACAAATAAGAGAAATTTTTTAAAAAATGGACATAATTTTTATCGAAATCCTCAACACTTCATATAACTCTTTTTTTTAAGCAAAATTATAATTGTAATTAAATTTAATCATTATAATCAATAATAAAAAGATTTCCTTTAATTATTTTATTTGGCACTGATATAATCTTTAGAATTGGAAGACCTTGTTATCTATATGATCGCTAACGACAAAGATCAATATGCCCTTGTCTATAAAATCGTTAACGACAAAATAGACGATACTTTCATCCATATGACGATTGACGACAAAATTAAGGATATTGCACACCATGTAATCGTTGACGATTTTATGCACGACTCTATATAATTGCTGACGACAAAAGAGACGACATATTTCCTTATATAAACGTTATCGACAATATTAGGGAATTAATCATTAAACATGTCATTGACGAATATATAGATGAATATTTCGTTTATATTATAGTTATTTTACTAACGACAAGATGAAGAAGAAAAAACATGCGACATTGCCTTTTTTTTAATCGTACACGCGATCTCAAATCGTATAGCTAAGTATGAAAAATTGCTGATTTTTTACAAAAAAAAGTATTTTAATCCTATTATTTTCTTACAAAATCTGTTTGGCAAAAAAGATAGTTTTTTTAACATATTTCACAAGACAATACTTCATTAATTGGCCAGCATTGATCAAAAATGTTGAAATTTTTAATGAAAGTTCAAGTCACGCGAGAATTTTAAATTCTAAAAAATAGTTATAATAACCACATATAGTATATATAGATTTAATACTAAGCTGATTTGCGCCCGCTCTAAAATATAGACAGGAGAGCATATTTAATAAATATAGTCAAATATTCGAAATAATAGCTTTTTTAGTGCACAAAAAACATATTAAAATTAATTTTATTTCAATTTTATTTTTGATGTAGTGCATTAGCCAGATAACGAACTTTTTGTGAACCAAAAAATATTTCGATAGCTTTACCAGGTAATTTATTATAAACAATTTCAAATCTATAACAACTTTTTTTTATTTTTAATATAAATGCTCAAATTTTATTTTTTTTTAGTTCAACTGCTTCCATTTTTAAAGTAAAGTAGGAAGAATTTTAGCTAAATAAATTGTAAATTTTAGTATTTGTAATTTTTAAGAAAAGCTTATTTGAAATTTAAAAATTTATAGAAAGAAAACATGCTTCAACTTTTTTTCTTTTCATCTCATTAAATTCTTTCTTAAAATTTAAATATCGGATATAATTTGTGGAATTACATACTCTTAAAGACTTTTGAATTAAAAATGTGAATGAAAATTTCTCATACAACTAAGGACAGGTTTAATATAGTTTATCCTACCAAAAAATGGTAAACAAATTTCTTGTATACAAAAGTTTTAAAATTATTTAAATTTTTTAGAAACATACGCACAATCATACTGACATATCTGTCATGACATGCGTATATTCATACATACACATAAACATTTACATACATTATACATGCTGGAATGTACCAGACTATAGAATAAGTAAATGAACTAAATTGAGTACTGCATCATTATGCAATTTAAATGCATAAAATCTGCCAACAACACAAACTTTCTTATAAACATAAACACATTGACAAACGCATAAACACATACATTTACATATATAAATGCAGTTTTGAACACTCTAAGCTCTTTAAAGATCGACAGAAATCTAATTAATTCTGTTGAATTTGAATTTTTATTTTTATTAAAAAATAAATACCTAATTAGTTAGTATTCAAGAAGTGTTAAGCATTTCTGTGAACAAATTTTGAAAATAATATTTCAATACTTAAAGCCCTTTTTATAAAAAGCACTTTAATTTATAGATAAAAAGTTACTCTACAAATAAATGTATATGTATGTATTGAAAATTTGTTCTATAAAGCTTTGATACAGTTAAACATTTTTTACCAATATCAATGTTTCTTGTGATAGATTTCTCGAAACTTTCTGAAATAGCAAATAGTATAGGAAATATAACCGAAGAAAATCGCTGGCTGTTCAGTAATATTTTCTTTTTTAGTTAAAAACATAGACCAAAATATGATCAATGTTGCCTTTTGGTTACATTTGGTACATTTTCCATAATATCTATATATATATATATATATATATATATATATATATATATATATATATATATATATATAAATATATAAATATATAAATATATAAATATATAAATATATAAATATATAAATATATAAATATATAAATATATAAATATAAATATATATATATATATATATATATATATATATTCATCAATTTTACTTAAATATATCTAATTATATTCTTTAAACTTACTAATGCAAAAATTTGCAACTAATCTGATAAAGGGAATCGTATCGAAATTGTATATTAAAAAAAATACTTTACTTTTATTTGTAGCTTTGCTTTGCTTTGCTACATTGCTTTTCATTACTTGTAAAAAGTAAGAAACTATAAGAAAAACTACAAAGTTGTCAAACGCGAAAAACTAACAAATGTTCAAAAATTCGAAATAACCTGTAAAAAATTTATATTTAGAAAAAAAGTTTTGATGATAGTTAGTGCAATAAAGATCTCGTAGCTAACTGAATTTTAAATCAGTTTTGAATTTAATTGAATGAAGAAAGTAAATGAAGCTACTTTCATTAAACCGTTTATTTAAATCGTTTATATTCACTACAAATAAGAAATGATTTATTATTTTTTTCTTTTTTAATTAAATTTGCTGTCCTATCTCAAAATAACTCTAAAGTTATCAAGTTTTAAATGCTATTTCACTTACAATAAAATAATATGTCAATCTTTCCTATCGTTTAAATACTCAAATAATTATTAAAAATTTTAAAGCTTTATCAAATTATTTTTATTTAAATTTTATATATTGTTAAATTTAAATTATTTAATTTAAATAATAATTTTAAAGAAAATAATAAAATTTTATTATTTTAAATGTTGTTTAAAAATTTTCTTTTAAAATTTGACCAAAACGTATACAAATCCATAAAGATAAAAAGCTTGATTCTTCTACTTTACAAATAAATCTAAAAAAGAAGAAATTAACATAATTTATCCAGGAACTTACTAAAAAAACTGTTTTTTTTAGTTACAAAATTATGCATATTTTTAATTAAGCTCTTTTTTAAGATTTTACTTGAAATATTGCTATTTTTGGACATTAAATTTATGTGTAAATATTTTTATTTAGCTTCCAAAATCAAATTTTCTCAAAATATGCAAAATTTTCATTACGTGCAATTTAGTAATATCTAGAATATTATATGAAAAATTTGTATATCAAAAAATTTGATTTATAAAATAAAAAATATTTTTAAGTAACTGATAAGAGTATTACTTAGACAAACTATCTTTCATGGAAAGATGTAAAATCTAAACTAAAGTTTAACGAACTTTGGAAATTTAGAATTTCGGAAACCCAGAAAAATAAATGAAAATTATTTACTATTTGAAGAATTTCACATTTTAGAAAAATTTATAAATATGTTATGTAGTTGTTTAAAAAAGTGAAATAAAAATACTTAATAATGTACATTTCCTACATTTGTTATTAAATAAATGCCAATTTTTAAAACATATTGATTTACTTAAAAATTTTCAAAAGATGATTAAAAATTTTGGATAGACAATGTTGAAGATAAATTCATCATTACTTTTTCTATTTATGACAAACTAATTTTTTCAATATTTCCTGAAATTTACTAACCATAGATTCATAATTTTTTTTTTTTTTGTATTTCAAAATTAAAAAGGAATAATGAAGTAAAATATCAAGTTTTTTGGTTATACAAAAAATAAATATATAGTCCAAAATTTACTTATAAAAGTATTGTATAAATTTTGTTCGCCACTTATCAACTTAAATTTTTAGCTATTAAAATAATTTCTTATTTTTCATAAAAAAAAAAAAAATCCCCCCAAACGCTTTGTGGCTGGATCTGCGTCTGATCTATTCAGATATGAAAAAATTATTCAAAAAAGTACACACACTAAAATTGTTTTTATTTTCAACAATGTTGGCAGGTTAGCTTTTTTAAGGCAAAATTTAGACTTATAATTTTGCTTTTGGCTTCAAAATTCTAGTTTCATCTTTTTTCTAGTCTTTCTGATTTTTTAAATTGCCTTAAAAAGTTAGAATTTCAACAGACAAATTATTTATTACTCGTTCTGATAATAACAACCACAAATATGAAAATGCAGGTTTTTTCCTGTACGTTAAATAAAGTCATCGATAAAATATTTATCCGTTACAAAGCAAATAAAACATTTTGGCATCGATTTGTAAGTGCATATTTTGTATATAGTGATTTTTGGAGCATATTTTTTTATTTTTAGAGCACAATTGTTTGAAATAAATGAGTAGATTAAAAAATATTTAGTATTCAAAATAAATTTTATTTTTTACCATCAAGTTCATTAAACAAATTATGAAGATTTAAAAAGAGAATAATTGATCTTTATTAAAGTCAATTTTTAAATGTGATTTAGGAGAACGTAATATCATCAGTTAATATTGTAAAAACTATGGATTTTTTGTAGAGTATCCCGTAGAAAAAAGAAAAATTTGTGGGAAGAAGTAGGTTGGATATGGAAAAAAAATGCTTAAAATTTTTTAAAATTGATCTTCAGTTCCGTACAAGCAATTAAAAGTCACGGATCTATAAAATTTTGTCGAAAAAAATGTTTTGAGTTTTGTCTCGAAATGGGTATTAAAAACTAGTAATTTTGAGCCTGTTATGAAAAAAATATTAAACAATTTTTTTTTTCAAAAATTTTGGTCCATAAAAAATCTTTTTAATATATCATGCGAAAAAAAGTGCGATATTTTTTTTTTTTGCAAATTGGATACAATTTTTTTTAATTTTGTTTTTTTATGGATAAAATATTAAAAAAGTTGCATTGCAGTAAGTATGGCTCATAATAAATTATTTTCAAAAAAAAGAAAAAAAAAATTGTCACTAATGGAACAAAACCCATGAGGAAATTTTTAAAAATATTTTTTTCTATAACAGGCTACAGGCTGTTACGATATTTTTAGACCTATTTCGCGAAAAAACTTTAAACCTTTTTGGCCAAAATTTTCAATCGCTCGTAAGGAACTGAGTTGAATTTTAGATTTTTTTTTAATATTTTTCAGGAATTATAAATAAAGCTTTTCAACACAGTTGATAGATAACTTTCAGTTTTTCTTATTTCATGTTAATAAAACACTTTGTTTTTTTAATGAAAAAATTAATTCTTGTTTAAAAATGGGAAGCATTTGTTTTTTAAGAGCATATTTTCACGTTTTTAGAGCATATTTTTTGCTTTTCACAGCGTATTTAATGCGCATAAAATACATTTTTAAATAATATTTGTTTTTTATCTGGTTATTATGATTGTAATCGACAGATTTAAACTGTAAACTGTAGGTCTGCATCATCATCAAATAATAACATAAGTATTGTTCTTTATCAAACAGAAGTAATTTTAAAGGATATGATTTCAAAATTTTATCCGGTTTTATAATATTAGTATATATATATATATATATATATATA
Source organism: Protocalliphora azurea (assembly GCA_932274085.1). Lineage (NCBI taxonomy): Eukaryota > Metazoa > Arthropoda > Insecta > Diptera > Calliphoridae > Protocalliphora > Protocalliphora azurea. Next base: position 83,202,177 of record OW026521.1, on the reverse strand, counting down.
TATATATATATATATATATATATATATATATAACACATTACACGAACTTTTGCTGACATATTGTTAAAAATATCTGCTATTTTCATTTTTATTTCATTTTTTTTTTTTATTTAAATTCTGAGTCCTTTTCGGAACTTATTAGCAAAGGTATAATATTATTTTTATAAATAAATAACTTGGGCGTTTATGAGAAAATATATTTTAAAATAATTTTAGAACTATTTTATTATTTTTTAATTTTTTACATTCAAATAAAATTAAAATTGTTGTAACTTCATCAATTCATAATTAATTTTAAAAAATAAAATTAAAGATAAATTTACAAAAAAAAAAAAAGGGTTTCATATTAAATAATCGAAAAAAATGCCGCGAAAGAAAAATTAAATTGAAAAAAATGAAAAAAGCAGATATTTTTACAAAATTTTAGCAGAAGATCATTTAATGTAAATCAGGCTTGATTTCTCTTTAATATATAACTTCAGATTTTGAGCATGTATTGAAAATTTTGAAAATGGTATAGTGATCTATTCAATGTGGTTTAGAACGTACTCTAGATCATTTCAAAAACTTTTACTGTCACATTGTGATATTAAATCAGAATGAAAAGTGGATGAAGAGAATCGTTGGTATTGTTTGGAAACTGGTTTTAATATTTGCCAGTTTTTGGTATAGCCAAGAGTGGAAGAAGGGACATTTGAACTCCAATCTCGAAATAATTTTAGAAAAAAATGTTACATTTGCTTGAAATCCCTCGATTTGTAAATATCTGAAAAGTAGAGTTGAGTATAATCGTTCATTTTTCTATTTCGTTCATATCGTGGAGAATGGTAAAGTAAATCAGTTCGATAATCGGTAATTTTTCAACGTTGATCATAAAACTCCGTTATCGAAAGAAATAAATCGGTTGTCAAAAAACTTATGTCTAAGAAAGTGTTAGTAAAAATTTCATTGAAAACAAAAAAAAAAAAAAAATGTAGTACGTGTGCGTTTTTAAGTTTTTTTCTTACTAGTCATATCTATGTTAATCTATGATCTAAACGAAGAGTGTGCGAATGTCAAGCCAACTGTTAAAACTGAAACAATTGTTTCATTTATATCTTAGAATAATAATAGAACAAAAAAAAAAAAAAAAAAAAAAATAAATCATTTGTTTTTAAATATTTAAAAACGTAATAAATAATAAATATGATTAGTAAAATAAACGAATTAAAATAAAAAAAAATTTACTTGAACGATATGAATAAAAAAAAACACAAATCAACATAGTTCATTTTACGACAGAACTTTGCTAAAACTTATGACTATTTTTAAATTATAAAGCTTAATTTAGACGGTATATGGAAACATATGTATGCTGAAACTCGTATGCTTAAAAGTATAAACAAATGCCTGTGTCAGCATATTCTAAATGTTAGGTGTTCAAACGATTTATTGAAAGTAACAATTTTTTGTTTCAAAATATCAGAAAAAGAAAAATACCAAAATGAAATTAAGCATATGAATTTTGTGTTTACATGATTTGTTGAATTTCATATGATGATAAATATGTTGAATCGTATAAACAACTACGAGTATTTTAGTAGCTTAATAAAAATTGATGAATTTTTAAACATAAGTTCCATCTTCAAACAAGTAAGAAAGTAGTTGGCCGAGCAAGACCATATAATACATATAGCATTATGAGCATATATATCGTCATCTAATATGCAAAAAGGCGTAACCACACTTTTTAATTTTTTACAGCAGAAGCAAAAAAAATTATGAAAATGGAAAAGGCCGTAACCACAGTTTTCAATTTTTTGCTTTAAAATTAAGCAATTAAATAAAATATTTTAATCATTCACTTAAAGCAAATGTGTAGATGCAGTTTGGGTCAGTGCATTATAATACAGCAAAAAAAAAAAAAAAAAAAAAAAACATTTGATTTTTCAGTGATTCGGTCTTTTGCATTTTAGGTGATGTTATTTTCGTGATTTTTGGGGATGCTCTTATGTGGCACTTGTGATCATTTATGTTTATGTCAATTATAACCTTGATACTAATATTTATATAGGATTTGTGCACATTAAAGTAGGCCTTTGTTGCTGCGGCATTTAAAAACTAAAATCAAGTTTTCATTTACTTTAAATATTTGTAAAAATAAAAATATCATAAAAATCGTTTATTAGATGATACAATTGTTCAATTAGAGGACCAAATATGTTTGAAAGAAAAACATCCTTTTGTTCAAAAACAAATACTACATTACATTACAAATACCATAAACAATATAATCATCAATCAACAGATGATATTCGAAAGAAATATCAGATGTCCATAATTGTATTACCTGCAAACGTTTAAAATGTAGGGCCATTAACCCAATGATGGGTTATTTGCCACCAGATCGCTTGTTAGTACATTAAGGAGTTGATTATTTTGGTGCTCTTTTAGTTAATATTGGTGAACGAATTGAAAAGAGATACAACATTTAGATATTTATTTGTCTAACCACTACAGCTATTCATATTAAAATTGTTCATTCCCTTACCACAGATTCTTGACTTTTAGCAATTTAGATCATAGTCGCAAGAAGAGGTGAAGTCAAAAGGATATGGTCTGATAATGGAAGATACTTCTTACTTACTATTAAAGAACTAAAAATGGCTAAAGAAGATATAAGTTTCAACAAAATAAAATAATCTCTCATGGAATAAGTTGTAATTTTATACCACTGTACAGTCCACACCTCCCATATGTGAACTGTACTATGGTATATATCTTGAAAGTCTAATTGAACGTTTTAAGAGATTGTATTGAAATCGTTTTAAAAGGTACTTCAGTAAAAAAAAGAAGTACTTAAATATTTGCTGAAGCAGGGTATATTGTAAATAGTAGACCATTAACGTAAGTTAGAAGTGATTCCGAAAAACGAACCTTAACACCGAATAATATAGTAATTGGTAAAAATTCTAAGGTTCCTATTAATGCAAAATATTCAGGTTTTCATTGTATTTCGAAAACTACTCAAAGACATTTAAATTGTTTCTGGAATAAGTGGCTAAAGAATATCTACCAACTATAACCATGAGAACAAAGTGGACTCAATAAACTACACCACTCAATATAGTAGATATCGTAGTAATTTCTAAAGACAATATTCCAAGATATCATTGGCCCATAGGTATAGTTGAACAATTATATTATGGAGCAGACGATGTGGAAAGATTCAGTTTGATTAAAGCTGCCAAAGGAAGTATTAAAAGTGTACATCAACTTTCGTTTCGTTTCATTCCGTATGAGAACACTCCTGGGAGAAAATGTTGCTGCGGGCATTTAAAATATAAAATCAAGTTTTCATTTCATTTACTTTAAACATTCGTAAAAATAAAATTTCATTATTAAAAAATACTCTTTGTAAAAACATAATTAAATATAAAAAAAAAATATTATATTGAATAAATTAAGTTAAAATTTTCAACCATAATTATATGCAATTTATGGTCGTTTATAAACCGATCTTTGTAAAATTTAGCATAATGATTTATGGACATACATATAAAATATATTTTTTATATTTTATTAAAATATTCATATAATTGAGACATTCATGAAAGTAAAAGAATTTCATTACGGGAGGATATTTGCATGTGCACTAGATGAAATAATGAAAAATCCTTACGACAATTTTCTTCAAAATAACGTTAAAATTACGACATACACTTTTTTCGTAAGGTTTAGATAGACAACTGCCAGTCGGAAAGATGAACATAATTAAAACGATTTAGAAAGTGATTCTAAGTCGAATAATATACTTCAAGATAAGGGTTTTCTGTGAGCTATAAATATCGGGAAAACGCATAAATTAAGCTAATAAATTGTTTGGAGATGTATGGTATTAAAAGAAGAAACATTTTCAAATTGTGTTCGTTTAAAAAACAAAATATTTTGTAACGAAAATACTATCGAAATATTAACTGTATATGTTAATAAATTTTCCATATACTGAAAAGCTTTAAACACTTTTTAACAAATACCGAATTAGTCATCAAACGTAGAAAATTTTTTATGAACTAATAATATTTTGTTTAGACAATATGCTAAAATCGTTAAAATACGTTTGTTGACATTATTGACAAGTAGTCAGCATATGCTATCAACATAATAGGTTATTCAAGTAGAGATACTTTTTTCAATAACCGTTTTTTTTTTTTTTTGACAGATCACGTGTGAGTCGTGTTAGGCTGTCATGTTATTTTTGTTTAGTATTGTTTGGCATTTCATAATGGAAAGACTTACGCCTGAACAACGTTTACATCGATTCGCTCTATGAGCTCTTGAAAAGTTCCAAGAAGATCCGACGTTTTCGAGGCAAATTTTGTTCAGCGATGAACAAATGGGTATGTAAACAAACAAAATTGCCGCATTTGGGACGAAGAGCACCATGAAGAGATTCAATAAGTGCCACTTCATCCAGAAAAAACAACGGTTTGGTGTGGTTTGTTTCATTTCTTTAAAAATGATGCCGGTGCGAACGTAACCGTCAATGGCGACAGTTATCGTGTCATGATAACCGACTATTTGATGCCTGAAATTGAAGCTCGTGATCTCGGCGACATTTGGTTTCAGCAAGACGGAGCCACTTCCCACACATCGCATCAATCAATTGAGAGAACACTTCGGTGAGCACATAATTTCACGTTTTTTGCCGGTCGATTGGCCACCAAGATCGTGTGATATCACACCGTTAGACTTTTTCCTGTGGGAATATGTAAAATCTAAAGTTTATGCGGACAAACCCGCTTCGATTCAGGCCTTAGAGGAAAACATCACGCGTGTCATTCGCCAGTTACCAGTCGAAATGCTCGAACGAGTCATCGAAAATTGGACTCAACGGATGGACCATCTGTGACGTAGCAACGGCCAACGTTTAACAGACGTAATCTTCAAAAAATAAATGTCAAAGAATGTTCTTTCAAATGATAATAAACATTCTATATTAAATTTTAATTTTCTGTGTTTTATTCTTTAAAAAATTAGGGAACCACGAAATGGATCACGCTTTACATATTTTTGAGTTTACATGATATGTTGTCACTGGTAACAAATTCTTCAGCATAAATATGTTGATTCAGCAAATCGTCTAAACCTACCTCAGCATTTCATTGGACCGTAAACAATTCAGAAAGTTTTCTCGTTAGATGTTTTCATATAATAATTTGAAAAACAATTGCAACATAGAATTTTGTAAAGCCTTTGAATATTTTAGTTTATGGACTTTTAAATTAAGATTTCTTATAAATATATCGAGCGCTATACTCGAAAAAGACTATCTGCAGATTTCCAAAAATATTTTTTTTTTTTTTGATGTCAAACACTTTTTTTCTTTTTCTTTTTTTTATAAAAAAGAAATGGGCTACCTGCGTGTTTTTATTTGATCTTCAAAGGATTGTAATGTAACAGTGTGCTTGAATAAAAAATTTAATTTTTTTACAAAAAAATTTAGTTTTTATTTTAATTTATATTTTTTTATTTATATATTAAAATTCATCTATATTTAAAATTTCATTAAAATCATTTCAGTAGTTTAGACGTGATTGCGTCACAAACAAACACACAATCATATACTTGATTTTATAATATTAATATGAATTGATAAAATATTAAGTAAAAAGAGCTATCTACCATAACTTCGCCAATAATGGACATACAAGATTAATTTTTATGTGTGAGGTTAATTAGATGTATTATTAATAAATCATTGAAGACAAGATTGCAAATTGTTGAAAAATGAGTGAAAGAAACAGTTTTTATGCTCCCCTGAAGAATTTTATTTTGCAGTCAGCAAAATATCTTCCATAACAAAATTCAATAAATTTTTTCAGTTTCTATGATTTATTTACTAAATTTATTATTTAGAAAATTTTAAAAAATACTAATGAGAACGCGAAAACAGTAAAAGTATTTAAATTTAAATTATAAGCTACTTTCTAGCTTTATCCCTGGGAAAATTGATGGTAATTATTAATGGTGAGTACCAATTGATATCCAACCGCACACCAAAGTTCTAGCTGAAAACCAGTTGCCACCACCACGCTCACTAAGCATCAGTTGAGAGTTAATATCTAGCATTCTTGTAAAAAGAGCATGTCATAATGTCCAATATCATAATTTCCATGAACTTTAGGACACACAATTATGACAATTTTGAAAGTGACTTAATATCCATGGATTTCTGGATAAAATCAGCCATCTTGAGGATAAAAATGGTTCTAATTTTGGCTTGAGTAGGATTCTGATCTGGATTAAAAAGGTTTTTTAGACAGCAGACCTTCGGCCGGACGCAGGGGTTTCTAACTCTGGTGTATATCAAATATCGGCTTCGCTATATTAAAGTTTCTCTGAATAGGATGACTAATTGTATCCTATTCAGAATGACATACATACAAAATGTATGTCATTCTAAACGTGACGTGACCAGTATTGAACAGGTACATTTGGACTAGTCATGTGACAAGTTCAACAGTACCTAAACGGCGTTAATTAGCCACATCCAATGGCAACCCCATGTAAAAGTGACAGGTTCATCCCATATAAAGAGCCGACCACTAACCCCAAAGAACGTGTCATGTGACTAGGTTTGAACCGATTCTCTTTTTGACCTATTTTAAAGTTAAATTTTTATTTTTTTATTTTATTTTTTGTATGAAGCTGCCAACATACATACATATTAGGGTCAGGGCGACCCCAGTGCACTTGGTAGTTTATTGATATCGTTGAAAAGAGGAGGTCTCTTAGATATCAAATTAAAAAAAAAAAAAAACAAGTTTGCTCTTAATGTATTTTTTTTTTTTTTTTGCAAATTTGAAAAACAAAATATTTTATATTGTATGAATGAGAATTTTTATAACTCACTATAACATAGAAGGTTGGGGTAATATGCTGATGTTTATAACGCATAAACATCACACTCGCTTCAAAGTGTAACGTTCAACTTAAAATTACTTCCTGAGTCAATATAACGATGTCCGTTCTTCCGGCCCATAATTAGCATAGCTTCAATATATGCTCACTTTTGAAAATCTCTTTGTTTTTAATGAAATTCGAAAGCCTATTCACAAATCTAATGGTGATCGGCCTGTAACTGACCATCGCCTTCATATAATATCTACATTTCATATGCATAAAAGCTATATAAATGCTACTATCGTGTTAAAAATTCCTAAAAAATAGTAAAAAAAACTCATATTGTTAAATAGAGTATTAGTGTATCTTTCCGTGGGGCAAAAAGAGGCAAAATATATGAGCTTAAACTCAGAAAATGTCAGCGGATCAAATGCATATGGTCGCTAAGAGGCCAACTGAAGCCAAAGTATAATTTTTCTCTTTCAAAGTTAATTAAGTGTTTTGAAATTTAATATAAAACAGTACGATAAAATTTCGCTAATTATTAAAACTTTGTAAGTAATCACGACTTAAAACAATGACATTACATTTAAAACAGTCGTAAGTTTAATACAGAAAATAAAAATTTTCAGAAAAATTACATGCAATAATATTTTTCAACTATAAATATAATGATGTTAAATAAAAAAAAAAAAAAAAAAAAATACAAAAAATTGGGGTTATAGAGAGAAAACTCTTTCCAGCCATGTTATTTTTTATTTATTTATTTATTTATTTATTTTCAACAATGTTTTTTTGCCAAGTTTAATGAAATTTTTTACTAATACATTGTTAGACTTAGGTTTTATAATTCAGTATTTTTTTTTAAACTATCATATCTATGTATTTAGGTTAGTCACACATACGATATCTTTATAAGTACTAAATTTTCAATATCTTAACTTTTATCAAAAAACTTGGAGTGTTAATGTAACTTTGTTTTAAATATCCTGTACTTTGATATGAAAATTTATTTGTTGTCACTTGAGTTTGAATAGAAAGTTGCAATATGGCAACAACCATTTACTAAAGTACAAACTTCTATGAACTTCTCATATCCTCGTTAACCATTATTCCATATACAAAATTGTATGTATGTATGTATGTATGTATATATGTATGTATGTATGCATGTATACTTCTATGGCTATGAGTGTTTGAATGTATTTGTATTTTATCTTGAAACTTGCAGTCCTTATCAATGTGCATGTAGTCTAAACAAGTACTTGTTCGTACAAAAGTGACGTGTTGACTTAATATTTTATTCATTGAATTGTGCTCAAGTGTATATTTTCTGTTTCTTTGTTTCACTTATACATTCAGTTAATTTGTTCATTTATTTTTTGCATGTAATAGATTTAACAATTTTAAAGATAGTTTAAGAAATATATTTAATTTTAGCTTTTTATTCGGTTAACTTTTTATGGAAAAAAGAGTTTGTTGTAAGTGTATAAAACCCTTTTAAGTGAACTATTAAGCATATTTTTGATATTTACATGAAACAAGAAATTTTCAGGAGAGCGAAAAAAAGACGAATTTGTTTTCTGTATGAAAGCCATATAAAATGACATATTAATTCTTTTGATAGCAGGAGCTAATGCAGATATTTAAGAACGGATTGAATGTGAAACGGATGAAAATAGGCTTTAACAATATCTGAGAAAAATATTATATTTTGTAGTAAAAGTATTATTTATTTTGCAATTTTTAACATTCGTAATTTATTTCTTTGTTGTTACTTAAATGCTAAAATGTGAAAAAGCGTATCTGTTTGGCTACTCCGCTTGCTTCTTTACACTTCTTGCCATCAAACTCAATCTGTGGTGACTGTCAAAACTGAGAAACCGTCATCATGTAAATGTAGAAATAGACTAGCTCACTACCAACTCTAGCCTACCGGTGCTCCCGTGAATTTAAAATAATTTTACATTTTTTCAAAAAGATAAAAATATAATTATGTTTTTATTTGTGGATTAAAAGATGAATTTATTAAAATATATGAATTATATATAATTATTTTTGAATACTGTTTTGTTCAACTATGTATGCTTATCTGAGGTGGTTTTAGCATTAATACCAATAAATAAAACTTTACTAACACAATCCTAAAGTTAGGTTTTTTTTACAAGATAATTAGGGTTTTCCTTGACAGGCCTTCCATTCTTTGTGTTCTTTGATTTAAAACTTTAGGTAGAAAAATGCTTAGTCTTAAAGAAATTTACGTCAATATTGAAATTTTAAAATAGAAAAGGAAAATAAATTTGAAAATATTGAAAAAAATCATTTCTTGCTTGGATTATGTATAAAAGATTTTAATATAGTTCAAAAGGTGCGATCTTCTGCTTTCTTATGCAATTAAAACAATTTTAAATAGACTTAAAAATTAAGTAACTACAAGATCTTTGGTGTAACTACGCTCAAAACGGTTTTTTTGTGACCGACCTGCTACATTATGTCGTTTTTCGAGTGAAAATAAAAAGTGTAATTTTATAGCAGAGATATTATCAATGAAATGAAATTAAAGTACTTATTTTATTTACATACGTAAAAAATTATCTTTGAAATTTAAAAATTTCCGATTGAAAATAATCAGTATATTTAAAAATAGTGGTATTTTTACACTATTTTCAGTCAATTTTGATTAGCTCCAAATTTTACATCAGTAAGTTTTAGATGTAAAAGAATAGAATTAGATAGTTTAGTGTGCTTGATATCATATCGTGTTTTTCAGGTCATTAAAATCCACTCAATATTCCCTGAAATATTTTTATATTTAAGAATTTTTTTATTTTTCGTATTTCAAAAAACAAAGACAAATAATGAAATAAAATAACACATTACCAGGGCTGCCAGATTTAGAATTTTAACCCCAAATTTGTGAAATATTTGTTGCAGAAAAGGATGGAAATTTTGGTTTGGGGAGTGAGGAATTTTTTGGGGATATGTAAACTATTTTCGGGATTTTCGGAGAAATTTCTAATAATTTTATCTCTTATTTAGTTAATCGAATTTTAATTTTGGATAAAAGTACATAGTTTTAAAAATCCTACATTTACATATCATTATCGGCAGTCATTTTTAAATTTGAAAGAGTTGCAGTTCTTTCCATTCTTATTTAAATAAATTCCAAAAATGGATTTAGAAATAATAAAACATTTGGTTGATATTAATTATAAATATCAGAAAGTTGATTGTGAAATTTCACTTTTTCATGAAAGAGCTAAACACTTCATTTGATCATTTTGAATATATAAATGTTTCCATACTTATTTAAAAGAATCGCCATAGAAAATTTCATAATACTGTTTTCAATTAAATATACTCCTTTTTTATCTTTTTTCAATAATTTTTTCATTTTATACATCAAGTACAAATAATAGTAAAAAAGAGGTTTTGCACAAATATCTCTTCTGGATATCATCTTGGCCATTAATATGTTAGTATTAATAAAATCTGTTGTCAAGAATTTAATCTAACATGTTGAATAGTTTTAAAATTATGTATAGTACAAATTCTTTTGACTTACAAGTTGGAAAAAGTAATACGTGTATCATGTACTTATTCTATCTTTCAAAACACGTGTAAATGATATACATAAGTTTTCCATACCATTTGTAATGTCTATAATATTCATCTAAAACCCCAAAAAGTACATATTTTCTGGATCTTTATTGATAGGGAAGTCGATATAATGATGTCCGTCTGTCTGTTAAAATCACTTTTTAAAAAGCCACAGTTATCGGATATATATGTTTTATACGAGTACATCAAATATTCCTTAGAATGACACTAGTAAAAATCAACAAAATTGGTCTATTCATGGCCGAGATATCGGCAAAAAAACCGAAAAGACCTCTAAAAACGTATCTGTTTTCGTTTTTGCACAGAAAATTCCCATTTATTTTAAATGCTTTTGCATGAAAAAAATCAGTTTATTAGTGACTTAGTTATCGGTCAAAATGCATTTTTAGACTTTGTAAAGCTTGCATGCAAACCTTTTGGGCAAAAATCTGAAAAAATTATTAAAAATATGCACACACAAACATACATATATAAAAAGCATTGCAATAACTTTTAGCGTTGTTGCTTTTTGTAGTTGTTGATTGTATATACATACATATAATAATCTTTTATGTAAGTTTGAACGTTTCTTAGTTAGAAATACACTGGTGCATATTCCTATAAACGCACATCAATTTTTTTAATTAACTTACCAAAAATGGGGTTAGAAAGTAATTAAGGTGCTACAAATAAATTTTTTAAATTATTTATTGACCACTTATTTTTATTTGTGAAGCATTTAATTTATTACGGGTGTCTTCTTCTTTTACTTTATTAATTTTCCTTCTTGTTAATTTTTGATTACCTTTGTTGGTTTCCGCACTCCATATTTCTGCCTTTTCTTAAGAAAGTCGTTTAATTTTTCGTCCAATTTCTCTGTTAGAACAGCCTTGATCACGAAAAAATTTAATTTCAATTTTTTCTTGGTGTGTAAGAAAAGTTCCTTTGGGCAAACTTTAAGCTGATAAAATTTCTCAATTAAAAAAAATATTTCCAGTAAACAGAGATGTTGACATCAGGAACTTACCTTAAGTGAAACACTGAAATGATCACCAGTTTTTTCTGATTGGTAAATTAAAGAAAGCAACAAAAGCAAGAAACAAATATTTCTTACGTAAAAAAGTACAGTTATATCGCGAGTTATTGTAACAACACAACATTATTTTTGGTTAAGAGAAACGAATAAACGAGAAAAGAAAATCAAAAATTTTACTTGCGTTCATAGGAATATGCTCCAGTGTAGAAGCACTGCAATGACATAGTGTTTTTTTAAGGAAGCAGCGCTTGCTATGGATAGTTTAATTTTGTATATACATTTCTGTAGTTTGTAAAAAAATGTAGATTATTTTTGTAAGTATAAATGTGAAAATATGAAAGCATACTTTAAGGCATAAATTTTATTATTGTTGTGCCAAATCTAACTTGTTTTTGAAATACATATATAGTTACTCATCCAAAATTTATCTATAAAAAGGAAGCAAACGTACTTATTAAAAGCAAAAAATAATTATGTTGAGTAATAAATGGTCTTTTTTTTTTGTTGAGTGGGGATTTTTTGGAAATTTTTTTTCAATTTTGGGATTGTCCAAAAAATATCTGGTAGCCCTTCACGATACCAAATTCCACTGCTAAGGTGAATATTATTTGTATTAAACTGCATAATGTGTGGAACACGCTGAGACTGAGAATGTATAATTTAAGCCGATAATTATGTTGATATATTATAATATTATTATTGGTATAGTTTGGAAATATATTGATGTAAGCCAGGTAATACCTGTTTGTATAAGATAATAAAACGAAGGGCAAGATCAAGGATACTACAAAGGAGACAGAGGTCAACAAAAATAAATACTTAGATTGAAATGCACAATTGTCAACTCAAGCATAAAAATTTGATATACATTAAAAAAATAATCTTGACGAAAAATTCAGTTCCATAAAATCTGGAGGAGCTCCAATTTACTAAAACTAAATTATAGTTTGTCATTAGAGTTAAAAATTTTCACAATTAATACTGAAATAACTTTACAGAAAATTGAATCTTTACAAAAAATTTATTGCATTTTTTATTTTTTTTTTTTTTAAGAAAGACAAATTTTGTTTAATTCTTTTTTACTTATATTATTTATCACTAAGTAGTCAATTTATATCAAAAAGAATAACAACGTTAAGTTTTTATAAATTTAATTCATAAATCAAAGTCAAAAATATCATATTTTTTTGTATAATTAAGTTAGGCTGAATGTCCCATTCCGGGTATACACGTATGCCTGTACTGGTATGAAATGAAAAATGATCTAAAAATAATGAACTAACTGCAAAATATTTTTAAAATGAAATAAAACCCAAATTTTAGAACTTATTTCTTAATGAAATACAAAAAAATAAAATAAATGAAATGAAATAATTTCAAAAAGTAATGAAATAAGTCAGTCTTACAGTTTTTAGTATTTAAGAATACAACATCAAGGCTTTTTTTTACAAAAATATATTGTTTTCTATTATAAATTTACAAAATGAATCGCTTTCTATTCAATATATATGTTTTTAATTCAAGTTATAGAAATTAAAAATTTTTTTTATTTAAAATTTCCATCTGCGGCACTTGATCAGTTCTAGTTATTACAATCAACTTCATTAATAGATACATTTAATATTAATATATATCTCATTTGCTACAGTAACGTCATAAGTCAAGAACACAAATTTCGAGTAAAAATCACTGATGCATAGTAAATAAGGTGTTTATTAATTGATAAAGTCTGGTGTACTAGTATTATAGATTTCTAACAAAATAAAAGCATTTTGTTTTAATTACGAGTACATAACTTATTGTGTACTATACTAAGTACGTTCATTTATAAGGGTTTTTAGTTGCTTTTTGAAAAACACTATGTGTTTCAACATCACTGTTCACATACAACTTTTTGTGCTTTTTCAATTGAGATGTTTTTTCAATTGTCACATTTTTTCACAAATCTTAAAATAAAGCGTATACTATGTGCGCGGAAACTTTTAATTGCACTATTTATTTTGCAACTATTTATTAAATATCGTTTAAATTAAGAAAAACATAAATTTTATTTCAAATTCTATAATTTTTTATTTTTTTGTCATTTTCAATTTTGGGTATGTTCAACAAATTCCAATGTATGTACTAAAAATACTAAAAATCATGTTTTTTTAAATAAGTAAACATTTCAAATTGTGATGTTTCTCAAATATTGAAATTTATGAAAAAACTAATCGAATTTGATGTGTTAAATGAAAAAATATAATGTTAAAAAAAAAAACACAAAAGCGTTGGCTTTTCATTTCTTAGAAGAAATGAAAATATTAGTTCATAAATAATGTCTTAATTAAAAGACTTTCATTCAAAGATTATAAAATTATCCCAAATTTGAGAAAATGAATTAAGTCCATAAAAAATTACACAATTTCTTAATTTTCTCAAAATTGAAATTTTTTTAGGGACATATTTTATTATTCTTTTTTTAGAAAATGAAATAATTTCATAAGAAAATGAAAGTATTCCCTAAAAATATGCAACTATTTCAAAAAAATTTAGCAGTTATTTAATATGAAACAACTTCTAAAATATATTCGATTGTTTGGGACTTATTTGTTTGGTTATGTTAGACACCAATTGATATCCCTGAGATCTTCCAGATTCGGTAGTGCTCCAATGTCCCGTATCATCTGTTATTTCCGTTGCCATTTCTTAAAGTTTTAATAGCCGCTTAAACACGAGTAGGAGCCTTATAATCTACTTTCTTCAACCATCTAATATTTAACGTAATCGCCTTGATCACATTCTTCCTTTTCTTGGATTGTGGTAATGCAGTTTATATTCACATATTTTATTGGAATTCTATCACATACCTCCATTATAATATTTTCCATTGGTAAGATATATACTATTTCTTTGGTGTCTGGTCATGTGTTAATTTGTAACATATTCTCCCATTGCAATAAATTTACAGTCTTAATATGAGGCAGCATATTAACCCTAAATTTTAATCGATATTATTGAGAGTATACATATTTTCAATATAGCATAACTAGAATGCTGAAAATTCGTAATATAAAAATATGCATTAACACTGGTGATTACGATTCTGCTAATTAATAGCTACCGCTAAGTGCAAATAATTAGATTATGTAATTTTTTAAAAGCTAATTCCAAATATGAAAATGGGATTTAAAAATCTAAAATGATTAATTAAATAATTGGTAATTATACTTAAATACTAGCAATTTCTACCCTATTTTCCTATCAAGTTTCGTTGTTGATATGGAAAAGAATTATTATTTGCACAGCTATTACACTGAAAGTCTTAAAACTTCGTGAAAATATATATACATATATATATATATACATATACATATACATATACATATACATATACATATACATATACATATACATATACATATACATATACATATACATATACATATACATATACATATACATATACATATACATATACATATACATATACATATACATATACATATACATATACATATACATATACATATACATATACATATACATATACATATATATATATATATATATATATATATATATATTCATTAAACTGTTATTAATTATTATATTAGATTATTGCATGTCAAGAGAATTATCTTAGTGATAGCCTTCTTCTTTAGGAATTACATCAAATGGCTTAGTTAAATTAAAAATTAGAGGTAAACAATCTGTTCTAAGAATTATATCACAACAGCGAAGAGATTTCCCTGTTGCATGGATAATGTGACTGAAAAATATTTTTTTGAAATGTTGTATTTCTAATCCAAATCTTGAACCCATTACTTTATATAGAGAACTTCGTGACTTTTTGTATTCACAATTTAATTTTCCCTAAAAAATTTTGAGACCTTTACCGACGAACATTTTGAGTGTTTCCGTCAAAAATGGTATTAAGGAAAGTTCCATCCCAAAATTTAAGAGGAATTATGTTCGAGATACTACTACTTAAAATATATATTTCTTCATTAGATACAATTTAAACCCAACTGTTACAAATTGAAAAATTTTGGGTAGTTGTTTTTTATAGTAATTAAATATTGTATTTGTCATATACATTTTGTTACTTTAGATATCCTATCATTATTATTTATTAGTTTGAATAATGCAGTGTACATAATTTTAGATTTTAATAAAAGTATTCTCACAATTCCCAAAAAATTTGCGAAAAATCAGGTAAAACACACAAATGATTTTAAACACGTTGCTGAAAACACACTTTGTTTGTTAATATGGGCTAAACTCAAAATTTTCCAATTTTCAAACTTTTAAAATTTAAAACATATTGGCTAGACTCAAAATTTTTAGCGATCTAGACTACGAATATTAAGAAATTAGACTTGATTTCTTCTTAGGACTGGTCTCCATAAATAAAATATTTATATTTTCTTAAAGCTATGCCGCTTTTTTAAGAAGTTTTTTTACAAAAATGAAATCGAATGAGAAGTGAAATCGGATGAAATACTGAAAATTAGCCAACGTTTTAAAATATTAGAAGAAATACTTATAATCTTTATTTATGTTTTTTTGCTTGTGAAAAATAAAAATAATTTCTTGTAGATCGCATTTTAATTTCTTTAATGAAGTCGCAATTTTTGACAATAAAGGCCTAAAATTATGAGATATTGTGTATTTTAATGTAGTTTACCATTAGCAATCAAAAAACCTCTTTTGAATTTTTGGGTTGTTTGACTTCTCTGTATTTCAGGTGACGATATATTTGTCAGTTGTTTCAACCCTTGTAGTCTAGCAAACTTGAAAAGCTTTGACACTTAATACGGGCATATAAAAAATAGGGCAAATAAAAACAAATAAAACAAATGTATCCATATTAAAAATTTTGCATACAGAAACAAAAAATTGTATATTATGCCCCTACATTATTTTCTATTATGAATAAAAGTAAATATTTTCTGCTACCCTGAAGTTTTAGTAAAAATACTAACCATATGATAAAATTGTGCCTTTTAAGTTAATTTTGTCAATGCAAATGATAAATTTTTTAAATGATTTCTTGCGAATGGGTAAAAGTAGAAATATTGTGTAAAAAGATAAATACAATTGTAAAAAAAGAATAATAACATAATGTGACATTGAAAATTTACCTTTTGTAGTTTATTTTGCAATTTTTCGAATTTTCAGTACACCCTGATCATATAAAGTTATCCACAAAAAACGTTTTTTAAACTTCATAAACACAAAAAATACTTAAAAGTAACAAAAGAACTTTTGTTCCTTCTAAAGTATATAGTACATTGATTAGCTATGTGAATATATTGCATAAAAAATTAAGTAAAATATTTCTTTACAAAAAATAGTTTTAAACAAAGAGGATTTTACAAAGCTTAAAAGTTCTTTTCGGAGAACTTGCTATCTTTCTGTATGTTCATCGGTTCAGTAGTTTTGACGTGATGTCATAACAAATATGGCAAATAAATTACAAAACTTTACGTACAGAAGTGTACGGAAAAAGGTGCGTGACATTTGAATGAATAAGGCATATTTAGTATTACTTCCTACATACTATATGTGTAAGTAAACCGATTCAGTGGTTGAGTCAAAAAATTAGAAAATTTGTTTAAAAAAAGTGGGCGAAAAAAGGTCATACAAAATAGGTCACATAAGACATAGTTTCTTCTGAACTCTATTTATGCCAAATTTTATGTGCACCAATTCAGTGATGGTAGAGACAAAAAATTAAAAAAATTAAGAGAAATAGTTCATTACAAAAACTGGGCATAAGAAGGAGGCGTGGTATCCATATGTTTTTCTGAATTATATGTATGTATGAATGAAGTCTAGTAATTTTTTAGATAAAGTGGGAGCAAAATAGGGCGTGCCATCTAATAAATTAATCATATAAGTTATAGTGCATTCAGAACTGTACGTATGCCGAATTTCATGCGAATCGATTCAGTGATTGATTCAAAACAATGAGAAAATTTAAGTAAAACAATTTTTAACAATAAGTATTCGTAAAAAGGAGCATGGCATACAACAAATAGGTCTTATAAGTTTATATTATTTCTGAGCTAAAAGTGTTCTATGTTTAATGTGAATCGATTCAGGAATGGGTCCAAAATAAATAAAATTATGTAAAATATTATTTTCGCAATAAATGGGGGTAAAAAGGGGAATGACATCCAATCAGAATCTAAAATAGCCTAAACTTCCTTCCGAGGACGAACTATATATGTACTAAATTTCATGTAAATCTGTACAGCAGTTATGTCTTGAAAAAAATACCGCCAGTCTTTTTTTTTTTTTCTATAGGATAGGGTATAGAAAGTTAAAAAAAATTGTTAAGCTTATGTTCCTTCCAAACTATAAGTGTGCCAAAATTTGATGTAAATTGATTTAAGGGAATTGCCAAAAATTAAATGAATTATAATTTTTATAAAAAGTGTGCGTAAAAGCGGTGTGGCGTCCAATCTGGACCTGGTATAGCCCATATTTCCTTCTAGGGAACAAACTATCTGTGTGCAAAATTTCATATAAATTTTCCACGGATACATATTTTAATACAAGGACGAAGTCTATAAAAATTGGTTATGACTGGCCTATGTTTTCACCTAGCCCCTATACAAATTTCCTCCCAAATACGGGATGGGGGATCATAAATGCTTTAAATAAATTACTATTTATCTTAAATTCGACATATTTCATATCAATATATATATCAGCGTACCAAATTTCACGAATATCGTTTCATAATTAAACCCATAAAAAGTATACACTTTATATCGAAATATTAAATATTTTCAAAGATTTATTTGTATTATTTGCTTATGTAGCGAAACGTTGTATGAACAGATTAAAGGAATTGTAATTCCTAATTTTTTTAAATTTGTTTCAGCAAAATCGGACTGGCGGTTCTCGAGTTATGTCAAAAAAAAAAACACCAAAGGTCACAATTTCCCCTATATGATAGTTACTAACTTCAAATCGATATATCTCGATTCCTAGACGTGTCCCAGCGAAACTTCTTTTTTACCTATATAACTTTCCCCGGTAGTTTGAACCCTTCCCGATTACTGACCCCTACCATTTGTCGCACAGTGAAACCTTTCAGGGATTACATTTATTCTAAATTTATCAAAGTATCGAATGGAACTTTTTGGACATCTATATTGAAAAAACACAGACTTCAAAACAACTGAACAATTGCATATGAAAAACTAAAATCTACATTTTCCAAATGTTTATCCTTGTCTACAAACAATTGCAACTAATAGCATTATATTGTTAAAAAATTCTAAATTGATTGAGAATTCACTTTGTAAAATGTAATTTCTTTTCAAAATATAAAACCAAAAAATTAATAATTTTCGACTTTGAGCTTCTATGGTGGTCACCCATAATAGTGGAGATAGAATACTTCCTTGTAGGGTCCCACGACACACTATGTCTCTCATTCTATGTCATTTACTTCGCAATTTATCCAACATATGTGTGAGACTCGAGGTCAGAACTTTATTAAAGGCTGCAGAGTATCTATGACACCTTGCAGTGCAGTTTTAATAGTACCTTTAATATAGATACATATGTTGTCCAAATTTCTCGGCTTCGTCTGGTTTTGGTATTTATCTTTTTGATATTGCACGAAAGGGTTATCTTTAATAACACTTGGCTGTATGTCAATGTTGAAAAAATATAACATGGATGGAAAGCCCGTAATTACTTTTTTTATTTAAGCTCTATTGTCCCGTGTAAACTAATAATTTTTTCTGTTATTTTTTGTTTACACTTTTTATACCCACTATCAAAAAATGATGAGCTGTATATTGGTTTTGTCAATCCATACGTAGCATGTCGAAAAATTCATCTAAGACTCCATAAAGTAAATATATTCTTGGTCTTCGACATCCTAGGGGAACGAAATTAGGATCAAATACTTGGGACGATAGAAATATCATATCAGTTCACCAGTTTGCTTTTCGTGAAAAACATGGAACCAAAGAACAATTGAATCAACTAACTGGATATGTAAGGAAATATTTTAAATTAGCTTTTTTTTTTTGATGTCGCGCAAGCTTTCGACAAAGTATGGAACAAAGCTTTAATATATAAAAATAAATGTTTACTACCACCATGTACTCACAAATTGCTGGAGTCATATTTACCTCACCGTTTATTTAGAGTAAAGTATAACAAATTTGTGAAAGAAGAATTTGAAATAAAAGCAGGTATTTCACAGGTAAGTGTTCAATTTACACTTCTGACTTACCAATATGCGATGAATGACTGTTTCTACATTTGTTGATAATACGGCAATATTCCCATAAAAACTCGCACATAGCATCTGGCCAACTTGGTATTTACCCACTACGTGTGGAGACACAATTGAAAAACTGGCGCATATGTGTAAATGAATTGAAGATTAATCATGTTACATTGACCCTCAGAAGAGGAAATTGCATAAGTATCATGTTACATACCTTGGTATTCATTTAGATAGACGACTAACTTGGCGTCGTCATATAGAAGCCAAGCCGTCGTTATACAGAAACCAAGAGACTTCATATAAAGTTAAATGCTTCTAGCATTCACTGGTTAATAAACAGCCAAACAAAACGAAGCCTTGACAATAAAGTCATCCTGTATAAATCCAATTATGTGGAATAGCGAGCAAGACGAGTATCGATATGGAATTCATGATGTAATGTAGAATGATTATTAATTATACACAACTCGGTTATCCTAACATTGAGATCTCCTGATCTCCGTAATCTGCGAATGAAAATTCTTCACCATTGTTTATGTCTCCAGTAAGTAAATACTATCCTTATACATCATTTAAAAACATTAGGTATAAACTGCCTAAGTTTAACATTAACATTAACATGAAGTACGCAGCCCAACAAACGAAAAGAATAGAACAACCATCTAAAGTTTAAAAAATAAAAAAACATAAGGAAAATTAAAAATAAATTTATAAATAACAGAAAAAACAAAAGTGTTAAAAAACAAAAGAAATATTAAATAAATAAAAAGTTTTAATTTAAAAAAAAAAAGAAAATAAAGGTCTTTTTCATAAAGTTTGCGGCAAGTTATCACACAAAACAACAATCAGAAAGGTAACAACTTTGTCAATAACATTGCTCCTTCGCAGACATAATCATCATGTTAATGTTAAACATAAAAGATCTGTTAACCTTACAAAGTTCGGCTGTAAAAATTCTTGTGTTGCGATTTTATAAAACTTTTTCAATTTAAAACACTATCTTTAATTGCCTTTTCCGGTTATTTTATTTAAGGTAAGTATTCCACATATATTTCTTAATTATTGAATATTGAAGTTCATTGAATTTATATTTGCAATTAAGTCTTAATTAAATTTGTTTTAGTTATTACTTTGAACAACAAAAATAATAAAATACATACTTTAAGACTTATTTTTGCATGAATTTGTTGATATACATTTGGTATAATTCTATTTGTCAAAGAAAACAATTGTCAGATAAAACATCTCCGTTTTAGAATTTCCCTTAATATTACCACTCCGTTTTCCATTATTAAGATCAATATTATAATTAGTGTCCTTACTAATTATCCGCTGTGTTTCCATCAATTACAGAATACTGGTTTTAATACTAGATAATATTTGTATAGGTGTGTCCTTGATAAAGTTTGAGATGGACAGTATGAACAAACACTAGAGTATTTCCAGAGAAGAACATTTGGTTTCCTGTTGTTTATTTTTAGGAAATTATCACTTAAAATGTACTGGCCTCAAAGCTTGTGATGCTGATGTATTATCCGACAATGGCAAACACTTGCAGTGAACGGTACAAATTGCAGAGTAATTGGCATTGAATTTTACAATTTTTTCAAAAGCTATAAAGCTGAGTTCGATGAAATTAAAAAAGACTTTTCTTCTCTACAAGGAAAACTAACTAAATATGGTGAACTTTTTCTAAATTTACAAATTTAGATAGTTTTGCTGCTTCCCTGAGATCAAAACGTAAAAGGACTGCTTAGTCATCATCAATACCCCCTTGTATTCCTAAAAATACAGGGGATGTTACTGCTAATTTTATTCCACCTCATCATGCTTCAAATGCTTCCAATTATAATGTAATTCCGTCAGAGTCGACTTTAGTTACTCCTACGGTATCTAATTCGATAAACATGCCCATGATTACAAATCCTGCTACAAATAAGCCTCCAGAACTTACTTTATTAACTCCCTCATCGTCAAACATCCCAACTAATTTAGATGTAGTCAAAAACCCACTTGTAAATCCATTTACAACAGTAACTCCAAAGGGTTTAAAAATTATAGCTCCAAGGAAAACCATATTTGCTAGCCGTTTTTCGGTATATACAACAATAAATGATGTTGAATTCTATATTAAAACGAACCTGGTATCGAAGATTATAATAATATCGAAATTTGCAAGACAAATGCGTGCAATAGAGCTTAACAAATTGTCCAACATTAAATAAATCGACGGTACTGAGAGTTGTGGACCTGACGGTATTGCAAGCTGTGTTCTTATAAAATGCTTACACTCTCTTATATCTCCAAAGCCTTTAAAAATTATAGCCCCAAGGAGAAAAATATTTGCCGTTTTTCAATAGATGCAACAATAAATGATGTTGAATTTTATATTGAAACGAACCTTGGCATCGAAGATTAAAATAAGATTAAAATAATATCGAAGATTAAATTAATATCCAAATAACATCCAAATTTCATTTAAGATAATTGTCCCAGAAAGTGTTTTTGATCGTCTTGTTAATCCACAATTTTGGCAAAAAAATACAATCGTTCGACAATTTATCGTGATGATAATAACGTAATTCTTCCAAGGGCTTCTAATCCAAATTCAAAAAACTAATTGAATTAAATAATTCGTTAAATGTTAATATTTGGCCAAAAAATGATTACAACTCCTCATCTATCTACATCGCGTACGAAAATATTAGACGTATGAATACAAAGTTATTTAGAGAGTTTTGATATTGTGAAATAATGTGCAGTAACTTCCAAAATAAGATCGGAAACATCTATTGAATTACTGGATGCTATTGCTAATTTATTACTATTCCAAATAAATAATGTAGTAAACTAGTTTGACAAATTACTTGATCTTGTATTTGTTGATCAACCTAAATAATTTAATATTCTTTGTATTAATCCATTATTGACACCTAAATATGCTTCTGAAATGAGCATTCGTCGAAACAAAGTTATCAGTACAATCCAAATTTTAGCAAAGCTGATTATTCCAAATTAAATCACCTAACTTGTTCTGAAAATTGGTTTGAATATATTCCCTACAATAAAGTATGCCATCCTAATATTCACATCTTGTTGAATAAATTCTATGATGGCTTATTTAAATGTTTTAAGAAATCAATACCAATGACGAGAAAAAATTGCGCATGGACCGCCTTGGAATACAAAGTAGCTCAATGGCTTGAAAATTTTTAAAAACAAACATTATAGAAAATATAAAAAGTCCGGTTTATCCACTGATTATATGAGATGCTCCATATTAAGATCAGTCTACAATTCAGAAAATATCCAATGTTACAATAATTATCTTTTTAAAGTGAAAAGAAACTTTAAAAATAATCCAAAATATTTCTACCAGTTTGAAAATTCTAAGCGTTGAGTCACTGGATATCCATCTATGAAGATGGAGATAAAGAATCCTGAAATGATGCAGATATTCGCCTATTCTGATAAAGAATTACATCAACTTTCCAATTATCCATACCCAATTCCTGCTACAACCTTAATAAATTGGACAACAATAGATAATTTGATGGTACTGAGAGCTGTACAGAATCCAAAATATTCTGATAAATGTGAACCTGATGATGTTCCAAGCTGTCTTCTTATAAAATGTTTACATTCTCTTATATCTTCAATAACCTACTTATTCAACATATCAATATTTAGTGCTTATTTTCCTGAAGTTTGGAGGAAATCTTATATTATACGTTTGTTTAAATCAGGAAGGAGATCCAACATTTCCAATTATAGAGGTATTGGTAAATTAAGTGTTATTTCAAAACTTTTCGAAAATATAGTTACTGAAATCCTTTTGCATCAAATTGTTTGTTATCTTTCGCCATTTCAGCATGGGTTTACAAAATTACATTCCACTACTAATCTTTTTGTGTTCTCAACTTCAGTTATAAATGCATTTGATTTCGGTTTACAGACAGACACAATATACACAGATTTCAGTAAAGCTTTCGATAAAGTAAATCATGATCCCCTATTATTCAAATTGGATAAACTCGGATTTTCTCCCGTTTTACTTAATATCTTAAAAATAGATACCGATGTGTATTATTTAGAGAGTGTATATCGAAAACCATTCCTGTTTTATCTGGTGTTCCGCAAGGTAGTCATCTCAGCTCCTTATTATTCCTAATATTTATAAATGATTTACCGCATTAAGAATTCTAGAATATTAATGTATGCTGATGATATAAAACTGTTCCATAACTTTAGCTATTCCTATCAGTGTTGATTACTACAATCAGATCTTGGCAATCTTATGGTCCAATGGACCTGAATTTAAGACAGTGTAAACACTTTCTTCTACACAAGAAGTCCAGTACTCTATTGATACACAATAAATTAATATCAACTTGATCTAGTCAAAGAATTCCTTGATCTGGTTATGTTGCTTGATTGTAAACTATCCTTTAATTCCCACTTTTCTCAAATTGTTAATAAACAAAAGGAGTTCTAGGTTCTTTCAAGCGCTGGGGAAGAGAGTTTAATGATCCTTACGTTTCCAAGCAGTTATTCATATCTCTCGTAAGTCCAATCCTGGAATATGCTTCCGTGATCTGGGATCCTCAATAAGAAGTTCATATAAAGAAAATTGAAACAATTGACACAATTTCTCTTATTTTGTCACGTAATCTTGCATGTACTGCTAATATTAATTTGCCATCATATGAAAGTCGACTACAGTTTATTGATTTCCCTACTCTTGAAAGTAGGAAAAAATAAATGAATATTTCATTTGTAATTAATTTAGTAAACGGTTCAATTAATTCTGAGTTTCTGTTCCGTAAGATCGAATTCGTAATCCTATATCGTCTAACTAGAAATTATACTCCTTTAGAAATCAAATATTTACGAACCAATATGCAATCAAATCAACAGTTTTATCCAATATTGATTTCTCGGTAAAGATTTTATTATTGAATGATTATGGGAAACATTTTACTGTAAATAGGTTAAAGAATAATATATATGCTAGCCTGTAAGAAATTGTATTTTCATGGGCTATTAAATAAATAAATAAATATATAAAAACATAAATTGTCTATGTTTATTATATATACCTGATATATACCTGATATACCTGATTGGTGACATAAAAATGCCGACCACTTTGCAAATAAAAACCAAATATATATATATATATATATATATATATATATATATATATATATATATATATATATATATGAGATATAGTTTCAGTAATATTTAAATTCAAATGTCTTTATACATTTAAATTTAAGAAAAAAATTAAACCAAAAATGGTGTCTTGTACGTAGATTCTTCCGGCTTTTCCGGTTAGCTGATAGACTACCGCCTTCTTCTCTATACGCACGCTCGACACTACAGAAAGGGCTACGACCATATGTTTTATCCTCTATGACAAGTTCCACTGATATACTATGGTTTTCTTCGTATCTGTGGAAAATGCTTAATACCGTTCTGCCGCGATTAATCACAGACTCCAGGTCTTGGGCCTCATGAAGCGTTATAGCTGATCTCGCAGCAGTTGGGTCAATCAATGCCCGAGTCCATAGTTTCTTTCTACCGGATCCAGGAATAACCCAAATATGGGCGGTCATTTGGACTCAAGCTCTACCTTCTGGCATGGGGTACAAGTAACTGTTGTGGTCCTGTTTGCATATCCAGCATCTATCGATGCTTTTACAGTTTGTACGGGTGTGTGATTGGACTAAGCATTTGTAGCAGAGTGAGTTTTGGGCCACAACACGCACCTTTTTGTCATCTACGAAAGGCGGTGTAATATTAATGTGTTCAGTGAACTCTTTTAAATATTCATTTTTCCAGCGGCGAAAATTTTATTGCAGAAAATTTTTAATTTTACGCCAACGATTAACTATACTAAGGGTCGATTTTATTTCTTCTGCCTCAGCAGGGGTAAAAAGAGAAGACCCTATCAGGAAATGACTTGGTGTAAGAGTTGATATATAGTTACTATCTTCCGATAAAAGGCCTAAACGTCGGGAATTCAAACATACTTCAATCGTTAGAAAAAATTTGTAAAACTCCTCAAAGGTATATTTTATCTGAACGGCGGTTTTCTTAAAATGCAATTTTAAAATTTCGCACCGGCTTTCCACAGTTCTCCCATTTGAGGAGCTCCGCTTAGAATAAAGTGCCATGTTAGGTGCTGATGCCCATACTTCTCTGCAGCTGTGTCACGTAATTCTTTGACATGATTTTCAAAATTTGACTCGATTTACTAGTAACACCAACAAAATTTCTTCCATTATGTAAGAAAATACAATTAATACATATAACATTCAGAACTAAGAGGGGACCACCATGGAGTAAAACTTATGGACAAATTCGACATACAACCGTGCTAGTCTTCTGCCATATGCACGTATGATGGGATGACGTTCATTGTAAGTTAAACACGTGCAACCATTTGCACGTATAATATTATTTGTATTTACGAATGGGGCTAGCGCTAACAATGGACTATGAGAGTCAGTAATCCTTTTATGGCCTGATTCAGTACGACAATCAACTTGTTTGAAAATAAAATTTGTATGAAAATTACTCATTTTTTCAAATGTTTTTTGAGTCGTTTTCATACAAATTATATTTTCAAACAAGTTGATTGTCGTACTGAATCAGGCCATTAGATTTCAAACAATTAAATTCTTTTGAAAAATAATATTGTTGAGACAAGAAAAATTAATGATATCTGAAAAAAAATAGTTCTTGTGCCGAGATTCTTTTTTTGTCATAGTTAAAATTTTTATCATTATTTCTGTTTGACAAATTAAAGAATCTAAACATGTAAGCTATAACATGATAAGCTTTAAATAAACATGAAAATCGTTCCAGTATATACTCGTTCTCACTCGATCTAGCAATGTTAGCCATAACATTCTTACATTCTTCCATAGTTTGAAACTCTGAAGGACTTGCGAGCCATGACGATTTATTTAACATGAGCCATTTAGGGCAATGCCACCAAAGTATGTTCTCTTTCAATTCCAAATTTGCCAACAGAACTGCACCACATAATTCTAATCGGGGCAGTGAGAGTTTTTTTACTGGAGTAACTTTTGACTTAAAAATTAGCAAATTCGTGTAGATATTTTCTTATAGATTAACTCTTATATATAGTATGGCTGCATAAGTGAGTTCAGAAGAGTTACAAAATTCATGAAATTCAATTTTACAATCAGGGGAGTACTGAAAGTATCAATTTCGTTATATTTCATGATAAATGATTGTCATTTTTGTAGGGCTAGTGGGTTTATAACATCATCCCACTCGAGTTTATCGAGCCACATCTGTTGCATTAAAATTTTAGCTGTTATGACCACTGGAGCTAACCAACCAGCTGTGAAAAATATGGGCAGTAATTGAAAGAACTTCTCTTTTCGTATAATTTTGCTTGAGTTCAATTTTTTTCAGTTGTGAAATAAAACACATGCTCTGCCGCGTTTTTGTACTACTTTTGCAATCTAGGGACAAAGTAGATGAATTTAAGAGATGCTCTTGAGCTAAATTTTTAAAATTTGTATGGAATTTGAACCATTTTCGTAACACAAATCCAGCTGTCCTCAGTATACCATTTAATTGGTCTCGTACCATCAAAGTATCACTTATTGAATGAGCTCTTAAAAGAGCATCATCATATCACATAAACCTAATGAAAAACGTAATTGTTCATCACTGATCGCCAAAAATGGAGTAAAATTTACGTCAAAAATTACAGTATTCAAATGAAAATTTTCCAGTTTATCATTCAATGAATTACTTTTTATAAATTCTGTTCTTTTGGGTAACTAAAATTTGTCGGTACATTTTTGAGATGTCTGCGTTGAAAACAAATTTAAAAAACTGTCATTATAAAATCAAGGTAACTAAATCTGTCTATGGTATTGGACCCACATATAATAAGTAGTTGAGACTTCTACCAGTAGAGAAAGCAAAAACACCCTTAATTTCGTGGTGGTACTTTCGGGCTTATATACTCCGTGATGTGTTAAATAATAACTGGGATTCTCTTTATATTCCTTAATATTCTCCATATGTCCTAACGTTATATACTCTTTCATTATCACATCATACTGAACCTTATGTTCAGATCTAACTTATTGCAATATTTCTATTAGAACCAAGTAGTTAAACATCATTCTTAAATGTCAAACAATATATTTTCCTCCTCACATTTCTTATCATCTTCTGATAAAGCTTGCTTTCGAGAAACCTCTTCTAGTTCCCAAAATCTAGCTAGTTGGTCTTTAATAGAAA
Organism: Protocalliphora azurea; assembly: GCA_932274085.1. NCBI lineage: Eukaryota > Metazoa > Arthropoda > Insecta > Diptera > Calliphoridae > Protocalliphora > Protocalliphora azurea. The sequence continues at coordinate 83,174,113 of OW026521.1, read as the reverse complement.
TTTTTGTCATATAAGACTTTCGAACTGATCGCGAAGAAATTGTATTGGAAGTTAGGCCAGTTACAATCCAACCAAATAATTACGGCAAAAAGGTCTCCTCCTAATAATAAGTCAACTTCACTAATTTTATAAAATTCTGGATCAGCATAATTAAGTTTTGGAAATTCAAAATTTAAAAAAAAATTTAAAGTACGTATTGGAATATTAAAAGTCACCTGAAGCACAAGTAAAGCTTGTATGTTTAGAGTCACATTCTGATTGAAAAGAGAAACTACTACAAAATTTTCTATTTTACTGCATTTGCTTATAACATTAGCACCTAGACAAGTTTTTTTCAGCTGACATTGGACTTTAATAATTTTTTTATTTTTTGTAATATAAAACTTTCGTCAGAACATAGATCAATTAAAGCTCGCACTTTTTGAGAGGAATTAAAACTAATAATATTAAACCGCGCTGTAGCTAGCATTAGTTTTTTGAGGCAGATGTGTGGGGAGGTTGTACAGTTCCAGAAGGACTTGCTATATTACTGATTGCAATTGGTTACTACTATTTCTATTTTCAATATGAGGAGCATTATTTGTTTAAATCCGATCATTTTGCTTTATAAATTCTCTATGCATTAAGGTGTGACGTTTTTTCTTGTATTTGGAGCAACTATTTGGACTATTACTCGCCGTACATATAGCCAATCTTCAGGCAATTGAAACAATATCTAAATTTTTTCAAAGTCGAGACAAAAGTCCATATTTACAAATTTTTTATAATAACTAATCTTATGATTTTCTTTGCATAGTTGAGTCAACTTGTACATGATGACCCTTAAATTGTTTTGATTTTTTTGATGCAATATTATTTCTTTTTGAAATAGATTGGGAACTACTAGCAAATTAATCAAGACACGCTTATTTTAATATTGAGATTTTAAATTATTCCATACTATTGTGAAATTTTCGCCAGTAAGAGCAATATTTCTATTAACATCATGTGGCTCATCTGCTGTTTTCTTTTTTTCTAAACAAATAAAAATAAAAAAGTTTTTCGACAGGGCTAAGTCTATTATTATTTATATATATTGCGGTGCATATGTTCGTAAATGTGGACCACGATACATAATCACCTCGATACCAATGTCGCAATGTGGTAAAAAAAAAAAAAATAACTACAAATATTAGGAATTACTGAATCTACATTTTGACGTTCTTCTTTTTATTACGCATAGCCTTTGACAATATATCGTAAATAAGTTTTACGTACTTGTGCATTCTTCGTTTGAGCAACTACTAATTCTTTCTTTTTTCCTACGGTATCAGCGGACCATTCATCATATAACCTTTTGTATTTCTTTCAAGCCTTATTTAATTCTCTTTAGTGTATACTGAAAAGTTTTCTTCTTCCTCAAAATTGATCAACTCATCTACCGATCTATTATATTTTTCAAAAATCGACATTTTAATTTTACTTTGTTTGAACAACGACAGACTCTTTCCAATACAAAAAAAAGAGAGCAAAGAACTAAAGAGTGAGAAACAAATGTGAAAGAAACTGTTGGAAAGTAACTCAATTTTCCAAGCAATTACAAAAAACAAATTCCAAAAAAAAGTTGAAAATAAAACAATGTAATGAACAAGAAATGGCGCTTTGGTGTAAAATATTGCCTTCAAATTTTGTAAGGTAGTATAACCAAATTCAGAAATCAGAAATTTTAATTGAGACACTCTTGTGATATTAATTTGAAATTCGTAGCATACCCACCTTAATTAACACCAATTTCTTTAAACGGGCGAGGAAGCAATGTTATGGACACAGTTGTTATATACATATATATATATATATATATATATATATGTATATTTATATGTATATATATATATATATATATATATATATATATATAAGTAAAGTGCGTAGGCCAACAAACGAAAAGAACAGAACAACAACAACAGTTTAAAAAACAGAAAGAACATAAGGGAAATTAGAAATAAATAAATAAATAACAGGAAAAACAATTGTTAAAAAAAACAAAAGAAATGAAAATTTTTCATTTAAAAATAATTGTGTATGTGTGCAACAAAAGACCGGCCGGCAAGTTATCACACAAAACAACAATCAGGGAGATAACTTTGTCCATAGCGTTGCTCCTTCGCCCGTTTAAAGAAATTGGAGTTAATTAAGGTGCCTATCCTACGAATTTCAAATTAATACCACAAGAATATCTCATTTGAAATTTGTGCTCGGAATAAAGTTGGGTTATACTACCTTTTACACCAAAGCGCCATTTTTTATTCATTCCATTGTTTTATTTTCAACTCTCCCTTGAATTTTTTTTTTGTAACTCCTTGGAAAATTGAGTTACTTTCCCGCAGTTTCTTTCACATTTGTTTCTCACTCTTTAGTTCTTTGCTCTTTTTTGTGTGTATTGGAAAGAGTCTCTACAAGAGCTTTGATAGTATCTTCACCGTATGATTCTGTCTTCAATTTATTAATAATCAATAAGAGTTGGTGATGCACTGTGGAGTAGAACTCATCAACTGTTGAGGGTCCTTGCGATAATTGGTTAAGCTGGTGCTTCAATATCTGGATATCTCGCTTATCCGCATAATGAAGTGATAGTAACCCCTTTATTTCATTCAAATCCCTTTCAAAGACGTTGTAGCATACCAAGGCTGTATCCACAGCACCAGACATTTTCTGACGTACGCTTTGTATGATAGAACAATTTTTTTTTGTCTAACGATTTCAAAATCCTTTAATATGGTTTCTACGGCGAGGACCCACGATATATATATCAGGCAAAGATCCCTCTACTGAAACTACGGTGTTTATCGCAGCAGCGTGCTTATTTGCAAGGTATTCTAATCTACTAATAACCTGCCCTAAGCGCGCTTCAATGTTCCCTATCCTACTTTCTACAACTTTAATTTGCTCCACGAAACCATTCATGGCACCAATCAAAGTGGTTACTATTACTTTCAAATCTTCCATAGCTAACAAGAATATAAAAGGTAAATTTCATTTACCTTTAACCTTCAGTTCACTTTCACGGTAAATATTTCTTAAACAACTTCAAATAAACTTTATATTTTTTCCCTTTTTTATATGTTCTTCCATATAATTTTATGCATTTCCTTTCACACACATATATATGTATATATATATATATATATATATTTATATATTCCTATAGGCTTTATCTTTTTCCAAAAAAAAAAAAAAAATATCATTGGTAATTTACTTTTTCACTCCTTTCTATCTTATATTTTATGCTTTAATTTCAAAATTTTTATTTCTTTAATCAACTATATGTTCAATTTTCCAAAAAAAATATACTTCCTTTTCTTTCTATTTTATATTTCCTCTTTTCATATTTAGATTTTTATAAGTTGAGCCTGGGCTATACTTCGCGGTGCGAGTAATTTAAGATTCTTTTTAAAATGTCCGTAGGAATCCTTTTCATAAATCCCCTTTTATTCTCACGGATACGTTTGGTAACCTCCTATGATAATTTCTTAATTTGTTATCACCAGGAACACGAGGTTGACGAGGGAGGGGAACTAATTCTTCAATTGATTATTTTTAGTTTTATTATTTTTGTTTTTGGAGGGTCCCGTAGAAATCGCAAAAACGTAATATTTTATTATAAAAAGGACTCCGCTTTTACTTTACTTTAATCGAAAAATTAATTAAGCACCGAAGGAAACAATTTATGTTTTATATTTATATTTTACAATTATATTTTATTGGTGTAAGGATTCAGACGCTGATCCGGCATAATTACTTTCTCACCAAATTATTGATTGCAATCAGGGTTGTCAGATTTTTTTGAGCCTCTGTCGCCAAATTGTTAATCAGAAATCGCCTAAAATCGCCAACTTAAAATTTTATTTGATTTTTTAAAGAAATACTAAAAAATTAACTAAAATGTTACGATACTTAACATTTTAACAATTTTTAGTACTTAAAATTTCGTATAATTTGTAAATGTAAATTCAGCTTTAACAAAGTCAATAATAACTGTAGTAGTTAATAACACTGTGCTAGTTGCAAATTTTAACAAACTGGACACCCTACAGGTAAAGCTAATTCGAGTACGCTGAATTCAATGGTTACAGCCGTTTTTCGTAGTTAGCGCTCGTATTCGTAATATTTGGGTTTAAACTTAATTATGGAAGTAGCGAATTAATTAAACATATTTTAAATTTCGTAAACTATGTTGAAGCTAATTATAAATTAAGGCTCTTCATTTTGCTAGAGAGGCAAATACTAAAAATAATAGATTTCTGGTAAGAAAATTTAATAGTTTTTCTCCATAATTGCCTGTTTAATTAAATTTTAAAAATCATTCAAACAAATCGCCACCATGACATATATCGCCAAAAAATTCGCCACGCCAAAAGGAAAATTTAGTCACCAAAAACAATTGAAAATAGCCACTTTTAACGAAAAATAGCCACATCTGACAGCTCTGATTGCAATTCGTAATTTGAGCGGATGAGCGTGTAAAGTGAAAATAATAAAAATTAACTTTATCGACAGAGTCGCCAAACTATTGGTTGTTAACTTACATTACTAGTGGTGAATTTCTTTTATTTGTCTCTCAACATACAATAACAACAACGCAGTGGCCCTTACTTATTTAATTATTATTATGATCGTTTGTATAGCTTTAGTTTAGGGCTTTGTAAATAAAGAAATTATTGTTATAGTTGAATTCAAAAGGGCAAAATTCTCGCATATTTTTACAGTCACAATTTTTTCAGTTGTCGAAAAATTATTAAAAAAAAAATGAAAAAAAAAAATTGAAGCAATTTGTCTTTTAACAAAAAATGGATATTTTATGTCACCGTTCTAGTAATACGTGCTTTATGATGTTAAAATTTATATATGTATGCTTTACAAGATGTAAAAGTTGTCTTTATTATATTATTTCTAGGTTGATAATTTATATTTATTACTTCTTCCAGAAGATTATCTGGCGGTATCTTTTTTTTTCAAGGCGTATTGATTTCTTATTGCTTGGATGTATTGTCTGTGACACACAATCTCTAGCGACTTTCTTCTAAGAAATTTTTATTGTTCTAACGAATTCGAATTATATATATTTATATGTATACAAAATTTATATATATATATATATATATATATATATATGTATATATATATCAATATATATAGATCAATTTACATGAAATTTGACACAAATTTGGTTCTCCAGAATGGACTTCCCCATTTGTTATGAAAATTGACTCATCTGCTGAATCGTTTCACATTAATTTTGGCACATATATATAGTTTAGAAACAACATAGACTAATACGATCACTTTTCGTAGTAAATTATATAAACTAATTTTGCTAATTTTTTGACTAAACTGCATTAGATACCACGTCCCTTCTTGACGCCTGCTTTTTCTAACAAATTATTTTCTCTGAATGGATTCAAATGAAATTTGGCTCACATATAGTGCAGAAGGAACTAAGGCCTATAAACTCTATTTGTTGGATGCCGCTCACCCTTTTTTCGGCCACTTTTTGTAACAAATTATTTAACATTATTTTTTCTTTTTTTTTTCTTGTGTAATACAATATAAAATATAAAAAAGATATAAAATATAGAAAAAAATCACAAAGAAATAAAAAGTAACATATTTTATATTAATATAGTATTTTTAGGAAAATACTGGACTTTTTTAAAAATTTGTCGCAAAATCCGGAATCATAAATCATCGTCATCAACTTCATCACCTATATTCACACGCCTCAGACCAGTTGGTGGTACTCATTCGTTTACCAGCATCAATTATTCCTTGCGTGGGCTCGGTGAACAACATGAAACCTAACGATTTTTTGATTGTTGCATTTGGCTTGTAGGTGTCTGGCACGATCATTAGCGTTAAAGGATGGATACTGCCTGCTATTTTCAGTTAAATTTGACTTGTGTGTTTGGCATCAATATTAAATACCAAAAATTAATAAAAGACAGTTTTGTTTGAAAATTACAAATTCTATGAAAAATATTTAACATACACAAAAATAAAAAGGAAATCAAAGCTAATATTTCCCAAAAACTTGGTGTAAATTAAGCGCAAGGATAGTGTAGCATATATTCTTTTATTATTAAGCAACTGTAGCATTCAATTAACATCCTGCTTCTGTCTCGTCGGCTATTGTGTGGATTCTTTGCTACTATAATTCGATAATTATTAGCGAAAGGTCTACAGAATTATAATTTTAAAATGCATGTTTATATGTCGATGTTTATAAAACAAAAAAAAAAAATATGAAAAGCGAGAAAAAGAATACTAAAACCTATGTTTGATGTGCTCACAACTAAAATTAACCCTCCCATCCGTGATCATGTATGTGGCTTTTATCTCTTTTAATTTTTACATGACCCCAAACAAATTTTTCTGATCAAACCAGTAGCTTTAAGAAATCAAGAGAAGTGAATTAGAAATTCATTGTAATAAATATTTGTTCAATTAAAGTGGGAAAAAATCGATAACATATAGTTATTATTTGTAGTTTTAAAATCAATTTTGTAGTTAAATTTTTAGGAATTTAAACAATAACCTAACGTACTTAACGTACAATAATTTAACGTACTTTGTTTCTAATTAACAAAAAAAAAAATAAATAAATAAATAAAATAAGTATGAAATTACTAAGGAGACTAAAGCAAAATTCACAATTATTACACTGCTGAAAAAATAGAAAAATAATGTTTGCATTCAATTCGGCTGCCAAAAATATATGTATATTTTTTAATATATTAATTATTAAAAAAAAGTAATAAAAATAAAAAAACAAAAAAGGTTTGCGCCGAATGGGATTCGAACCCGGGTATGAATTATTATGATTTTATAAGAAAAAAATTAAGTTGCAATTTCATTTGTTTTATTCAAAATCATCAAATAACAAAAATAATTATATGAAAGTGCAACCTTTATTAAAAAAATATATATATAGAGTATCCAAATATGTTAAATGATTTACGGCGAATTTACTTACTCATTAAGACATGTACTGTTTTTACAAATGCAAGAAAAACACAAGGAAAAATATGTCGATTAAGATAATTAATTGTTTTTTATGAGTATATAAAAAAAATTAATATAATATGAGTTCTTTATTAACATTAAAAAAATTTAACATGATATAAAATGTTGATAACAGCAAAATGAAATGTTTAATATTTAGAACTAATACATTTTAGTTTACTAAACAACTACTGCTATGAAGAAAAAAATCGAGAAATATCGATTACACATCCTTCAAAAGGAACTGGGTGTTAGGTGATTTGGTGATTTTGGTGGATTGTAGGGATTATAGGTGATTTTTTAAAGGTAGTACTGGATGTTATAGATAATTTAAAGGTACTCTTTTTATTTTTTTTCTTATTTGTGTTATGATTTTTTACTTATTATTATTTTATTTATTTTTCTTTTGTATTTTTCTATTGACCTATTTATTTTCATTTTGCAGTTTATCTTAATTTCTTCATATACTTACGAGCACTTTTACATTATTTATTATATTATTATTTAAATATTAATATTTGTTTATGGGCTTTTTTATGTTATTATTACTACTTTTTTTTAATAACTTTTTATATTTTTGAAACTTGTTTTAATGAAGTTTCTTTAATTTTCAAAGCAGTTGTGATTTTTGTTTTTATATCACCTCGTGTATTAAGTAGTAGTTTAACTGCTATTTAATAAAAATAAAAAAAATAGAAAAAAATTTAAAAATTTAAGGGATAAAAATACAGTTTGAAAACTTTAATTGAGTTTAAATATATTTTTAACAGAGAATCAAGATAAGCACAATCTAATTTCTTTTTCTTTTTGTGTTTTTTTTTTTTTATATTAAATTTAGGATTTTTGTTTCTTTATAGACAAAATTTAAACATCAATTTAAGTAACCAATTTTGCAATATTTCACTGTAATACTAGTTTTAGTATAGTTTTAAGTTTCTTTTAATAAGTTCACTGTGATATTAATTTTTGTATAATTTTTAGTTGTTTATAATTTAAATAGTGCAATATTTTACAGTGATAGTAGTTTTTAGGCAATTTTAGGATATTTTTACTTGGAATTTTTTTCCTTTTTTTCTACCTTTTAAATAAAAAGTTTTATTATTTATTTGTTTTTTTTTTTATTTTAACTTATTTAGTTTTAAGTGTTTAATTTTCCTTTTATTCCTTATTTCCTTTTCAATTACACAAGATGATTATTTATGGATATTGTTACTCAAATATCCATATAAAATTTTATATAGATAAATTTTAAGATGGAAGGAACTATGGGATATAAATAAATTACATGTTGCTAAAAATGGCCAAAATGTCTATATTTTTCGCAATTTTATTTATTTTATTATTTTTAATAAAAGTGGAAGTTTTAACGGGAATTCTTTTTTATTAACTTTTTATTAACTTTTTTATGAACTTTTTTATTAACTTTTAGGACTCTATGCAACTCAGAGGCATTCAGCTAATATATTATAATAAGTTATTTAAAATTTCAATAAAATGTATCAACAATAATTGAATCAATGGAATTTAATTTATCATGTTTTCATACTTTTGACGAAATAGATATTTAATCTTCGGTATTTGCATTAACTATGTAAATGACGTCAAATATTTTCCTAAAATGCTTAAAAAATGTTAAAACGATTTTGATATAATCTCATTTTTTTTTTTTTTTTTTTTTTTTTTTAAAACCTATAGGAAACTTTTTTTCAATATTGGTTATTTTTGGGAAAAAATTTGGGAACCCTGTTGAATATAGGCGGTTGATATTCTGAAATTAAGAGAAACCGTCAAAGTATTGAGTAGTATCAAGTACCCAACAAAAAAGTATTTAAACATATTGATTATTCAAAACTACTCATAATTTACAACTCTAATATGGAGCCCTTAAATATTATTTTTTTAATTAAATTATTTAATAGTTAATTAACATCTTATATTGTTAGAATCGCAATGTATTAGCAGTGGTGACACATGTAATGTGAATTATGATGGGTTAGAGTTAAAGGAAGGGATAAGAATATTTCCTCATGAGGATTTTTAACCCATTACTACTTTGTGGTTAGAATCAACGCGAATATATTTTTTTTGATTAAAACAGAACACTTAAGGGTAAATATATATATATATATATATATATATATATATATATATATATATATAGTGTAAAAACAAGCATTCGATATTTACGGAAAACAAAATGTGTTTAAAAACCAACAAAGAATGGTTTTTTCAACCATAACATTATATGTTTATATGTAACATTATGTAGTTATAGAAAACATATTTTCGCATGTACTTATGGTATTATATTTGTTATTATATTTTGTTTTTGTTAAAAATATTATTTGTTTTAGTAAACCATATTAAAATATTTAAATGGGGTAACCATAATATTATTGAAATTAACATATCAGCATATTTTTTCTCTACGTGCTCATATATTTATTTTAATTCTTAAACTCTCTTTAATAAAATTTCTATTTAAAATTCGATTATTTTAATTCGAATTTAAGATTAAATTTTCATAACAACACGTTCAGCAATAAATATTTTATATTTTAATGAATTAAAAAGGATCACAAGTCGTAGAAATAGAGATATAGAAAAAATAAAAAGCAAAACTACTGCTCAAAGTTTTCAAGTGGATGAAATGTTGTAATTCTAAAATGAATTTCAACAGTTTTAACCAAACTTTTGTAACAACGTCAACAATTTCAAAGGGACATGTACATATGTTTCCAACAACAAACTGCATTCACACATACAAAACTGACTGTATGAATGTTTGTATATAAATTAGTGCTCTGCAAACATTTTTTATTGCGGAAGAACTAAGAATAGACATCCAGAAGTTGAAACTCATAGCCAAAACTATTGTCAAAATATCATTAAAATAAAATCATCTTCTGTCGAGAACTGTCCTCGTGGAAGTGTCTTCCAAAAGCATAGGGGGATGTAATTAAGAAATGTGGCGATTAATTGAAAATTTAAAATTAATATTTTGAAAAAGTAATTGGTTTTAAGTAAAATTAGATAAAATCAATCTTTTAAAAAAAATATTTTTTTCTCTTCTCAAGTTTCCTTCAAGTTTATATTTTTTATTTTATAAAAAGTAGTTTTCTTACAATGGATTCGTTAAACATAGGTATTTAGAAACATATTTACGTATCTTTTGTTAAAGCTAAAGTTGTAGAAATATTTTTAAAATTTTTTTGTAAATCGGTCCAAAAACGGGCATTTTTTGCTTGTATATAAAAATTTAAAAAGCCTTTAGCCGTTCTTGGGTAAAAATAAAAGTTTTATTTTTTAATTAATATGTATAGTATGAAAATCCAAAAAAACATTCTGTGGATGTTTTGCGATTTAGAAGAAGTAAAATATTAAAAAAAAAAAAATTAGGAATTATAAACGGAAAAGGTATTAGTTATAACGGGAGGAATTCCCGTATAGGAGGCACGATCAATTTTGTACCGATCCTAATGAAATTTGGTATAATAATTTCTGCTTAGACAAAATTCATCTACGACAAATTTTATTTAAATACGGATATATATCAGATATTTATAAGTATTTGATCTATTCTCGGGAAAATTTTAATATGAGGTCTGAGTGATATAATGATTACATTTTAACCAATTTTATTGAGTTACATTATTTTCCCAAAATAAGAACATGTACCAAATTTCATCAAGTTTCCTTTAAAACCGCGACCTACAAATTTGCAGAAATTATGGTCTTTGATGTACGGACAGCCGCACGGTCAGAAATTTACACAAAAATTTTTTTTGAAAATTAAAATTTTTTCTTTTCGATGTATCTTTGATTAGCTTATTGCAGCAAAATTATAAACAAAGTGCTGTACACCTTTAATGAATTAAGCGTCATTTTTGGCGATTTTACCCCCCCTGTGAGACGACTTGAGAAATGCACTTCCTGAAGTGTAGTAAAAGAGTCTTTTAGAAGCATCGAAAAATACTCTTCTGTAGGAATTCTACTATTTATGTTATTTATTATTATTTTATTTATTGCCATTTTAAAGCATTTGTTGTTAATATTTTCATGTATAACTATTTTCACTTACCATTTGCAATCAAATCTAATAAAACTAAATCAAAGAATTAACAAAATTTTTGCAAAATGCCTAAAATTTTCATTATGAACAATTTAATAATATCTATGAACAAATTTTTATTTTTTATGAAAATCGTTTGGGAAAAAAAGTCATGTTCGATTCATAATATTTATGAAAAAAATTTTCAAATATATGCATTTCTTTCTCTGTGTACAAGCAAAGTTTTGGACCTTTTTGAAATATGCTTTATTGATTATAAAAGACTTTATTATCTGTAACAGTTTTCTTATATTTAATATTAGAGCCAAATTGTACCTAAGTTAAATTATTACTGAAATGCGTGATTTTACTTGCTTCTCTCTTATTATTTTAGGACTTTGCTTTCGGAGCACTTCTAACAATTATCTTGAAATCACTAAGAAGTGACGTCTGGACGATTGGCAATAAATTCATCTTCTAAATGTTCGAAGTGTGCTTTTAGTTATGTAAGGGAAGATAACGAACACAAACCCTAATATGAATTTAAATTTCACCTACAAACACAAAGAGTACTCAAACACATACATTCTATTCTTAATATTCTGTTTAAGTGAATGTTTATAATATATGTATGTGCTGTATGCATCTATTTGGCATAGTGCACACACATTTTTGTATACATTAGACCGGTTTCATTTTTATGAAGTCAATTACAAAATTAGTAGTCTAATAAATAAGAAAAAAAGATAATTATATAGCATTTTAAAAAATGGGTAGTCAGGAAAAATTTTACTTGTAATACGTATTATTTCTTAGTATATTACCTTAGATATATTAATAACTTTATTTGGTAAACGAAGCCTGTCTAATGCAAACATATATGTATGTGAGTAATCAGAATAGTTCTTAACAACCTTGCAAAAAATAATAACTACGAGACATTTGTAGAAATAAAAAAATGAAATACAACTTGACATTATGTCATCATGCTACATATGAAAACACATTAATAGTATACAAGAGCGTTTATGCATACATACAAATTAGGGCGATAACTTTTTTACATTTTTTGCAAATATCAAAATGTATTACTTTTTTGTGGTTGTCAAAAAGTTCACCCACAAAACGCGGTAAAGTTTGGAAATCATTTAAATACCAATATGTGAATTTACATGTGGAGCATGATATAATATATGGTGTTCCAATCATATTTTAATAAAGAAAATTTCGCAGTCTTAGAACAATCTTTAACACGATTTAAGAACGGGCATGCATGTTTTAAGACATTGGGTTAAAGATGCTTCAATAATCCCAACGCAACAGCGAAGCAAAATATGCGCAGAACATTATGCAAACCATTTTACTTTATCAACAAAGTATTAATAATTTTTTATTTAAAATGAATGTACTTTTTTTGGGAGATTTAAAAAAATCGTTTTTGTGGGTGAGGTTTTCATTCCAAAATGTCTCGAAAAAAAAATTTTCCTAAATAACGGAACATTCGCCATCGCGTGGTTCTAGGGCTAAAACTTGGTAATGGCCCTAATGCACATATGTTGGCATATAAATAATAATATTATCCAGAGCTGCATGTCCTACATATGTACATATTTGCGAAATTGTTATTATTTATAGAGATATTAAATTATGTAATTTCATAATTTAAATTTACTTAGTTCTTGGTAAATATAATTAAATAGTTATTAAATTTCTCACATATATATGCTCAAGTATTTTGATTTAAAGTTTGTCTTCAAATTCTTATCAACCTTGAAAAATATTGTTCAAATATATAATCTTCCGAAAGATCAATTATGACTAACTAGAAGTATACAGCTCTGCATTATTTTTACTTACAATTCTAGGTTTAGTAAAAAGCAACAACCTTGTGTATATATGTGTGTTTTCAGTTATATTTTTCCCACATATGAATTCGAAAATGTTTGTAAATGTTAAAATGAATTTATATTTTCAACAAAAAAAATGGCCAACAACCACTTCATGTAAAACAGCGTAATATTTTCAACTCTTTTTTATGTGTGTGTTTTTTTTTCACATTTTCCACTTGCGGTTAAACCTCAAAAGTAATAACATTTTTAATGTTGTTGCTGTTTCTGCAGCCTTTTCAAAACAAAACCTTCATCAAAAGAATAGCCAGTATAAGAAAAAAATAAGTAAGAAAGATATAGTCGGTCAAGCCAGACAATATGATGCCCTACACTATTGTGTATGTGCTTTAAAATTTGGGGAGGGGTCTTATTTGTGCCCAATTATGGACCGATACTTTTAATAAGTGTAAAATAAAATACACGAATACAGAATATTACGTTCATACTAAGGTATCCAATCGATTAAGCGTCATTGGGTTATACGATTAATTTTGGTCGATTAATTGTTCGCATAGTTTAAAATTTTTTATTTGTAATATAAATTTATGTCAACGACATAAATTTTTTTAAATATCAGTTATATCCCAACAAAAATAAATTAGTCATTTTAGGAAAATACTTTTTCATTACTTCCAAAGTATCAATAAGTGTTCGTATTCTGATGCTTAAGAAGTAATACAAATAGCATCCAAAAATATCATTAAATATAGTTTCAAATGAATCGTTTTGCTATAAAACTATTCGATTCGGTTGTTATGTTTGCAAATACTTTATACTAAAAATAACTATTTTAAACAAATGAAAAGTAAAGTTATGTATATATATATATATATATATATATATTTTTTTTTTTTATTAAAAAAAATTGTTGGTTTGTATAAAAACTCATTGCGCCTATAAAAAGGAATTTGGATATTCATTGCATAGAAAAATCAATTAGAAGACCAACTCTTTTAGTTTGCTCAGCAAAACAAAATTACTCACTTCACACGTATAAATTAATTCTGTAGAAAGTTCTACTAACACTCACAAAGATTTAGGTTTTTTTTAACAGCTGAGTTAGGTTTTTGAGAGAGAGAGAGAGAGTAGATCTAGTTAACTTTTCTTTGGATATTCTTTCTTATTTCGATATGGGACATGAAATATTATAATATTATAACTTGTGACAATAGGAAAACTAAAACATAGTTTTAAGTAAAGTAAATTCATAATTATATGTATATCATAAAAATTTTATTATTCATCAACAAAATATATCTTTACGTACATTTTGTTTTGACTTTTATGACAAAAAATCATTCTCACATAGAAAAGCAGAAAAAAGAATTTACTTTCATTGATTTTAGTTCATATTATTTAAGAATAATGTCTTAAATATTAACACTTTTTTTATATTTTTTGAAATGAATCAAAATTCAAGAAGACTTAAAATAAATTGTTTAAATTTCCAATTATATTTTCAATTTGTAAAAAAATGATTGCAATTTTCTTCGGAAAATTTTAGGATTTTAATGATTTTTAGGCACATGATAGAAAGAGAAGAGAAGCGCTTTTTATCAAAATGATGTGCTATAAAATTCGAGCAAAATTTTCTAAACATTATTTTTTTAGAGATTTTCCTTGGAATATTGCCATTTTAAAGCATTTATTGTTAATATTTTCATGTATAACTATTTTCACTTACCATTTGCAATCAAATCTAATAAAACTAAACCAAAGATTTAATAAAATTTTTGCAAAATTACTACAATTTTCATTGTAAACAATTTAATAATATCTATGAACAAAATTTTATTTCCTATGATAAAAGCTTGGGAAAAAAGGTAATGTTCGATTCATAATATTTATGAAAAAAATTTTCAAATATATGAATTTTTTTCTGTGAAATAGTTACTTTGAAAAGACCGAATTGTTAAGTAAAACTGAATAGGAGAATATTTTGAAGTATAAATACATTTTTTCATACGAGTATTAGTGCAAAACTTCATCAAGATATCTTTAAAATTGCAACCTGTGCTTTGTTCACAAAGTTTACATGGACCGTCGAACGGACATCGTAAAATCGAATCAGAAAGTGATTCTGAGTCGTTACAAACATCAGCACAAAAGCTTAATACCCCAACCATCTACGGTGGTGTAGGGTATAAAAAGTGAAATAAAGGCCATTAGACCACGTACTCATATTCGCTTAAAACGTTCATAAATATATATATATATATATATATATATATATATATATCCACATATGTATATGCTGTATATAACTAAATATTTACATATGTATATTTGATCATTCATAAATACAAACACCTTAAAACGTATGTTTTATGAATATATGTATGTATCTCAGTATTTACTTACACCCCGTTCAACAAAAATAATGCATTAATTTTATTAAAAGTGTCTGCGTATAAAGAAAGGGTGGACAATCATTGTCTTCCTTATCTTCTAAGTAATTATAAAAATTACTTATAAATACATATATAGAAATGTTGATATAATTTATTCTATTTAAAATTATAATTTCATTTAAATGATTAACACAAACATTTCTAGCATAAAAGTAACGTTAATTGGGATGTTTTAAAATTGAATTAAAATTTAACGTAAAATAATATTTTAACATTCTTTTATCGAATTTGTTATATCATGATTTTTATTAGACATCACATATAGAAATTTTCATAGGTCTTCAGATTTTTTTTCATATTTTTTCATACTTCATACAATCATAACGTCGTATCAATTTGAATTTCTTAAAATTTTAAAAAATTTTGTAACGATTTTTATTTCGTAAAAAAGTAAAATATTTCACTATATAACTATCTAATTATAATTATTTTCATCTTTTGTAGTTAAAGTCTGATTAAATTGACATAAAAGTCATTAGAAAGGCGATTAAATCCTCTTTTAATATCATAATTAAAAAAGAAAGTTATTAGAAAAAATGCATTCATAATGCAAAAAAATTTTTTAAATGCATTTTTGAAAACGTTTTATCCCTTAGGATTTTCTTTAAGAATCCCAACAAACTTTCGCACACAGAAAAAAAGTTTGTACATAAATATAAAAATGTACTTTTATAGATTTCAATTCATAATATTTAAGCATAATTTTTTTATATTTTTTTCCAAGGCATTTCAAAAGAAGACTGAAAAAATTTTTTAAATTTTCATTTATGTTTTTAATTTGTAAAACAATGTTTGAAATTTTCTTCGGAAAATTTTAAGTTTTCAATGATTTTTAGCTACATTTTGAGAACAGAACAGAAGCGCTTTTATCAAAATGATGTACTGCAGAATTATGCAAATTTTTCTAAACATTATATTTTTAAAGATTTTCCTTGGAATTTTGCCATTTTAAAGCATTTGTTGTTATTACTTTCATGTATAACTATTTTCATTTACCATTTGCTAACAAATTTAATAAAACTAAATCAATCATTTAACAAAATTTTTGCAAAATTCCTAAAATTTTCATTATGAACAATTTAATAATATCTATGAAAAAATTTTATTTTTTATGAAAAAAGTTTGGGAAAAAGTCGTGATCGATTCATAATATTTATGAAAAAATTTTTCAATATTTCAATATTTTTCTTTCTCTGTGCAAACAAAAAGTCATAATTCAAATATGGCTTTTGGACTTTTTTTTAATTTTTGGTTTATTTATAAAAAATTTAGAAAATATGTACCCAAATTAAACTATTAAAATTTTTAAACAACATTTTTTAATACATTGAAAAAATATAAATCCATTTATGCATCTAATAAAATGTATAACAAAAATTTAATTTTTAATTTTTATTTTTGAACTCTTTAAATTAAAGCGAATATAAGCGCCATCTAAATATTCTTAAAAAAAATCGGACATTTACGTATCTAGTTTTATATTTTTTAAGTTGTACATACACACTTTGGGTAAAATCGTGAGATTTGTGTCAATGTCTGTCTTACTCCTTAGTGAAAAGGTTAATCGCAGAGTGAAAAAACTTCGTTTACATAATGCAGCAAACAAGAGGACAGTCTATACAACTTTTCATTAGATTAGGACTATATTTTCAACTACTTAGCATCCATATAAGTGGTGTCACGAAAACATACAAAATTATGATTTTAGACATCCATTTGTATGCTTGCTTGGTCTACACGTGGCACATAGGGGTAAAAGCGGTTGCATATGCCGCTAAATTCAGCGAATTTATAAATAAAATATATACCGTCTGCATTAAATAGAAGTAGTTTAGTAACTACTTATTTATTGATGTATTTATTTATTTGTGATTAGATTTTGGAAAATAATACTTCTTGATTTTCCGTTGGAGTCTTTGCTACATTTACTCCTATCGGACGCGTCCCCAGGTGGCGGATCGGGGGGATTGGTTGTAAGGCACATGATATACACACTCTACTGAATGGTGCATTCTGGCCCATCGCATGGGGGTATATATCATGTGTATTATCTCCGATTTTAGGGCTTTTACAGCTTCTCGCGGACCAAATAAATGTAGTGCACTTTAAGGTCAAGGTGGTAGGCAGTAGTACTGAGGACCTGAATGGTTAGTTGGTGCCTAAACAAACTAACAGCTAACAGCTCCTCTCCAACGCCCATGGCACGGGTTGGTTGTAATTCTAGCCTAGTCCGCGCACGCCGTCACTGCGCGGAATGGTCCTTTCCCTTTACTAGTATACTCGTGGGACAAGATAGACAATTTTAAAAACTTTAAAAATCGGACACAGATTAACGGACAGTCGCAGGGCCAACGTGACATTCTTCTTCAGGAAAGTCAACTGTTGGGCCAGCTATCAGAGACGGATGAGATTCTGGGTATCTCGAGGGATTCCTTCACTGGGACCAGCGCCACTGAGAAACTTGAGAATCTTACTCTCGGCTCTGAAGATGAACAAGAGATCACTGTGATCTCAGTTCGCGCTCAGAGTCTGGAGAAGAACTCGAGTGTTGAGGCGGGGTCTGAGCGGGGGGATGGCTCGACGAACTCAGAGGGTCATTCGTCTGGCAGTGGTTTAGTTCGGCAAGACGCGGTAATGCTTAATGCGACAACCGACGATATAAGCCGAACTAAAGAGGAGAATGCTCGTAGTGGCGCAAGAGCCTCTCTTGGCTATCTTGTGCAGATAGCCACTTACAGGTAAGGATAAGTACCTTACCTTTCTCCATTACTGTGGCTTTTGGCCGTGAACGTCATTTTAAGACAGTTTGATGCTAAGGGACGGAAGATTGTGGCCTACGCCGATGACGTTGTTTTACTGGTCTCTGGTAAGTTTTTATCTACGATCAGTGAGGTCATGCAGACAGGTTTACGTGATCTGTCCCTTTGGGCCTACTGTAAGGGATTAGGGGTAAACCCCGAGAAAACGGAACTAGTTTTGTTTACTAGGAAATACAAGGTCGAGCATTTTAGCTTGCCAGTATTGAACGGGATTGAGCTTGCATTGTCAAGTGAGGCCAAATACCTGGGTGTGTACTTGGACAGTAAATTGTCTTGGAGGAGAAACACCCAGGAGAGGGTCAAGAAGGGACTCAATGCCTATTACACCTGCAGGAACTCTATAGGTAAGAATTGGGGCCTTAGGCCGCAAGTTGTATACTGGATTTACACTTCGGTTTTAAGGCCTATTCTTACTTATGGCTGTACAGTCTGGTGGAAGGTATTGGATAAGGAAACGTATAGGAAACTTCTCTCTAAAGTTCAGAGGTGTGCTTCAGTTGGCATCTCAGGTGCCAGGAGATGTACACCTCAGGCGGCGCTGGACATAATCCTCCACCTTCCTCCAATTGAGGAATTTGTGAGGGGTATGGCTGTCCGTGGCCTATTTAGATTGAAGGAACTGGGATTATTAGGTTCCTCTAGAGCGGGGCATGTCAGCATACTAGATGAAGTCAAATTCAACGGTCGGACACTATCCTTGGCTGAGCCTACGGATTATGTCGGGACTACGATTGACTTCGGGGCTACTCCCGCCTTGGAAAGATATCATATCCTTTTTCGCTAACAGATTTCCTCAAAATCTCGTATTGGTTTCTTGATAATCCTAAATTTAATATTAGAGCTAAAGCATCTTCAGAGGTAAAGGACGATGTTGATTTCGGTGTCACTATGCTTTCGATTATCCGATGTAATCGATTGGGAGAAGCTGTTGGTAACACATCTATAACTTTTTCTACTTCCTTTGGTTGCGTACGTGTTACTAAAGCTTTAAATGTATCTTTTATTTCGACATTCGTATGTGAATTTAGAATAGATTCCTGTTTGGTCCTCTTTGTTCTTAGCTGAACTTCATCGAAACTTTTTTTGGTCGACCCTTTTTCTGCTTTTCGACGAAAATCGCTATTTCTCCCTCCAACCACACTTCATTTTTCTTCTTGAACTTTGGTATTGACCAATCTGAAGTTTTCATCCTTTTTTCGTATGAAATTTTCGAGCTTTAAACTGTCTTCTGCAGTAAGAGTTAAACCAAAAGATACTATTGTATCAATGAGTTTTCTTATTTTTTCTGGACGATTTATAATATCAGATAGATTATACCAGATTACTTTGCAAATAGAAAAGTGTTTTAATGTAATCTCCATAATGGCAAATTCACTAATAAATCTGCATATTTATAAGGATACTTATATATAGAAAAAGAATATTTATATCAGGTAAATGGTGACAGGCAAAAATGAGTTAAAAAATTTAAATTTTTGCTCAAAACCCCCAATTTCATTCAGTTTATTTTTATGACCTGTAGTGTTAAACAGGTACGTCAAAAAATGTACCTATGCGATTGTAAAAAAATAATTTTTATTATAATACATTAATTAAGTAAATTATTTAAAAACTTAAAATAAAATAAAGGTAAATTATTTAAAAACTTAAAATAATGTAATAAAAAAACGAAGGAAAATATACTTATTTATGTACTTAGGTAATTTTAAAAACCTTTTCAGTAGAAAAAAATTATGAACACTTTAAATAAATTCATTAATAAATATTATTATCTCGTAACAAAAATAAGCAATGCAGTTGAGTGTTACGTATACACACATATGGAAATACGGAACAAAATAGTGAATTTTGCAACTTTTGACATGACTTGGTAGTTTTGAGGCCATTATATTACTATTATTAAATGACCTATATCAACATTTTATATATCGTTGAATTGATAAATAAGTCTATTTTTATATTTTTTTAACATTTTTAAAGTATTTGCAAAATTAGTGGAGTTGTATTAAAAAAATTAAATTTTTTTTGGATTTTCAGCTATTTAAAAAAAAAAAAAAATTATTTTTGAAAAATTACCAAAAATAGGTTATTGGAGCAATTTTATTGATTTTTTTAGGAATGAAAGCTTGATTTGCGTTTTATACACTGTATAAGAAATAATATTAAAAGTATTATGCCAATATGCTTTTAATATGCTCTTAAAAATAGTCGTTAAAAAACTAACTTTTAACATAAAATCTCCACTCCTGCATTCGTTTTTGGCCGGGCGGGAAGCAGTTTAGTGTTAAATTATTCTAAATCTATTTCTATAAAAAATATGGGTACCAAATTTAAAAAAGCTCGCGTCACATTTTTTTTTATTAATCGATAGAAATGAAACTATTTTTTAAAATTGACAATTTTCGGCCAATGCTGGACTTAGGGTGCAAACTTGAATCAATTCACAATTTCTTTATTAACCATTTATGAAGCCTTATCTTTTGAAATTAATAAGGAAAAAATTTTTTTATTAACGGAACTTTGAGAAAAAAGTGAATGAATTGTACTATATTTTTGTAAAAAAAATAGCCATTTTTGATGCCAATTTCAGAGTGCTGACTTTGAATATTTTTCACGTCTAGACGAATTGAGATAATCCAAAAATTCTTTCAGCATATTATTTTGAAATATGTAGCAAATTACAGAATATTTTAAAGAAATTTTTACCTCATATATCTCCGGACTTATTCCCGAAAAACCAAAGAAAGTCGAGTCAAAAAAAAAAAAAAAAAAATTCAAAATTCAAGCGTAAATATCTTTTTAACTGTAATAGATAACTTAGATGAGTAAGCTTATGTTTTCTTTATCTTGCCAAGCACTTTCCAGAAATATAAAAATCTTTAAAATCGGACTTCATTTGTACAAGTTACGATTTTTTTTATCTTTTACATACTCGAGGTAGTCAACTTTGACACCCTGTAGCTTATCTCGTGTTATCACAGGGTGACTACAAGATAATTTTTCTGAAAGCTTAGGTCCTCCTCTACAACACTTCCATACATTTCAATTTGATCCAACCAGTAGTTTAGGAGATTCAGATTTATTACCAAAAAATTTGCGTTTGACCCCACTGTGATGTTGTTCAAAAATTTAGAAAAAGAGCTAAAAATTACATATCTTTTTCCCATTGTTATAAAAATTTTGAAATAGGGATTGATACTTGTTGTAAATTTAAAAAAAATCAGTTTTTCGCGAGACATATTCACAGTTTCATATAAAATATCATGGATTACTGCGTGAACTCAGTTTTCTGTTATTTTACACAATAAAATCGAAGGAGCATTAAAAATTGCACTTCTTGTTTTTATATTACAAATTGCAATTTGTAAAGAGCTTGTATATATAGATATGATAGAACGGCGATAAATATAATTGATCGGGTCCATAAATTTAAGTCAAATGTCGTTGAAAGTTGAAAACGGGACACTTTTGTCAAAACAGATTTCACATGGACAGCACGAAATTGACCATAATTGGCACAATTGGATGGTGTATGTAATGCTTAACGGAAATGTAGAGATGTATCAAAAAATTTCGAAAAATAAAAATTTTGTGGACTAAAACAAAATTTATTTGGATAAAAAGGGATTACAATAGTAAATAGCATTTCTTTATAATAAACTTTAATGGAATATATTTTCGTACAGTATATGGAAAAATAACTTTGATTCGATCCGCATTTTCCGCAAAATTTTTAAAAATCGCGATTTTTAGCATAATGAAAATTTTCTTATATTTTACTAGGAAATCTTAAATCGTATCATACTAATACCATCAAACATTGAGAATACGAGGGCGGATCATTAAGTCCGTGACTTTTCGAACTTCCCTCGTAATTATATGAAACGCAACACTATTCCCATCAAGTACCATTTGTTAATATACTACTGTCAAATTTTGAGAAAGTGTCGTCATTTACTTGCGTTTAACAGCTGTTCAAAACATACAAACTCGTACATTTTTCTAAAAATCGAAAAAAGTGACAGAATAATTTCGAGTGCTCATTAAATATTATTTTTTGCGAAAAAAAACCGTCAATCAAACCAAGGAAAAGCTCGATAAATACTATGGGGACTCTGCACTATCGATTTCAATGGTAAAAAAGTGGTTTACTGACTTTCGTTGTGGTTACACAATTTGGTTTTGATTTTAAATGATCAGCTGGGTTTAAGAAGGTTGTTTGCAAGATGGGTGCCGAGTTTGCTATCAATTGACCATAAACGTAAACGTGTGACAACTTTAAAGGATTGTTTGGAGTTGTTTAACCGCAATCCGAAAGAGTTTTTGCGGCGTTTTGTAGCTGTGGACGAAACATGGATCCATTACTGTACTCCAGAGACCTAGCGGTAATCTAAAAAATGGGTTTCTCCGGGTGAACCTGCTCCTAAGAAGGCCAAGGTAAGTTTGTCGGCCAATAAGGTACCAGTTTTTTCGAATGAACGCAGGATAATCCACATCGATTACCTTCAAAGGGGAAAAAGAATAAACGGCGAATATTATGCCAACTTATTAGACCGATTCAATGAGGATTTAAAAAGAAAACGACCACATATGACCAAGAAAAAAGTTCTTTTTCATCAAGACAATGCACGGGTGCACACGTGTGCAGTCTCAAAACTCTATGAATTGGGCTACGAATTGGTACCTCATCCGCCATATTATACGGATTTAGCCCCTAGTGACTACTTCCTATTTCCAAATCTAAATAAATGGCTCCGTGGAAAGAGATTCAGCTCCAACGATGAAATTATTGACCAAACAAATGCCTATTTTAAGGGCCTCGAAAAATCCTATTTTTACGCAAGGTAAATGACGGCACTTGCTCAAAATTTGACAGTGGTCTATTAAGGGTGGTACTTGATGGAAATAGTGTTGCATTTCATATAACTACGAGGGAAGTTTGAAAAGTCACAGACTTATTGATCCGCCCTCGTATCATACATTTTATTTAAATAACTAAATAGGTTTCGATATAAAGCGTAATTTTTAACCGAATTATACATAAACTTCTAATTTGTAAAAATTTTTATATGTTGAACTAATACCGCTATAAATTTCCCGCCTCCCTGCACGCAAACTAATTCTACATGCATTCGAGTCACTTTATATTTAAGCAAATGCCATTTTGTTTTTCGAAAAATTGTTAATAATGGCCCATATATGTATATACACAGAAAAAAGTTTGTGCATAAATATAAGAATTTACTTTCATTGATATAATATTTAAGAACAATGTCTTAAATATTAACACTTTTTTACATTTTTTGAAATGAATCAAAAGTCAAGAAAACTTAAACAAATTGTTTAAGTTTTAATTTATATTTTCAATTTTGGGCAGGGATTTATTGTTAATATTTTCATGCATAAGTATTTTTATTTAGAATTTGAATCAAATCAAATAAAATTGAATTAAAATTTTAGCAGCATTTTTGCAAAATTCGCAAAATTATCATTAAGTACAATTTAATAATATTATCTATGAACAAAATTTTATGTTCGTTATGTCATGTTCGCTTCATAGTATTTATGAAAAAAATTTTCAAATATATGATTTTTTTTCTCTGTGTATGGGCAAAAACAAAAAAATTTTAAATCAGTGAAACCGAGTTAATGTTATAATAATTTGAAACATGTTTTCCTTTTTGACAAATGGCTAATAACATTGTATTAGTAACACTAAAAGCAATCAAACTGCAAAGTTTTGTAGTCCATGGTCTTCATCGTTAACAGTTTAAGTTCTTCAAAGTTAAAAAATTTAAAAAATGTGATTGAAAGGACCAAGAGTTTATTTACTTTCGTTTTTTTTTTTTAACAAGTTCAAACTTTTGGTATTAGACGTGTATAAGGGAACTACGCTTCAGACAATATTACTTTATATATTATGGCTCTATCGATATTCGGTCAAAAGCTATACGATGGTAAATTTTCAAACTAGAAACATTTTGTAAATTTAGCAAAATCTTAAGATTTTATTTCTGCATTTTTGATTGCTAAAATATATTTTAGAATAATATAAAACACATTGGGAGACTTGCTGTAGTATATTTTAATGATTATTTGATAATCTGTCAAAATAAATCAGTTTTGGCGGAAAATGAGCCACTTTTATCTAAACGAAGTTTACTTAGGCACATACAAGGCTCGGCGTAAAAACTACCAAGATGTGACTCAATAGCAGGGTTTTACCAAGATTTATTTCAAAATCAAGGACCTTCCAAAAAATAACGAAGTTTGCACAATTTTTGGACAAAAATGCATCTTCGTAATTTAGAAAATTATGACGTTATAAAATCGTCTTTAAAACAGATTATTGAGTGATCTAAAAGTTTTCCACGTATATTATGTAGAACTGAAAAAGGATGCTAAATATTCATCAAATAAGATCCTAAAATATCATAGAGCAAAAATTCTAACAGGATATTTTTGAATGGCAAGTTAGCTTTCTAAATCAAACTTAGGATGTTAAAAACCACGACCAAATGTCAGAAGAAATAATAAAAATCCGTCGTAATTAAGTAAAAAAAATAATAATAATATTTGTATTTAAGTTATAAAAAAATATTAGAAAATTTTTCAATAAAAGTTAAGAATTTGTATGATTTAAATCCATTTAACTTTTAAACCATTAATAATAAACATAATAATTTAGTTTTCTTTTCTGTACTAAATAAGGAATCTTGAAATTAACAATATATATTAACAATAACAATATATATTAAAAAAAATTCACCCGAAATATATTATTTAAAAAATTGTGCAAAAATTAAAAAAAAAAAAAATAATAATACTGTTTTTGTGTAACTCAGCTAGTAATAATAATATTGTAAGCCTTTTTGCACGAGGTGATAGTGCCTCACAAGATTTATTAATGTATGCAATTATAATGTAAGTAACTGAAATTTGAAATTTTGAGAAATTTTTTTAAATTTTCAAATTTATACCGGGATAACTTTTTTGCCCCTCGTGAAATGCCAACGGATTTTAAAAGCTGAATTATTGTCGTACGTCGATTTGTGGTTTCATTAACTAATATTCATGCACGCAAAGTCTGTTCGAGTTAATCATTTTTATCAATGGGCGCAAAAATTGTGGAGGTTTAAAGTTGAAACTTTCAAAAAAATATTTTTGAGTTTTACTTTATTAAAACCGAAACACCGTAATTTCATAAAACATCTAAAGTGCTATTATTACATGTCAAAACTATTGCTAAATTTTTAATATTTATCGAAATACACTGAAAAGAAAAATTTTTAATTTTATTTTTTGCACAATTTTGTAAATAGCAAAAATGCTTATTGGTTAAAATTTCTTAAAATAGTGGCTAATAACAAACATATTTTGAGATATTTTTCTGCAAAAATCAAATGAATATCGCTGCTTACGAAAATCTCAATTTCATTTCTTTTAAGCGAATTTTCGCAAAATCTTAGGCATGTATCTTATTTAGTGACAAGTTCTACATCGAAAATAGTTTTTATTATTTTAAAGTTCAAAATATAATGCTGATTTTTGAGGTTAAGAATATCTTGTTTGGACTATATAACTATAGGTTCTTAAAATATTTGGACGCCATTTGAATTTTATTATAAAGTAAGTAAAACGCTTTCATTTGACATTAAGCGAAATATGTTTGGGGAAAAATGCTGCTGTAGCCGGTATAAATAATGTTTCCTAATTTTTTTACATTAGAATAATTCCATTTTAAATTTAAAAAATTTTGACCTCTTTGAAATTTTCTCTATAGCAAGTATACCGGTAAGGCTTCCTACCAAAAAAATATAAAAAAAAATTAAAGACAGACTATTTTGGATACACGTCACTAAAGAAAATGCGTACAAAAGAATATGTTAATAAAAATATTTTCAAAATTTATATATGGCACCTTAAAATACAAGCCTTGACAAATCCACTGTAAAAAAAATCGAAAATACTGCCATATATATGAAAAAGTGGACTAAGAACTTGCAAAATTGATGTGGTTAAAATTTCAAATGCAAATAAAATAACTCGAAAACTATAAGAGATAAATAGCACAAGAAAGCATGCTTTTGTAGGCCTTATTACGATCTTATAGATTTAAAAACATTTGAAATCCAATAAGAACAAACAGTGGATCCACTCCTGTTTGGTCTCCCTTCCAAACTTCAAATTGTAGACTCTTATGATATGCCTATTTGAAATTTTATGTAAATTCAACTATCCGATTATAAGTTACAGATTTATTAAAAAAAGAATATTGATTCTGCCTCACTGTGTAATGCAGTTTATAACTAAAATATTATTTTTGAATTATTTAACTTAAAGCAAATATAAAAACACATTAAAATATTTTTAAAATCAATTTAATCTGTCACTTTTTTACTATTTACGTAAAACGTAAAAAGAACTGAAATATTTAAAAAAGTTAACTATTGCACAGTGGGGCAGAATCGAAATTTTTGGAAATAAATCTGTAACTTCTGATCAGCTGCTTGGAAGGGTGGCACAACAAATCCCTCAGGGGCGGAGCTAAGGGGCTCAAAGTTAGGTATCTCTGGCATAAAATTCTTTTAATCACTTGCCAAATTTTTGTTTCTCGTCCGATTTCAAATATTTTTATATAATGTTGCAGGCCCTGTTAAGATCTATAAAAGACATGCTTACGTGTCCTATTTATCTCTTATAGTTTTCGAGTTGTTTGCCTTTGAATTTTTAAGCACCATAATTTTGCATGTTCTTGGTCCAGTTTTTTTTCATATACATATATCCTAGTATTTCCGTTAAAGAACAAAATTATCTATTGAATAAAAAAAATTTGAAGTCGATATCTTTACTGAGTCAAAAAAAAAAAAAACGATTTTGAATTTGAAAATTGCAAAAAGACGACTTTTTATGTTTTTTTTAGCCGAAAATGTATCTCCACTCTTTTTTATATAAAGTAAAATTTTCTTTAGCAATGTATAATAATTTTGCACTTTTCTGAAAGGTAACTTCACGGGGATGACTTTAAGATAAAAACCAAGTTCAATAACTTAATTTTTTATGGTACAAACCCTCTCGAATTCGACCCATTTTATATGAAAATTTTGAGTTTAGACAATTTCTTCTGAAATCCCAATCTACAGGACTTCGAGAAAATGTGGATTTTAAAGCCAAAAATGTAAAAATTCCCATTTTTGGGAATTTTTATTACTTTTTTAAGGAATTCAGGAAAACCCTACCCTCGATTGAAATTTGATTAACGTGCTTTTATTTATATTAATAAGGTCCATATTTCCTGCAAATTTTATTAAGATATCTTTATAAACAAATATATTATTACAATTAAAGAATTTTTATTTTGTCCAAAAACCCCAAATTGGGCCTTTTGTTTGATTTATTTCTAAATAGCGAAATAAATTTTAAAAATATGTATTCCAAATTAAGCTTATTCTTTAGCATATATAATTTCCGATCTTTTGCAAAAATATTCAAGTCAATATCGTGCCTCATTTTAGAAATACGCGACTTTAAACTTTTATATTTCCAATTTATTGTATATATGACTATATTTTTACAAACTTGCAACTTTTGCCTTTAGCTTTGAGTGAATAATTACTTAGAAAATTATGAATATTTCTGTATACTTTTTATAATATCTATACACAAAATATTTTTATAAAAATAATTTCCCACATTTAAGTAAATTTACTTAAGTTTCCCAAATTTATTTAAATCTTTATCCTTTTCTAAGCATTCATATATTTCTATTAATGAATTTAAAATAACAAAACAAACAAAAAATGCCTATTTTAACTTAATTAATATTATTATTTTTGGTATTTATCATCTTCCTTAAAAAAATATTATATTTCTAATACGATTTTTTATTACTTATTTACATTGTTGTATCTGTATACATATCTAAAAAATAATAAAGGTCCCTCAAGCCTTCAGTAGTTTGAGTTGATAAAGGCTCATAATAAATCCAACGTTTTCTCATTGATGATAGTATAGGGTCTGATGATAACAATAGGATATTAAAAATATCCTCCTTTTGTGATGTTCCTGAGCATTTCCTGGAGCTGAATAATTGAACGTGCTTAAAATCTCTGTTTCTTGCTTCTTGAGCCTCTTATGTAAGCTCTCCAAGTGTCAGAATATTTCGTTCAATTATAATTTCGCCATGGCACACTACTTTATGTACTGTTGGTGTCATTTTTTTCCATGGATATAGAGAAACAAGTAGTTTAGATATTTCTGTTGCATATTCTCCAAATCGAGCAGAGTTAATTTTGTGCTTACTATTAATTGCCATTAATAGTATGTTAGTCCTTTCAAGTAACTCTTTATTAATACCAGTTATTTTTTATGTAATTTCGAAATTTCCGAAAAACCTTCTTGCTGTGTTTCCATCATCTGTACTACCACCAGTCGGCAGAGGTTTGTCGATGTTTTATCCCGTCTCTTCTCTGAATTCATCCTGGATTCTATTTTTCTCAGATATTCTAAGTGTTTTTAAATCCTCGTTGTTTCTGGTAGGTTTTGTTAAATTTTCTTGCACACTTCTATACTTTAAATCATATGCTATGTGCAGAAAATGCTCCATGAACCGTATTCTGGCGTGAACTGGAGATATTCAAAAAGACAAAAATTCTTCATTAATACTCCTTGCTTTACCAATATCCAATGATTTCGTCTCATCACATAATGAGCATTTCCAAAAAGAAGATGTTTCCGTAGTGGCATTGCTAAGCTTTCCATCAACCATTGTTAGACTGAGATGAAAGGATATGTCGAATGTGTATTGGTTTATCTATTTCGGTTACCGAAAAGGAAGCATGTGTAGAGCTATCTTCTTTGTTTGAAAATACAACTATGAGGATAGTTGCAGATTTTTCTGCAGATCAGTTGGAAAAAGTAAATAATAGCGACGTTGTATTAATCTGTAAGTGGGGATGTGACGGACTATCAGCCCTTCCTGAATACAAGAATGCTAGTGGAAGTAAGAAAATGACGGATTATAAAAGCGTATTTATAGCATCCTTGGTGCCTTTAAGAATGCGATCTTATTCCTTAAAGCAATCTTCATCAAAGTGTAAAAACTCATTTGAAAATATATGGCTTAATATCACTCCAGGATCAAAACATTTTTGCAGACCTATTTGGTTCGAATACACAAGGGAGTCGAAGACAACAACAAAGGATTTAGTGGAATTTATTAAAGATGAAATAAATGATTTAAAAAATCTTTCAAAGGACTAACGCACTATTAATGGCAATTAATCGTAAGCAAAAAATTAACTCTGCTCGATTTGAAGAATATGCAACAGAAATATCTAAACTACTTGTTTCTCTATATCCATGGAAAGAAATGACACCATATACATGCATATACCTTATTGTTATATTATATTACGAAACTTGTAGAGTATACGTGATTGTTTTATTCTTTAATATGCTGAATATGATGAATAATAAATAAAAAGTACCTGTAACTCAGGTGTTCTTTTAATAACGGATAAAAATTTCATTAAAGAAATCTTAATATTTGCATAGGACTTCATTCAGTTTTTAGTAAACAGTAATTATGCTAATTTATTTTTGGTAATAATGTCTACCTGAAATTTCATTGAAATATATTTAAGGGTTTAAAAGTTACACAAAATTATGAAAAATTAAACAGCTGTGTACTTATGTATATAGAATGCTGCAGCACAAGTTCACCATAGAAATGATGGAAAATACGCAAATTTTGCTGAAGGGAGTCAAGTTTTAATTATTTTTTAAACGAATGTGTAAACTATTTATGCAAGTATTTGGTATTATTGGAAAGTTTGTAACTTAAAAAATAATGTATAAATAGTAAAGCATTAGCCCAAAGACCCTCGGATGTGCTTTACATGCATTCACATTAAGCATTCTTTTAGAAACAAAAAAAATGTATGGTCCAGAGGAAAATAATAGATTTAAAAGTGAAAAAATGTCATCACGTTTTCGAGACAAATCACAAAAAGCACAATTTTTTTTTAAAGTTTCTAATTGCAAATAATATAACCCGAAAGTTATTTAGAATTTTGTACAGATCCAGAGAGCATTTTAGAAAAATTCTTAAATTTTTCCCACCAAGTTAAGAAAATTAAAAAAAAACATATCCAAAAATAGGTGAAAAATTTACCTCGGTCTAAATATCTCTTAAATTAAAAGAGGCATCCCACACATGCAAGCGTATTTTTTGTAGAGAATTATAAGGACTATCTACATATTTGCAAAATTTTTTTCAATCAAATCAAAGGCGATTTTTTAAAAAATTTGCATACCCAATGTGACCAACTTTGGCGGTCCACCCTGTGTCCCCGCTGAGAACCTGTGCTCCTCGAAATCAACTGGAATACACCTCAGCATTGGCTATGTGAAATTTCGTTCAAATACATCCAGTAGTTCTAAACTTACAAAATTATTAAAAAAAAATCGTTTGGAACCACTGTGGCAGTGTCGAATTATTAAATAATATCACGTATATTGTATGAAAAAAATAAACATATTTCTTTTTCCTTCTTTTCCCGGGATGCCTCATTTAATTAACAGTTGTCGATTTATGGTGTAAATCTTTTCATTAGCGGATTTAACACTGGAACATATGTACATTAGGGTTATAACTTTTCTTTGGACCTCAAAACACCATAGCACTACCTTATAGCCAATATTGTCCTGATAATAAAAACCGAACTTTTTGGTCGACTTCGACAAAAAAAAGAGAACTTCATGCAGGGAACGCGAATTCTAAAGTGCCTTTATACATTTTTTAAATTTTCATTTGAAAAATTTGCATAATAAAATAATGATAAATTTAACAATTCATGAAATATATGGGCCAATATCAAAACTTTTTAACCTGCTTGAAACTGACTTTAATCCTTTTGTAGTAATACTATTTTAAACAAACGAGTTACTGATCTGGACTAACAAGACTTGAAACTAGTAGGGTGCACATTTTGATTGTTATTCAAATTTTAAAAATTTAGGGCTAAAAAAATATGTTTTTCGTGAGGTACACTCATAGTTCCACATAGAATAGCATGGATTACTGCGTGAACTTAGTTTTTTTTTTGTCATTTTACGCAATAAAATCGAAAAAATTAAGAATAAATTTAATAAAAAAAATTTTACAAATCTTGCCTATATAGATATAAAAACGGTGATAAATATAATTGAACTAAGGTACTTAAATGGCATACTTAGGTGTTGCTTGTATAGTTTAACGGAAATGTGAAGGCGTAACAAAAAAATTCGAAAGATACAAATTTAATGGACCAAAAAAAAAAAAAAAAGATATATATATATACTAACAAAGAATCGCAAAAATATATGGAGAAATAACTTACTTTCGTTCCACATTTTGCGCAAAAGTTTTAAAAATATCGATTTTTGGTATAGATTTTTAAAATATAGCACACTTACACCATCAAACATGGAAAACATAATAAATTTTATTTGTATAACTGAGAAGGTACACATAATTTTTATCAGAATTATACACCAACTTTTAGTTTGTAAAAATGTTTATATGTTCAATTTAAAATCGCTATAACTAACACGCCCCTGCACGAATTGCTTAATGCGAACATTTTTTTTTTTTTTTTTTTGAGGGTCTAAAATCAAAAATCTTTGATACTGGCCCACATATGAAATAAAAAATACAAAAAAATAAAAATAAAATAAATAATAATAATAATAACAAAAATAATAATAAAAAAATCTTTTAATTTTTAACTTTATATTAACATCGCGACTTTACAGAAATTGCATAAGAAAATTTTGTAAAATTATTTTATATCAAAGAAGACACTGTTACTTTCATGCAAATGCAAGTTTTAGGGACAATTGAAAATTAATGTTGACCCATTATATACGCAAACTAAAGGTTTTGCAGCAAAATGCTAACTACTTGTTGTTCCATATTTTGAGTAAAATGCAAAATATTACATATTTTTCAAGTCTCAAAAATGTTTTTTCGTACGTATTTTGATGCCATTATAGCAATTATACAATATAACATTTCGTATAATTCTGTTTTTATGTACTATCATTTTTGAAATTATAACGCATTTTATGATGGATTTAGTGTTTTTAGTCCCGCTATATTTCAGGAATTTCGTAGAATTTTAACGCAAAAAATATTCAAATTAACAGATTTTTTTTCAAATCAATATAATTTTTCTTCAAATCAGCAAACTTTCTTAAAATTGATATGTTGATTTGAATAAAATTTCGTAAAAAAATAACTCAAAATAACTATGTTTAATCAAAGAATATTTGGTTAAATTTGCACTAACTCTTCGTAAATAAAACAACACACAATTTTATTCCAATTAATATCCTTAAAAGAAGTTAATTTGAATAAATTATCTGTTAATTTAACTATTTTTTATAAATCTCAAAATCAAAAAATATATCTTAGTCAATTTGAATAAAATTCTTAAGTTTGACTAAGAATATTTAAATTGATTAAGGCACATAAATTTGAAGAAATCTTGAAGAAATTAACTAATTTATTTTATTCAAATTGAATAAAATTCATCGATTTTAATAAATATATTAAAATTGTCTAAAGACAAGTAAAATTTGTTTCTTAAGATTTATTGTATGCTGAGATTATTTAATAAGTACAGTTTTTTGATAATATTAAAAAATGTTTAAATTTAACTGTAACTCCCCTTAGATTCATTTAATGGGTTGTAAAAAAATATTGGTTAAATAGAATTGGATAAAAAAGAGTTAACGTTATTATAATTCTCCAGCCTATTAATGTGTTCTAAATCACTTGTGTATGAAGTGTACAAATAAATTTTTAATTTTTTGAGAAATATTTAAATAAAATGTTATTTATATTTTAATTTGAACCAAAAATATGTTTTTGTGTCTGCAGAATAATTGAAACTCCTTCCTATGCTTGGTTAAAAATTTTTTATTTATTTTAAATAAAGATCCAATTTCAAACTTTTAAGAATTTTGTTTAACAAATTTTAAAAAAGTTCGAATAAAACTATGCAGGTTTATATATAACACTTAAGAAAATTAAATAAATAAAGAATTAGGTCAATATCTTGTACGACTAAGCCTTACCTGTCCCCACCTGGATAACAATCTTGATGCGATGTGGCGGCTTAAATGTAGGCTGTGGTCTCTTTCTTGACGCCTCAGTTGTCCTCCTGGAGGATACTGAGTAATCAAGGTCTAGACTCTAAAGGCCTTCATGACCAAAGGTTATCCATCCCCTATCCTCTTTCCCCAATTAGCCTCTTTTCTCCCCTCTTATTCCACATCCTCTTTCCCCCACTTGTAAGGTTAAGGTGGTTGGTAGCAGTACCGAGAACGTGAATGGCTAGTCAGTGGTTAAAGAAGACTAGTCACTAACAGCTCCCATCTGGCGCCAGGACACGGGCCAGTTGTAACTTTTCTTTGTCTAGTCCTACTCGTGGGAACCAAATGGAAAATTTGAACAAACAAAAAAACAAAAACAACAACAACAACAAAAAAGTGGAGATAGACATCTCCTCGGAAGACGACCTTTTGGCCTCTAGTCAAGAGACCTTGGTCGAACAACCTGGCAGCAGGGGAGAAAGTCATAGCACCCCGATGTCACAAAACACAATGGCTCCTCGACAGGATGTCAAGTCTGACGACCAGTCGAAGGAGAAACGAAAGAAAAAGAAAAGCCAGAAAGAGATTCTGAGACAACGCTATGTCAAAACTCTCTTTATACTGGAAAAATTGCCAAGAATAAGGCAAATGGCACTCCTCATGAACGAGATAAGGAAGATCGTGTCAAATACCAGTCTGTGGTTGACGAGTATCTTAAGTTTAAGGACTCTCAACCATCCACATCCCATGCAGCGTAGGAAAGAGCGAAGCGGAACCGCTCTCAAGCTGAGGGTAGCAATTCGCCAAAGATCAGAAAGGTCCAAGATAAATCGACCGCTCCGGCTCCTTCCACAATAACGTCAGCAAGAAGGCCGTTTAACGAGGTGGTTAAAGATCACTTGCTGATGGAACTGGCCAACGACAAAAACGGCTATCTAACTCCTGTGGTAGCAGAATGGGGTGCTATAGAGTCTAAATTAGCTGAACTCGTGATGGAACAATTACTCACCAATAAAGACTCTACAGTTCCTCGTTTTGACTCTGGTGAGATACACCGCGGTTACAGGATAATCAAATTCT
This sequence comes from Protocalliphora azurea, assembly GCA_932274085.1. Classification (NCBI taxonomy): domain Eukaryota; kingdom Metazoa; phylum Arthropoda; class Insecta; order Diptera; family Calliphoridae; genus Protocalliphora; species Protocalliphora azurea. Next base: position 83,139,684 of record OW026521.1, on the reverse strand, counting down.
TGGACGTGTTCTCTAAAGAATTCCTCCGTAAATGCATCGCAAAGATTAGCGATGCATGGGAAGGCTAAAGTCTTAAGCTTATCGCAGCGGGGGAAATCCCTATGAGACCGCGGGCAAAGGTTTGGTTACCAAAGTTGAGCTGCGGCAACCAGAAAATACTGGAGCGTCTGAAGCTGCAGAACCCCAGTATCCCCATGGGTGACTGGACAGTCATCAGTTCAGAAGATCATGGGAACAACAACAAGTGTATTATATTCACCGTCTCAGAAAATAGCGCAGTTGAGCTAGAGAAGGCGGGGCTAAAACTGTACTTTGGGGTTAGGGACGCCAAGGTTAAGGTGTTCCGTCCCACAGGTCCATGAGCTGGCGAAGCAGACGAATTGGAGGTAGCCAATAATCTGCTGACAGGCATGCAGCTAAATGAACCTGCACAAAACCCTACAACCGACGATGAAAATCGTGCAAATTAATCTGCAGCATTCAAAATGTGCTACAGACAATCTGAGGCCTCTTTTAGTGGAAAAAGACCTAGACATTGCTATAGCCCATGAACCCTGGGTTTCAAACTAAAAGTCAAAGGGTTCCCGACTTCAACATATAAAACACTATATGTAAAAGATAGAGGTAAGTCAAGATCTTGCCTTATTGCTAAAAAACACATAAATATATTTTTCTGCTCACAGTATAGTTCAGCAGACCTGACAGTCACAAGGGTCGAATTAGTGTGAAACAGGAGTTTCCTGATCGCCTCCAGCTATATGGCACATGACAATCCAGCCCCGCCGACGAAGTGAAGGAGTTTCTGGCCTCTATAGAGGCTCAAGACGACATTATCCTTAGCTGTGATGCAAACTCAAGGCATACAATATGAGGTAGCACTGAAATCAAAGACAGAGGTGAGTGTCTATTTGATTGCATTAATACTAACCACCTGACCATATGCAATTCTGGCAACAACCCCACATTCGTTTTTCCGAGCTCGGTGAACCGTAATGGATGGGAAGAGGTGCTAGACATTACACTTACGAAAGACAGATCTAATTTATTAGTTGATAGGTGGAGAGTATCCAAAGAGAAATCCTTTTCGGATCATTGCTGGATACTTTTCGACATTGGACTCGTCTGCAAAGAGACAGCGTCAACTTTCAGACGAACGAACTGGACTAAGTTCAATGGGATTCTCATGCACAAACTGAAAAAAATACCTCCATTCGAAGCAATGACTAAGGGTCTTGACCAAATTGAGAGCACAGTAAGCAAGTAAATTGTTAAAGCTTTTAATATATCCTGTCCAATGACGAAGGCTAAAAAGAGTTTCCCTCCCTGGTGGAACAAGGAACTCTCGAAGCTACGCAAGGAGGCACGCAATGCTTTCAATATTGGCTACAGAACAAAATCGTGGCAGTTGTATCACGATAAGCGTAGGGAATATAAAAAAGCTATAAAGATCAGAAAAAGAGATTTATGGAAAGGCTTCTGCGAATCTATCGACAATACCAAGGAATCTGCTAGACTCAGTAAGGTTTTGGCAAATGGTCACAATAATCCATCCTATATTAAAAGGATGGATGGCTCATGGTCAGAATCGTCGGCGGAATCTTTGGACATTTTACTTAATACTCATTTTCCTGGCTGTACAGATGTTACAGACCAGGAGATGGGGCATATTAAATCCTCGAAAGGAATCGAGGATGACATAATATCCGTTGAGAATATTTTATGGGCAATGGATAGCTTCTCTCTGATAGTATTATACCACGGATGCTACAAAGTGCAAAGGTATACATCATACCCTGGTTACATAGAATATTTAAACTCTGTCTAACTCTCAACTATGTTCCCCGGAATTGGAGGAGAGTGAAGGTAGTGTTCATTTCAAAAACCGGAAAAAGAAGTCATGAGAATGCAAAGGACTTCCGACCGATTAGTCTCTCATCTTTTCAGTTGAAAACTCTGGAGAGACTCATTGATTTACATATAAGGCAGCGTCTGGAGGGTACAACTCGACTCTCAGGAAGTCAACGTGCCTACATTAAAGGTCGCTCCACGAGGTCGTAAGTGTCATTGAGCGATCCATTGAATTTAACAATGTCACGACTATGGCGATACAGAGAGCTCTGCACGAACTAGGAGTTGAGGATTATATCACCAACTGGCTGGTGTCAATGCTAGAGACAAGAATCGTCATTGCGAATTTAGGCAACAGTGTTAAGACCAAACAAGTTATGCGTGGAACTCCACAAGGAGGTGTGATTTCTCCGCTGTTGTGGCTTATTGTCATTAATACCATCCTGTGCGAATTGGAAGACAAGGGAGTGAAAGTCGTGGCTTACGCGGACGATGTGGTGATACTAGTGTTGCAGGTACCGGTTAGTCATACAAGATATTGACCTAATTCTTCTATACATTCTACAAACCTGCATAGCTCTATTCGCACTTTTTTGAAATTTATTTAACAAAATTTTTTAAAGTTTGAAATTGGAGTTTGGAAGCAGACTTAAAAAAATCAACATTTTTTAACCAATCATATTTTTCAGTAATTATGATTCAAATTTAATTAAAAATAACATTTCATTTAAACATTTCTCAAAAAATTAGAAATTAGTTTGTACATTGCGTACACAAGTGGTCTAAAACACAGGCGCCTTTAATTTAGACGGGGAAAGTCTTTTAAGCTTCGTACAATATATCAATGCTAATAGCAAAAGGAAAGAATCTACACAAAATTTGTGAACTCTTAGTTAAGCCTTGTTTTGCTGTCGTTGGAGATATTATGTTAGATAAGCCCACAAAGAAAGAAGTCATGAGAATCCATCTGTCATATAACTCTGAAAAAATAATAATTGATGGCCTGCAGTGTAATGAAACGACTGATGTGACTTTTATTTTGTTACCGATTTATTGCAAAAAGTGAAATAAAAGAAGAATTATTGTCTACTAAACCTTTCTCTACGACTTCCTAATGCGTAAAGATGTAGACGCATCACTTAAACCTCATTGTGTAATTCAGCGACAAGTATTTGCTGCTGATATATTTAAAAGTGCTTTTCGAACTACTATAGACGTAGTAAATTTTATAAAAAAGTTAGTGCTTTAAGAAATAGAATTCTTAAAGTTCTATGTGTAATCGACACAAATACGGAACATAAGAAATTAATACTTCATACCGATGTCCGTTGGATTTCGAAGGGAAATATACTGAAGAGTTTATACGAATTAAAGATAGAAGTAGACATTTTCGTTTAAACAAAAATGGAGATCTTTATGAAAAATTCACAGAAAACAATGCTTATATATTACTTTGCTTATATCTCTTAATTTTTCGAGGATATAAATATTAAACTACAAGACAGACAAGTAAATAAATTAACTAAATTTGTGCTTTTTTGTGCAAAATTTCTTTATGAAAAAGACGTTTTCAATCCCCTCTACCAAAATATTCTTCATTTTCACTGCTGAATAATATCTAGGATGTTCAAAAAGAACATACATATTAAAAATATAATACAATGAATTTTCCCGATATTATTCGGAGCTTTAAACCAATTATTGCCAAACCAGTTTACTTCGTAATCCATTCAACATTGCTTTTGGTGACATACCCGATAGTTTTCAACAATAATCAATAGATCGTACGTCAAAGCAAACTTTTAACCTAAGTTGGTTCAATATTTTTGGCTAAGGTGTTAAAAAGTTTACATGATGGTTGGTAATGAAGTGTTAAAACTTTTGCCAAAACTTGTATCTACACATTTATGCGAAACTAGTTTTTCTGTCCTACAGTTCATAAAATTCATTTTTAGATCACGTTTGGATGGATGTGGAAAATTAAATAAGATGTACTTTGTGTGAAATTTCTCCCAAATTTATTGTTTATGAGCTTTGAAAGATTCATAGCTTTTATATTTAAAAAAGTAAATGAATTTTGGTAACACAATTTTATTTAAAATAAATAAGTTTTGAGTTTTAACTATTTTTCATTTCTACTATACTAAAAATCAAAATATACCAAGAGGTCCGCGAAAAACCAAAAACTTCTAAAAAGGTCCGTAAAGCATCAAGAGGTGGGAACCCCTGGTCTAATTTACATACATGTCTTATAATTTTATTACTATATATTGTTCAATATATAGTATATGTGGAAATAATAGTTTTTAAAAATTTTATAAAATGTATTCAATACAGTAGTTAAATCTAATAAAAATTATTCAATATGAACAAAAAAATTTAGTTAATTTGACTAAAGACATGTGAAATTTAAATATATATATTTTTTAATTATTTTATTTTAATAAAATTTAACAAAATTCTTCAGATTTACTAAACGCATGTAGAATTGAAAAAATTTAGTTAAAATTTATTTCAGTCAAATTTAAAAAAAAAACTTCAATTTGACTAAATATCTTACTAAAGGCATGTAGAATTGAAGAAATTTCGTTGAACTTAACTAATTTATTTTTGTCAAATTGAAGAATGACATGTACAATTGAAGAAATTTCTTCAAATTAGAAATTCCTAAAAATAATCAGTTCAACGACTTACTGATATTAATTTTTGTTAAAAAAACAGTATGAATAAATACTCCAATAAATTAATTCTAGTGAAAAATATGTTGGTGTGAAATTGTTTTTTATCATGCAGAAAATATTGATTTACGGGCAAACACCTGGATGACACAAACTGTAATCAGAGAATAGGAGCAACTATTAGACATACGGAGATTGGGAAGCCTTTCTTCTATTTGTTTTAGTGTTGTTAAAAATTTATAATTGTTAATTTACACATGTGAATATATTTACTTATTTTATAATTCAATAAATATTTTTTATTAAATCAACTGCCAATACCACGATCATTATCATCTTAAAGACGAACAGTTCTAGATTATGGAAAACTGTACGACAAATATTTCAATGTTCTTAGAAAACTTAAAAAAACGGTGTTCTATAAACAAGGCCATATATGAGCAAACGATTTTTAAACAGAGGTAAATATTATATACATATTCGTTTTCCTTCCAATTATTTTATACGTTGTACTGTAATCAGAGAATAGGAGTAATTGTTAGACATACGAAGATTGGAAAGCCTTTCTTCTATTTGTTTTAGTGGTGTTAAAAATTTATAATTGTTAATTTACACATGTGAATATACTTACTTATATTATAATTCAATAAGTATTTTTTATTAAATCAACTCTCAAAGACGAACAGTTCAATGTCCTTAGAAAACTTAAAAAACGGTGTTCTGCAAAAAACGGCCTTATATGAACAATCCTGCTACGAGTGACAACAAACGATTTTTAAACAGAGGTAAATATTATGTACATATTCATTTTCTTTCCAATTTTTTTATACGTTGTTATAGATTATTCAGAAATAAAATGCATGCACTAAATGCACATCTGATGTACTCAATAAATGCTCACAGTACAAAACGCAGCCAGGGTTTAAATTGGTACGGAAACAGTTTACTTATTTAAATAAAATGTTTAATAAATATATGTTTTTCTCAGTTAGGTATTGATTTCAAACACTTTTATCCAAATGCGGGTTGTTACTATACTAATTATGAAAAACCATCTCCGCATTTGATGATCGTATCAAGGAACCAGCAAGCAAACTTTTTTTACAAAATATGAAACAAATGGAAATCATATCTGAAAGTAATATACAATAATATTATTAATTACAAAAACGATCGAATGTGAATTGTAGACCTTTTTGAGGACATCACATAACAATTTCCAGAAATTTCGGAATTGTTTATGAGCTTTGAAAGATTCATAGTTTTTATATTTGAGAATTTTTTTCTATAAAAGACATTGATATTTTAGTTATGAACATAATCATATTTGATAATTAAATTGGATAAAAACTGTGGAACTTATTCGATTTTATCTGTAAGAACTTACTGAAACTTATATATAATATATAAATAAATATATGAAAAATATATGCAAAATATATGAAAAATTATTTAATAAAGTTTATAAAATGCTTAATAACTTTTTGAATTTTTAAGCGATTTTATATGGGGATACCTCATATTATTCTATTTCTGAGAAAAATTGATATTTTACAAATATTTTAAAATTTTTTTAAAGTGCATTTTGCAGACACTCTAATTTAAAAGTGGTGCATTCTAAAGGTGTGGTCACTGTTCATCTTTACAAGAATTTTGCGTAAAATCGACTAGCAAAATAAGATTCTCAATATAACAACACGTCTGGTTTTGTGGAAAATGACGCTCGAAGTTATCGATTTTGGCCACAGACATGCAGGGAAAGAATTTGGATTTTCGAAATAAAATGTACACAATTTTTAAATGTTTTTCAAAAAAAGGTTATGATTTTGAACTTAGTAGTAAAATTTGGAACTTATCCTAATAATTGTAACATTAAATCTTTAACACATATTATATTTAAAAAAAAAAACAAAATTAATGATCATTTAAACAAATAACGGTCTTCATTAAGATAAAATATAGCAATACTATAAAAGAATAAAAAAAGTAACAGTATTCTTATTAATAGCGTAGAAAATATTTTTCAACAAAATTTAAAAGAATTTTTAAATAAAATTCTCAAAAAAAATTCTAATACTATGTTTGCGAATTGTATTACACATATTCATATGTAGTTATGTGTGTTTGTACAAGCAAAGTTTTTAAGCTTATACGTATTTTACACATATGTATATTAGGGTTCCCCCAAAATAAAAAGTATCGATGTTCCCAGCTCAAATTAAAATTTACTTCATTCTGAGATACCATTTCTCAAAATTTTATTTCTTACATGATCATTTCGTGAGCTAAATCAAAATTGAAAAAGATCTCTTTTCTATCCATACAAATGGGATCACAATAATGTATATATATTAGTTTTATAACTTCTTCTGAACTTCAAATTACCATTATACCAACTTTCCAACAAAACTTTTTTAGTTCTCGGTAAAGGCAACTGCTTATTAAAGTAGTTTTTTGGTAATGAGGCGTCATTATTTCTTGCCTACTTTGTGTTACATAAATAAGTACTCAAAAGTATAACAGCACAGTAATATTGAAATCATGTGGATCAGTTGGCTAAAGCGCTATTAATAACCAAAAGTAGAATAGGGTTATTCTTATGCTGTTAGTTTTTTTTTAACAAAATGTCTAAAAAGATATTTCATAACAAAAAAGATTTTGTCACTTAGGAATTTAAGTGCGAGATGGTGTACTGTATAAGTCACTAAAAAGATATGTTATAGTCATTAAAAAACATATGGTTAATTTTTGCCCAAGTTCAAATCTCACTGACGACAAAGAATTTTTTTCGTTTAGATACATATTTTTGAGAACCCTTAGAGTCCAAAAATAACTACATGAATTTGTGAACACCTCGAACAGAAATAAGTGGTTATTCAGGCAAAAAATAAGAAGTTTATTTTTGTTTCTAATTATACCAGCTAGCTTACCAGGAAAGCAAAGTTTTTGTTGGTATATAGCCAATATTTTTATGATAACAAAATTCGAATTTTTGAGTCAGTCTGGACAAAAATTCAACGCACCGAATGCGATTTCTAAAGTGTTTTTTATATTTAAAAAATGTGTATATAAAGTTCTAAATATGTTAAATTGTCAAAATCATTCAGTTTTATATTCTTTTTCCACTTAAGTAGGAAAAACATTGTAAAATCTTCAAATGTTTAAAAAACTTACTTAGAACTTTATCGGTAACCGATTAGAATGTAGTAATATAACTAAAAACTAATTTAGTGCATTTTTGAAAATATTTTGTATGAAATAGGTGGCAACTGATTTTGCATTTTAATTTACATTATAAAATGTCAAGAAATTAAAAAAAAAAACATAAAAAATTGCTCAGAAAAATTATGTGAAATTATATTATGTCAAGGAAACACTGAAAAGTGATTAAAGCTTAAGTACTTAAATAGACGGAAAATTTTAATTTTTAAACCAAAACAATTTTAACCGCGATTAGTTTGTGAACTTTCATAACGATCGCGAAAAATTAAAATACCATTTTCATGTTCTACAAGACCTTGCTATGGTATTTTTTATATATGAAAAAAGGGGTATAAAAGTTATACCCCTAATGCACATATGTGTGTATGTATGTATGTATGTATGTATGTATGTATATATATATATATGTATGTATGTATGTTTGTACATATATGAACTCTGACTATTATACGAATAAAATGTCGCACATGTCATAAATCACAGTCCAATAATTTTGACACTTGTGTCACTCACTGCTGCAAGCACTTTATTTTTTTTTTTTTTTTTTTTTTTGTAACGAAACACGTCCCTTATAGTTGTTGTTTTGAACTCGTACTTTTATGTGACTGCCACATTGTGAGTGCAGGGTTATTATTTCTTTACAAACTCGTACAAGCCCGAAACAATTTGAAAAGGTATTTTTCTTTTTCTGAATATGCAAAATGTTCATTTTGTTTAATGGCTGGTTACAAAAGCAAAACCTAAACAAAAAAAAAAAAAAAAAAAAAGACCGGAAACCTAAATTTAAAACCCAATTAAATCTTTAAGGACACTATTCATTTTTTTATTAGATACTTACAGTGAACTCATAATGATGGCGTCATCTTATGGGAATAGTATTACAAAAATACAAATTTTTACTGCACACTATACAATGTTTTTCCGATTTTCGATTATTTGAGGAATATGTCAATCAATTAAATAAATGTTCATGCATACTTCATACATTCCTACATGCATACACCATTTACAGGCCAATCAAATGAAATTGAATTTGGTTCATTTTATTTTTATTACATCATCATAAAAGCCATATTCGCAACTACAAAAATGAACGAAATACATTCATATAATATGTATGTATCATGTATTAAAGGCAAATATATGTATAATATATATTGTATATACGAGTTGTTCAAAATTTACATATAAATTTATTTATTTACTTGGCAATGAAATTATAATTTTTTAAAAGCCTAAGAAATACCTATGTAAAATAATTTATAAATACTACTTACGAGAATAATAGATATTATTGATTTAAAGATAACAATAATCTTCCTTTATATATACTTTTCTGTTAGCATAATTATAAGGGAAATACATAGCGGAAATTTGTAATTGTACGATTTGGAATAATAAATTCAATTTAGCGAAGAAGGAACTGAAAATCGATTATACCGTTTATAAAATTCATCACGAGTGAAATGTCTGTACACTTTATTCTAATTTGGAAGTTGGGAGATCGATAAGCTACTTCCATATGGTGGTAAAATTAAAGAAATTGTTTATATGTACTTTGCATTTTTGAAACCAGATTATAAAGTTTTGTCTTACAAATGATGTGAACAATTGGCATGGTAATATAGAAATCATTAAATTCTTACCCCAACAGCAGTTAAATTTGTCATGATGTTATTTTAAAGGAGTTTTTCAGGTTTCAACCATAAGCACCATTAATTCATTCATGAAAGTTAACATAATTATAGTCCACAAACTCTGCTTATGAACCGCCAAACAGATATAAAAGAAAACAAACTTATGATCCTTCGATCCGTAAGTCGGTTTACGACTACTATAACCACATCTATAACAGCTTTTACTAATTCAGTCCCCCAGAATTGTTGAAGGAATAGTTACAACTGACAAAATGCTTTACATTGGCATATATATATATATATATATATATATATATATATATATATATATATATATATATATATATATATATATATATATTAACTGGATTATTTATTTTATATAGCTAAGAAGCTAATAGTAACGAAACTAAAAAACGATTGCTATCATTTATTATTAAAAAAAAATAATGTTAAAATCCCCACCGATTCGGCGAAGTCGATTATAACATTTTTACTGTTTAATATTTTTGAATATTTGAAGACAATAAATAAATTATATTTCTATCTCTTGATTTAAACACGGTCAAGACCTTATTATTCTTGATAGATTTTATAAAATTTATTTTTTATTATGAATTTCATTTTAACACGAAATATTTTAGACTTAAGATTCATTTTCTCCTAAGGTCATTTACACACAGAAAAAATATCAGTTGGAAATCGATTATAATTCTAAATATCTAATAAAATGATCCGAATTTTGATTGCTTTTATTAAAATATTACAAACTTATGTGTCCATGTTTACAAATTGTCCATGCGTTAAGTTAAGATTTTTATTATAAAAAATTACGTTATTTTGTTTAATTAATTAAGAAAATAAACTAAACATATGCTTTTCCGCATTACAAATATTATTTTATAATAAAAATTAAATTTTCAGACACAGCAAACAAGAATTCCATTTTTTCCTTACATTTTTATAATATATTTTAATAAAATTAATTTCATAAAAATAATTTGTGAATATTTAGAGCTAAATGATAATATAGAACATATAATTTAATCAATGGGTAAGATAATTAATGTAATTCGGAAAAAAAGCTCATATCTTACGTTGCCTCTTTAATACTATTTAGTTGCCATATTATAAGATGGATCAGTACAATTGCACGTTTTGTACGATTTCATCCACCAAGCATGATCACTTAAAATTGTTGTCAGTGTGAACGCAGATTCAGCGGTGTCTATTTTAGAGTTATTTAACAACAATTTTTGGCATAGAATTCAAGATAATCGTTGTTGGGTTGCCCCAACAAATCTGTTTTCTCTGTGTACATTTATGTATAATCAGAGTTGCAAATAAAGTTAGATATTGAAATGTAATAAAAATAAAAGGCGACTCATAAGTTTTAACTCTCTTAATGTACACAGAGAAAACAGATTCGTTATTACAACCGAATTTTTCGCCAATCAAATTTTGTCAGTTACGATTACTATCATACACGTGTTGGTACACGTACCTGGTTTGAAAAATAGTTCAATGCAATGAACTAAATAAATTATGAATAAAAAAAGATAAATTGGTTTTGAAATTTGCTTTACTGAAAAAATTAAGTAAAACGTGAAATACAGAGAATTGTCCCTTAAAACATTCCGCATGGTAAATCAAGTACAACACATCTTTATAACATACATACTAATGGAATCAATAGATAGGTTTTTCACCATTTTTAACAACATAAATAAACTAAATAGCGTTAACAGTACAACACACAAATCCAATTTGTGTCACGAATTCAAAAGCAGAGAGATTTTTGTGCCGCATCTGCAATAGATTTTTGTCATTTAAAAGTTATGAATTATTGGCCGATAGTTAGGTCCAAAATTTATTACCTTTATTTATTAATTTCAAAACCAGTTCCACATTCTTTAAAACTATTTTTAATTAAATGATTTTCGTTAAAAGTTTACATTATACGACACATGTACTTACATATTTAGTAATGGTACATCTACAACATTAGTGAGGACTTTTAAATAAATAATGCATATTTAATCCTATAAATGTATTTTGTGTGTTATTCTTAACATTCTTTAATTTCTTGCAGAACCAAAATTTCTTATTATTAATAATTTATATAAAATATGACAGAAATAAAATCACCAATTACACTATGCGACAGTCAAAATCGGGATGGGATGAAACCAACGGGAAATGTTATATCGGTAAAAAAGAAGTTATACGTCTCCCGGCGTTTCGCTGGGTCACATCTAGGAATCGAGATATATCGATTTGAAGTTAGTAACTATGATATAAGGGAAATTGTGACCTTTGGTGGTCTTGTTTTTGACATAACTCGAGAACCACCAGTCCGATTCCTTTAATCTGTTCATACAACGTTTCGCTACATAAGCAACAGTTTCGCAGTTATAAATAAATGTATGAAGAAAAAAACAATTTTTTGCCTAAAAAATTGAATTTTTTTATTTTTAATTCATAAAAAATCCAAAAAGGTAAAAAAGTGTCAAGTCCTATTACTTTCACGTAAAGTCACATAACCTTTAAACAAAATGAGACATAGATCATGAAAATCGATGGACGCGTTTCGCTTTTATTCACAATTAAGTGAAGGTATGAATTTCAAAAATTTGCTCGAGATATGCTCAAAATTCCTTGGAAAAAACATTGATGACTTTTTTTATGATTGTCAGAATTAAAAAAAAGTAATAAAAAAAAAGGTTATTTGATTTTTATGGTAGCGGTAACAAACTAAAAAACGGTCGTAAATGTGCGTGGACAATTAAAAGGAAAAAAGGAAAGTGCACTTTTTTAATTATTTGGGTTTTTCCCGTTGGCTACCTGCATGATTTTTTTACACAAATTGCACCCACATTTATGAGTGGTCATGTTTTAGAACGTTTCGAAAAATTTAAAACGCACACAAATCAGGTTTATAGCCACCTTTGAAAGATGAGCGAATTCATAGGTACCTCTCAGTAAAATATTGAAACTTACGTAGTATTTATAGGTGTTCACTGATCGATTTTTATCATTCAACAAGTGTCTCCGAACGCGTAAAGTACGGTTTTTTTAAAGTGTCGAAAAAGTAATAAAAGTATAGAACCGAAATGAGTGCAAATTGTCCAGAAAATATCAATTTATTTTGTTACGTTTGTGGCAAAAGAGCTTTTTCAACAAATGCTGCATTACTCACTGAGCAAGTGGAGCGCGCTTTTAAACTTTATTTTGATTGCGAAATAATTCGCGGCATTTTGTGGGTCCCAGACAAAATTTGTAAAACGTGCTACAATGGTCTTAACATGTGGATCCAAGGGAAACGAAGTTCACTTCGTTTTGGTGTACCAATGATTTGGACTGATCCAGGAGAGCACAATTCCGACAACTGTTACGCTTGCGCAAACAAAATATGTGGAGTAAATCGTAAAGGCCTTAAACGAAGAGTTTACATATCTGTTAAAAGTGCACAAATACCTCTACCGTATTCGGATGAAATACCAATTCAACCCCTTCGAAGTCCTGACAGAGAAACTTCTTTTTCTATTGAAACAATGGATCAATCGGATTTCACCTATAAACCAACAACAGAAGCCGGCCCATCGAACAAAATAATTCCAATATCATATACAATGGGAGTTTCCTCCGAGGGTAAGTCACAAAAATGAAGTTAACTGACTGATTAAAAACAATTGATTTTTTCCAGATGAAGACAGATCCTCATCCGATATGTAATAACCTAATAATTACCTGTAATAATTGTTAATTTTACGTATTAATAATTATAATAAATAATATATAATAAATATTATCCAAATTCATTGAAACATAAAATCAATATTCTTGTCAAAATGAGATACCTTCACTTAATTGTGAATAAAAGCGAAACGCGTCCATCGATTTTCATGATCTATGTCTCATTTTGTTTAAAGGTTATGTGACTTTACGTGAAAGTAATAGGACTTGACACTTTTTTTACCGTTTTGGATTTTTTATGAATTAAAAATAAAAAAATTCAATTTTTTAGGCAAAAAATTGTTTTTTTCTTCATACATTTATTTATAACTGCGAAACTGTTGCTTATGTAGCGAAACGTTGTATGAACAGATTAAAGGAATTGTAATTCCTAATTTTTTTTAAATTCGGACTGGTGGTTCTTGAGTTATGTCAAAAAAAAGACCACCAAAGGTCACAATTTCCCCTATATGTTAGTTACTAACTTCAAATCGATGTATCTCGATTCCTAGACGTGACCCAGCGAAACGCCGGGACACGTATAACTTCTTTTTACCGATATAACATTTCCCGTTGGTTTCATTCCATCCCGATTTTGACTGTCGCATAGTGTAATTTGCAATAAACAAATAAAATAAAATAAAATATGGTTCGATACACTCACCGCTGTCAAATGCTGTTGCTGCTGTTGTTGTTCATTGAGACCTCGATGATAACACTGCTAGCGACGTTATATGATGTTGCATGAATTAAAAAAATTATTTTACGTTATATAGGTATCTGTTTATGCATATGATTGATATTTTGATATAAGTTCGATGTTTGATCAGTTAATATTAGTAACAAAAAACGCGTTGTATTCATAAACAAAAAAATGCACGTCTATTAAATAGATATGTATGTATAAACCGACTAATAATATGCGCTATCTCGGTTGAAATTTTAACAATCTTAATATTGGTTTGCGATAGTTTAAATAAAATACTATTTGTAATATTTTATTTTATTTAAACTAAGTATGTTATTATAATAGAATAATATTTAAACTTTTAGATTTAGGCAATTTTAAAAATTATTAAACTTGGTGAAAATTAAATAGAATTTCGTAATTGACAAAAATTATCAAATTATTTCATGCAAATTTACTGAAACTTAGCTGGTGGCAGAAATTGATTTATTTATCAATTTTTTTTAGGTGTTAGAAATCCATTCAAAATTCTGAGTTCGAACTAGAATTTGCTTCCGAATCGGATGATGAAAGTGGAACGTAGACGAGATGAGGTTGAAATTGATTACTAGTCTATGAATCGACTGAGACTTTGGGTGATGTATAAGGTGCCATATCTCTTATACTTAAACGTGGTAAACTCTCCAAGAAAAATGTACATTCCCAATGGCTAAGATATTGCCATGGAAATGGAAGATTATATAACGAGAAGAATTATTAATTATTGTTAAGGAATTTGAGCAATATAATAAAATCCTTTTATAATAGCTTTATTACCTGTGTATAATTTTATCAAACAAATAAATTTAAAATTAATGTTAAAGTTGTGATCAAAGTGAGGTTAGAATTTTAGATAGCCGAAATTTCTGGATCAAATTTCTTCTTATCACTTTCGAATTAAAACAAATATTCCGAATTTCAAATAATTTTAACTTGCAATAAATTTTTTATATTTTTTTAACTATATTTCAAATTTAAGTTAACACTTGAAATTTTAGGAGGATATTATGATATATTAAATGTAATATTTGCGCTTATTTTTGAACTGATTTGGTTGACGATTAAAAGGTAAAAGAATGTTTAAATGTACTTTTACTCATAAATATGCCTAATTGGATTAATAGTGGAAAATTACCGTAAAGAGTAAAATAGAAAAAAAAAATAATAATAATTAAATAAAGAAAGACAAATGTTATAGTCTATATACTACTTTATTAACTGAGAATGAGGAAATTTTTATTTTTATGAAATGTTATATACTTTTGTTGCACTATTCGTTCTCTATAAAACACGGATGTCTAATTTGCTCTACCTATTACCCTAAAAATACATAACCTAAAAATTTCTTGGTCATCAATGGATTAAAAATATGACGTGATGGGAATGCTTCATTTAATCTTTTTCACTATATTTAGTCTGAGGTGTAAGAATTAAGCGGAATTATTCACGATGTATTTTAAAATTTTTTTTACTGACTTTGTTATTGAAATTTGGATTTTTAATTTTTTCAAATTTGGTCATGTGTTATTTATACTAGGTATAAATTTCCCCTCTACATCTACTTCTTACACCTCATTTTTACATGGTTTTATGAGGTTTACTTGAGAAATACTTCATTTTTACAATTTTAAAGACTTCTTGGAGCTATTTGTGGTCAACTGGTTTAAGGAAGAAATTAAGATTGCATTTGAATGCACAAGTTCTAAAGAAAACATGAAAATATTATATCCCTTTGAACTACTTCAAAATTGTTTTTCTGGAAGGATTTTACGACCCTCAATAACTTTAAAATTTTACTATTTTATGTGATTATACTTTGTTCGAAAACTAAAAACAAAATGAAGAAATAATGTTTCTTAATACTATGTTGACACTCAATATAAACAATTTTAAATAACGAAGTTTCATTTAATTCGATCAATTAATTAATGAATTACAATATGTTAGATGCATTCTCAATACAAACATTAAACAAATAATAAAATAGTAGGATAAAACTCATCTAATACTATGAGAAGAAAATTATGTTTATGTCTACTAATCATAATGCGAGGTACTAACTATATTAATATAAACCCGTTAAATTAATTAATTAATGAATAATGAATGAATCAATATAATTATGAATATATTTAAAATAAAAACAAGGTAATAGCCGTTGTGATTAAATACACAAAATGTATTTTAAAACTGTTGACACTATTATTTTTTCGTTCCACTTAATCCCAGTAGTCCTAGTCATGCAGGCATTATCGGCGATGTCTTTATAATTTCACGTAGTCCTCGACGACACAAAGACGACAAATCCTAGGAAATATTGATGACCTTTTCTAACAAAGAGCACTAAAAGCCAGCAAGGAAACCTGAACGACATTTTATATGAACATTGTCGTCAACTATATTAAAACAAAAAATTGGGTTTTGATGAGATTTGAACCCATGCCACCACTTCACTTTCCCTTGTTAAATAATTAAGAGCGCTAACCACTTCCGTTACAGCAATCCTTCTTTATTAATGGTTTTAATAATGCTTTTACTCATCTGGTCGTAAATTGTGTTTAAAAATAGTTGCTGATGACATTTGTCATGTAGTATGACGTGTGTTTGGTTAAACACACGACATTTTCGCTGAATTTTAAATTTTCCTGGCGACATTCTCGATGAAAATATTGTCGATGGACATTTGGGATATAGTTAAGAATGAAGAATATTGTAACTACAATAATAATTGAAGTTACATATTCTGATTCTGAAAATTTGTAAGTTAAAAGGATGATACTTACAATACACATTAAGGACACAAAGAATGCTGAAGACGGTTCGTAGCATTACATTCTGTTAGTGTCTAATATACCTTTTTCACTTTATTCTTCATTGATTATTATATTAGTATGAGTCTGATTAAATAAAATTTAAAAAAAAATTAATTTTCTTGTAATTTTTCTTTATAATTTTTTCGTTAATTTCGATGGAGGCGGACCGAATCAAACCCACGTCCTTCTGATTTATCTCATATTTTATAGTCTTACACGCTAACCACTCAGCTAATGGTTGCTATTGCACGCGTGATACTTAGTGGGCGTGGTGGTGGCAACTACTTCTCAACCGGAACTTTGGTGAGGGTTTGGGGTCAATTGGTACCGGGGGACCGGTACTATTGTACCAATTGCCACAAATTTCCCGAGGGGTCCCCTGGATCAGATTTTTCTGATTTCCAATCGCTTTAATATTTTATTTTTTATTTGTCCTACATTCAGCTTATTGAAACGCATCGTTTGATTGATCCTCTTATATCAAAAAAAGCTCTCATAACTAATTGTTCTTCCTATGTTTTGTTTTCAGAGGTCGGAGTATGTCGTGCACACCATAATAGCTAACTAGGTATAGACAAAACGGACAGGACCCACTTGGCTTATGTTGGTTCCGTTGTGTTACCCTGAGAGATCACGTTGATTTGGTTCAAATATCCATATCAAGGTTCGAATCGAACCAACTCAACGCTTGTACAAATTAATGGCTTAGTTAGATGTCAATTTCAGAGAGATTAGGTAAAAAATTTCGATAGGTACTGCAGTATCTTAGACCTGTACAATGATAACGATATACCAACCAGTTGGTCCATTTCTTCATTATGAATGAGAAAACCAATTTTTGCTAGCTCATCCGCAACAAGATTTCCCAGGGTATTTAAATGACTCCTTACCCAGATTAGATCTAGGTTTCAATGTCTCGCCATCTCATTTAGAGATGTCCGGCATTCCTGTGCCAGCTCGAATGTCAAAAAGACATCGGTTTCGGTTTGATTATTCGTACAAATTTGGACATTCAGTCCAAATACATTAACCAATTTACCGCTCTCTTTATGGCCGAGAATTTCGCTTGAAAACACTGGAATGACCCGGAAGTTTGAAGGAAATATTTTTGCTATATGTGGGAAAGTAGAATTTCTCTATGGCTTTCCTACACATATAAACGGCAATATTTGCCTTTGACTCTCTAGCCTGGGAGTTATGGAGCCAGGAAAGTTTAGAGTCCATTACAACCAAGGTACTTCGCACTGTCTGACACCTTTAATCCCGTTTAGCAAGCAAGTAGAGATCTCCTTGAAAAGAGAACCAGTTTCGTGGGCATTTTCGTCAACTTTTTACTTTACTTTAGACGCCAATTGCCTCTTTCTCAATAACCTTGACACATTTTTGGCACCTTTTTCAATAACCCAGACACTTTTTTTGGTTATGCTGATGTTTGTAACTTGGAGAAAAACATGCGAAAAGTACAGAGATATTGAAATGAAATTTGCAGCAAATATTTATTTTGTTACAAAGACCAATCCTATTGGCATTGGTTATGATCGGTCCAATTTTTCACTTAGCCCCGTACAAATTTCCTCAGGAATGCGGTTTTTGTGTTATAAATCCCTCAAATGTACAATTATTTTAATAACATTTTGCATAAGGAAGTTTTGTATAAGCACAAATACAAGTAATTTCAACAAGATCAGTCTTCAACTAACCAAAGCTCCCATATAAGCCTCACTTCTAAGAATCACTTTAACGAACATAAATCCCAAATAAATGTTTGCATTAAGCTAAAATTTCCCAAATCCTCTATAGAAAGTATTAAAATTTTTTAATATTTATTGAAAAACAAAAATTAAATGGCAAAATTTTCAATTTACAAATTTTCTTAACTTTTTGTTTGTACAGCAACATTTAAGTAAAAAAGTTTATTGTATTTCAGGGATTCTAAGCTTTTATTTGACATAAATGTTTTGTCAATGTAATATTCAAAAATATTATAATTTTTTTAAAAGTTTTGTATCCTTTAAAATTTTAAAATACTTTTCAAAAGTTTTATCACAACATGTCTATATAATCATACGTATATATATAAAAATTATGTAATAATTTTTTGCTTCTTTGTTTTAAAAGAATGAATATTTCATAATACCTTTTTTTAATTTTTTAATATAATATGAATTGTTTAATGACATAATGATATATTTATAATAACAAAAATTATTATAGATAAATTATTTAATTATTAATTAAATTGAATTTAGTTAGTAGTTTTTCTTAAAAACATATATTTTTTTGGTATTGAAGCAGTGGACCCCTTTTTTAAAAAATCCTTTTTTTTTGAAATCCCCTTTTTTGGACACATTTTAAAAAATTTAAACGGTTACGCTGCATGTAACTGAAGCTAATGCAGATGGTACCAGCTAACATATTTAAATATATGATCCGTTATTAAATTTAGAACTACGAAGAAATATTTGTATAAAAATAACCGGACAATGAATAAAACCTTATTTTATCATTTACAATTCATCTGAATGACTGATTTTAAAAAATAGTATTAATGCTTGGGTCGAAGCTATAATGAAAATATAATATATTCTTTAGTATATATTGTTCATAAATAAACACAATTTAATTTTTATTATTGTTTTTTTCTTTTTCATAAAAAGTATTTATGATTAGATACAAAATAAAGAAGAAATTTTTGATTTATTTTAAAATTATTTGTTTAAAACGTGAAATATCCACAAAGTTCATACTGTGGGTGATAAAAAATAAATAAAAGAAACATAAATCCAAACAGGACAAAAAAGAAGCATTGTGCTAATATTGTCGTAAAGTTCGGAAATAAAACGTCCCATTAATCATTAGTCTTATCAAATTGCACATAAATAAGCACTAACAATATTTTTGGTTTCTTTTTATAAATAATAATAATAATAAAATTAATAAAAAAAAAAAAAATAAATAAATAAAATAAACACTAAAAGAAAAGCAACAAGGAACTTTTTTTGGCCTACTATTCACTTACAGATATGCCTCTATATTCATATAAGCTTACGTGTTTGTATATGTGAAATCCTCACTCCCCCTCTTTACATGATACCCTGCCAGCATTTGGAAGAGAGTTTTCTCACTCATCCACTGAAAAGCGTCTTTTTTGACACTCTTGGATGTGCAAAAGTAGAAAATATACAAATTTGCAATAACAACATACATTAGTGTCATTGGGCAAAGAAAAAGAATAAGCACGATATAATTTCGCTTAGTAAATGTATAACTTTTACAGTGATCAATATTATAGTTTTGAATAAAAAATGTGTTAATATAAACAAATTTTAATTAGTATTTTTTTCAAATATTTTATATTTAATTTAAATTGTAGTGTTATTTTTTGTTTATAGTTACAGTGAGTTATTACAGTGTGTTTAAATACAAGGTAAGCATTTAGCTCAATTATAATTCAAAATACTTGCTAGAGTTGTACCAACTGCATTAACAACATGTTTATTATACAAAAGCGATTATATTTTGAAACTTTCTTGATGTACTTTTTTACACTTCTAAATGATAATATTCCGACACCCAAAGAATACACTAAATAGTGTCATCTAAAAAGTATAAGAACTGCGACACATTTCTTGCCGAACGACATGAGGCGTCGCTTTAGTTCAAATTTCGATAGAATATGTTGGAAGGGTTGGGACTCTAATATAACTGTATTGTTTACTAAGGATATGAGTATTCCCTGCAAACATTTTCTATTGCGGAAGTCACTAAAAAGAGTCTTCCAGAAGTGTAAATTTATCGCCAAAACTATTGTCAAAGTATAATAAAAATCATCTTTCACTGGGACGAACTGGAAGTGTCTTCTAGATGACTTAAAGAAGATACTTCTAGAAGTGACGAAAAAGACTTTTTTGGAGGAACTCGGATGATGTTCTCAGTAGTGTCGTATTTGTCTCTTCTAGAATATGATTTTGCATTTCTACTATTTCTGTATTTATAATCAAAATTAACGTTTTTTTATTATTTCATACTTAACTAAACTTCGGTACCTTATAAAAAAATTAATAATAACTTCTTTTAATTAAATTATATTTATATTACTTTTTTCGCAAAGACGGTACATTTTTAGCAGCAAAATTTTGAACTTTTTTAAAAATGCAAATACTTGTTTGATAAGGTTTTTTCTAAAATAAATTAAATTTGCGAAAAAAGTACGATATTAATAAATAAAAAATAAATAACATTTACTTACCTTTTAAAATATCCTTTATTGATTATAATACACTTATTTATCAAAAACGTGTTTCTTCTTATATTTAATATTAAATACAAACTGTAACTAAATTAAATTATTACTGTATTACAGACTTTGCTTGCTTCTCTATTGTGTTGCTTTATTTTCATAAGAATTAATTGACATTCTTCCTAACCCACGCCAAGAAGATTATTGCGCAATATATATAATGTATTTTGTTTTTGTTAAAGTTGAATTGTCGTCAAAATAATTTCCAGAAGTTACTACAAAGTACGCTTTTGGAATTTGGGTTGCTTTACGATAGTAATGCATTTGGTTTTTGTAATTTTCGTACACACTTTCGACAATCATCTAGAAGATACTAAGAAGCGACGTATGGACGTTTAATGCGCAATAGTAATGTATTTTGTTTTTGAAAATTTTCGAAAAATCTTCCAACGAGCATTTAGAAGTCACTGAAAAGTGACGTCTGGATAATGGCAACAAATTTATCTTCCAAATGTATAAAGGGTTCGTTTATGAGAATAAGCCCTGCAAGCATTTAGTGAATTCTTTTTCGAAATAGTTCACTTCTTCGCCACTCTTAGAAGTGCAATAGAAGATTTCTCTCAATTTTCCAACAACAAAATATATTAGTATATGAATTGAATCTTCTAGACGTAACTTCTTTAATCACTATTAGAAGTTGTTTGGATAACAGTTACAGTTATCCAAAAACAAAAACACTATTTTTCAACACCTTTTCTAGCATTTCGAAGATTGTTGTTTACAAATCCACACAATCTGTCGAATTCGGCACTCTAAGATGATTATCATAAATCATGATTTTTATCATAAAATCATGATTTTGACGATTGTTTACATTTCATAATGGGAAAAAGAACAAGCAGAAACAATATAATTTTGTTTAGTAAAAATATAAGTTTTGAAGTGATAAGAGTGAAAAAATATTGATATTAACTAAAATTATTTATGTAAGCTGATATCGAAACAAAAAATTCATAAGTTTTACTTATAAAAGGAAAATTAAGAAAATAAGGTAAGCGTTTATCAAAATTAAAAAGAAATTATTAATATTTCAACTAGTTCTGGGCAAGCGAATAAATTTATCAAAACATTTTCTACAAAATTAAAATATGTTATTAACAATTTGAGGGCCAGAACATGACAGAAAATTCTGTTTTATATAAAATTCTTCATAACTTAAACAACATTTTTTAAAAGTGTGAGAGTTTAACTTATGTATGATATGCCCGCAGCAAAAGTCGCTAATTTTTAGAATAATTTTCTATAGAACAAAAAATTACGAATATATTAAAAATTCAATTTTACAAGTCTATTCTGTGGAAGTTTAAAATATGTATATATAGCAATCAAAATTTTGAGAATGCATTGCATATTTTAGCAGAGCAGAATTATTGCACTTTAAATTTGAATTTTCAAAATTTTACATTAAATTTTTTTAAAAGTTTGAAAAGAATTCAATCATTGTTCTTGTTATTAAATATTTTGAAGAAATTGTTTTGTTGTTGTAATGCTTGAAATGCGTAGAGTAGATTGTGGTAATTTTTGGTTAAGTAGCGGTATTTATTTCTAAATTTCAAAAATCTTAAATATTGACAAAAATGGTTGAAAAAACTTTCAGGGCCAAGATAAAATTTAAATAATGATTTAAAATGGTACATCACCATTAAAATTGGTAATAAAGTATGGAAATGATTAAAAGATCATATAGTTTTTAATAAAGGGAATCCCCTTTATAAAAATGGAAACATTTGAAAGAGAAATTAGTGAAAATTTATTGTAAATATTTTTTCAAATATTTCCAAAATTCTAATAGTCACTAATTTGTTCAGCGAGAAAGTATAATTTTAGAAAAGTATATAGTGTTCACCTTGTAAAAAGTGTAATACATTTGTTCTTTAATTATTTTAGAAAAACTGGCGATTTTAGAAAAAATTAACCAAAAAATTTTTATTTAATTTAATTACATAGAAAATTCAATATAAAATTAAAATAAATAATAATGTAGTCTTGTAATATTTAGAAATCGTATATTATATTACTAAACATTTTGGTAATATTGAATTACACATTTTATAATGCGAACATCTACCTTTCTAAAAATCATACATTGTCGCCGAACATACTAATAACTGCAGGAAATTTTGCAAATATTCTAATGGATGTTAAATTTTCATTTGAATTGAAAATCTTTCTGTGCATTTATATTCATTGTTTTCTGTAGTAAACACAAGGAAGAGTTATTTTTCGTTTTTACTATCGAATTCTCATATAGTTAGAGATAGCATCTTTTGAGTAACGCTTTAGTGGGGATTGGAAGATTCGAATTAGTATTTTTTATTAGACACTTTTTACTGCGGAATAGTAGATCTTAATACGTGACGTACAAAATTTACTAAAGCGTTACGAATTCTGATCTACTTAGTAACACCGTTCGGGAAGAAATGTGCCACTAAGAGATAGTTCCTTTTGAGTAACGCTTTAGTGGGGATTTGAAGATTCGAATTAGTGACATTCAATACTGACTAAAGCGTTACTCAAAAGGAACTATCGCTTAGTGGCACAGTTCTTCCCGAACGGTGTTACTAAGTAGATCAGAATTCGATAGTAAAAGCGACGCATATCAACTTCCAGGCGTGTCGATATAGTTACGCTTTCGATAGAAAATGTTTGCAGGGAGGAGATTTTAAAAATGCGTTTGTGTGTATCTGTTAGCACTAACGTTTGTTAGCGTGTGTAAATGAAATAAATATATACATATTTATTGTAGTCATATTTGCAGAGGCTCCAAACAAAAAAAAAGAAAAAAAATATGAAACATTATACTTGCATACGTTTGAAGATGTGTTTGCTAGTAAGGAACCTTTGAAATTTAAGAACATAACTTTCGGAGCACTACAATAAACAACATCACAATAAGGAAAAAACAATTCAATGAAAAAGATAAAATGAAAAGTCAAAACCTGAAAACAAGCAAAAAGACAATAACCAAAAATTCCGCAGTATAATGTTTTTTCATTATGATATTGTAGTACGGTTTTTATACGCTACCAAACCTTAAGTAGGAGGTTATTATTTTATGGGTTTCTCGTATATTGACCAAAAATCTTTGAAAGCTACATTATTTTACCTAGATCTCACATTTTTTTTGCTTTTGAAATATTCTATGTTTCCGTGTTTATATAATCAAAAATTGAGCGCAGATAAATTTTTCAAAATATTCTAAAAAATTTGAAGATGATTTTTCTAATCATTTTCTATCTAATATATTTTTTCAACATAAAGAATAGAGTACTATATGATAACTTTCATGCTATTTATATCATTGAATAGTGTGGTGCAAGTCTTTATGTCTGTTTATAGAAAAATATACGTGATATTTTTTTATTTTTCTTCAACAATTGGGCAAATAAGAAACTATGTTTTTTCGTTAGATATTTTAGATTATAGTGCGCTATTGTACATTAGACATTGGGGCAGAGTAGAAAATGTTTGGAATTTCTATTGGATAGTTAGATTTACATAAAATTTGACATAGTTTTATCACAAAAAAGTCAAATTTTAAGTTTGGAAGGTGACAAAGCTATGGGGATTCAAATTGGTTACCACTGACATATAAAGTTCTCCGATTCTTTGAAATCGTATAAGAAACAAAAACTTGGCAAGCGATTAAATATTTTCTATATCAGAACCACCCTACTTTGAGACTCCGTAGCTTCTATTCCGAGGGTTCTGTGGGGCCATTTGAATTTAAAATTGTAACTTCTCTGCTATGACTATGTAAAATTTTATGTAAATCCAACCATCCGATTAGAAGTTCAAGATTTATTTTCAAAAATTTTGGATTCTGCCCCACTGTGCATTAGTAAACTTTAGGGTTTTATAAAAACATTTTAACTAAGTCTGACAAAAATATTACTTTTAATATGTATGTTTATTGGAATTTATTTTGTTATATGAAGCATGGACGCATATAAGGGCGTATAAACTATAAAACAAATTATACAGAAGACGAAAAAAACTTCATAAAAACATAAAGCTTAATTAATTTGGTAAATAGTCGGATCAAAACATGTTAAATTTTGCGACTGAAAACAGCTTAAAATGGAATAAGAGCTCATATCCATATATTTTTGAAGAACAATAGTAGTAATGGATGTTGATAAATGCTTCATATTGTTCATGATTTAATTAAAATTCGGCCCAAGTGAGCTGTATATAAGCAGAAATCAGTATGCCAAATAAAAGCTCAAAATAAATGCTATATAAATGTTAATACATATGTTTTACAGAAATATAAATTACACCATAAAATCTTATAATAACCGGTCGACAATTGGTCATAGTTCCCATGAAAGGCTCGCCAAAAATATTAGAAATGAGTAGTGTAGGGTATCAAATGATCGGACTTGACCAACTACATGTTGTTTATTAGCTTTTTTTTCGAATAAGTTTGTTGAAATTATTAACAAAATGGCATCAAAAGATCATTTTATTATATTATTTAAATGATTGATAGATACTTATGCTTAGTTTGATGCATTGCAACTCAGAAAATAATAACATTTTTTACGATATCAGTAAAATTTACATAAACTCTAAATATCTTCTTCCTATTCTGAAGTTTATGTGTCATTTCAATAATGGGCCGAAATAAAAATTAGTATGAAAAAACAAAAATTCCATAAAATCGTGTTTTTCAAGTAAATGTTTCGACTAAAATGGGGGAGTTTTTAAATTATTTTTATATAAAAAGTAATATTATGCAAAAACGCATTTTGAAAAATTGGTTTATATGCCCTTATATGCGTCCGTGCTTCATATATTGAAGTAATCAAAAAAGCAAAGCTTATAATACACCCTGCAGTCATTTTATACATGAAAAAAATCAATATATAGAGATCAAAATAAATATTAAAAATTAAAGTTTTCAAAAGGAAATTTTCTTACCTTTTTGTGCTGCAACTGTTAAATAAAAAAAATAAACAACTATTATTTTGCATGGCTTTTATTTAAAAACAATATTAGGATGATACGAATATAATATACACAAAAATTTTACAAATTCTTTTAAAAATTGTGTATTCATTTGCGAAGAAATTTTACGTGATGGTCTATAGTTAATTTGTATGATATTGAAATTAGTCCTTAATAATTTATTTAGTAATATTGATTTAACTAAACGGGTTACAGATTTGAACAAATAAGACTTAAAACTAACCGAGTATAAAATTTTAACATCATAGATATTAATAATACTATATAATCATTACTGTTGTTTAAAGTTCTAAAACTTAGAAAAGATACTTTAAATTATCTAACTTTTCTCCATTATACTCAATTTTTTTTTTTTTGCTCCTTTTATACTTTTGACTTATTCAGTGCTAAATAAACTTAATGGACATTGTGGAAATATTTCAGTGTCTCCTGGTTACCGAGCAGACTTCGAATTTTGCACAAAAAATTTTTAAACTCTAAAATTTTGTGTGCGGTGTCTGAGCGCCCCTCAATTCGGTAGACAGTCTTAAAAATAGAAAATAGAAAAAAGATTTTTGCTCAAATTCTGTAAACAATAAAGTAAAAATTCCACATATATACTAAGTACTAAATACCTAAGTACCTGATAGCAAGGTTCTTTGAGGATAAGTTGTGTCCGACCTACCAGATGATTTAAGCGCCCTTCGGAATAATTGATTTTTATTATTATTATTAAAAATATTATATTATTAAAAATATTGTTTTAATTCATTCAGAATTTTTTGTCATTTTTGACGAATAATTATGGGCATCCCCGTGATAAAGAGAATCATGGCAAGCATTTTTTTTTAAACGGTCATAATCTTGTAGTAAATACTTCTATGAAATTTATTAATAATTTGCTTGAATAAAAATTAATAATAGTAAATAAGTAATTATTTTCTTCGTTGTGGAAATTCTGAAAATTTAAATTTCTTTGAGGCAATTTTAAAATTTAGAAATGGCTAGAAAAAAGCTAATAGGTAAAACAAAAATTTCGTGGCTAAAAGCAAAATAAAAAGGCTACATTTGTCTTCAAAAAAGCTAAACTGGCTGAAATAAGTATACGCCGCACAGTGTCACATTTATCAGTATTAGAACGACAAAAATCCATTTTTGGAGATTTTGGACTGAAATTTTATATTCTGTTAGCAGACAAATGCGTAAACATTTCCATTAAAAATGGGAGGGTAGAATCACCGCCACTCCCAAACTGGAAAATAATATTTTTCAATTTCGGACATATTTTTATAAACTTTTTTAAAAACTGAATACTTTAAAGGTAGACGTGGCAGGATCTAATCGCAAAAATCTTTTTAGGCAATACCTTAAAACTTTGAAATAATTCTTAACAAATTGCTAATATGAGCAATAATTTTTTTCTTGTATTTTAAAATATCGCAAAAATTCGCAGCCAATATTTTCAAATATAATTTTATGGATGTTCATTTATATACCAATCGTATTTTTATATTGGAACTCGATGGAACTTTTTAGTCGCAATCCATTAAAACTATAACTTATGAACTTAGCTTTTAATATTGGGATAAAAATAGTTGCAATAAAAATTTTTTAATCTAAAAGATAACAATGAAATAATTTGAATACAAATGTTATTACATAAAAAAAATCATATCAATCTCTGCAGTATAATTTGAATACAAATGTTATTACATAAAAAAAATCATATCAATCTCTGCAGTATATACTGCAGTTAAAGTTAACATACTTCTTCACAAAAATTTTAAATAAAATTAAAATATTTTTAATAGTTGCAGATTTGAAAAGGCCAAATTCGGGCCATGTACACTCTATAATATTTTAAGAGTTTGTCCCATAATATATGATATGTTTATAAAATGCGAAAAAATTTCTCCAACTAATAAAATTTTATTTTCGTATTTTTGTCGTTCTAATTTGAATAAATGTGATATTGTGCGCCGTTTTTAGGTTAGGTTAAATGGGCAGCTGTCTGGTCAATAGGAAACAGCTCGCTTAGGTAGAATTTGGCCCCGTTGTGAATCTCTGTTGTCTCATATGTTACTTATTTACATGTCTATAACGGCATTCAAATAGAAACAGCCCGATGCATGTATGACAGAATTGATCCATCTGATGCCAATATCAGAGAGATATGATAATACATGCACAAACGAACTGACAAAATTAACAGTCCCAATCTCAGTGGGAGTGGGACAGTGTCATAAGAGATGCTCCACCGTTTCCTCCTCTTATTCATAGTGAAAACTTCTACAGAAGTCGTTGAAAGGAAGCCCTAGACTCCTGGAATGCACACGAGCAACCCAATGTCCTGCGACTATGGCTACCAGAATTCGTAACCGATGCCTCGGTAGTCCCATGATGAAGTTAGATCAAGATTCATCATAATAGGGCCATATTTGCCTCCATGTTAAGCATGTGAATTCATTTGTATCCAACCAGTTGGTACGTATCTTCATATGGAAGAAGGGAGCCATTTTTGGCTAGTTCATCCTAAATAAGATTACCCAAGATATTTAAATGACCCCTAACCCAGACCAGCTGCAGGTTTGAATGTCTCGCCATCTCGTTGAGAGGTGTCCGGCATTCATGATGCCGAAAAAACACCGGAGAGCGATTTAATCGAGGCTTGATTGTCTGTAAAGATTTGGATATCCACTCTGAATACCCTATTGTACATTAATTGCTTGAAGAATCAAAAATTCCGATGTAGGTGGATTTCTCCATAGCCATCCACCGTACTATCGCTCCATATATAAGTATGGGCTTAATCACCACTTTGCTTGCCATGTAAAAGAGCCATTTCATATTCCTGGGATTTAATCTCCAGGCCTTCCTACACATATATAGAGAAATACCGTCCTTTGAGGTTCTGGTTATGTGTATTTTGGAACCAGGATAGTTTGGGGTCCAGTATAGTCCCAAGATACCTCGCATTATTTGACACCTCTAGTTCAACACCGTTTAGGTAAAATCTTATATATATCTAGAGAAGAGGGCAAGTTCTGTTTTTCCTTGATTTGCGCTAAGGATATGAACTAATTAGACCAAGAGCAGTTTGACTGCGGTGAGCCATAGTATCCAGATATTTTCCAAATGTCTTAAATTTCAGTGAATCCAGTTCGCTGGGTAAATTGCAGACGCACCCACGTTTGGATACTTGATCTCTATTGGCAGGTGTATTGACCTATCGACTGGCCCAGTCATTCCAGGGACATTTTGATTGCCTCCGGAGTCACGTTATTAAAGGCTTCTTCTATATCAAGGAATACTATTGCACTATTGCATGTTTTTTTTCGAGAGCTTTTTCAATACACCCTACGAGGGAATGTAATGCAGTCTCGACAGATTTGCTTCATATAGGCATATTGAGACGATGATAATAGGCAAGGTTTGATCGTTCTACGTAGGTGTAGGTCAATTAATCTTTCCAGTGTCTTCAAGAGAAAGGGCGACAGACTGATAGGTCTGAAGTCCTTCGGTTTTGTATGTGATGATTTACTCCCTTTAGAGATAAAGACCACTGTACATCTAGTCCATGATAGTCCAGAGATATAAGCATATGACAAGCATGCTGAGTATATCCGAGTTACCCAGGGAGCTATTAAATCCGCATTGTACTGCATATCAGAAGGTATAATGCCATCATTATACTTTTAAATGGGTCGCAGCTCTTCAGAGCCCATCTGAGTTCACTAGCCGTTATGTGAATGGGAACATCATTGATAATCTCTGAAGATATCGTAGAGTACTATAAAGGGAGGATGCAAGGAAAGTGCGCGTCCATTAAGAAATCTAAGTCCCTTGACCGCTTGTTGCCCAGCTGCCACATGGTTTCTGGATGAAACTCGGAACAGTAGATGATGATGCCAGAATTTTACAAAAGCCCTCCAGGATTTCCGTTTCGTATTTCTTATGGTTTATTCCTATCCCTGCAGACCTTGGTTCTACATGCAACGGAAGTATCTGTGTTGAATGCGTTTGTTGGCGTTTTGACGCAAGACTCAATATCATCACGACCGTTGATGGTCGTGGAATTAGGGAGGAGTTGGGACAGAATATCATGTTGTTCTATCGAATTTGTCTTCCTCCTGTTTTGAAAGGGTTTAACCCTGAGTAAACAAACTTCTATGTTAAAGTCAATATATAAGTGATCAGAGAATGAGCATTTATTGGAGGCTCTTCAATCCCTAATCATATTAAAGTGCCCAGAACTAAATAGCATAATATCGAGGACCTTCCTTCTATTAGCTACCATAAAGGTTGGTTCCCTATCAATGTTTTGAATATCCAAACTACTACAAAGAATAAAATCATATAAAGACTCACCTCTTGTATTTGTGCCAGAGCTTCCCCAAACGACATGATGGCCATTAGCTCCAATTACGAGCGGAATTTTATCTTCTTTAGCTCCCTTGCCCCCTGATCCCGCAACGTGTAGTCTGCAAAGTTTTTCGCCAACGATCCATGATTCTTGAAAAAGTGCTAGCTCCTCTCCTTTCTCTACCATTTAGAGGAGCAACGCCTTTCAGTTTTAAGTCTAATGTTAATCTAATATTAATCGCACTTTTATAAATTTTATATCTCTACACATATTTAAGGCAATATATAGAGTTGCTATTTAGTTTTGTTAGATATTATGCTTGCTCAAATATGTATATCGGTCACTATAAAAAATTCTTGATTTTGGGCCTTATTTTTTTATTTTGTAGGGGGTGCGTAAGCTATATCGGTACGACAATGTATTTTATTATAGTTCAGTAAAAAGGAATGCTATTTAATATTGTGATTCTTTTTCAACCAAAGTATTTTTTTTCTTTTTGGTCCATAAAGTTTTTATCTCTCGAATTTTTTTAATGCGCCTCTACATTTTCATTAAGCATTACAAACATCACCTAATTTTGCCAGTCATTGTCAATTTCGTGCTGCCCATGCGATGTACCTTTTCAAAATCTGTTTTGACAAAAGTGTCCCGTATTCGAGTATCATCGATATTTGATTTAAATTTATGGTCCCAGCCAATTATATTTATCTCCATTCTTACATCTCTATATCCAAGTTTTGTTGTAATTGTTTATATAATTTGTTATATAAAAGTAAAAAAAGAAAAAGTAAAAATTTTGCGTAATTTTCAAAAAGTCTGTATAATTTTTGTATTAAATTTATGTTTAATGCTCTTTCGATTATATTGTGTAAAATAACAAAATACTAAGTTCATAAGGTAATCCATGCTATTCCATTAGATGTTGGAAATGTGTCTCGCGAAAAACTGATTTTTAAAAATTTTTCTCGCTCTTGTTTTCCAAATTTTGAGACTATCTACTGGGATGACTTTATAGGAAAGATCAACGAGATATTGCGCAAATTACGTATAATTGCACCAAAAAACCCAACAATTTTAAAATTTCTACAATTTTGTTATAAAAATTCGACTACCCTGTATGTAGCTGTTGAAAGACGGCACAACAGCAAAGAAGGTGTAGACTTTATTTACCGATTAGTTTATATAGATCAAAAAGCATAAACACGCGAAAAAAAAGTCCTTTAAATCCTTTTTCTAATTTTTAAACTTTGAGCAATAATCGTGATTATAAAATCAACCCCTAAGTCTTACGAGTTCAGTAGTTCGATTCAGTAACTTATTTTAACGATAATCGAATCGTTAAAATTAGTAAACAACAAAATTTTCGATTTAGTTATTCTCTAACACTTTTAACGATATTTGTTTGCGTCAACTTAAAGACAAAAATTTTTGTGTTGTTAATATATTGACAAAAATTAGCCAAAAAGTAAACCCAATGATTCAGTCGTTGTTTTGTGTTTGTAGTCTGTGCTTCCACGTTATAGATGATGCTTCTACGTTTGCTAATCTTCTTTTAGGAGTAGTGGTCTTTTTGAAGAAAACCACTAACAGAAACACATCTTAATCAATATCAAATACATAATTTAATCAACCACGGTCTTAAAATTGTTAAACAAATTTCGATTTGTTTTAAATTTATTTGTTTTTCTTTTTTATTTGGTTTTGAACCTTACTTATATTTCGGCATTTCCTTGTGGAGAGCTGCCACACGAAATAGTAGTTATATACAATCGTTTAAGAGTACTTAGTGAATCACACAATCGTTAAAAGTTACTGAATCGCACTACAGATCTGTAACCTGTTTGTTTAAGGTAGTCTTAGCACAAAACTTATTAAGGATTAAAGTCAGTTTTAGCCAGATAATGGCTCGTATGCTTTTTAGAAAGGGTAAAATCTTTTGAGATAAAAAATGTTAGTCCGAAAAATCGTTTTTTTTTTAATGTAACTCCCGACTTTGGGGTATATCGAAAAGTCTAAAAATGGTATAATAATCTACTCACTTATATCTACAAACTACACTGTGTTACATTCCAAGTGATTTTTCACTGTGATATGTTTACTTGTGACAATTTAGGTTTTGCCATATTTAATGGACGAATGCTATTTGCGAGTAATTTTAACTGCACAAAATTCTCAAAACAGATCCTTATTTGTTTTCTTCTCTGATATGATTATCGAAATAAATGGGTCAGTGTTGTAAACTTTTAATTTTTAAAAAGAAGCAAAACTACGTCGTAGTATATATTTTTTTATTATATTTTTAACGTTGAATTGCATTTATTCTATAAATCAAAATTTGGTGATACTTTGTTAATTTTAAATCAGATAACAGAATTTGATCTACCTTGAGATCTGAAGCGATTTGAAATTAGACAACACGGCCGAATTTAAGTACAAATATTCTGGATAAAAATTAAAAAAAAAACTTTTTGATCTTCAGAAATTAAGTCTCTTAAAATAAATGTGATCAATGATCTCAATTTGAAGCTATAAAAATAACGCAGCATTAAGTAATCTTACTAAAACCTCAAGGGAAATATTTCTTTCTAGAAAGCTTTATTCTTATACGTAAAATGTGCTTAAATTCGATGGCTTAAGTTATAGAATTCAACTAAAACTAATTAAATAAAAATTATTTAATAATAAAATATACATATAAGTACCTAGCAAAAACTTTCCTTTCCTGTAGTGCGATTCAGTAACTTTTAACGATTCGACAATCGCAAAACTTGTCAATAGCAATTGTTGTTTGCAGTAACGATTGTGTGATTCACTAAGTACTCTTAAACGATTATATATAACTATTATTTCGTGTGGCAGCTCTCCACCAGGAAATGCCGAAATAAAAGTAACGTTCAAAACCAAATAAAAAAGAAAAACCAATAAATTTGAAACAAATCGAAGTTTGTTTAACAATTTTAAGACCGTGATTGATTAAATTATGTATTTGATATTGATTAAGATGTGTTTCTGTTAATGGTTTTCTTCAAAATGACCACTATTCCTAAAAGAAGATTCGCAAACGTAGAAGCCCCATCTATAACGTGGAAGCATAGACTACAACCACAAAACAACGACTGAATCATTGGGTTGACTTTTTGGCTAATTTTTGTCAATATATTAACAACACAAAAATTTTTGTCTTTAAGTTGACGCAAACAAATATCGTTAAAAGTGTTAGAGAATAACTAAATCGAAAATTTTGTTGTTTACTAATTTTAACGATTCGATTATCGTTAAAATAAGTTACTGAATCGCACTACTGGTAAGCTAGCAGGTGTAATTGAAAACAAAAATAAACTATTGGAACTTGGACACAACCATATGTTTTTAATGACTAACGTCTTACTCAGTACACCACCTCGCATTTAATTTTCTAAGTGACAAAAAATTTTTTAGTATAAATATATGTTATTATACATTTTGTTGTAAAAAACTAACAGCATCAGAATGGGGTTATTATTTCAGTACTCTAGCAAATTCATCTACGTAATTGCAATATTACTGTGCTATTATACTATTAAGTACTTATTTATGTAATACCTAGTAGGCAAATAATAATGACGCCTCATTACCAAGAAACTACTTTAACAAGTAGTTGCCATTAC
Organism: Protocalliphora azurea; assembly: GCA_932274085.1. Taxonomy (NCBI): domain Eukaryota; kingdom Metazoa; phylum Arthropoda; class Insecta; order Diptera; family Calliphoridae; genus Protocalliphora; species Protocalliphora azurea. The sequence goes on along the minus strand of OW026521.1, from coordinate 83,105,761 downwards.
CGAAAACCAAAGAGTTTTTGCTGGGTAAGTATATCACTTTTAATTTTGTTGGAAAATTTTTCTTAATTCTTTTTCGTCTAATATAAAGAGTTTTCGATAGTAAAAATTTCTTATGAGTTCTTAAAATTTTGAAATTTGGTATCACCGAAATCTTTAAAAAAAACACCAAAAAAAGCAGCGAGTACTGCTCAATACTTTTTTTCGCATCCAAATTTTTAAAAAGCACAAAAAAAGACAACGCCGCCAATACTATAAATTGGTAACGGCACGAAGTATGAACACTAAAGAAATGAAAATTAATATGTTCGCACATTTTCAAATTATATTAGGTTCTAAGGTGACCTTTGGTGGTGTTTTCTTTGACATAACTCGAGAACCACCAGTCCGATTTTGCTGAAACAAATTTAAAAACATTAGGAATTACAATTCCTTTAATATGTTCATACAACGTTTCGCTACAAAAGCAACAGTTTCGCATTTATAAATAAATGTATGAAAAAAAAACTATTTTTTGCCTAAAAAATTGAATTTTTTTATTTTTAATTCATAAAAAATCCAAAACAGTAAAAAAAGTGTCAAGTCCTATAACTTTCACGTAAAGTCACATAACCTTTAACAAAATGAGACATAGATCATGAAAATCGATGGACGCGTTTCGCTTTTATTCACAATTAAGTGAAGGTATGAATTTCAAAAATTTGCTCGAGATATGCTCAAAATTCCTTGGGAAAAACATTGATGACTTTTTTTTTATGATTGTCAGAATTAAAAAAAAAAAAGTAATAAACAAAAGGTTATTTGATTTTTATGGTAGCGGTAAAAAACTAAAAAACGGTCATAAATATGCGTGGACAATTAAAAGGAAAAAAGGAAAGTACACTTTTTTAATTATTTGGGTTTTTTTCCGTTGGCTACCTGCTTGATTTTTTTACACAAATTGCACCCACATTTATGAGTGGTCATGTTTTAGAACGTTTCGAAAAATTTAAAACGCACACGAATCAGGTTTATAGCCACCCTTAAAAGATGCGCGAATTCATAAGTACTTCTCAGTAAAATATTGAAACTTACGTAGTATCGAAGACGACAATTGCTATTCCAATGTTACTACAAAATCAACGAAGGGAACACACTTGTTTACTGCCACGATATAAAGGGACTGATGGAGGCGATGGCCAGTAATTATGTCGCAGCTGATTGGCGAATGTTCATCGATTCTTCGAAATCAAGCCTGAAAATCGTTTTGCTACATAAATATAATAAAAAACCAAGCATTCCCATTGGCTACAGCACAGACATGAGCGAAACATACGATTCCATGAAAATAATTTTGGATAAAGTTTGCTACACTGATCACATGTGATCACTGTGATCTGAAAGTCGTGGCGATGCTAAGAGGTCTCCAAGGAGGCTATACGAAAAACATGTGTTTCTTGTGTCTTTGGGATACCCGATTTAAAGGAAACCAATACTAAACGCATGAGTGGCTTACTTGAGATCCAACAGAGAAAGGACACAACTGCGTAAATGATCCATTGGCCATTGTGAAGCAATCCACATGGCAGCACAACAATTGATGAACAACTGTTCCCATATCGTGGAAAAACTAAATTTACTCAGTACATACCATCAAATCCAGCGAAATATGGCATCAAAATTTGGTGGGCTTGCGATTCCAAATCTAAATATCCACTGAAAGGAAAGCTCTATACCTATATAGGAGAAGAACGGGAAGTGAATCAAGATGAAAATGTTTTGATACAACTCGCAAAGCCGTACAGCAATACTGGCTGTACAATTGTAGCTGACAACTTTTTTACTACTTTAGAAGGAGTGAAGCGTCTGGCCAGAATTGGTCTGGCATTTGTTGGTACCATTCGCTCTAATAAAAGATGTATACCTAACGAAATGAGAAAGGATCGTTCTCGTCCTGTTTTGTCATCGTTATTTTGATTCAACGAAAATTTGGTATCAATTTGCAGCTACGTGCCAAAAAAAAAAAAATAAATGTGTGAACCTACTTTCGAACTTTCATTATACGAAACATTGTGAAGGGGAAGTAATGAAACCCGAAGCAATTTTGTTTTACAATGAAAGTAAAGCTGGCGTAGATTGTATGGACCAAATGGTTACACATTTTACCACAAAGCGGTCAACAAAACGATGGACTTTTGCCTTTTTCTGCAACATGTTGGACACCATGGCACTGGCTGCATTTTGTATTTGCAAAGAAGTTGATGGTCTCAATAAAAATAGTGCTAGAAGAGATTTTTTCACTACGTTAGCTAATACATTGGTTCTTCCAAATATTGAAAACCGAATGAACAACATTCACATAATCAAACAGTTCTACAGTTCGTTTGGCCATGGAATCGTATTTTGGAAGACCACTAAATGTAAGTTTGATTGATATAATATTTGCCCTTTATTACATCTCATTTTTCTCGTTTTTCTTTTTAATTTCAGTTTCCAGTAGTAGTTTCGAGCTCAAGTGGTCCTGATACTTTACAAAAGAGAAAAAGTTGTCACCTCTGTACATTGGGAGATGACAAAATTCGCCGACTAACTCGTTTTTTTTTTTTTTTTTTTTTTTTTTTGTTCCAAGTGCTCGAATCCGGTATGCCTACAACATTTGAAATCAGAATACACATGTTTTAGTTGCCTACCTGAAGCTGTGTAAGACTTTTTTAATTTAAAATTAATTAAAACTTGGTTTATAAATTATATAAAATTAATTGAAATGAACTTTGTAACAACTATTTTTTTGAAATTAAACACAAAAATAAAATTTTTCTTGTTTTATTTCTCATTAATTTTTTTCTTTGCACGGGTAGGTGGTTTAGCATGTACTAAGAACAAAAAAAATATATATATTTGCCTGGCGTGATAAGAATATAACAATGCATTATTATCACTAAAATAGCATATTTTTCATATAAATGTACTGAAATACATAGTGTATCTGGCCAGATATATGCGCTACGTACGTGACTATCGGAACATGTGCATGACAGAGGGTTAAATATGATCGAACGAAGCTAACTATTTCATATATAATTATAGTCGTCATATTCGCCTTTAAAAGGTGGCCACAAAAGATATGTACATCATTAACTCAAAAATCTCATGTTTTTTTCAGTTATGACGTTCTTGAAGTAAATGAGCGATATATACATGTATATATTTTGTAGTAAAACTGCCATTTGATATTTAAATCAAAGGAGGCGACTTAAAAATATTTCGAATTAAAAGTTGTAAATGCCTTTTAGAATTGAAAGCGCTTTACTAAACGCATGTGATTGTGTGTGGGTAAATATAGCTATTTATATTACTTTTAGTTTTCAAGGTGTTGAGATCCACTTATAACGAAATCATTTATATACATGTATCCCCTTGCATAAACACTCACATTTTCACACTGATTCACATGAATTTTAATGTTGCTGCTCATTATTGATGATGCTGCTACTGTTTATAAGCATCTATTTGAATACATGCTGTTTTGTATTTGTTGTTTACATCTTTTTTGTATTTGTGAAAGTAGCTTTATTAAAATTTATTGATGTTTCAACTTTTGAAATTATCATATTTCATATTTTTGCACATATACACAAATATTCGAATAAAAAAGATGAATACTTTTTTATTACTTACATAACTACAAAAAAAAAAAAAAAAAAAAAAAACATTTTAAAGAAGAATAAAATATACATATCTACGCGCACTCACAGATATACTTTGGGAACAAATAAAGAGAACCATGTGCGGTGGCAATCTTAAAATTACTAAAATATTTTTAGTTATAATGAATTGACCGAAAATAGTGTATTCAAAAAACGAAACTGCTTAACCGGTTTATGCTTTTTAAAAAAGGGATTAGTTTTTTCTGTCGGTTAACCGGTTTTTTATGAAATATTCCTTTTTTTATATTTTAGTAGAGCGACGCATATTTCTCATTTGCTCAGTGAACCATTTTCATTATAACAGTCAAATTGTTTGAAACTAAACTTGTATGAAAAGTACAAATTTTTCAAGTGACTTTTGTTTAAAAATTTTATTTTTAAACAATTCACTTTTTGTACAGAATTCCACCCCCTGGATAACAATCTTGACGCGATGTGGTGGCTTAAATGTAGGCTGTGGTCTCTTTCTTTAAACCTTAGTTGTCCTCCTGGAAGGATCTGCTTTTCTGGAGGATACTGAGTAATCAAGATCTAGACTCTAAAGACCAACATGACCAAAGGTTATCCATCCTCTATCCTCTTTCCCCAATTACCCTCTTTTAGCCTCTAAGGGCAGTGCCGAGAACCTGAATGGCTAGTCAGTGGTTAAAGAAGACTAGTAGCTAACAGCTCCCCTCTAGCGCCAGAACACGGGCCACTTGTAAAATTTTCTGTAGTCTAGTCCATGTACACCGTCCCTGCATGGATGGTCCATCCCCTTGCGAGCCTACTCGTGGGAAACATATGAAAAAAATTGAAAAAAACAACAACAACAACAAAAATTTGGAGATGGGTATCTCCTCGGAAGACGACCTTTTGGCCTCTAGTCAAGAGACCTTGGTCGAACTACCTGGCAGCAGGGGAGAAAGTCATAGCACCCCGCTGTCACAAAACCTAATGACTCCACGACAGGATAGCATGTCTGCCGACCAGTCGAAGGAGAAACGAAAGAAAAAGAAGAGCCAGAAAGAGAATCTCAGACAACGCTATCTCAAAGCTCTCTTTATACTAGAAAAAAATTGCCAAGAATGAGGCAAATGGCACTCAATATGAACGCGATAAGGAAGATCGTGTTAAATGCCAAGCGGTGGTTGCTGATGGCAATGGCTAACGACAAAAGCGGCTGTCTAGCTCCTGTGCTATAGAGTCTAAATTGGCTGAACTCGTGATGGAACACGTACTCACCAACAAAGACTCTGCAGTTCCTCGTTTTGAATCTGGTGAGATACACCTGGGCTACAAGATAATCAAATGCTTGAATGTGTTCTCTAAAGATTTTCTCAGCAAATATATTGCAAAGATTAGTGATGCATGGGAAGACTTAAGCCTTAAGCTTATCCCAGCGGGGGAAATCCCTATGAGACCTCGGGCAAATGTACTGGAGTGTCTGAAGCTGCAGAACCCCAGTATCCCCATGGGTGACTGGGCAGTCATCCGTTCAGAAGATCATGAGGACAACAACAAGTGCATTATCTTCGCCATCTCAGAGAATAGCGCAGTTGAGCTAGAGAAGGCGGGGCTAAAACTGTACTTTGGGGTTAGGGACGCCAAGGTTAAGGTATTCCGTCCCACAGGTCCATGAGCTGGCGAAGCAGACGAATTGGAGGTAGCCAATAATCTGCTGACAGGCATGCAGCTAAATGAACCTGCACAAAACCCTACAACCGACGATGAAAATCGTGCAAATTAATCTGCAGCATTCAAAATGTGCTACAGACAATCTGAGGCTTCTTTAGTGGAAAAAGACCGAGACATTGCTATAGCCCATGAACCCTGGGTTTCAAACTAAAAGTCAAAGGGTTCCCGACTTCAACATATAAAACACTATATGTAAAAGATAGAGGTAAGTCAAGATCTTGCCTTATTGCTAAAAAACACATAAATATATTTCTCTGGTCACAGTATAGTTCAGCAGACCTGACAGTCACAAGGGTCGAATTAGTGTGAAACAGGAGTTTCCTGATCGCCTCCAGCTATATGGCACATGACAATCCAGCCCCGCCGACGAAGTGAAGGAGTTTCTGGCCTCTATAGAGGCTCAAGACGACATTATCCTTGTCAGTGATGCAAACTCAAGGCATACAATATGGGGTAGCACTGAAATCAATGACATAGGTGAGTGACTATTTGATTTCATTGGTACAAACCACTCTGGCAACTACCCCACAATTGTTTTTCGGACCTCGGTGAACCGTAGTGGATGGGAAGAGATGCTAGACATTACACTTACGAAAGACAGATCTAATTTATCAGTTGATAGGTGGAGAGTATCCAAAGAGAAATCCTTTTCGGATCATTGCTGGATACTTTTCGATATTGGACTTGTCTGCAAAGAGTCAGCGTCAACTTTCAGAAACCCAAGACAAACGAACTGGACTAAGGGTCTTGACCAAATTGAGAGCACATTAAGCAAGGAAATTGTTAAAGCTTTTAATATATCCTGTCCAATGAGGAAAGCTAAAAAGAGTTTCCCTCCCTGGTGGAACAAGGAACTCTCGAAACTACGTAAGGAGGCACGCAATGCTTTCAATATTAGCTACAGGACAAAATCGTGGCAGTTGTATCACGATAAGCGTAGAGAATATAAGAAAGCAAAAAAGATCGCAAAAATAGATTCATGGAAATGCTTCTGCGAATCTATCAACAATACCAAGGAATCTGTAAAAGTCAGTAAGAAAAGGATGAATGGCTCATGGTCAGAATCGTCGGCGGAATCCTTGGACATTTTACTTAATACTCATTTTCCTGGCTGTACAGATGTTACGAACCAGGAATCCTCGCAAGGAATAGAGGATGACATGATATCCGTTGAGAAAATTCAATGGGCAATGGATAGCTTCTCTCTGTACATATCTGCAGGGCCTGATGGTATTATACCAAAGAATCTTTAAAGTCTGTCTAACCCTCAACTATGTTCCCCGGAATTGGAGGAGAGTGAAGGTAGTGTTCATTCCAAAAATCGGAAAAAGAAGTCAGGAGAATGCAAAGGACTTCCGTCCGATTATTCTTTCATCTTTTCAGCTGAAAACCCTGGAGAGACTCATTGATTTACATATAAGGCAGCGTCTAGAGGGTACAACTCGACTCTCAGGAAGTCAAGATGTCTACATTAAAGGTCGCTCCACGGAGACGGCTCTTCATGAGGTCGTAAGGGTTATTGAGCGATCCATTGAATTTAAACAATACGCTATGACTGCCCTTCTGGACATAGAAGGCGCTACGAATATGGTGATACAGAGAGCTCTGCACGAGCTAGGAGTTGAGGATTATATCACCAACTGGCTGGTGTCAATGTTAGAGACAAGAATTATCATTGCGAATATAGGCAACAGTGTTTAGACCAAACAATTAATGCGTGGAACTCCACAAGGAGGTGTGATTTTTCCGCTGTTGTGGCTTATTTTCTGTGCAAATTGGAAGACAAGGGAGTGAAAGTCGTGGCTTATGCGGGCGATGTGGTGATACTAGTATCAGGGCTGTTTCTGAACACGATAAGCGATATCATGTCAACTGCTCTGACTACACTCAGCGACTGGGCCAAAGAATGTGGACTAGGAGTGAATCCGAGCAAGACAAAGCTGGTACTTTTCACCGCAAAGACCAAGATTTTGAGCTTCAGACTACCACGTTTAGAAAACTGTGAACTCACCTTGTCGGACAATGCAAAGTGCTTGGGCATTATTTTGGACTTCAAGCTTTCATGGAAGCTAAACTTTCAACATAGGGTTAGTAAAGCTACGGTAGCATACTACACCTGTGGAAAGATGTTCAGTGTGAAAAGGGGTTTGAGTCCAAAATTGACAAAATGGCTATACACTGCAATAGTACGTCCCATTCTTGTATATGGATCTCTTGTTTGGTGGACCGCTACTAGTAAAAGATACGTGGTGTATCAAGTCTACAGGATACAAAGATTCGCTGCAAAGATCCGGTGCATTACGTACTAGTTCATCAGAAGCTCTGAACACTATATTGCACCTAACACCTATAGACCTACACGTTATTGAATCAGCAATCAATAGTGCGATAAGATTATCTGCAACGGAAAGCTGGAGATCAAGAACGTATGGGCACGTGAGGATATTAAGTTTAATACCCCCGCAATTCAATCAATTTACCGACTATATGATTCCCCACATGGACTTCGGAAATACTATTAAAGTCCTATTCCCCACCAGGAGTGAATGGAGAAGGGGAAATCTTCTTGAACAATTTGGAACAATTTGAACAAAGATGAACTGCGGTGTCGGCCCTGGTGTCTTCTCTAATGATCTTGGAATTAGACACTCATGTAGACTCCCTGACGAGGCAAGCGTATTCCAAGCGGAAATACTAGCGGTCACGGAAGCTTGTAAACTAATTCGCGATAGAAATATTCAAGGGAATATTGGTTTATTTGTCGACAGTCAAACGGCAATACGGCTCAAATCACCTAAAACTACCTCTATTCTAGTTAGACAGTGTAAAGTCGACATTACTATAGTCTGGGTTCCTGCGCATAGGGATTACTATGGTAACGAACGGACAGACGAATTAGCCCGGGCAGGCTCTGTTATGAATGCCTCCTTATCGGTTTCTGTCGCAATCCCGTTAGGAACAGTCAAAAGCAGAATCCAAAAACACTTTCTAGAAAAGGCGAAAAATAGATGGCGAAATCTGGACACATGTAGAGTCGCAAAAGAAACGTGGCCTACCTACAACGAAAAACACTCAATGCAACTCGTAGGCTACAAACGTAAAGACATCTCGAGACTAATAGCATTGTTTAAAGGTCACTGGACGAGCGGGAAACATGCAAGCAGACTTGGTCTCCCTTACAATGAATATTGTCGTAGTTGTGGCAATCGCGGGAAGGAGGAGACATTCTATGTGAATGCCCAACCTTGAACACAATCAGACATAAATTTCTGGGAAGGTACCAATTAGACAATCTCTGTGAGATATCTGACACTAGACTCAGTGACATTATTAAATATCTCAATACTACAGGCTGGATCTAATTAATTTATGTTCTCATTGTTCTTCCCTACATTTCCATCTCATTACAGACTCAATACAACTCATTCACCTGGCGAGTAGTGTGGTCCCATCAAAACGGATTATAACGAGTCTAATTGATTGCCCGTAAGGTTACGGGCTACCACATAAACCAACCAGCGAACTTGTACAGTATTAGGCCCTAAATTTGTTGTAATTAGAGTAACACCAGACGTTATCGGAGAATTGAATCAGAAAAAGCTTTTTTAGAAATCAATTTAAAACATTTTTTTTTGAGCATGATCCTCTAGCTGATATTGTTCTATATTACTTGTCATTTTAAGAGAAATGTACTATAAATGTACTTCCTTTAGTAAAAATAATAAACATTTTAAAAATATAATGCAGTAGTCAGATCTGAGGTGCTTTCGAGTTGATTTGGAAGATAGAGATCCTATCAGTTCACGCGGGTAGAGGTTATGCTCCCAAAGTTAACCTCGGGTATGTCATTTTTTTTAAGTTCGCCAAAAATTTATACACGACTTGAACGTAAAAATTTTGTTCAAGAGATATTTTGGTCGAAGCAAATTTTAACCTAATTTTTGGCCTCTTCTTTTTTAAGATTTTTTAAACTTGTGGTCCTAAATTTAGTCCCTAAACAAGTAGAGGTATTCCAATGAAATTTTGGCACAATAGATTTCTCACAAAATTCTAAATAACAGTGCCGCAGGAATCATATAAATACATCTATCTGATAAAAAGTTGTACTAATCTGAAGTTGAAACTATAAAAAATCACATTTTTGAGGCTATAGTTTTTTTTCCAGACAACAGAATATTTGTAAATGTTTCTAAAGCAATCTTAACGTAAATGCATGTAGAGCAAAATCGGAGACGCTTTGGGCCACGGTTTCCCCCCAAGTCATGTACGAACTTTGTCAATTTTTAATAATTTTTTAATTATTTTTTATTTCTTGTAAAATTCTAAAATGTCAAAGCCAAGATCAACAAAAAAATATACTGGATATATACCCCCACAAACACACAAAAAATATTTTCTGAGCTATGCCTTTTTATGATCAAAAGTCAATTTTGAAACAAATCTTATCCAGACTGGGATTTCGGATATTTTATTACCAAAAAAGTGGAAGTTGTTTTTTTAATTCCCTGATTTTAAAACAGGTTTACATTTCATTGGAATACCTCTTGTTTAAATATTGTTTAGGTTCGAATATTAACATTATTTTTAAAAAATATGCTTAAAATCCAAATTCTATGTTTTTCTGGTCATGGTCTGAAGAAATTTCACCGCATTTAATTTAGTCCTCCAAATCAGCCAACGGTTCACAATTTATAGAATTATTTCCAAAAAAAAAAAAAAAAAAAACGTTTTGGGACCACTGCGTATCATCGATGCGCTGACATCACATAGAGTTATATATTCTAGGAATACCCTTAATAAATTAAATATATTTTCTTTTAACTCATTTATTGTTATTTTATTTTAATGTTCTTTTTTTTAATAAATCTATCCATTTTCTTTTTAATTATCCAATTATCAAATATTTTCTTTTAATTACATAATTTATCAATTTCTTTAAATTACTTTAAACTAGTTGATTTTCTTCAATCTGTGCTAAGCAAGATCTCATAATAAAAAGTAAAATCCAGTCCTTAAGCAACAGTAGAAATGTTTAGTTCAATGATTTTAGAGAAAAAAAAAAATTAGTTTTAATAAAATTATTGGCGCAGTCGTACTTATATACGTATTGCATATACAAACCTATTATATTTATAAGGAAAACTAAACTTCCTTAAGTGAAAGTGCAAAATACAAAACTTTACTTAAAAAAGATTGTTCAAAATTACTTAAAGAAAGCTTTAAATCGCTTCCCTAAATATAAAAAACTGTGACAATTTTAATAATTTGTCAATATGAAAAGATTAATATAAATTAATCTTGGAATAAAAAACCAAAAAGAAAAACTTTAAATGGTTGACACAAAAAAATCGTGATAAAATTTAAAAATTTTTTCACTAAACCCAAAAAATATTATCTAAAGTCAATAAAATAGAACAAAACATTAAGAAAAAAAAACTATACCAATATAATATCACAACCAAAAAACTATGTTCTGTTTTACAGTTTAAAAAACAGAACGTATCAAAAATTTAAATATATAAAAGTATAAGTAAATTAACAAAAAGCTCTTAATTTAAATATATAAAAATATCATATCGTCAACAAATAATTTCAAGTTCAACTAAGACCATAACTCCAATCCTAAGTACATAGCAAAAAGAACATTTTGAAGGACAAGTAATGACAAACATTCTTCTTATTATAAAAAAAAACAATACACAATTTGCAAAACATTTGGAAAAAAAACATTCTATACCAAAAACCGGTTTTCAATATTAATATTATAAATTACAAAAATTTGAGGAAAACTTAATTAAGAGAATGCAGTGATAGATAACAAAACAAAATCATACAAAGCAATAAGAACAACATTAGAAGAAGTAAACAATATTAAAAACAATAATTTACAAGTGAAGCAGTCATCATCAGGTGAATCAATTGATCTGCAAAACAACACCATAAATCAATATTGAATTGTGGCTCTCAATGCGTTCAGCATTCTGGATGGTGTACAAGAATTTGATGAGAATGCGGAGGAGTTAGAAATATTTACGAAACATGTAGACGAAATAGGAAAACATGTTGATGGATCTTTTCTTACGTTATTCGATTTAAAAATAACTGCCTATTTTTATAAGACGATTGCAAACATTTTTTAATTTTGTTTTTGTTTTAAATATAAATTAGACGAGTCGTTTTTGCGCTCGTGTTATAAAAACAGGTAGTAAGAAACAAAATTATTTTTAAAGCTAATATTACTCTTATCAATAATAATAATATAATCCAAGTAAGTGGAAGGAGGTGAAGATAATTTTAAGAATCAATTTTAACATAACAGAAAGTTTACGAGTAGATAGCAATGTAAACAAAATAAAAATGGCAGAATTTGCAATTTGGATGTGACTTATATAAATACATGTTAAAATTGCTAAGTTAAATTTGAAAATTAGCATAGATAGGGAAAATGAGCAGTGGTATGGTTGCAAGAATAGTGAGAATATGGTTTTAAAAATGTTTATATCCAAACTTCCTAACGAACCAAAATTAGTACTAAATTCAAGAAACCCTCATTCGATGTTAAATGCTAAAGAAATATTGATAGGGACTTTTATTTAAAAAGAACAAATTTTCAAAATTTTTCATTTAATTTAAATAATAGAAATAATTACAATAAAAAGTTTAACAAGATTCAATCATTTAATTCTAGTTCTAATAAATTTTCGCAAAGCAATATTCCTAATAATTAAAAAAATGATATTTACAATAAGAATCACTCAGCAACATTTCCTAATCAATTTCAACCAAATAATTTTAAATATTTGAATGTATCAAAATTTTCAGAATAAGAATTCTCATGGAAATTTTAATAATTCTTTAATTAAAATGTTCAATGAGGTAAATGTCAATAGGCAACAATCCCAGCAATCGAGCATTAATAGCTTAAATAGAATGGAAGTTAACAATATTTAGGTTTCAGAATTTCAATTGCAGGCCGAAGAGCTCTTCCCTTCATAGTAGTGAAGACAAGAATTACTAATACATACACTTACTAATAGACTTTTGTTTCACAGTTCATCTCGAAAAGGATTAGAAAATCCTAATATACCAAATACTTTATCTTCTAAAACTGCAACATCATCCAAAGTGACATTTTAGGGTGTAATATTTTAAAACCTTTAGGAGCGAAAATTGATTTTAAAGAGAATTTATTGATAACTATAAATGCGAAAATTCCGCTTATATTTAATAATCTTCTATAGAATATGATGTTACTGATAAGTCGTATTTAGAATCCATAATAATAGATGTAAATTTTAGCGACCCGAAAGTGGACTATTTAACTAATAAATTAAGGACTGAAAATTTAAATACTGAATAGATTAATGAATTGACAAGATTAGTTAAAAATTTTAGAAATGTTTTTTATACAGAAGTTGAAAATTTAACAGCAGTTATTAAATATAGGCATAAGATATCCACAATTAACGAAATTCCTATATATTCTAGAACTTATAGATTTCCGGAAATTCTCAAAGAAGAAGTGGAAAAGAAAATAAAGGAAATGTTAGAACAGGAATTTCTAAATCATATCCATTTAATGCCCCAATTTGGGTTGTTCCTAAAAAAAATTGACAATTCTGCAAAGGAATAATGGAGAGTAGATGTAGATTATAGGAAACTAAATGACATGACTATAGAGGAAAAATTTCATATACCAAAAATAGAGGATTTTTTTGAAAGTTAGGAAACTCGCAGTAATTTAGTACTATATATTTAGCTAAAATCTTTCATCAGATTCCCATATTACCTCAAGATAGACATAAAGCAGCATTTTCAACTTCGACTGGGCACTATGAATTCAATAGAATGCCCTTTGGTCTAAAGAATGCCCCAGCATTATTTCAGAGAATGATGAATGAATGGTAAGCCAAATCCCGGTAAGATTTCTGTTATACAGAAAATTTCATTACCAAAGACTATTAAGGAAATAAGGTCTTTCCTGGGCCTAACTGCTTTCTATAGGAAATTTATAAAAGACAATAGCCAAATTGCACTACCAATGATTTCATATTTAAAGAAAGGTTCACATATAAATTTGAATAACTCTAGTTACATTGATTCCTTGAATAAATGAAAGACAATTTTATGTACAGCCCAGTTTTGGCATATACAAAATTTGACAGATTGTTTATTTTAACTACAGATGCGAACAATGAAGCCTTAGGCGCAGTTTTATCGCAAAATGGACACCCAACCGTTGTTTGTCCAGAACTTTAAACCAACATGAACATAATTATAATGCAATTGAGAAGGAACTGTTGGCGATTACGTGGGAAGTTAAATATTTTAGACCTTAATTGTTTGATTGAAAATTTGAGATACAAACTCATCATAGACCATTTGTGTTCCAAATTCCTTAAAGGAACCCAATATAAAATTACAGCAGTGGAAGATAGAATTGAATGAATATGACTTTGGTATTGAATATATTAAGGAAAGAACAAATCAAGTGGCAGACTTTCTTAGTCGTTTAAATGTCAATCATTTAGAAGTGGATAAAGAAAAAGTTTACTCAGACAAACTTCAATTCATAATGGAATAGAAAATTTAAATGATTATATTTTTATATCAGATTCCCTAATTAATATTTTTAAAAATCAGCTTGTAGTGAAATTGGAAAACAAATATAAATACAAGAGACAAGTAGTATATGAGATGAAGGCACGTTATAACTCTGAAAGGGTACTTTGAAGAGAAAGTATTAGACTTTTTAAAATAATTATTTTCAAAAATTTTCTGTGATAATTTTGATATAATTAAGAAACTGCAACAAACAATAACACATTACTTTTCAAATTCGTCTGAAATAAAATTTTTACTAGAAATTTTAGAAAATTATCATAACGATAAAAATCATAGAGGCATAGAAGAAACTTATTTAGAATTGAAGGATGAAATATATTACCTTAGCCTTAGTAGAGAAATACATAAATAAGTTCATCAATAATTGTTCTGTTTGTAATATGTGTAAATATGACGGACGACCTATAAATACAAAAATGTGTGTTAATGAAACACCAGTTCAATCAAATGAAATAATTCATATAGTTCTTTGGTTTCTGAATAAACAAACTACGTTTTTAACCTATATTGATAAACTCTCAGAACACGTCTCAGTAAATCATTTGATTGATAAAAATTCAGTCTCAATTTTAGAAAAACTTAGAGTAAGATTCACGATTTTGGGAAAAGCAACTAAAATTAACGAATTTAATATAGCATTTATTAGAGACTACCTAAACTCAGAAGACGCAGATATTGAAATGTTTCATTTAACACTTAATTAACGTATTAGACTATTTACGTTAAAACGAAATGGTAAAGACTTAGATGACAAAGCCCTTGTTTATAAATCTGTTCAAATATATATTGATTCGATACACTCAACAATTTTATAAAAAACTGATGATCTTCTTCATAATAAGTTCGACAAATCTATTTGGGAAATGTTTCATAATAAAATATATTCTGATAAAATTGATTGAATTGGAAAATTTAACGAGAATAGAGAAGATTGCCATGAGTTTAAGGAAAAAGAATTAGTGAAAAATCTTGGATTTCAAAACTTAAAACAGAATCCTAAATTTATTATCAAACAAGTAAAGGAAAAAAATAATACTCATTTTGTTGATGAAAAAATTGTAAAAGAGGCAAATAGTAAAAAGAATTTTTAGATACCAAAACGATACACAAAAGAAGTTAAATTTAATAGAAAAATTATTGGAAGAAATTATACAAAAAATTAATAAAAATAAATGTATTCATATAATAAAAATAAAGTATATAGACGAAAATTGTACAGTAAAAAAAAAAAATTTATTAAAAGATAAGAGGGCGGATCAATAAGTCCGTAACTTTTCGAACTTCCCCCGTAGTTATATGAAATGCAACACTATTAGCATCATATACCACCTGTTGGTAGACTACTGTAAAATTTTGAGCAAGTTTCATCATTTACTTTGCGTTTAACAGCTGTTCAAAACATACAAAATCGTGCATTTTTCTATAAATTTAAAAAAGTGAATTTCGAGTGCTCATTAAACATTATTTTTTGCAAAAGAAAAACCGTCAATCAAACCAAGGAAAAATGGTTTACTGACTTTCGTTGTGGTCGCACAAGTACAAATGATGCTGAACCTTCTGGATGGCCAGTTGAGGTCAGTACACCCTAAAATGTCGAAAAAATCCACGATATGGTGTTGGCCGACCGAAGATTAAAAGTGGGTGAGATTGTTGATGCCATAGGCATTTCATATGACAGTGTGGTTTCGATTTTAAATGATCAGCTGGGTTTAAGAAAGTTGTATGCAAGATGGTTGACGCGTTTGCTCTCAATTGACCATAAACGTAAACGTGTGACAACATCAGAGGATTGTTTGGAGTTGTTTAACTGCAATCCGAATGAGTTTTTGCGACGTTTTGTAACTATGGATGAAACATGGATTCATTACTGTACTCCGGAGACCAAGCAGCAGTATAAACAATGGGTTTCTCCGGGTGAACCTGCTCCGAAGAAGGCCAAGGTAAGTTTGTCGACCAATAAGGTGATGGCAACAGTTTTCAAAAGGGAAAAACAATAAACGGCGAATATTATGCCAACTTATTAGACCGATTTAATGAGGATTTAAAAAGTTCCAAACCTAAAAACAAGAAATGGTGGAAAGAGATTCAGCTCCAACGATGAAATTATTGACAAAACAAATGCCTATTTTAAGGACCTCGAAAAATCCTATTTTTTACGCAAAGTAAATGACGACACTTGCTCAAAATTTGACAGTGTTCTATTAACAGGTGGTACTTATTGGAAATAGTGTTGCATTTCATATAACTACGAAGGAAGTTCGAAAAGTCACGGACTTATTGATCCGCCCTCGAATTTAATTAAGAAATTAAAAAATTGCTGTTAATTATTTACTAAAAATAAATAAATTTGTAAAGTTATTTATTTTTTTTTTTTATTTAAAATAATATACACTTAATTATTGTAATATTTGAAATTAAAACTACATGGGTATATTTTCATATTCCGGGAGTAATGTGTGTTCAAAGGGTGGAGGAGTTACATATTTTATGAATACCCTTAATAAATTAAATATATTTTCTTTTAACTCATTTATTGTTATTTTATTTTAATGTTCTTTTTTTAATAAATCTATCCATTTTCTTTTTAATTATCCAATTATCAAATATTTTCTTTTAATTACATAATTTATCAATTTCTTAAAATTACATTAAACTAGTTATTTTTTCAATCTATGCTAATGTTTATTTTAATGATTAGATCAATGATTTTGGGAAAAAATAAACATTGAAAAATTAATAAAAAAAATTGTTTTAATAAGATTATTATAGGACCTTTTATGAACAAAAACAAAAATATTAGAAAATAAATTAAAAGTTTTTTTGAACAAAAAAATTGTGATTTTTTGCAAAGCACAAAATTTTTAAATATATTTACGAAAAGTACAAAAATAAAAAAAGGTTGCAAATGAACAAGATAAAAGGTTTTTTCTCCTGAAAAGCTCACCGACGATATGTATAAAAAATGGTTAACTGGTTTTTTAAAGTAAAACTGTATTCGAAATTGTATTCTTAACATTTTCCGTTCAAAAAAATTTTTTTGTTCTCCAGAAAAGTAGTAAAAAATACAAAGGATTTTCCGTCAACGTACCGACGATACGTACTTTTAATAAAAATCGGTTAACCGTTTTTTTAAGTAAAACCGTATTCGAAACCATATTTTAAGCAATTTTTAATAATTTGAAAATCGGTTTTCTGAAAATCACGGCTTTTTTTTAATACACTAACCGAAATACAACAGTTCTATTAATTCACTACACGGTTTAATATTTTATTTGCACAATTATAATATGATGAGGTCATCAGACACAGAAGATTTCATATTGAACCTAAAAAAATCTGTTTTGAAAAATGACGATTCAGAATATAAAGTGATTTTTAATCCTGCCGTACTCCCACATATACATATAATTATGTAGATATGTACTCATATTTCATATTGCGGCTCATATTTTTTTATTTAGTGCAAAAATACAACTTTTATCTTAATTTTCTAGGGCATGAGTGTTCCTTTTCTTCACTTTAGCAAATTTTGAACTCTGACACTTTTGCGTTGTCGTTGAGGAGGGGGTTATAACCTAGTAATTGCTCTTACTTTACAAAAGCGAGAAATAAAAACAACAAAAACATTTTACCTGATAAAAATATTTTCCAACAAGTATTTTGTTTAACGTATAAGTTCAACTACCACCCTCTTACATAAACACAAATACTTATAAACAAACACACTCATATCAAAAAAAGTTACAGTTAAGTTTATGTTATTATTTTTTAAGTTTTAGTTTCAGTTTTTGCCGTTGTTAAATGGTAGGAGTGTGTAATTCATAATTCATACAAACATAAATTAACGTCAAATTATTCTTATTAGTGATATTAAATTTAAGTAAAGAACGTAAGAATAAATGAATGAAAAGAAAAAAAGAAGTTTTGATATTGTTTTTACCCGATGTTTTTCTTTGACTCCAAAAGTTACCGAAAAATCTTCATAGACATAAATTCATTTAGTTTATTTAAGAACTAGATTTTTCCGGTTCGCTTCGCTATCCCCTTTGATGAGATAACTAATATTTACTTCGTATGGGGGCTACTACTCCACCTAGACCTATCCCCCCTATTAAAAATGTAATAATTTCCCCAGTAAATAGCTTCATTGGTAACGTGCAAAAATGAAAAAAGAGCTGTTTTTAAAAGTAGGCGCAAATGTGGGTGTAACACCCAATCGAAATCTAATTCTATAACCACCTCCGGCACTGATACTATCTGTGTGTCAAATTTCGTGAAAAGCATTTCAGCCGTTGAGACGTGACTGTATATATATATATATATATATATATATATGCACATACATATATTTTGAAAATAGCTTCACTGTAAAATGTAGCAAAGTTTAGAAATAAAATTAAAAATAAAAGAAGAATTTTATTTTTTATTTTATTTGTTAAAATTTCTATTTTACAATTATTTCTATTACTCTACGTCTACACGAAGACATTTTTATTCTTAACATTAGAATGAACGTCAGCAGAATAACGGGAAAATAATTTTTTTCCAACTTTGTGTTAAGGGGTGGAGAAAAGTACATGAGAAATTTATATGTTAAAATGTCTTATTTTATAAAAAATTTTAATTTATTTCGCATTTTTATTCTTCATTTGTGTTTTCAAAACAATAGATTTCTTATTGGTCCACACGTAACATTTTAAAGAGGGAGACAGAATTTGATAATTGCCAACATAAAAATGTCTACATGTAGACAAGGGGTTATGTGCGTACTTATTTTTATATACTTACACAAAACATTACAGTTAGGGTTAAACATATTGATTGTTTTAAACAATTTTTATTATTATAAAAAGACAAAATTACAGGATTGTTAAAAACTCCTGATTTTTTAATTTGAAATTAAGTCAAAAACTTAAAATCAAACAATAGCTTTGTTCCCGTACTTTTTGGGTAAGGTGCGGTAAAACCATAAAAAGCAATTTTTTCTCTTACAAAAATACAACAACGTACAAAAGTACGGGAACACAAAAATCCAGATTGTTTACCCGGAAATAAAACATAAAACTGTTTTAATAATTTGTATGTGAATGTAATTTTATTTTTCAGAATATTTGAATGTTTTTATTTTTTTAATAAATCTTTCCTGTTAATGTATAAACACAACAAACCCGGTACGGTAACTTTCAAACAAATTTAATAAAAAATTCGCAATGCGGCTCGGATTAAAAATAAATTTTATTTTAAATTTTCCTCGGATTTTTTGCTGTTTTCATTTTCTTACAAAAAATATTGCCGTATTTTTAAAAATTTATATGTATTTCGAAAACAAAATTGAAAAATGTCTAAAGTAAAAAAACAAATGAAAAAAAGATAAATAAAATTTTTATTTATTTTATACTCCCGTCAAACCTTTTATTTAATTTAACAATGCGGACTATATAAAGGAATACGGACTTGTTTTGTTTATACATTTAGTAAAAAAAAAAACAAATAATATTTACTAATTTTGGTTAAAATTTTTTATTGTATATTTTTTAATTATTTGACAATTTACATAATATACTTGAAGAAATATTCTGGGCTGTTTCTAACAAGAAAAATAAGAACATTAATCTCTCAAAATAGCTATCATTTTCCCCATTTTCGTATACAGGAACACTTTTCGGTGACACTGGGATCCCACGTGCCCTAATTTAGAGTATTAGCTTTGCTCCAGTACTCGTCAAATTTGCAGGTTTTAGTTAGAATTAAAAAAAAAAAAAATCTGCGTCCCTTAAACAAAAATAGGTGAACAGATGGAAATTTACGTGCTGAACACCAATCTGTATTAGTATAACTTGTATTAATATAAAAGTTTATCCAATTTAAATAAATGAAACTCCAATAGATGCCAACTAATTATAACCTTCAAATTATCTTAGTATTATTTTGCATCCGCTCAGTAGTTTCGGAGTAATTTGGAAATTAGTGGCGAAAAAAATTTTAGTCGTTAAAAATTAATAAAAAGTTAAAAATGACTCTTTTTAATATTTTGTCATAGAACTAGATACATAAATATATTATGACTGAAATAAGCCACATATCACGAAAATTTGTGAACAAAAAATGATTTTATTCACAATTAACAGAAAACACCTTTAATTTCCCGATCTTTTTTAATTTTCAAACAATAGCAATTTTTAGATTTGCTACTATTTTCATTAGTTGAACAAGTGAGACCCAAATAGTAAACGTATCTTTTTTAAAACTGAAAAAAGAAAATTTGATCAATTACTTAATCTACTGATAATCAACTTGAATGAATATTCACATAGTAAATGTCGTGAAAGAGTTTTGTGGATATCGATACAATATTAAGTAATATTATTGTTCTTATTTAAAAAAATATGTTCCATAAAAAAGTGTCATATTTGCGACAAATAAATAGAGATATCAGAAATTAAATAACAGAATATTTACTCACATTGATATTATTCAAACATTTTTATGTAAGTTTCGTAAATCTCTTTAAAAATTAATTTCACATGGTCAATTCTGCGATGTACTCCAATTGATTTTTGGGAGCACAGGTTCTTAGCGGAATCGGGGGAACTGGGTGAACCTCCAAAGTTGATCACCTCGGGTATGAAATTTTGTTAAAAAATTGCATTTGATTTGATTGAAAAAAAAAATTACACATAGGTAGTCCTTATAATTCCCTACAAAAATACGCTTACATGTGTGGGATATCTCTTTTACTTTAAGAGCTATTTAGACCGAAGTAAAATTTTTACCCATTTTTTGGCGTATTTTAATTTAGTTTTTTTTTTTAATTTGGTAGGCTCAATTTGAGTCCTAAAATATTCTAAAATATTCCCTGGATTCTGCACAAAATTCTAAATAATTTTCGTGCTAGAATCATATACCTATGTGGTTCCCATAAAAAACTATTTTATTTTTAAGTAGAAAATTAAAAAAAAATTGTGATTTTTCTCAAAAAGGTAGCGATATTTTTTCACTTCAAGTTTTCCCCGAACTGGAATTTTGAGTATTTCGGAATAAAAAGCGGAAATCTATTAACGTTTTTGTTTTAAGGACAACTCTTTTTATATAATACTAATATTTAATAATGATAGCTTTAATTTTATATATTTTATTTAAGTTTAAATATTATTTTTTTTTTTTTACAAAATAATACTAAACATCAAAATTTTAGATTTTTTGTAAGATTTAAGGAATAAATTTAGCTCTAATACCTTACCATTTATATGTCATTATTTTTCAAGTTATAGCCTTTCCAATGATATAAAATACTTGCATAAATAGTTTATACATTCGTTTAAAAACTAACTGAAACTTGACCCCCTTCAGCAAAATTTTCAAATTTTCCTTCAATTTCTATGGTAAATGTTTTTAATGGCGACTTTTTAAGACTATGTGATAAATGACGAGAAACTAAGTTGTTTCAAGTATCTCGAACAACAAAAAAATTAATTATTTTGAGATAGTTTCACAATGTAGTGACGTAAAAAACGACCCCGAAGAATTTATAAATCAACCAAAACTGTTTAAAACTAAAGCTAATGATAAAGTTAATAAACAACTGTTTAAAATATAAAATGCCGAAACTTTTTGGACCGGATTTGGAAAATTAAAAAATAGATTTGATAAATACTTACATCCTAATTTATATTTTTACTTTGGTTCATAGTATTGCCTCGCCGGAACGTCTTTTTCTCAAAATTATCACTAGTGAAAAATAAATTGTGAAACAGACTTAAGGTCAACGCTTGTGAATCCATGCTATTCAATATAAACCTGATACTAACATGTGTATGTGATTTATGCACGTTAAAGTGATTTTCTGAAGAGGGTTTTATTTTTATATGGGAGCTATGGTCAATTATGGACCAATCTTCATGAAATTTTTTCCAAAGATTGATATTTATAAAATTTCCTTGCACTGAATTTCATTAGAATATTGCTATATTTAAGGCATTTATGAGCTATGCACTTATGTATATAGAATGCTGCAGCACACATTTACGATAGAAATGAAGGAAAATGTACAAATTTTTCAGTTTCAGTTAGTTTTTAAACGAATATGTAAATTATTTATGCAAGCATTTGATATCATTAGAAAATTGAAAAATAATAATGCGAAGATAGTTAAGAATTAGAACTAAATTTCTTCATTAAGTTTATCAAAAACGTTTAATTCTGATGCTTAGTGTTATTTTGTAAAAAAATAATAATGTTTGATCTTAAATAAAATCTATATAAATAAAGTTATCATTATGAAATTTTAGAATAAAAAATGTTGTCCTTAAAACAAGAACATAAATATATTCCCACTTTTCTATTCCGAAATATCCAAAATCCCAGTTCGGGGAAAGCTTGTATTAAAAATTGAATTTGAAGTTTAAAATGATAAATTTTCTGACTGGGTGTTTTATAAAATTCTATTTCAATACATTTTTTATTTAAGATAATATAACGTCGGGTGTTCCTATACGAGCAAACACTTCAACATTCTGGTGATTCGCAAAATTCGAAATTTGTAAATGTGATCAAAAGTGAGGTGTAGTGATTTATAAAATAAGGGCATAAATTTAAAAATTAATTTTAGTAAGAGTTTTTCTTATTAAAATCATATTTTTTTCCTAAATATTTTTAAAAGATTATAAAATATGGGTATATTATTTTTAGGTATCATTTAATGTATATACACCATTAATATTGATGGATACAAAATTAAGATTTGTTTGGGATTATCAACATAAATGACAGAGCAGCAGTCCTTTTCCAATTGTCGTAGAAAGTTAAAATTTTGCCAAGATGTTATAAATGATGACCCCCTTCGTAATTGAGGGTACGTTTAAATTTAGTCCGCAAAAAATAATTTTGGACCACCCTTTATAAAACACAATATTTTCTATATTTCTCCAGTTAAAATTTATATGAGAAATTAATGATTTGTCGGGCTCACTACTTACTTTTTCTCTTAACTTTTTTAATATTTTGTCAAATTCCTATGAGAGAAATTCAGCATATTGTTTATACCACTGATTTATAACGTATATTTAAAATGTCTATAAGATTCTTTCAATCACTTATATTTTTCTACTTATTGGGTTTTACGTCTAACATTTTATTAAGATGTTTAATGGAATTCATACCATAGAATCATCCCATATAAATCATCTAATTAATTATGCATAAAAACGTACTAATGAAATTGTCGTTAAGATATAGTTCCCAGCTGGGCTTTTAGCTTAATTTACTTTAAAATAATACTAAAACCTATAAGATTTTGTTAAAATTTACGCAGTTTAGTTCCATTTAAGTGCTTTTAAAATTTTAACCACAATGAATTAAAAATACATTTTTGATTCTGCAGGATAATTAAACCCGCTTTCAATGCTTCAATAAAAAATGTTGATTTTTTCAAGCCTGTTTCGAAATCCCACTTTCCAACTTTTTGAAATTTTTATTAAACAAATTGCAATAAACTTCAAATAAACCACAAGAAGTAAAACTAATAAAGAGTTTGGTGAAGGCCTTGTATAGCTCAGTCGTACATGCGATTTGAATTCTGCGGATTTCGGCAAAAAGTCATTTTTAGCTATAAAATCATTTTTTAAGCTAATATTCAGGCTAATCAGAATTATTACATACTAAATTAAACCATATCTCAGAAAATATATTTTTAAAAAAATTGATCAAGAATAGCATATAAAATACTAAAGTCGAATATATAAATTAGAAGTACTTATTTTAATTTTTTTTTAGGACAATAGCGAAAAATATTTATTTTGACCTAGGAGGAAATAAAAAGTCAAAATTGAAAAGTATATAGGATTTGGTGCAGTCTAATGTATAAACTATACATATATATATATATATATATATATATATATATATATATATATATATAACATATGCGTCACAGCTCACAGCATCAAATTTTAAATATATATGTCTGCAGTTATTTGTGAATAATATCATTATTTTTTCATCAATTTTCATGTTGTATGGCTTATTTTAATTGTAATATATGAAAAGCTACAGAATAAAGCGTACATTTTGCCCTTTTTTCATTATTATGACTATTATTATTATGACTATTATTATTATTATTATTATTATTATTATTATTATTGTTATTATTTATTTCAAAAGCTATATTTTTCCTAACAAAAAAAAAAGTATTTTTGGATGATTTAAAACATTTTGTGAAAATATTTCTATTAAAATACAAAAATTTATATACTGCTCCGTACTTTTTTTTAACAAAATGTACTTTTTACATCTAAAAGTCCTTTGATCTCATCCATTCTTAAAATTTGTTGTGAAGAATTGATGAGGTTCCAAGTTCAAAAAAAATTTTATTCTGCGGTTCCTCATATAAATATATATATATATATATATATATATATATATATATATATGTATATTTATATTAAAATCCACTGTTATTCTTAATTCAAATTGTATTTTTATTGCCACCATAAGAAAATATGGGAGTATATTAAGTTTGTCATTCCGTGTGTAACATGTCGAAGCAATTATCTAAGACCCCTTAAGGTACAGGGGAACGAAATTTAGCTTAGGTATTTCTCTTTTACAAGGTATTTCTCTTCTATATTGTATTGAAAATGGGCAAAACCAGTTAATAACCAAAAAAGTTATGCGAGCATTACTGAAACAAATTTGTGGTCATCGTAACTCCAGTTCATGCTTTTCCGCCGATTTCTCTTAAACAAACTCTAAAAGTATTAAACATAATAAATTCTGGCAAGACGAATATAACATACTTATCATCAAATATTCAAGATAGTATAAAATTAAAAAAAAAATACCTTTATTTAATTATCAATCCAGTCTGCAGATTATATATAATGTAATGAGTTGGGAAATGTCGTCCTGATTACGGTATAATCCGTATTATCGATTTTATACGGTATATCAAAATGTGGCCGTTCATAATTTTAAAACTTTACCTCATTATGTATTATTTTTCCTAATTTAATACCCAAACAAAATTCGCAAACATTCATAATTGGCAATTGCTAATTATGAATTAAAGATGCCTTTCAGAATATCACTTAAACGTGAATAAATTCTACACAAATATCAATACGCTAACAAAATTGTGATAAAATACGAGTATTTAATAAATTTAAAATTTGAATATTTAAATATAATTCAGATATATGTTTAAATAGAATAGGTTCATAATTTACTATGGGTTCCATATTTGATCATTTCTCGAAAATCACATGTGTAGATCCCACAGGGATATTGGTAGGTAATATTTGGAAAAATTAAGTTTTTTAGAAGCAATAAGCACAGTACCAAATTTTATAAGATACGCACCACTACTACCCATAGCTCTCATATAAGGCCCACTTCCGTACAAAATTAAAAAAAAAAAAATTCTAAAAGACGATGAAAAGTAAGTCGCCTACATAAATGAATACCAAGATAGGTAACGTGCTCTGAATGGGGTATTCTTACACTATTAAGTGTAACAGGTCCACAGTTTCCTCTTCTTAGGGTAAACGTAACATGGCTACTTTTAACCATGTGTGGCTTTTCATGGGAACTGAGTATTGCTGTATCATCAGTAAATGTAAAAATAGTTAGTTCATCGCATATAGGCAAGTTGGAAGTGTAAATTAAGCAGAGGGTAGCTCCAAGAACACTTCCCTGTGGAAAACCCTCTTTTATCTCAAATTCTTCTGTCACAAACTCACTATACCATACTCTGAATATACGGTCAGATAGATAAGACTCTAGCAATTTTTGGGTGTATGGTGGTAGTAAACATTTAATTTTATATATTAGACCTTTTTACGTACTTTGTCAAATGCTTGTGCGACATCTAAAGAATAGCTGAGCAACACTTCTTTAATTCAAAAGATTTCTTTATCTCTCTAGTTAGACGATTTACCTGTTCTATAGTTCTGTGCTTTTTACAGAAACCAAACTGGTGAACTGCGACGATATTTCTATCGTTCAAGAATGGCATAATTTTCTTTTGAAATACTTTCTTCAAAAGCTTCGAAAAACAAGAAAGTAGGCTAATAGGTCTATAGGGTGACGGTGAAGTTAAATCTTTTGCGAGCTTTGGTATCATTTTAATTTGAGAAGTTTTTCAAATTTTTGGAAAGAATCCTAGTTTCATGATCGCATTGAACATAATAGACAGTAAGGTAGGTAGGTTTTTAATCATTGATGGTGTAATTGAATCATATACAGGAGATTTTTTACATTTATTTACTTTTTTTAGATGATGTTCTGTGGGATAACAACAATAATGTCATCATCTTTTAGTATAGTTTCAGGTGTCTCTCTCAATACAAAATCATTTGTTTGGGGATTTGATTGAAAGACTAAGCTCAACGGACATAGGTACCATCAGCTTTCCTTAATGGACTTAGTACGTTTAACCCTTTAATATAGTTTCCAATTTGACGATCATCTTCTGCTTGAAGGACTCTTTTTAGTTTCTTATTTACCATGGTCAGCCTCAGCTTTGCAGCAGGTGATGTGCTTTGTTGCGATGTTTTCTTTTTTCAAGAAGAAGTTTTTCGATATCAGAATTGGATATATATATATATATATATATATATATATATATATATAAATAGCATTTCTTAGAAATTTGACTCTTAGAATGTTCCAGAGCTGAAGCAATTAATGACGTAAAGTCATCGATCCAGTTATTTATATCTTCCTCACACTCAAAATATGGATCTGTGTGAATATGACTACTGATATCTTTTTTATATTTCAACCAATTTATTGTATAGTAAGTGATATTAGGTAATTTTGATGTATTAGTTCTTCCATAATAAATTAATATTATTGGAGAATGATCAGAAGATAAATTTCTGTAGTTATCGAATTTTGATTAATATTTTTAGATCAGCCGGTCAGTATGTTGGCTGTCCAGACGACACAAAATCCAAGCCATTTCTGCGATCAACTAGAATCTTATATAGCTGTCTAACTATGGCGACTATAATGCCAGTAAGTATGTTTGGCATTACAGTCGCCACATGCCAGGAAACGATCTCCAAGTGTAATAAAGAAATGCTCAAAGTTTTCTTTTCATTAAAGATCGTGGTGCACAATAAATTGAGCTAAGGATTAAATTCCCAGAAAACCATTCAAGATAAATGGATGTTGTCTTCATACAGCCTTTTCAGAATATCTCTAGAGCGTAATGTCGTAATCGGTTTCTAATTAATATAGCAGTACCGCCATGCTTTACCTTCCGGATGGTTTGCACAATGGAATAAATAACTTGAAATATAAAAATTATATTTATTGGTTAGATGATTCTCTGAGACTAACATCACATCGATATTTTGTTTTTTCATGAAGTATGATACCTCAGATTTGCGTTGGTTAAACTATTTGCATTCCAGAAACATACTCTCAAATAACTAATTTTTTTGTTAGCAGGATTTATATCATTTGATTCTGCGCTCTTAAAAGCTCTTCTATTGTGTTTTTCATAGACGACATAAAGTTTGTCAAATTTTGATTAAGGGAGGTAATACTCTGCGTGTTTGCATAAATGTTTCTAACCATATTTTGGGAAGCATTAGGCAGTTGGAAACTGGTTTTTAAAACATTGGTATTTGATACATTTTCAATTTTGTCTACATTCAATTTCAATTTACCCGTTCGTTCGTACGGATAACTCCTGAATTAATTTAATTAGAAGCGATTTCATACTTTAATTCAACAATACCTGTTCTCATTTGATTTTGCCATTCTCTTAATCTTTTTAGTAATTCCTTGAAAACTGGGCAACCTCCGTAATTAGATCAATGATCGCCACAGCAGTTACCACATTTTATCTTGAGACCTTTCTTTAAAATATCACATGGTGAAGAAGCATGAAGGTCTCCGCATGTAACACATACTGTATGCAAAGTACAATAATTTTTAGTGTGTCCAAATTCTTGTCAATTACCACATTGCACAGGACGATTTCTTTTAAGAGGTTCCTCTATAGTGTTTCTACGATTCAACAAGTATCGTAAGGAGTATATAGCATGAGTTTTGTTCCAACTCAAACCTAAACATAGGCTGGGCACCTATTCTTTATTAAAAATATTGACAGTAACTCTTACTTGGTAGCCCAATTCTTTCAAGGCTTCCTTGATTTCTATTGGCTTAACACTGGACTCTATACTATTATTATCAATAAGATCAATAAATGATTTTACCAAATTATTTGAGCTGGGCTCACGAAGATATATTGGTGGGGGTTTCGACGGTTTTTGAGTAGAACCACCATCCTTTCTATGATGATTATTTACATCTTCACTCAATTGTGCAAAGCGATCTCTCACTAGATTTTGTTGTCAGTGGTTTATCAACAGTATTTAGCTGTGTTGATTTTAAAGCTATTTTTTGTTGTTGTTGATTATAATTGATTTTTCATGTTTTCTTTTGTGCTTTGTTCTAAACAAGTATTAATTGGTGTTATTTCCTTCATGTAATTTTATTACGGGGGGACAAGACCTTGCTCGTTCAAGTGGTTTGACGGTTAAATAATTTTTGTAATATTCTGGACCACAAATATTTTTTTTTTTTTCACTCTCCCCGTTAAGAAATATATAAGTATTTCTGCCGTTTACACTGAGCCGTCTCTCATCATGAGAATTCTCTCTTTTAAACTAATTATAACACTTTAATTTTTTTCTTTCAAAGATCTTTTTTGTTTTCTTTTTGTTTAACACAGAGTAATGTTATTTTTAAAGTTATTAATATATTAAATTATTAAATATTAACACTTATATTTCAAAAGAAAAAAAAGCATCCATGTTTTATCACCTTTGCAGCACTTTTATCCAATGATCAAGCGAATAAAATCAATAATTCTTTTTATTCATAATATTTATTAATATCTTAATCGCGATAATTTCAAGATTATATTACTTATATTACTTATTACTAAAAAAAATGCGAGCATTTTAAAGGCGAAAAAGTATCCAGGTACCGGGTATTGATCCTGCATGTAAATCTTAGTAAAAAATATGTCAAATAATTTTAAAACATTAGATAAAATCTATTAATTAAATACTAATAAAGACTTTCTATGTAATATGTACATATCAGTATTCTTTTTATAAAAAAAAAATTAAAGGTAAGTAAGAACAAAAGAACTAAATAGTAAGTAACATAATATTATTTTCTAATGAAGAACTAATTTCGATTTCAAGGAATTCTATTTGTTTCAATTTTAATGAATAACACAATGAAATGAGGCTATCAATAGAATCATTGTTATTACAAGTGCATTCTTACATAACAAGAATATTTTGTTCTTTTTCGTTTTAATATATAAAAAGTAATTGGAACATTAGTAATGATTATTTCTTTTCCTCATCATTGTCAATGACTTCTTAACTTTTTTACGGACAACAAGAAAAGAATTCAGTTGTCATTGTTGACAATTTCTCATGTTTTTATTCGCCAAGTTGCTAATTAAGGTAAAGTTGTTTCATCTTCACAATAACTTTCTATTCCGGATGCTTTTTATTACTAATTTTTATTTGTTAGCAATTGCATACAAAAACCTAAAGGAATTATATTTTCTAAGAACTGACGATAATACGAAAATGGAAATAGTATCTAAACCTTATACATATTTCCGCAACTACTGATATAAAATACTAATAATAAATTGAATAGATAGGGGAAAATGGGATATTGTGACGTATAGGGTAACGAAGAAAATTTTTAAATTTTTACGTATTTTTCTTTTTTGCCACTTTTATAAATTATATTTCATCCATGAAACCTCTCATTTTATTGCTTTTCTGTAAGCATACAAACTTGGTATGATGTGACCCATGCAAATGGCCGCTGCACTTAAAATGTACGAAAATTATTTGAATGAGACTATTCCAAATACGAGAAATAACAGCCTATTTTTATAGATTTTGTTTTATTATCTCGTAAATTCAAAAATCATGTAAAGACATTTAATTTTCACTAAATATCTTCAAACTTGCCATGTTTACTATGTTCCATTTTCCCCTAACATTTCCACATTGTGCCCAAAAGTAATTGATTTGGAAGAAAAACGCCGAAAAGTAACATCAAAAGATAAATCAGTCTTACTATTTTTATGCAAAACGATAGACAATAATCCATTCTATATAACAGTTCCATTGCAAGGTTCAGAAGATTATTGGTTGGTATTTTATTGTAGTTAGATTAAAGTATGTTCCACTTTACCCCATTCTCCCCTTCTAATAAACTCAATTACATTTTTATATATATGACAGACTTAATACAATGCTTAAAATAAAAAGAAAATTATGTTTATATTATGTTTAGCTAATTCTTTTTCAAAAAACTATACCGATATTTTACAAAGATTAAACTGTACCATAATATGTATTTTTAAATCCTAAATTCTGATTCTTGGAAACAATTTAAAATTTACACTAAAATAATTAAATAAATTTCTATAAAAATGAAAAAAAAATATTATGATTCGAATTAAAATCAGATAAAGAAAAAGATATTTGATTTGGAGGAGCACAGTACACTAGCGGATTAAGAAGGTAGTGGGTGAACCTCCAAAGTTGGTCATCTCGGGTATGCCATTATTAAATACATAGATAGTGCTTATAAATCTCTATATATGCAGGTTATCTCTTTTGGTTTAAGAGATATTTAGGTCGAAGTAAATTTTTCCTTCATTTTTCCCTCATTTTTCCCCCGTTTTCTTAAATTCTTTTAAACTTGACGGGCTTAATTTGGGTCCAAAAATCTTTTATAAATATATAGATATATAAATATATAGATCCGATATTAGTTCGAAGTTTAAACTTAAAAAAAATAAAAAAATTTTGGCTCTTTTTCCAAATAGTTGGTAATATTTTTTCATTTCTAAAATTAGTTTTTTATTCAGTCCTATTTAATTCTTTTTAATGCTTTCAATAGAAATTTTAACGAAAATATGTGAAAAGAAATTCTGAAGGTGCTTGGATAAACGGTATCCTCACAAGCCCTGTCCAAAATTTGCCAATTTTCCACAATTTGTTTGAATTTGTTTGTAAAATTCTCAAATCGCAAAGCTGGAATCAAAACCAAATTTTGTTAATTAAATATTTCTATATCTTGTGAAAAAAAAACACAAAAAGTATTTTCTGACGGACGGTTTTAAAACGGCACGGTGACGGATTCAATGGAAAAATTTCCATTTTTAAAAGATACTTTTCCCGGATTGAAATTTTGGGCATTTTGGAACAAAAAAGTAGGAGTTTTTTAATTTTTATGTAATTTTTAGCACTTTTCCCATGCATTTTATGAAAAATTTTACCTTTATATTACCACAAGACTACACCTGAAATTAACGCTGATATAATATATAAGATAACACAAGAGTAACCATTTTGATTATATTATGTTAAATCTAAAATAAGGGGTACACGTATTCTAATAAATCTTTTTATTTAAGAAATTTGCTCTTTTTTAGCACAATTTTTATAAAAATATATTTTTAAATGTAAAATAACCATTAAAGGAAAACAATTTTACAAAAAACATTGTTTTAAGAAATTTCTTATCACAACAGCATCATAATACTTCTTATAATACTAATATTGTAATCTACACGTGAAACAGTTCTCTCAGAGAGTAAATTTGACAATCTCTGACAGAAAAATTTTACATATTCTGTTACGTGTAGATGGGCTGTTACACGTCTGCATTTTTCATACAAAAATGAAAACTTGGCAAAGGATGGAAGGTTTGTTATTATTTTTATGTACAGACGTAAGCTTTATATATAAGTATTTGGTGTCTCTAAACTCTTCTTTTTTTGATCCCAGCTTTTCGATTTGATAATATTACAAACAAATTTTAAAAAATTGTTTAAAATTGACAAATTTTGGATAGGGCTTGTGAGGAGACCGTTGTCCAAAGCGTCTTTGGACAACGCATTTTCGTTAAAATTTCTGTTAAAAGCATTAAAGAAATTATATAGGACAGAATAAAAATAAGACTAACATAACTTCTTATCAAATCAATATATTTATATGAATCTAGAAGCAATGTTGTCTAGAATTTTATAAAAAATCTATCATATATTTTAAAAAATTTTAGGATCTAAATTAAGCCCATCAAATTTAAAAGAATATAAGGAAACGAGGCCAAAAATGAAGGAAAAATTTATTTCGACCTAAATATCTCTTAAACTAAAAGAGATAACATGCACATGTAGGGGTATTTTTTGTAGAGATAAGCACTACCTATGTTTAAAATTTCTTTTCAAACAAATCACAAATCCATCCACAACCCCCTGACTTTCTAGGGTACAGACCACGTCAAATTTTATTCAGATATCTTTAACGGATCGCAAGTTACAGAATTATTTCCAAAAAAGAGTATCGCTAGTCCAATTATTATATATTTTGCACATAAACTCACAATAAAAAATATGTGTGCATAAATTGCTGAATAATGATGTTACCTAAACGTTCACAACAGTGTTCGAAGCTCTGTTGCCACTTTAGCATTTTTAAGGCTAAATCTGACGTTATTATTTTTCTTTTAGCCTCAAAACTTTCGTTTTGCTTCCAGATCTCTCTCTAGATTTTTTTTGCACAAAAGAGTATATATTTTACAAACATTTTCGCCTACAGCACGCCATTGTCCAAATAAAAAATAACATTATTGAATTTACGGACTTACAAAAGCGATTATTATTTTTTAATAAACAATATTAAAAAAAGAAACTATTTATTTAAAAAAAAAAACCCTTTTAAAGGCGAAAAATTACCAAGAAATTTGGAAATACTTATGGCCTGATTCAGTACGACAATCAACTTGTTTGAAAATAAAATTTGTATGAAAACTACTCAAAAAAATTTGAAAAAATGAGTAATTTTCATACAAATTTTATTTTCAAACAAGTTGATTGTCGTACTGAATCAGGCCATTAGAAGAACAAAATGCACTCAATTGTGAATTTTCACTCATTTAGGACTACATAAATTTATGTTTCTAGGTTCAATATAAAAGAAAGTTTAAAAAAAGAAGGACGATAAAATATCAAACAGCCCCTTCATATGAGATCTTATTTACTCAGAACTGATTATATATTTTTTTTCCATGCTTCTATGTTGAATATTATAGAAAATTCAAAAAATACCATCAGAAGAACGAACTACCACAAAGTCTCCTTTCTTGAATTTTTACCCACATAAGACTATACTATTCCTTTAATTTCATGTTTCTATGTTCAATATTACAGGAAATTCAAAAGTTCATTTCAATACCAAAAAAAAGTCTTTTGGATTCTCATTCACTTAGGATCATGTATCTTTAATTTCACGTGTCTGTGTTAAGTGTAGTACTAATTGAAGAAGAAGATAATACCACAAAGTAGGGTTAAGCAAATTGACTTTCGAATAAACGAATTTTCGATGAAAAAAACTCGAATTCAAGATCGTCTTTTTAGTTTCTTATTGCCAGATAGTCAAAAAGCCGAAAATAGTCGAAAAAAGTTGAAAATGGTCTGAAATTCTGAAAAAGTCAAAAATAGTCGAGAAGAGTCCAAAAAAAATTTACTATATTTGAAAGGAATAATTCTTTAGCAGTTTTTATTTAACTACATTATTTAACTGTTGGAAATAGTATCGTAAAAACTTATTTTTGTGTTTAACCAACAATTTCGTTGCATACACATATTGTCTTTTAATTAATCAATATATTTATGTGGTAAAAAGGAAAAACTACATAACTGATTTTTATTACTTTTCAGGAGACCGTTTAGTTTCCTTTACATAAATTTCGTTTCTATTCGTAAGGAATTAAAAAAATATTTTTGATTTAATTTGTGTGAAAAAAATAATTTTTCAACATTTCTGAATTTTAAATATATTCAACATATAGTGTTGTAAATTGATTTTTATACTATTCGCATATATGTGGAGTACATATAATTGTTTTTCACCAAAATTTCTACGGGAAGTGTTCTAGATTACAAATCTTCAAACCATGGTTCATGTCTTCGTGAGCATATTTTTTCTGAAAATATAAATTTGACAAGTAATTCTGAGTGTGTGAGATGTTTTTTATTAAAATATTATAACTTAACTGTAATTGTGTTTTAGGTTTTTAAATGTTTTCATGTTTGGTGGAGTTGTGGCTTAGAGCCCCAAAGTTAAAAATTATTAAAAATTATGAAAATTTTAAAATAGAAAAAGTTGTTTGTAGAAAACTGAAAAGGAATTTACATTTTGCATATCTCTCATTTATTTAGCTCTTCAACACAGATGGCGATATTCTTAAGTCATATGCCCAAGGAGTTTTCGGAGACTATGTTACAAAATTCCGATTTAATAGTTAAGTTCACAAATATTAAGTATATTTCCAGATTAAAGCAAAAATTTTCAAAAGCCATAAATCCAATCTTTTTATATATTTATTAAATATATATTTTGTGAAGGGTATAAAAGATTCGGCCCAGCCGAATATAACACTTCCACTTGTTCAGATTTTAAATTGAAATTTTTCCAAATATAAATATACGGAAAAAGTACAAAAATTTTAAAATCAACGAAACCGTGTTAATGTTATAACAATTTAGAACATGTTTTCGTTTTTGGCAAAATAGCTAATAACATTGTATCAGTAACATCAAAGAAATACAAATTGCAAAGTTTTGTGGTCCACGGTCTTCATCATTATTAGTTACAGTTCTTCAAAGTAAAAAAATTAGATAAATATGATTGAAACGAACCAGAGTTTTTTTGTATTGTTATTTTTTTCCACAATTTCAAGCATTTGGTATTAGACCTACATTAGGAAACTACACTCCAGACATGAAAGAACAATATTACTTTATATGTTATTGGCTGTATCGCAATTCTGCGAAAAGTTTGACTATCGTAAATTTTGAAATGTAAATTTTAGCTTTTATTTTTTCTACTTTTTGGTTACTCTATGTGGCACTCTATGAAAATGCAATTTGATGTCATATATTTATAAAAGAGGTAATTCTACATCGTCGTGTATCTCATTAATGTGCCCTCGTGAATAACAGAGTTTAGGCTCTCGAAATTTTGAAAAAATAAGCGTTAATTTTTAAAGAACTACAGTCTTTTCCAAGCTCAACCTCGGAACTACTTTCAGATAATCGGTTTCCTGCGTGAATTGAGTTTTTTTTAGATTTGGTATCGTATGATCGGAAGGGCATTTTTCTGTAGTTGAACGCGAAAATAGTTTCAAAAGAAAAACTCCACGTATAATGTTTAGAACTGAAAAAGGATGCCGAACGTTCATAAATAACTTCCTGAAAATTGTAACAGGTGGATTTTGGTTGGATTATTAGCTCTCTTAATCAAATTTAGGATGTAAAAAAAAACAAATACATAAATAAATGCCGGAATGGATAAAAAACCTATCGTAATCACGAAAAATTTTTTGAAAAATGTTCAGTAAAAATTAAGGATTTGTATGATTTCAACCCCTGTAACTTTTAAACTATTAATTCAGCTTTTCTTTCGATATGGAATAAAAAATCTTTAAATCATATATATATATATATATATATATATATATTTATATATATATATATATATATATATATATATATATATACATATATATACATCAACGCTATTTAGTATCAAGAACAGCTGGCTTTAATGAATGACAGCATAGTCATAGTGATTTTTTAACATTTAATTACACAAATTTTTATCAAAGAAGTGTGCATAGATTTTCTCGTTTTTTAATTCTATAAAATATTTTGATATAATTTAATAATGTGACAATTAAACAAATTTTTTTTTAATGATATCAACGTGTAAGAAATGAACTACCATAACATATATGATAGTCAAAAATCAAAATTTTGAAACCTACAAAAATGTATACAAAATACAAATTAATGGGGGATTGATACGTTTTAATAAAGAACATAATCGGGACCATAATTCTGATTAAACCTACCTATAGAATATAGAGTAAAAAAAAAAAGCGCGTATAGATTTTTGATATTTATTTGAACTGCATTAAAAGTTGCAAATATTAATTATATAACTATAAAATAAATACACACCGAAAAAATTTAAAAGTTACATTAAATTCAAATGCGTTTTTATTTATGAGTGCCACTTGATTCCGATATATTCTATAATAATAACTGCAGATTGGCATACAGTTTAAAACTCCACGATCTCTGGTCGTGAATACTTTTTATGCAAATTTTTTCGCTTAACTAAATAGAATAGATGTACTTATTATAAATATAATTTCCCATAAAATGTAAAAAAAAAAAAAATGGTAGTATAAAGATTTTAAAATGTAATTCGGGAAAATGTTTATGATCGCGCGATATTTTAGTTTTATTATGTACCGTTCATATTTTTTCTCCCCATATATATCTATATATATACACACACATATATATATATATATATATATATATATATATATATTTTTTTTTTTTTAATTTTAATTAAGTATGAGTAAGGAATTCTTTTAATATTAATCAGGAGGGATATGATTTGAATTTCTTTCAATATAAACGGCTAGAGAATTTTTAATTTGATAGTTTTTAAATAGTTTTTATTCAAAATGGGACGTGGTAAGGCTCTTAATAACTCTGAAAAAGAAAAAATTCTGATTTTGAAATCTCAGGGTCAGAATCCGGTCCAAATAGCCAAAAACATTAATAGAGGAAAGACAGTTGTGTACAATTATTTAAATAACGTGGATAGATATGGAAAAAACATGAAAAGGCGGAAGAAAATGGCAATAACTCCAAAAGAAAGACGAAAAATTCTTAGAATTGCATCAAATTCTGCCATATCGGAGTCAGTGCCAGTCTAAGAATAGTGCACCGTATTTTAAAGTAGTGCCCATGCATAGTCCGACGAAAACTGCAAAAAAACCACCACTTAATGAAAAAAGCAAAACAACGTCTACATTTTGCCAAAAATACAATGACATGGTCCAACAAATGGTTTAAAGTTGTATTTTCCGATGAAAAAAAGTTTAATATTTATGGTCCCGACGGGTATAACTATTACTTCCATGACCTAAATAAGGACGAATTATTTTTACGCCGCAGACACAGCTGAGAGGGCGGAATAATGGTATGGGGTGCCATTTCGTATTATGGTACCATAGAATTGGTTTTTATATTCAACAAAATGACTGCAACGACTTACAAAAACATTCTGGAGGAAGCATTTCCAAAATTTAATGATTTCTTTGGACCCATACCTTGGACGTACCAACACGACAACGCTTCGATTCATACCGAGAGAGCAGTAAAACAATGGATTAATCAACAAGGTGTTCAACATTTGGATTGGCCCCCATATTTACCAGACCTGAATCCAATGAAAATGTCTGGGGTTGGCTTGCAAGAAAAGTTTATGAAGGAGGAAAACAATTTGATACGATAGAATCCTTAAAGGATGCAATAACGGAAGCATGAAGTTCAGTTTCGCCAAATTACTTAGAGTCAAGTCGATGCCAAATCGCATTTTTGAGGTTATTTCTAAAAATGGTGGCAGTACTCATTACTAATTGAATGCTAGAAGATAATAACTTTCATTTTTATAAACTAAAATTTAAAAATAAATTACAGTTTGCTTTGTATTAAAATATTACTTATTCAAGTGACACACGAAAAAGTACCACAGAAATACATGTCTATAAATAAATGCATAATTTTAGTTTAACAAAATAAGTATATTTTTTATTTCTTCAGGAAACTAAAGCCAACACTTTGAAATTTGGTTGCGCAAAAAATTATTTTTTTCTGAACTTTAGTTTAGGAGATATACTTAATTAAATTTAAAAAAATGTGATTCCTTATTCAAGTGGCAGGCAGTATATATATATATATATCTTAATTTTTGCGTGCAACGCAGCTAGAAATGATAATATTATGATTGTTTCACAAGATTTATTAGTGTAACCTGTAAATAAGTAAAATTTTAAATTTCGAGAATTTTTCATTTTAGACCTCAATAATTTTTTGACCCTCTATTGAAAATTATTCACTCTAATGGATTTTAGACGTTGAAGCAGTATTGGTTTTTGCTTGTTCAAAGAAAAATAAAGTCCGAAAATATTTTTGTCGATTTTTATGAAAATACTATGAAATTAAAATTTATGTCGTAAGAAACTACATATTTCAAGTAAGTATGTTAAATTCCATCATGAATTTTAATATAGGAAATATGTAAAAAAGCATATGTTAATTTATATAACTTTTACATTTCGAAAAAATGTAATATTTTTATGCAGACCACTCCTAAATAATGGACAGATTTTTGTAAAAAATTTCCTATGGTGTAAATATAGCAATTCTAAAAATTAAGAAAAAGTAAAACGACATAACTTAAGTTATGCAATTTTTCCTTTTGAAAAAACGATATAGTTTACATCAACGAAGATGCGATCATAGTGATTTTTGAACATTTCGTAAAAAAATGAGTTAGCAAAGTATGGATAAATTTTCTGATTTTTTAATTTTATAAAATATGTGCATATATATTTTCAGTATTTGACAATTAGTTTTTTTTAATGACATGTTATGGTAGTTAAAAATCAAAAAATTAAAAATATGTAAATAAAAATTCTATTTAAAGTCCGATATCAAAAATAAATGCACATATATATGTATTTTAAGTAGGGGTGTACAAAATATAAATTAAAGGTGGTTCGGTAATTTTAATATTAGTGGACATAATCTCGACTATAAATCTGTTTAAATCCCTTTTAAAATATCGAGTAAGAAATAAAGTGTACATATGTATTTTTCACATTTAACCACAAAAAATTCTTCAAATTATATTAAAATAATAGTTTGCTACGAGTATTATTAATGATATTACTATAAAATAAAAATATCAATGACAAAAATACACACTCAATAATATTTAAAGTTGTATTAAATTGAAATGCGCAATTATTTTTGAGCGCCACTTGATTCCGATGTAAGATATAATAACAGCTATAGAGTGCTATACACCTTCACCGATTTCAATTTGCGCCTTGAGTGTATTTCATAAATCATAAATTTATGAAATATTAAATACTTTATATATATTTTTTATTTATTTTTTTTGTTAAGAAATGGGCTTTTAACCAAAAAAAAAAAAAAAAAAAAAAAATAAAATTGAGTATATGAACTCTTTATAATTATAATTCCACTTATAATGTAAAAAAATGCTAATATAAAGTGAGCAAAATTTTATATCAATTTTAAAGAGTTACAATATTTTTGCAAATTAATATTTTATCACGCCATAATGATTTTAAAATGTAATTTGGAAATCTTTTTTATCACACGATACTGATATCGATATGATACACATCGACCATTTCCTAATGCAGTAATTTTGTTAACACTGTGAATAAATTTTCAAAAGAAATATTAATGGATATTGAAATATTTGCATTGAGTCACTATAAAGTGTTGTGCCATATTATTTATTTATTTTTTTCAAATTATAATTGCAAATATCTAATACCGCATTACTTAACATTTTTCCATGACCTAAAAGGATTTGCTATGTAAACTCTTAATTTCGCAATAATTTTCAAAGCTATATCCCTATATACCCCTAATGCACCGACATATTTATACATGTACTCCATATAGGATTCATATAAAAAATTTAGATTTTTGGCGGAAGTCGATTGTTAAGTTTCTTTGGAAATCAAGCACGTTTTTCAGGAATGTCAAATTAAATCACAATTCTTAATTATTGTAATATTTGAAATTAAAACTACGAGTACATGGGTATATTTTCACATTCCGGGAGTAATGTGTGTTCAAAGGGTTGGGGAGTTACATATTCTATGAATACCCTTAATAAATTAAATAT
This sequence comes from Protocalliphora azurea, assembly GCA_932274085.1. Taxonomy (NCBI): domain Eukaryota; kingdom Metazoa; phylum Arthropoda; class Insecta; order Diptera; family Calliphoridae; genus Protocalliphora; species Protocalliphora azurea. The sequence goes on along the minus strand of OW026521.1, from coordinate 83,065,896 downwards.
ATTTTCTTTTAACTTATTTATTGTTATATTATTTTTATGTTCTTATTTTTTTAATATTTCCATTAACTCTTTAATTATCCAATTATCAAATATTTTCTTTTAATTACATAATTTACCAATTCCTTTAAATTACCTTAAACTCGATATTTTTGTTCAATCTATGCTAAGCAAGATCTCATAATAAAATGTACAAGTCAGTTCTTAAGCAACACTAGAAATGTTTAGTTCAATTACTTTGAAAAAAAAAAAAATAAACATTGAAGACTAAATAAAAAAAAAAAAAAAAAATAGTTTTAATAAAATTATTCTGTGCAGTTATTGGGATTTCCTTAATAAAAATTTTATCCATTTGTTATGGGGTACCTGCTGTACAATGGAAAGTTGGCTACATTCGGCAATACGACGAGCTAGGTAAGGGCCCATCCTGTACAACTTTCCCAAGGTAAAGTTTGTTTGTATTCTGACAGTGTTGACAATCCATCACATCCCCATTTACATATTAACGTCAGATCCGATTTAGCAAGTTCCTATGCCTCGTTTTTCGAAAGTGTTGAGAGAAGCCTTGAAGCGGTATTTTCAAGAAACTGCGACAAGCCAATAAATGCTCTTTCATTGTCTATTTCACTAGGTGGTGGGACAATATTTTGTTTTTTCAAGCAAATCTTTTTATTATGGCAGAATTGGATTTCCTTCATTGAGTAAAGCCTTTCTCATTTTTTATATATTTATATTTACTTAGCCATAATTCCATTATAAGCGCTATCCCTTCATATTCAGAAAACTCAGAAGCTGGTGAAGGTGTAGCAATACTTTTTATCATCATCTTTCGTCGACTTGGGGATGCATCAGGAAGGATATCCTTCAGTTGGTTGTTCGTTTCTTAGTAACACATTCTTAAATAAATCTTCAACTACAGACTTGGATTGCGTAGACAGTATTTCTGACAGTATACTTTTTATTTCTGCCCCAGATATTGCTTAAGTGGTTTAAAACAAAAATTCAACTTTATTCAGTTCTTCAGTAACAATTGTTGAATGCGTTTGCACTTCAATAAAATGTTCCAAAATTTCCAAAATAATCGCAGCACAAAGCTTTGTATGTTAATGTTTACGTCATTGTAGTAAAAATGTAAAGAGTTTTTTTATATACTAAAGAACGTCTTCTAGTTATATAACATGTTCTAAAAAATATATCTAATTAATTTACTTATTTAATTTACCTGTTCTGAGAATTATTAAATAGCTGTATATAACTGATTATTGTATTTTATTACCGAATATATATAATGATATAATGACTTGAATACACTAAATTTTATTAAAGAAATTAAAAAAGCATATAACTCGGGTGTTCTTTTAATAACGTTTAACGGTTTCCTTTTTTATGTTATTTATTATTTTGCTTTTTAAAATAAATTTCAGTAGAATATTACTTAGATAGCACATTGTGCAAATTAAATGATGAGAGAGACATTTTTTGTTTACTTAATTTTTTATTATTGCAGATATACATCAAAAGTTGCTATATACATTTGACGTATATGATATATACATTTATCGTAGGTACTAAGTTTGTAAGTATTGTGTATTAGGCAATACATAAGGTGTAAATTACACTCAATTTATTTATTTTTCATTTTGTTCATTTGTTCTAGTCCTTTTTAAAGCTCAGTAATACATAAGCACAAAGTATTACGATCGACCTCTTTGATTTTGAATTTTTTCGATAAATTTCAATTCATCGTGGCAATTGATTACGCCAGATGTAAATACTACTACCTTATACTATTATAAATTCTTAAGGGAAAAATAATTAAAGTGATCTTCAAGAAAAGACAACATACTACTTTTATTTAAATAAAAAAAATAAAAAATTAAGGGATAATCTTTCTTCAATAAAATAGATTCAGAGGAATCGTAAGTAAAATTATTTTCTGCTACAAAAATATCAAAATTCTGATTTTGAATTTACGAACTCAGTTCATAATTGCACTTGGCCCATATTTTCGAGAGCTAATTCTCAGTCAGCACCGATATACTTAGACCTAGCGACCCAGAATTCCGCATACAAGGAAGTATTTTACTGAAAGCTGTTTGTCTTGGAAATATAATATATAAGTATAATTGGACATCATCCGCTTTTACATACGGGAAAATATTAACATCTATCAACGCCAGATGATTTCAAATTTTGTTCTGGATTGGCTAATTAAATTTTTACATCTAAATACATTAAATTATTCAAAAATAGTAAAAGTGTAAAGTGCCCGGGTTTACAATATAAAAGTAATTTATCTTTAAGATCCTATTTGAAATATATATTTTTAATAATATCTTGTGGTAACAAAATAAAAGTACTTGTTCGACATCATCATCAAGTTAAATCTTCATCATCCGGAAGACTGGCCAGGCGAAAGAAAGAGTGAGTAAGTACTAAAATATCATCATAAATTTAAAATAACAATTATGTAATTTTTTACCATAACTCTTATTTGTTTTATAAATTCCATACTATTAAATACCTAAAATTTTATTTAAAATAAGAAATATGTGATTTAAAATATTCAAAGTATTTAATACCCCACTCTTTTTACTCGTACTTTTACATTTAAAAATTTTTCATTTCAACATGGTATCGTTGGTTCCATTACACTTAAGAAAGAATTCGAGTGAAATATCTACGTAAACTAATGCTACCAAATATATTTCAATATATAAAAAAAAGTAAACAATGCACACAAAATTGGGTTGATACAATTGAACAACCAATTGAAAATTTAAGTCCGGTTTGTATTGAAATATAAGTCTACTATAACTACGTACACTTTGAACTTCAACTAACATTGATTGATGGAAAAATATGCAATGCCATTACAAATACTGATTCAGCATAGACATGCCCTTTATGTGTATTGAAGAAATAAGAATTTGTACAAATTCCTGCAGACAGCTCTACAAATATTAATAAAGATATGCCGTATACCCTTTTTGTAATACATGGTTCATTTCACGTATTATCTCAAATATAGAAATATGCCTGGAAACCAAAAAAAAAAGTGTTAGGAACGACAAGGAGCTTATGGAAATAAGATGTAAATGAACATTTTATTGAAATAAAGTAAAATATACTGAAATAAATAAGATATACTTTTTTTTATTAAGAATAGTTATTTTAAAAAATATAAATTTAAAGCTTAGAGGTCCTCCTGCCCCGAGACCAGGTAGAAACTTGTGCTTCTCCATGACAGTTGAAAAATATCTCAGCAATAACTATGTGAACTTTAATTGAAATATAGTTAACGGTGCACTTATGTATATAGAATGCTGTAGCACACATTTACCATGGAAATGAAGGAAAATACTCGTATACAAGTTTTGCTGAAGTGGGTCAAGTATCAGTTATTTTCTAATCGAATGTGTAAACTACTTATAGTATTTGGTATCGTTGGAAAGGTTATAACTAGAAAAAACATAAAATTTTGATGTTTAGAGTTATTTTGTAAAAAAACATTAAGATTTGTACTTAAATAAAATCTATATAAATAAATCTATCATTATGAAATTTTAGTGCGATATAAAAAAGTTGCCCTTAAAACAAGAACATAAATATATTCCCACTTTTTTGTTCCGAAATATCCAAAATCCCAGTTCGGGGAAAACTTGTTTTAAAAATTTACTTTTTTCCGTAAAATAATCACCCCGTCTTTATCAGAGACATGACTTATCAAATATTTTTTCTATGTTTAGCGAGCATATGTAGGTATATAATTAAGGTGTTTTCGACATCTTTGAGCTCCACAAATAAATAAAAAAAATTAAAATTAACGAAATTGTGATATACCTAGCGCGGAGGCTGTTATCACATATACCCAAGGATTTGTTTTAGGTGCATTTACGTTAAGGATTCTTTTAGAAACACAAAAAAAGGAAAATAATGGTTTTTAAAGTGAGAAAATATCACCAGGTTTTTAAGAAAAATCAAATTTTCTTTTAATTTTCTACTTCAAAATAATATAACTATTTGTCGGAACTACATAGGTATATGATTCTTACACAAAAATTATTTAGAATTTCGTACAGAATGCAAAGAATATTTTAGAAAAATTTTAGAACTCGAATTGAGCCCGCCAAGTTAGGAAAAAATTAAAAAAAAACACGTCCAAAAATGGTTAAAATTTTACTTTGGTCTAAATATTTCTTAAAGTGAAAGAGATATTCCACACATGTAAATTTTTTGTAGAGAATAATAAGGGCTCATCGATCATAAATGACATTCTAACGATTGGCCGTATCAAATTTCATTCAAATACATCTAGTGGTTCTAAAATAAATTGAAAGCTACTGTTCGGCAACCAACAAATCGCTTGGTGCACATCTGATGTACTCAATAAATAGGCAGTAAAAAAACCGTTAGGGTTTAAATTGGTACAAAAATATGTAGTTTATTTATATTTTGCATTTTCTCACACCGATATCGATTTTGAGCACTTGTACCCAAATGCGGCTTATTTCCATTCGTAATAAGAAGCATTTTTTTTAATCATCGCGGTATTTGATGATCATATCAAGGATCAAGCAAGCAAACTTTTAAATCAAAATATGAATCAAATGGAAAATATATCTGAAGGTAATATATTACTTATTATTAAACAAATATTTTTGCTTAATATCTATTATTTTTAAATATTTCAGATGGTAGTTTATTTGGTTCATTTAACAGCGTCCTTTCATCATATATGTAATTACTTACAAACAAAACATCTGCTACGTAAGTTTAAACTAAGTTTAATTAAAATATTCCTTTTTACAATATTTTCTACTAATTATGTTGTTGACATTTTCATCGTAGTTATATTCGCACTATCTTAACATATACTTTATCTATTTAATGCGCTGGTTTTTCTTTTTTCGGTAATATTCAGTCACCATTAGCCATAAGCATAATTTGTGGAGTAGCTTATATTAATGTTAAAACAAGGTAGATGTTACGTGGAGACTACTTAAGTTAGATTAATGAGACTGTCAACTTCGCATGCGATGATAACGAATAATGAATATTTTTAAAGACTCGAAACTTCAAGAGTCTATTGAATGGCTTGTGATTGAAGCAAATGAAAGATATGGTAGGTCGGAAGAGACAAGGAAAGCAATATTAGAGGATACTGAGTTTAGAGCAGGTACGTGTTGAAAAAAAGAAGACAGTAATCATACTGAAGAAGAAATCCACTTCAACACTTGATATTTAACTGAGACATTCCCGAAACATTATTTAATGTACGCAGTGAGTAACATAAAAAAAGATACCCTAACGAAGCAAAATAAAAAAATAAATCAAAGAAAAAGCAGAAGCCCCGGTATCAAATTCATAGAAAAAAATAAACATCCACTCATAATTCAAAAACGTGTACAATAAGAACTAAAAAGACCTAACCTAACATACCCTTCTCCGGAACAAAAGAAAAAACCAGGAACACTAATACATTACTAGAACTAAGTCTATAGTTAACTCTACTCTAATCGTGGTGAGCCAAATATGTATAAGTCCTGCGTGTATTACTAATATATTCACTTAGAACCCTAGACAATTAAATTACTAAACAACTATTTATATAATTTATATATATATATATATATATAAATTTTTACATTTTTTGTATACAGAATAACCTATAACTGAATAAGTGAAAATACTTAACCTTAAATATAGTTTTACTCGTGTAATTGTAAACAAATTAAACCTATAAAAAAGCGAATTGTAACTAATAATACAGAAACATCAATATAATTGAATATAATTTATATGAATTAATAAGGTATTGATGTTAAAATTAGTGTAGGGAATTTATTCCGAAGAAAAATTTTAATTATAAATGAATTCGATTTAAGATTATTATATGTATGCATACATTTTTATATCTGGTATATGTAAAATACAATAAATTTTGTCAAAATTATGTGAAATGAGAAATAACAATAATATATACTTGCTGTGGTAAATCTTTTTTTAGGTTCAGAATGTAATACATCTATTAAGAAGATACAGTTAGGGAGCATTTAATATCATACACACTAGTGATTTACGCTAACAGGATGGTCATTCAATGGCAATACAGTGGGAGGGCCGCGTGGGGAATCAAATCCATCTGATTCCTCTAAACTTGTCAAATTCAAATGAGTGTCCGTACATAACAAAAAAGAATAAAATAAATATCACAAATCCATAATTCAGGGAACTAAAACCACAAGGCACTATAAAATAAAATTTAATGACTCAACGGATATATGCGGAGAAGAACCACCCCCTTTCCGGCGAGCTTAGCCGCAACAAGAAGCCTAGAGTGCCATCGCAAGAAAAAAAAGAGAGAAAACGATCCGTTACAATTATTTAGATATTTTTAATTTATTTTTACATTTTATAAGAGTTGACGTTTTTGTTATGCATATCTATACATATATATGCATAAATATATTTATTTCTTTTTGCAAAAATAATTGTTAATTGTTTTATATGTAATCAATATTATTAAAGTATTTGAAATTTCTTATTTATTTCATTTTTGATGATAGTAAATAGTCGTTTATATATTAATGTTTTACTCACAAAAATAATTTTTTATTAGTTGAATCAAATAATCCAATTGTATATAAACGTAATTTTTCAATAGTTAAAATTAATAAACATTCTTCAATTTGAAAAAAAAGAGTTAATTTGAATAAATAGTTTATTAAATTCAACGAAAATTTACTAGAATTAAATAAAATAGTGTAGTAAAATTGAATAAAAATTCTGCAATATGAAGAAAAATTTTAGTTAATTTGAATAATATTTTATTCAATTTGACAAAAAATTTGTCATTTGACTGAATCAATTAGTCACATTTGTGATTTTTCGTCAATTTAACCGATTTTCGAAAAATTAGCAATGACTTTGTTGATTGATATTTAACCTACTTTTCTTCAATTCTACATTTCTTTTTACTCTTCTTTGGCTGTGTGCACATCACATAGCGTTGGATTTTTTATGCTCGAAACTGTATATATATCATTCAATTAAAAAATCGGATTTCATAAAATTTAAACTATCTTTTTTTGTTTTGGTTGAAAAAATAATATTTTAGTTAAGAAAGTTTGATATATATATTTCTTATAAAGAAAGAATACTATTTTAAATTTATTTCTATGCCTTTGGTTTAGAATATTCGTAGAGTACCAATAAAGTACCAGTTGTTTACAACCCAAACGTTCGAAGATTCAAAAACTACCAAAATTATGTATATATTTATTTTTTAGTTGCGAAGAACTTGAATAATAGAGCTTGTGGGTTCTCACCCATATAGAACCACATATCTGTAATTTCATGTTTCTTGGTTTATTACATAAAAATCAAAGAGTATATTACAATGAAGAAAAACTACCAAAAACTCCCTTTTAAGGATTTTCATTTACTTAGGACTAAGCTGAATATTACAGGAAATTTAAGAAGTACTATTAGAAGACCGAAAAAGGTTCGCACTTGCGAACTCTCACTCATTTAGAACCACATACATATGTTCAAGTTTATGTTTCTAGGTTTAATATAAAAGAAAGTTCACAAAGCACACAAGAAGAACGAAAAAGTACCTTCATAAAGGATCTTATTCACTCAGAACTGTTTATATTTAATTCCATGCTTCTACGTTGAATATTATAGGAAATTCAGAAAGTATCATAGAAAGAACAAAAATGTATCACAAAGTTCCCTCTTATAGATTTTCTCTCACTAAGGACTACATATCTTTAATTTCATGATTCAAGGTTCAATACTATAGAAAATTCGAAAAGTACCATTAGAAGAACGAAAAAGCACCACAAACTCCCCCCCCCCACCCCCTTGTGAATTGTCACACACATAGGACCATGTATATTTAATTCAGTGTTATATATTATAGAAAATTTAAAAAGTACCAAATTCTTACCCACATAGGACCAAATATGTTATTTTTCATGTTTTTTCATTGAATATTGCAAAAAATTCAAAAAGTACGATTAGAAGAACAAAAAGTTAACACAAATCCCCTCTTGTGGATTCTCAGTCATTTAGGGTCACATACAAATACAATGACATGGTCCGAAAAATGGTTTAAAGTTGTATTGATGGGTCCCGACAGGTATAACGATTACTTCCATTACCTAAATAAGTGACACATGAAAAAGTACCACAGAAATACATGTCTTTAAATAAATGCATAATTTTAGTATAACAAAATATGTATATTTTTTATTCCTTCAGGAAACTAAAACCGACATTTTGAAATTTGGTTGAGCAAAAAAAAAAAAAATAATTTTTTTCTGAACTTTAGTTTAGGAGATATACTTAATTAAAGTTAAAAAAATGTGATTCCTTATTCAAGTGGCAGGCAGTGTATGACATTTACACCAAACAAAAACTAGTCGTTTTTGTCTTCATTCGGTTTTTGATTAACAAACTACATAAATTTATTTAGTTTTTCCATGCAAATCAAAAACCATTTTTATCATGTTTTTATTAAAAATCTAATAAAAGCTGCTGTAATAAATACTTGTGGCACAGTCTGTTTAGCTAATTTCAGGAAAGCGAACTTTTGTATATGACAAAGAAGGTAAATGTCAAATTTCCTTAATTATTTTGTTCATTTTGTCAAATTTGTACATAAATTATTTTTAAAATATAGTTAAAAACATTTTTAGCGACAAAAGTGAGTTTAATTTTATTCAAATTCAAATATGTGGAAAAATGGATATGTCAACAAAAACCACATAGAGAGAAAACTAGGTATGTAAACAATTTGGTTTTGTATTTAAATTTAGTTTTTAAAAAATCAACTATTTTTTGTTTTGGTATAAACGGCATATTATATTCATTATTATATTATTGTTCAGCAATTGGCAGCACTTTTATCGACGTTAAAGTTATCATGTACATTTATTTTTACACGTAAAGTCCTAATGTGCATACATTTAAAATTTATATGCCTTTTATACCAAAACAAAAACTAGTTCATTTTTGAAAAATTATCTTCAAAAACCAAATCGTTTACATACCTTATTTTCTCTCCATGTGGTTTTGGTTGATGTAGTTAGTTTTTTATATTTTTGTATTTAAATAACATTTGATTTACTTTTGTTGTTAACAACATTTTAAAAATTATTTCTACACAAATTTGATAAAACAAATAAAATAAATTAAGAAAATTAAGAGTTTTCTATTTTTCATTATATACAAATGCTAATTTTTCTAAAATCAACTGAACAGGATGTATCATAAATATGTATTCTAGCAGTTTTTATTTGGTTTTTAATAAAAACTAGATGAAAATGGTTTTCGATTTGTATCAAAAAACCAAAGGAATTTATGTAAAAACTACAAGTTTTTGTTTGGTGTAAATGGCATATTATATTAAATATGAACGTTAGTAATAAAACTCAGCTTTTGTTGAAAACCAAACAAAAACTACCAAAAAAAAAAAAAAAAAAAAAAAAAAACTATTAATGATACAGCATGTTTAATTGATTTTAGAACAGTAAGCTTTTCTATATTATGAAAAAATTATACGCATTTTTGATTTCTTGATTAATTTTATTTGTCATATAAATTTTGTTCATTATTTTTTAAATGCTGCTTAAAGGAACAAATACAAAATAAAATTGCTAATATGCGTCATGGTGGTATCCCAAAAAAAAAAAAAAAAAAGAACAAAAATGCTCGCTATTTCGAAACACTTAAAACTGTTTAAAGCAATAGAATGTTTACTTATTAATTGAATAAAGCTTCCAGAAATGCAGTAGAGTAATGTATTGACTGTGTAAGAAAGATACTTTCCTTAGCATGCTGCTTCAGAGAAGTATTAAGATCAATTTGTATTGTATTGTAAGTTATTGGCAGTGCTTCTGAGAAGCACTAAAATGCATTTATATTGCTTCTAGGCGGCTCGTTCCGAACAACAATCATGCGTCTAAGTAGTGCTTGTATTAAAAAAGCCTCCTCATAAAATTGGAAAAAGATAGTGTAAATATTACTGAAGCGCATTTATAATGTATGATTTTAGTGCTTCTCGGTAGCACTGCCTATAGCATACAGTAAATAACTTATGCTATTGCATTTTTGGAAGTTCTATGCAATTAAGTAAGCAATATATTGCTTCAATCGATTGTTATTGTTTCCAAGTAAGCAACATTTTTTGCTAGGAAGCGACTCATCCCAACCAAAAATCATTACTTATAAATTAATATAAAATTGCTTCTAGGTAAGCAGTATTTTTGTTGGGATAAGTGAAAATCAGACACATTTTCAATTTATTTTTTAAAGCGTGGTGGACCTGTTTTTTACATTTTGCCTTTAAAATAAAAAAATCATTCTAACATATAGAACAAAAATAAACGAAAGGATTTCATTAAGGGCATATTGCTAGTTTAAAGTGATTCCGATTGGTTGTAACCTCAAAACTGTATAAAATAATTCATAAATTCGCATTAAGTTTAAATTATAGTGTCAATGATGTTAATTATTTTAACAGTTTAGTTTATTTATTTTATTTATTTCAAAAGTATTGTTCTAATTGCCTTCATATCACATTTATTCCGTTATATTGAATATAAAGTGAAATTTAGTTGCATCCCATTCTTTCAAATCAGTTTTAAATATTCGTTATGTTTACTAACACACATTTTTCCCTTTGTGTTTCCTAAAAAATTAAATCCCCATTGAAATTCAATGCTCCAAAAAATCATATTTTTGCTATCCAAACACCACAATACATGATTACTGGGTTCTTTGATGTATTATAATCATTTAAATAAAATAATACAATGATACTATTATTCACTTTTTTTGTGAAACTCTTGTGCAATTTTACTGCTGCTTTTTGATACGAATATCCGTTGAAATCCCTGCGGATATAAATGCTCATGCACTTTGTTTTAGTTACTCGCAAAATTATTTGAATGATTGTGTGACTATCTTCTATGTGTGTTCGCATGAGTTTGTTCATGTTGATATATCGTGTTAAGGGCTAAACTACCTAGCAAAAAAAAAAAAAAAAACGAGCAAGTGTTTTCAAAAGAGAACTTTTTCACCACTTCAAATGTAGAACTAAGTATATATTTTGCACTTTTTTGAAAGTTAAATTTATTTTTAGTAGGAAATAAAGAGAATAATTTCTAAGAAAGTTAAAATTTCACAAATTTAGAAGTATTTTTGTGATCTATTATCAAAGCTGAAACCATATTTTTATAAACAAATTTTATAAATATAATTTTAAGAGAAGAACTTCAAAAGCAATGAACAAGATGCATAAAAGAAGAACATTTTACTAATGACAACCATGTCTTAAAAAAATAACTTCTGCAGCTGTTTTTTCATCACAAAGTACTTCCTTCCAATGATAACACAATGATAAAATAACGACTTTTTCAGCTCTTCTTCAGTTTTTTGCTGGGTAAAATCATTTTAGATTTATTCACATCTAGTCACACGCACACAGATGTTAAGACAAACATAAAAGGGCAACAACAACAACTATGTCGTAAAATGAGGTCAACTTTAATGGACATACGAATATATATAAATATGTACAGTGTCAGCCAAAACTAAATAAAAAAAGTTCCATTTTAAGTAAATTGCAAAGGGTTTTCAGAAAAGGTGCAGAGGCTTGCGCATTGTCCATTCCTTACTCAACTACGTCTGTCCTCTATGTTAAAAGCGGTCTGTGGAGTAATCGACCCCCTTTTTATACCATTTTCTGTGCCGCCACACAGAAGCATCTTTTTCCTAGGTTAATATCGGGTACAGGATTCCTGTCTGCACTAAACATTTGTTCGGGATTGTGGCAACGACTCTCCTAGATTTGGTAAATTCAGGATGCGTCTGTTTCCAATGTTGGGCGGCATTCTGGTCTGCGTCTGTGTCTAGAGGAGCGGCTGCATCTCCTTTCCCCTTTAGAAAAGGTATAAATTGCTAACCCTTTTCTCCAAATCCTATGAAAACGTAAAATGTAAGTATTGGGGCGGAGGCAACAAGTGCAAATACCACTGGAGCTACTGCGACCATGACTGAGTGGACGAATACCCCTGGTCCGTCAGAACGTTCTACATACAACACTCTGAGCTCCATGATCTCATAAGACAAAGAAAATGACGAACGTCAGGTCGTTTGTGATCCTGCGAACCTGATAAACCACGAAAGGCGTTTGAGGCGGAGGCATACCTACCACATACAGAAGTATGAAGCTATGATTAATAACTCTGTTTTAGATGTAATGAAAACCCAAACTATTACTGAAAAAAAAACAAAGTAAGAAGATGATTACTGCTAAACCTGTACCTCATGCTGACTCTGTACCGAACACGATCACCTGCTCGGAGATACTTGATGCACGCCCTTCGACCTCCGAGGAAGCCGCATCAAATTTAAAGAGAGATGGTGATTGATGTGGCATGGGTCCGTACCAACCTCCACTCGCGACCTAGCACCCCTAGCACCCCTTCGTCTCTTCCCAGAGCATCATCAAATATGGGCTGAATCAGCTACGGCTAATTCTACCCGCGAAGAAATGCGATGATTCCAAGTGGCCTGAAGACGGTGCAGATTAATCTGCATCTGCAAAACTAGAAGCTGCATTTTAACCCGAAAAGATATTAAACTTTTTCTCATATACAATAACAGCCAGAGTGATTTAATTTCATCTGCTAACCTAACGTACGCGAAGAAAGACCCACCACCACGTATCATATAAGCACTCATAAATTGATGCAGTACATGGGGCAACGACTTCGTCTTATGATGCGATGTCAATAACCTCAAAACTATGTGGGGTAGTACAGATATAAACAGCCGAGGTGAATTTTTACTACAGCACCTTTTTAATATTTGTAATTTAATATTTGTAACAAAGAAAATAGACCAACGTTTTTCAATAGGATCAGGTGATCGATATCACTTTGGTAGGTATCACTGATTCGGTTCGGATTTTTGATATTTTCGGAATGCTCATTCTCTAAAAATATGGGAATTCTTTTTACGATAGAACTAACATTGAATAGGGCAAACCCGTTTAGAAATACTAGGAAAATTACTGGGATTAACAACCTTGAGGAAACCTTTTGACCACCAGAATTAAGAAAGGTTGACTCGCATACATGAACTGGCATAATCCTAGAAACCAGCAGTCGTGATTGTGTTCTAGACTTAGAAAGTTAAGGAATGAATCTAGGAAGCTGTTCAACAAAGCGAAAGAGGAAAACGATTCACTGAACTGGGACAACTTCAATACTCTCATAAGGGGACCAGAAAGGAGAAGAAGGAAAATTTCTGTGGAGACTTGGAGAGTACCACGGATGATGTTTTCTCAAGTTCAATTTAGCCTCTTTTTTTCTAATCTCCTGTCAACACTGCATGGTACTTTTCTCGATAATTTCTAAGTAGTAAACATTCGCGTAACATTCGAGAATTTTAGAAATAATGATATCGCAATATTTAAATTTTCTAAATAAAATCTAGACTCTAAATACTTATGGAAATTATTTATTTTTTTCAATTTCTCGAATATTTATTACTTATATAAAAAAGACATGTATTTTCTTCTTTGTGCATGCAAAATACTTAAACAAAGATTATCAATTGTCATTCTCGCGTCATAGTTCATTGCGTTTGGTTGTAAAATATTGTGCATTAAAATTCATACAATTTTAAATTCTATCCAATATTCAAGAAAAAATTATATAATAAAATTTTAGAAAAAATGGTAAGTAATGTCGCTATTTGTCTAAATTGATTTATTTAAATATCCAACACATATTTTTGCAGATCAATTCGGAAAATTTTTAACTAAAAGATGTGGACTTGAGCAACATAAAAATTAATAATATTAAGAGAAAGAAAGATGAATTCTCCGGACGAAGTTAAAGTTTTAACAAAATGCTTCAAATATTACTACTCTTATGAAAATTACTTTATTAGTTTAACTGTTCTTTACATATAATAAATAGAAGTTTATGTGAGAGACAAAAACCTAATTCAGTTGTCAAAAACCTAATTCATGCAACAACAAAATACATATTGTCAAATATATTTTGTTTTTGTGTTTTGAAAAATTAGTACATTTTTCGAAAATTTAGTTTGAACTGCCTCTCAAATAAACTTCTAGTTGTATCCTATGGTTCATTATATGAATTCTTATTTTTGAAATGTAATTTATTATATAGGTACCCATATTATTTTAATATTTGATATATTGTGTTAAGTTTGAAATAAAACAGAACTTTAAAAATTAAATCAGCTTTTAATTTTAGATTGGGAAAAAAATGGAAATGAACGCCACTAAGTGAGCGACGAGTGGTGGTTATAATTACAAATTTTTTATAATAATTTTGAAATTCATTATTATTAAAAAAAGCCAAAATTGTGTGTTCCGAAAGTGTCGTTTATTATTTTGGCTTTTAAAAATAAATAATAAATAAAAAATAATAAAGTAAAAATAAATATTAAATTAAAATAAATTGACAACAGACATTGGCTATTATAAATATTTAATTAAATTATAAACTTTTAGACTCATGGCCGCTCCGGTTCCAAAAATATGATGTTTTAAAAGCGGTAAAAGCTAAAAACTTCACAAAGGTGTTAAACTTCTTATACTTCTGAACTATACATGGGAGAACTCTAAAATTATATCTCAAAAAACGGTATTTCTAAAATTCTTAAAAAATTATATAATGTTAACATAACTCTTCTCCCTACTTGTCTAAAATTTCAACATGGACACTCGTTTAGTTTAGAAGTTATGGACGAAAATATATTCTAATTACTAATAACTTCTGAACTATACACAATAAAATTTTAATTTTATTATCATTTTAAAGATAAAGATATTTCCTTTAAAATGGTAAGTAGAAAGTCAATTAATTTTGAAAGTTCAAAAGTCAAAATTAGATTTACAAAAATTAAACCATTATATCTCAAAAAATAATATCTCTAAAATCCTTAAAAATTTATTTTTATAATGCTACACAATTCTTCTCCATACTCGTGGCAAATTTTTGTGCTGGACACTCCTTTCGTTTAATAGAAAAATAAAATCCAAAGTCGAATTTTATACATAAAATTTCAATTATTTTATTTATGAGTTCATAAAAAAATATACATTGAAACTATTTTTTGTAAATAGTTTATTGATCATTGAGCTTTTAATATAAATAAACCTTTTACATATCGTTATAAAGATAATATCTTTGTCTTTAATATGAAACTAAAACTAGAGATCTACTACGTATTGCTTAGAAATTTAAGAAAATAAACAAATACGCCTTTATGAAGTTTTTAGCTTTTTTTATTTTTCGTCATATTTTTGCTCCGTAAAGGGCCATTAGTCTAAAAGTTTATGATTTGAGTAGCCAAAGTCTGTAGTGAATTTCACTGAAATAGGAGATATAAAATCCGATTGCTGTCCGTTTTGATATGCAATCAATCGATACGAAAATGTTGGGAAAATTAAAATATGTTATAAATAAATTTACCTAATAAATAAAATTTTTCACAGTGACAAAATATAAGGAGAAATCATAGCTCGATAGTGTTCACTTAATAAGAAGTTTTGATGAACAAATTATTTTCGCTACATATCTGATTGATACGTGTGTAAAATGAATGATCAATCAATGTCTATTATTCTATTGTGTGTAACTCCAATATCTAAAAAAAAGTTGTGGTAAGTACGATTGAATATCTTCAACATTTACTCAGTATTAACTGAAAAAAATTCATTATAGGATTGTAAATTCAAAATTAGAGCAGGCGAAAATTGTTGATGTAAAAAGATTTGAAATCGCAGAAGCAAAAATTTGCAAGCGGTTAAAAATTTTCTATACCGGTGATATTCTATTTTCAGCCCCAATAAATCCGCTCTTGAGGGTGTACAGGGTCCCACTATGGCCATGTGAAATTTTATGTAGATCTAACCAGCCGATTAGAAGTTACAGATTTATTTCCAAAAAATTTCGTTTCTGTGCATTATATTTTAATAATTGTTATTATCGCCTATGTTATACATTTCATTTTCATGTGAAAATGAAAATTTTAGCTGAGTTTGTGCTATGAATTTCGAAAATTTAGTTTAATACGATTTCATTTTGTTTCATAAATTTTTATGTTCCCGAAATCGAAAATACCTTCTTATATATGATTTCAAATCGACAACAGAAGGGAAAGTAAAATTTATAGGAAAATTTTTTCATTATCAAAAAATATAGAATTTATGGACCCGAAGCACATAAATTTGGCACTGTTGTTTCTATTTTGTAGCAAGAGAAAAAAAAATAACATAAACGTGAAACTAATTTATGTTCTAATTATAAACAAAACATTTGCTTCTTTTTCAGCATTGAAAAGAGAGCTGTTTATGTTAAAAATGTATTGCATCCAACCGGAACTCGCCATACAAAATTCATGACGTTAGCATGGTAATGTAGACGCGCTATTTTACTTTTCTCCCTCACAAGCTTGTTTCGTTCGATGCTCCATTTTTTACTGGGAACTTACAGAAATAATTTCAATTTAACATTAAACTATATTTACAAAACATAACAAGAAATTAGACTTTATTAATCAGTTAACAAAATTATTTCTTAATTTCCATTCAAATATTAGTATTTAGTACATATGTTTTATGATAAAAAAAAGTTATTTTTTAAACCGGTTCTTTGTGATAACTCGAACTATTCGATATTCGAAAAATTCACATTTTGAAAAAACCGACAGTACATAAGTAGACAGAAAGTATAAAAAGTTTTTCCGTGTTTTAGTACATTTTTTATTAAAAAAAAAAAACTGTTTGTTGCGTTGACGAAAAAAGGCTTCGGAATTCATAATACGCGTGAAAATTGCAATCGTTTTTATTATTTTCAAATTTAGGGAGTACTAGTGCCTTGTAAAAGCAATTTTTTACTTTTAGTGAATTTCATGAATAAAACGTGTACTTGTAAATATAATATCGTACCATGTTTTTGAGCTGAATTCTTCAAGGATTACATTTTTTATATTAATTTTTAAAATCAATTATTTATAACAAATAAATGAAATTTTCACATATTTTTTTGGTTCCTCGGAGAGGGTTAAATTAACTCAATTATTCTGACTAACTATTTTAACAAATAAAAAATCAATTATGGACCGATCTTCGTAAAATACGACATACTAATTTCGCTTATGCAAAACTTATTTGTGCACATTTTATTAAAATAATTTAAGGCATTTGCGAATGTTGAAACCCTATTCCGGTAGTTTATTTTTATAGGGGGTAAGTGAATTAAATAAAGGATTTTGCAAACAAGGATTACTTGAAGAGCTAGGCTGCCAAAACGAAGGACAAACAATGTTTAATAGACTCACAAAGTGATATTAAGTCAAATAGCATGTGTTCTTCTTAAAAGGATGTATACTGGCAGAATAAACGTTTGTTCAATTTTCAAAATCTTAAATAATTAATTACTCTAATATAAATACATATTAATCTGATCAATAGTTACACAACTAGTTCATCTAATGCAGACAAAAGTTAGCCGTTAACATAAAACAACACTTTGGCAATGTAGACGGTCTTATGCAAAGTCTTAGTTTTGATATGAATAACGATTTTATCAAATATCATTAAATTCGGAGTTGAGGGAAATCGGTTTTAAATGAAATGACTCATACACAAAAATCTAGGGTAAAAATGCTGTTTATTATTGTTTTTGTAATTTAAGACTAGCTTTAGTGGAAAATATTAAAATTAATTTTTTTTAATATGTAAAAAATGGTTTTCTAGCGTTATAGTTAAATAGAGATATCATGAACAAATTTGGTTTTATAATTATTTCGGCGTTTGTATTAATCTTTCTCCAAAGGTCTTAATTTATAATTCTAATTTGAAAATCTCTAACAGGACTAAATCGCTGTATTTGGACTTGGCTATTTTAATTTTTGCCACTAAAACTTTTCGAAATCGCTATACATTTTTTATTTACTTTTCGCGAAAATGATGTAATTTTTTAATATTATTTTAGATTATTTAATAATATTATGTAATAATAATACTATATCTCCAATGGTATATATTTTTTTCGAAGTGACAAAAGCCTATTTTGTTAAATTGGTTCCGTCTCGTTATATTGAGGGCTTGATTTTATAAAATGAAACGCAAATTCGTTTCTACAATTTTTATTGAAAACAACAGATAAATTTTAATTTTTATTTGTTTTAATTTAATTTCAAAATGAATTATCGTTTCGATAATTGCCCTAAGAGTTGCGGCAATCCCTAATTATTTTGTAAATTATATGGTATGTATACAGTTATGTTATGTTGGATTTAATATTTTTGGAAAAATGATATTGCTATGCTCATACGGAGAAAATTTTCTAAATATAGGATTTGTTCAGTTAGTTTTGGCCAACACTGTATGTGTGAATGCAGTATGGGTGACTAGAAGTATGAATTTACAGTATGTTTGCATCATCATCGTAGTTGCAACGGATGCAACAATAGAATTAAAATAATAAAAATTAAAAAATGACTAAAAAGAATATGACCAAAGAAAATATAAACTAACAACAACGCGTATATGAATGTTAAACAACGATAGTTTAAATAAAAAATACATATACACTTACATATGAACCCAGGTGGCCAAATGGTCTTAGACTACAATGCCTTTGACGATTTATGCAAGACATGTTCTCTATTTTCTAAGTTTTCTTAACGGCAGCTCGTGTCGTTAACGACACGATAAACGTCAGAATCTTAATTTTGTCATAAACATAGGTGACAATATACAATATTAAAGACAAGTAAAGCGACAGCATCTTACATGTTAAGTAGCGTCAAGACAAAAGACATAGGATTAAAACTTGTTTTCTATCAAACACTATGAATGAGGATGTAAGCGACTCAGTCTTGCATGTTGTCATCGGTCAACAGCATTTGTCGACGATATGAAAAACCATGTCTTGTCTTGTCGATGTTGATCATATACTTGCGAGCACAAGATGAACGACAATGTCTTTAAAGTTGTCTTTCAGCAAGTGTATCAAATATCCTTACTACATCAATATGGGAGATAGTACCTTAAATGCTCTCATTTATTGAGCTCTTTTGATGATCATATGAGCGATGATGTCTTAAACGTTGTATTACATCAAATTCTGTTGACGACATAATAAGCGACATTGTCTTAAAGAAGAGCGACATTGTCAGGCATGTTATCTTATATTCAATATAAAGTATATATAAAATGCTTTCTCTAGATTAGTTGCTATGCGAAGTGATAAACAAGAAAAGTTTATAATAAAATTTTTCATTTTAGTGTGAAAAGTTTAAGAAACAAGTTGTGTTTTAAGTGCTTAAAAAAGTGTATAAATAAGTGAAGAACTTCATATTTCTGGTAAGTAATCATAATTATTTATTAAAAATGCCATCATTAAGATCATTGCAACGAGAAATTTCCCGTAAAAAACGTAGTATTTTGCAAAGACTAAATAACGCACATAGCTCTACTGAAAATCCTTTTGAAGATGTTTAGGCTGCTTCTACTAGTGGGGTAAAAGAAACAGAACCAGCTATAAAGGTAAAAGAGGTTTTTTTCTTGTTTTTTTTTTTTGATGAACTGCTGCTATTCAAAACCAGTCCTGTTGGATTATGGCGAATATTAAGAAAAACTATTAATTTAAAAGTAGTTTGCATTTTTCCAATTGGTATTGATTGTCGGACAAGTAAGACAGTTTCAGTTAATTCTTTTCTACACGATTTAGTAGTTGAATTGAAAGATTTGATGGCCAAAGGAATTTTTCTATAATGGCAAGAATATTGGGCTCAATATAAGAGCATTTATATGTGATGTACCTGCTAGATCCTTTATTACTGGCTGTGTTGGTCATAATGCATTTTGTGGATGTAGCAGGTGTACACAGATAGGAAAAAGAGTCGATAAGCTTACTGTCTATTCAGATACGTCTGGAAAAAATATTACAGACGAAATGTTTAAAAACAGGATTTGTCCTTAACATCATTCTCCTATGTTTCAAAACAATACTTGGGATTTAGAAGAAATTAACATTAACATGGTAACCCAATTTCCTTTAGGTCCTATGCATTTGATTGACTTAGGCGTTATAAAGAAAATCCTAAATGAAATTTTATTGAAAATAAATTCTAATAATATAATGTTTATGAATAGTGTATCGATGTCATCTCAATCCAAAAGATTTCTACACCCTCACAATACCATCAAAGCAATTGCGAATTGGACTGGTTGACTGTATAGAAGGAAGCGAAGAACTTACGTTGAATATTCATGAAATTAAATGTAAAATGTCTTCCATACAAAGAGAAATTCTTTTCACCAATCTTACATAATTGTACATAAATAACATAGGTTGATAAAATGAAAACATTTTTTTCTTTGTTTTTAAAGCTTTTTCTCAGAAAATAGGCTCAACATCTTCACAACTGTTGACCGTGTTAAAAAATAATGTATGAATAAAATCAAAGCAATTTTGATCAGATTTTTTTTTTTTTTGATATTCTTTGTCACGCACCGGCTAATTTGTCTACATAAAAAATTGTTTTCTTTAAACTAGAAACAATCGTTAACTGGCATGAAAATGGATTTCCCGCTAGCTATAGTTACATTGTTGGTCCTTAACCCGTGTTAGGACGCGTAATCATTCAGCATACTCTTCATGCACTCAGAGTATGCAAAGAAAAAATAGAAAACAAAATCATTCAATAAAAACTTTTCCAAAATACCGTGGATAGACGGTTTACTACTTAGGGTACAATTTTCCCTCCCAAATAATTCATTAAAACGCCTACGACAAATCCATTTCCCTAATTTTGATATCTGTCCCTATAATTGACATGTACTTGTTACTTACAATTTTTCATCTTTTTCTTGGTTATCCTTCTCTCGTAAATAAATTTTTAGTGTTTCATTTTTACTAATTTACGAAAATTTTATTAAAGACAAAAAAATAGAAAAAGAAAGAATAAAAAATTAATAATTATAATAATATATATTACTCATATTAATTTCACAAATACTTTTCTAGACCTTCACTCATATGTTAATTCTATTGTTTCATTTATAAAGTATAATCGTACAAGGGAACAAGAATGAATCGGACTGATCTAATGAGACATATGAAAATAATAGAAAATAATAAAGAAAAAGTGTATAGATGTTTTTGCACTAAAGGAAAAATTTATATATATATAAATATAACTTTTGCAGAAGTGGCTGGTTTGAAGGGTTTTGGGAAGAGAAATTTAGTAAAATGATCCAGACAATTAAAGGTTATATATATATATATATTGTACGTATATATATTCGCCAAAGAGGTAACACCATGTGGAAATAAGACCTGGTCTAATCCAGAAAAATCGACATTATTTAAAATGTTTGATTTGACTTGAATTAATTGAAAAATCACTTTTAAATCACACTTCTTTTGTTTAAAGCAAACTTTGTATGATTTAACAAAAAATAAAAAAAAAAGATTGCGCAGTAAGATTATTTAATTATCCAAGGAGAATTGAATGCCAATGGAAATATCCATCCTCTCCTTGTAAATATCACATAAATAATCTTTGAGCGTAACTCATCAATAAATTAAAATAAGTGCATATAAAATTTATGTAAGTATGTATGTAGACTCATATCGCTGTCATTGTTAATGTTAAATATATTCTAACATGAAAGAAAAAAAAGAAATTGTATCAAAGTGTGTTTACTTTTGATAAACAATAATATTTTATATCTCAAAAAACATAGTGATAGTTCGAAATGTTTTATTCTAATTATCACTCTTATTCTGGTTAATTTGTTAATAATATTTTGCACAGAAATGTCTTCTCTCGTCATACATCCCAGTTTCTCCAAAATTTCATACAATGAACATTGCTGGATGTTTTGTCCAAATGTGACATAATGGTAATCACTTCTGAGGATTGATAAAGTCTGGAGAATAAATTCATCCCAATTTGTGTGTTCTTTATTATCTTTTAAAAATATAGAGTCGCTGCCAGATTTAAGGATTCTTGAGAACCTTGTATTAAAGCGAGTTAAATTAACTAAGATACAAAGAAAATTAGGACGAATTGTGAAAAATTTAGGTTCCAACATTTCTTGTTGAAAAAGTAATAAAATATGCTCATAACGCACACACTTCATGCCACGGAGGCCTTGTTAAAAGTATACGAATACGACAAAATTATTTCTGACCAAAAATGGTGCAGGATGTTAAACTGTTCATTGATAATTGCGATATATGCAAGTGTGTTAAATCCACAAATAAAGTTATAAGACCGTTGATGGGCGAACAATTTGTGACAAAAAGAGCATTCGAAAGACTTTACTGTGGCTTTCTTGGCCCACATCCACTCACAATAGCTAAGAATTCAGTAACCTTTAATTGTCTGGATCATTTTACTAAATTTCTCTTCCCAAAACCCTTCAAATCAGCCACTTCTGCAAAAGTTATAATTTACTTTCAAACTAAAATATTTCTATAATTCGGTCTGCGTTATGAGCATATTTTATTACCTCTTCAACAAGAAATTTTGGAACCTAAATTCTTCACAATTCGTCTCATTTTCTTTGCATCTTACTTAATTTAACTCGCTTTAATACAAGGTTCTCAAGAATCCTTAGATCTGGCAACGATTCTATATTTTTGGTTATATTTTCCCTAAGAATACTGTATTCCTCACAATTAAACTCTGGAGAGGATAAGTCTAATTCAAATTCCGTATCAGATAAAACCAACTCGTCAACATCCATTCTAGACAAGTAGTCTGAGACCACATTTAACGACCCTTTTCGATGTTCAATGACAAAATCGAATGTTTGTAATTGAAGGCTCCAGCGAGCAAATCTTCCACTCAGGTCCTTTTGTGACATGAACCACCGTTATGAAAATGGACTCCATCAATCCAGGGACGAAACTTCTTTATGCAGACTATGACCGCTAGAGATTCTAATTATGTCACAGTGTAGCTAATTTTTGACTTGTTTAGCTTTTGAGAAACGTATGCGATTGGCTGTTCATTACCTTGATCATCATGTTGGAACAACATACTACCAACACCTATCTTAGATGCATCGTACTGTTTAATGAATTTTCATTTAAAATCAGCTGGAGCAGGTGCACTTGAAAGAGCCAATTTAAGTTTCTCAAAAGCTGAAATGGCAATGTTTGTTAAAGAAAAAGGTTTCTGCGAATTCCTTAAGCAATCCGTTAAACTACCGGCAAAATCCGAAAAATTATTTATAAAAGACCTATACCAGTTTGTCATACCGATAAACCTTCGCAATTGCTTAGGAGTAAAGAAGCAAAGGAAATGCATCTACTGAATTAACCTTCTCAGGATATAGTCCATTTCTTTTCTGACAAAATTTACTTTTGCTAATATTAATGGTTAGTTTTGCTCTTTTTAAGCAGGATGTTACCTACTACAAAAGATTCATGTGGGATTCAAAGTCTGGGCTACATACGAGTTGAGATAACTCTATGCTTAAGTCTGCTCATGCTTTGCGGACCATTGCAAAGTCTGAATGGCATATACTTATACTGATAGAGCGGCTTCCCTGGAATTGCAAATGCAGTTTTTTCCTTTGAAAATTCCTTGAGTTTTATTTGTAGAATAGCATACTTAAAGTCAATTCCACAGATAAAAAATGTATCTTTTAACCTGTTTAACAAACCATTAATGTGCGATAACGTATAGGAATCTTTCTTCGTTACTGCACTTAGCTTTCTACAATCTATGCACAACCGAACAGCCCGTGAACACCAAGAGTTACATATTTTATGAATATCCTTAGTAATTTAAACATATTTTATTTTAACTTATTTATTGTTATCTTATTTTTATATTCTTATTTTTTTAATAAATATTTCCATTTACTCTTTAATTATCCAATTAACAAATATTTGCTTTTAATTACATAATTTATCAATTTCTTTAAATTACATTAAAGTGGTTATTTTTGTTCAAAGATTATGTTGTTAGTGTTGTTGTAGTGGACTGTAAAACACCACGTTTGTTGGAAATGAAAACAAGTTAAATTATTTTCATAGTTTACACGGTTGGATGTGTAAACAGTATGTAAATGTAATATGGATAAATATTAAATTTGATTTATTTATCGGTGGCTTATAATTACTCCCAGGTAATTATAAATTGTAGGTTAAGTTGAAATAGAATAAAACAATTGGAGATTAGTAATTAGTGGGAATTCAGTAATTTATTAAAGGGAATAAATGGATACTCATCGTTTGGTAGTTATACGTAATTTTTTATAAACTATCATTAGCAAATTTTTAATGATATTAGTTATGTTTCAATTCATTTTTTGGCACAGGGATTTCTTTTGACATTTTAACGATAAACTAACGAGTACTAAATGCATTTAACTGTTAGTATTGTAACGAAGCTTTCGTTACATAAAGTATTTACAATTTGAATTTTATATTAAATTTGAATTTATATAATTTAAGTTATTAAAATGTAATGAATTTAGTTTTGTTAACTTGTATAGAAGTAATTCTTTATTCGGAACTTATATTTTTTATGTGAAGAATGAAATCTGTTAATTATGCAAGAGCACGTTTAGTTTAACACTTAAAGAGTTACTACTATAAGAGAACTTTACAGCAGTTAACTAACTCACACACACATTTTCAATAACGTTTTTGGAGATCACTTTGTGGTCGCAGTGTTTATCACTTCCAGTTCAGTTGAGCTTTGGCTGTGCTCATGTGGGGACAGCTAGTACAAGTTTGTAATAGCTTTACTAACAGCCACAAGCGAGCGCGGTCAGGCGTAAGTAGTAGTGTATAGGGTTACTAGTGGTATTATACAGTCGAAGTTCCCAAACACATTAGTTGTAGTGCACAGGGATTCTAATGGCCATAGGTTCCAGTCGTAGTGGTGACTAATACACTAACAACCCTTAAATTTTTCACTAAAAGCCTACAACTTCTTACTGGTCGGGGAGTCGGTGTTCAAGAATTTAAACAGGCAGGACGCTGCGCGGTTGTCTAAATTAATTGCTGGCTATTTATTCTTAAATATTTTTTAAAATCTTACATTTTGGAATTATAATTTTGGAAAAAGAAGTATTAAATAAAGTTTTGTAAATTAAAAATGAAATATATATTAACCCTTTATTTCATCCTGAACCAAATGGGCATATCCTAGCAAAGATTGTTATAGCATTCAAATTCAGATACAAAATATATTATTATTTGATAAATATAATACAATATTATATGATATAACAAATTCAAAATAGTAAATAATTGAACTTCAAATATAAATTTATGTTCAAACATTGGCCGCCGACCTTGCAGTCATACAAAAGATGTGTTCTTGCCAGAAACACAAAGCACTTGTGCTAATGATCTGATGGCTTCAGATAATATTTTAGTGTTAAGTGTGGCAAGATTATTTGGATTCGTTGTCAGCTAGTTTGGGTTGCTGAGCGTAGTTTTGATTTAATGTGGTAAGTGGAGTAATGTATGTATGATAAATTATAGAAATTGTAGACATACAATACGTGAAATTAAAGAGATAAAATGTATTAGTATAGTATAAGTACTTAAGATTTAATATAAGTATAAGGAGAGCATTTTGAAATTATACTAAGTTAGAGATACAGAGTTTTGATCATTTAGAAATGGTAAATAGCATAATTTTACAATTCAGCGAGTTACGATCCCTGATTGAATTCTTACATCGGCGACACGGACACCGGAATCAAGTTTTTCCACTTGCATCGCTTATGGAGAGACTTTAAATAATCTTCTTTCCATCTTATTGAGAACTGATGGTGTAATGCTTTTAATTTTTTCCATCTATTAATGAGAGACATATTCTTGTACGATTGTTCTGAGAGAGCTAAGATAGAACCTCCTTTTAGGAAATGTGCTTGAGTTAGTGCAGTGGGATTTTCTGATAGGGCTGAGATAGGCCGTGAGTTGACCATCCCTTCTATTCTTGCAAGAAGAGTAGAGAATTCTTCAAAATTGAATTTCTGAGCTCCCGAAATTCTTTTAAAATGGAACTTAAAGCATTTAACAGTCGCTTCCCATAGACCACCCATGTGTGGAGCGTGAAGTGGTATGAATTTCCACACAAAGTCATGGGTTTGTACCATTAGGCACATTCAGCAGTGACGAGTGTGACAATCGGCCATTAACTCTTAACATTAAGTTAGAGTCCATAAATGGGTTTAAGGTTTTAAAGGACTTTTACCAGATATTGGTTGAGACTGAGATATTTAAGAATATTTTTTGAAAGTTTTTTTTTTTGAGATAAACTTAAGAGCCTCAATTTTACAGATATAATTTCTTCTTGTGTTAACGTTAGTGGGTTTGTGTGTTTTTTAGAGATTCGATTATAGAATCGGAAAATGTAAAACATTACTCGAAGTACTCGGCAGTATGAATATCTTTATTTTCGGTCATATTGTAAAGAACTTGCACCTTTTTACTATCTTCTACTGTTTTGAGTGAATTTCTATTTGGCCATGCGTGCGCAGTTGACGAATTTGAAATATTATATTAGCAAGTTTCCCAAATAGATGGTGGTTTTGACAGCCATCCTAAAACAATAGAGAAATCAGTCCATAAAAATATATCTTTTTCATGACATCCAAGAAAATAACATAATTAACCAAGTTTGCTAACAGAACTGCTTCATTGAGTTCAAGTCGCGGAAGACATTATATTTAGTGACTAATAGATTTGAAAAAACAGAATAATAATGAGTTTCATATCTAACATATATTGCAGCATAGTATGTTACTTTTTAGGCATCCAAAAACCCATGAATTTGATTAACATCGGATGGATTATATTTTAGCCACCGTGAAATATTAATGGTTTCGCTTCTTTAACGAGATTGCTCCAGTTCCGCAAGAATTCAGAGAAAATATTATCGCCCTATTCTAATCCTTCCGATGTTGTTCAAATAAACAATAAATAATAACAATAAATAATTAAACTTCACATATAAATTTATGTTCAAACCGTGTTTGGACAAAATGTAAAAGTTAGTTTTTAAGCAACAGCAGAAATGTTTAGTTCAACGATTTTGGAAAAAATAAACGTTGAAAAATTAATAAAACAAATAATTAGTTTTCATAAAATTTTTGGCGAAGTCGTTGTACTAATCCACATTAATCATAAGAAAAACTAAACTTCCTTAAGTGAAAGTGCAAAATACAAAAGTTTACCTTAAAAAAATTGTTTAAAAATATTTAAAGAAAGCTTCCATGTATATAAAGAACTTTGACAATTTTAATAATTTGTCATTAAGGAAATATTAATATAAATTAACATAAATTAATCTCGGAATAAAGAAATCAAAAATAAAAACTTTAAATCGTTAACACCGAAAAATCGTGATAAAATTGTAAAAATTTGTCACTAAACAAATATTTTTAGTATAAAATAAAACAAAACATTAAGAAAACTAATTGGTGCATTTAATATCAAAATCAAAAAAAAAAAAAAAAACTTTTTTCTGTTTTACAAATTAAAAACCAAGAAGCAGCAATAATTTACAAGTGAAGCAGTCATCATCAGGGGAATCAATGATCAGCAAAACAACAACATAAATCAATATTGAAGTATGGCTTTCAATGCGTTCAGCCTTCTGGATGGTGTACAAGAATTTTATGGGAAGGCGGATGATTTAGAAATGTTTACGAAACATGTAGATGAAATACGAAAACATGTAGACGCATTTTTTTTTTTTTTTTTTTATTTAAAAGTAAAATTATTTCTAAAGCTAAATTCTCTTATCAATAATAATAATAATAGTAATAACAATCCCAGTAAGTGGTAGGAGGTGAAGATAATTTTAAGAATCAATTTTAACATAACAGAAAGTTTAGAAAACATTTTAAGTAAAATAAAAACGGCAGAGTTTGGAAATGATGTAAGTGACTTATATGAATAAATGTTAAAATTGTTAACTAAGTTAAATTTGAAAACTAGCATAGATAGGAATGAAAAGTCGTATAGTTGAAAGAATAATGAGAATATGGTTTTAAAAACTTTTATATCCAAACTTCCTAACGAATCAAAATTAGTACTAAATTTATCAAATCCTCACTCGCTATTAAAAGCTAAAGAAATATTGATAGAGACTGAATACTTTTATTTAAAAAGAACAAATTTTTAAAAATTTTAATTTAATTCAAATAATATAAATAATTATAATAAAAATATTAACAAGATTTAATCATTTAATTCTAGTTCTAACAAATTTTCGCAAAGCAATATTCCTAATAATTAAAATGATAATATTTACAATAACAATAACTCAGCAACTTTTACTAATCACTTTTAATAAAAAAATTTTAAACATTTGCAATCTGGAAATAATAACTAATAACTCAATGTTCAATGAGGGAAATGTCAATAGACATCAATCCCAGCAATCGAGCATTAATAGCTCAAATAAAATGGAAGTTGACAATATTCAGGTTTCAAATTTTCAATTGCAGGCCGAAGAGCTCTGCCCTGCATAGTAGTGAAGATGAGAACAACACCTATCAAATTACTAATAGATACAGTATCTGGAACTACACTTATTAATAGAAGTTTTTTTCACAGTTCATTTCCTATCATACTAAATATTTTATCTTAGAAAACTGCTACATCATCCAAAGTGACAACACCTTTACTTAAGAAATTTAATTTACCTAAAGCAAGAATTGAAATGTTAGAGAATGAAATATTTAGTGATTTCGATGGCATTTTAAGGTGTAATATTTTAAAACTTTTAGGAGCGAAAATTGATTTTCAAGATAATTTATTGATAACTACAAATGCGAAAATTCAGCTTATATATAATAATTCTTCCACAAAATACAATATTACTGATAAGTTATATTTAGAATCCATAATAATAGATGTAAATTTACTGAGCAGAAAATGGACTATTTAACTAATAAATTAAGGACTGAAAATTTAAATACTGAAGAGATTATCGAATTTACCAAATTAATTAAAAATTTTAGAAATATTTTTTATATAGAAGGTGAAAACTTAACAGCAGTTATTAAATATAGGCATAAGAAGAAGTGAAAAAGCAAATAAAGGAAATGTTAGAGTCAAGAATTATTTCAAAATCATGTAGTCTACATAATGCCTCAATTTGGGTTGTTTCTAAAAAAATTTACAATTCTGGAAAGCAAAAATGGAGGGTAGTTGTAGATTATAGGAAAATTAATGACATGACAATAGAGGACATATTTTCGAAGTATTTTAGTACTATAAATTTAGCTTTCATCAGATTCCCATATTACCTGAAGATAAACATAAGACAGCATTTTTAACTTCGACTGAGCACTATGAATTCAATAGAATGCCCTTTGGTTGGAAGAATGCCCCAGCATCATTTCAGAGAATAACGAATGAAGTATTACAGGATTTTATTAACAATATTTGCGTGGTTTGTTTAGACGATATATTGGTATTTTTAACTTCCCTACAAGAGCATATATTGTCCTTAATAAACATTTTCCAAAGATTAAAAGCCCTTGTTTATAAATCTGTTCAAATATATAATGATTCGATACACTCAGCAATTTCATACAAATATAATAAGGTCGAAAAATCTATTTAGGAAACATTGTATAATAAAATATATCCTGATAAAATTGATAGAATTGGAAAATTTAATGAGAATAGAGAAGGCTGCCATGAGTTTAAGGAAAAAGAATTAGTGAAAATCTTGAATTTCAAAAGTTAAAACAGAAGCCAAATATATTATCAAACAAGAAAAGGAGAAATATAACACTAATTTGTTGATGAAAAAGGATGTAAAAGAGATAGGCAAATACTAAAAACCACTTTTAAATACCAAAACGATATACCACAGGAAGTTCAATTTGATAGAAAAATTACTAGAAGCAAAAATAAAATATGTAGATGAAAATTGTACAATAAAAGAAAAATTGTTATTAAAATATATTTAATTAAGGAATTAGAAAATTGCTGTTAATTATTTATTAAAATATTTGTAAAATTAATTAATTTATTTATTTTTTTATTTAAATATTATACACTTACTTATTGTAATATTTGAAATTAAAACAGTTTGGGTATATTTTCACATTCCGGGACTAATGTGTGTTCAAAGGGTTGGAGAGTTACGTATTCTATTAATACCCTTAATAAATTAAATATATTTTCTTTTAACTTATTTATTGTTACCTTATTTTTATGTTCTTATTTTTTTTAAATAAATATTTCCATTTACTCTTTAATTATCCAATTATCAAATATTTCCTTTTAATTACATAATTTATAATTTTTTTTAATTACATTCAGCTAGTTATTTTTGTTTAATGCTAAGCAAGATCTCATAAAAAAATATAAAAGTTAGTTCTTAAGCAACACTAGAAATGTTTAGTTCAAAAAAAATAATTAGTTTTAATAAAATTATTCAAGGAGAATTCGATTCTTCTATCATTACTATACTTTGCAACCTGTCTGTCTCCCTATATGATTCTTCTAGTCTCGGCGGGGACAGTGAATAGTATCAACACTTAATCGGAGTCGCATCTGTGGTGTCAATATGATGCTCCAAAACGTCATTACAACCCAGACCGTGTTTTTCATAAGATGGACATAATAGGATTATTTGTTCGAAAATTATTTTTTGCTCAGGAGATAAGTTATGGAAATTATCATTCTTATCACTTGAATCACTAGATAACACTGAGACATTAGGTAAAACAGTATGTACAATTTCTGTTGCCCGCCAGAAGTTGACACCAAAATAGGCTTCCTAATTTAAGGTAGGAACTAAGTAAAAATCAATATTCTTGGTGAAGTTTTATAAAAATACTGGTAAAGTACAAAAACAATTATATTTTGCTTTGCATTATTTGCAGTTTTGAAAGAGGATGTTATTCACGTTAGTGCCTGAATATAGAAGCCCAATTAAAGATTCATATAAAACTTTGCAAAATGGTTTGACGTCAGAACTTTTAATAAATGTTGATTCTAACATTTTTTTTAAATATTTTAGTGTTTTATATCGAAGCTTATATTTAATAATTTTAAGATTGGGTTTTTTTACTGGCGATTGTTTGTAATTTAAAATAGGAAAATCAGTTTGAATATGAGTACTAATTCTGAATTTTAATTGTTATAAGAAAAGTCGAAAAAATTGGATTCTAATTTAAATTCGGGGTCTTGGGGAATGAACGGTAGCTATTTCACACCATTTAGGAATGCCCATATAAAGAGCAGTTCCAATACTATATATTAGAAAAATCATATTTTATTTTTCTTTGTGTAAAACTGATTGCTTTAATTTGAGTGTTTGGTACTTCAGAATCGTTTAATTCGGGAGGCAAAACCTTAATTTCATTTACAGTTCGAGGAAATCTTGAAGTATTTTGAAATTTGATATCTCTAATTACCTTTTAAGCTTTCCGTGCTGTATCACGAAACTTTTATATTTATATTTTTCTTTAAAATTTCTATTATAGTCGCATCTCGTAAAGGATTTTGTAGTCTGAGAATCATTAAAATGATTGCGTAACAAGCAAAAGGTAATGTTTTTATTTTGCTAAGTGAAAAGCCAATACCAATTTTCAGCTTTCCTTTCTAAAAAAAAACATGAAAATTTGACAGCAAGTATTCATCTGAGCATTTAGTGCGGGCACAAAGCGTCTCGACTTTATAAAGAAAATCTGAAACGGACCTTAATCCGTCATAGGAAATTTTCCATTTTTCTAATTTAATGTTGCGTCTAAATTTCGATACAACTCACTTTGGCTATTAGAAGATCTATTTATATTGGAAATTGGTGTGCTAGGATTTGTAAAATTATTTACTAATTCCTATGATCTTAGCGTATTTTGCTGATTGGTGGTACCAATCTGTGAAATACTCTGTCTTATAGAGGTAAGCTCCTTTCTAAACTCCTCTCGAGTGTTAGCCATTGATTGCTCCATGAGAGCAATTAAGGAATCAAATAAACTACTATCAACTTGATTCTATTATTAAAATTTAGATTTTTTATAGAATTTTTGCATTTCAGCGTCCCATTGTCGTATTCTCTGTAAACATTTAACAAACATTTAACTTACAACTTTTTGGGAAATGGAATCTGTAACTTATTATTCCCTATATGTTATTAAGTAAGGCTTTTTACAATTATTTTGTATTCTCCTTTTTCAATTATTATTGTTTATATGCTTAAGGGTACCAGTTTTTTAGGTAGTAAATCAGCAATGTGTGATTTCTTATTGTTTAGCCACTGATTAAGTAGCAATGAACAATGTTGTTGTTACTTTTAATTTGTCCCTTCTGTTTGTTTTCATTTTTCATTTTTTTTTAGAAACACTTAACAGTCATCAAGTAACACTTTACACCATGCCTTTTGTTTAAGGTTAATTAGTTTATTGTTTTTTGTTGAACTTTTTCATATTCTTTATTATTCAATGAACTTAAGCCAAACATGCTAAAATTCTATAAATAACTAAATGAAAAAGTTAAATAAAAACTATAAACTAATTAATTTAGAAAAATTTCAATGTCATATATGACCAAGCAATAAAGCTTTTTAAATAACAAGCAATAAAGCTTTTTAAATATTAATTTTCGGGAAAGATTTGTCTTTGAAGACAGGAGTTTTACAAAATGTAAAACTTTGAATTATAAATATTTTATATACATAAATAAAAATAAAAAAAAAAAAAATGTTTTATATAAAATTTTTCAATGCAACAGAAATTTAAAATATACTATAAGTATTTAGAATACAATATGTATTGTAAATACTAAAAGTGTGTATTTATATTTCATTATCTCATATAATGAATGGGAAAAATAGCCAAGAAAAAATCATGAATCTACCTTTCCAACGTTTATTCTCCATTAATTAAGATGCAATAAATAGTAATTCAATGGACTTGAATAAAAGTTATGTCCAATAGACTTTGTCTCTCATAAGTGCTTCAATATCCAAATTGTTAACTTAGAAATTATACTCACTACAAGCGACAAAGATATAATTTGAAAATAAATGTATAATTTTAATTCCCTATTGTCGCAAATAGATTTACGAATTATTATCTAAAATAAAATTATGGGTTACAAAAAGAAATTTTGTATTCAATGTAAAATTTACTTAAACTTTGTTATTTATTTTAATCAACTTAGAACATTTGAATTAAGCCATTTGCAAATATCACCACACGATTTTAGAGTGATACAACTAAATGAATATTTTCAAATTTTTTTTCATTCAAAAGCTAGTAAGGCTTTCTCATTGGGCGCCATGTACGTAATTAAAAAAAACATTGTTGCTTCTTAACCCGTGTTAAGACGAGTAATCACACAGCATACTCTTCACACACTCAGAGTATGCAAAATAAAAAATCATTCATAAATACTTTTCCAAAATACCGTGGACAGACGGTTTACCACTTAGGGTACAATTTTCCCTCCCAACTAATTCATTAAAATGTTTACGACTGATCCATTACCCTAATTTTAATATCTGTCCCTATAATTGACATGAACTTGTTACTTGCTATTGTTCATCTTTTTCTTGGTTATCCTTCCTTCGTAAATAAACTTTTAGTGTTTCATTTTTACTAATTTATAAATTTCCGAAAATTTTATTAAAGACAAAAAAAAAAACCAAAAAAAGATATAGTCGGTCAAGATCAACTATATGATACCCTACACCATTATGTACGAGAATAAAAATTCGGGAAGAGGACTTATATTACACCTGTGGCCAATTTCACTAAATGTAAAATAACATATACATAACACAGAATAATGTGTTGATACTAACATCTAGATTATTTTATGCACTTTAAGGCGATTTCTGGAAATGGGTTTATATGGGAGCTGTGGAAAATTATAGACCGATTCTCATTAAATTTGGCAAGGTTGTTTCTACTTACATAAAACTTATTTGTGTCGAATATTAACTTTATACTAACATTCATATGGGATTTATGCAAGTTAAAGTGATTTTCGAAAGAGAGGTTTATATGGGAATTAATTGTGGACGGCTGTTCATAAAATTTGGTACAAAGTTACTTGCACAGAACTTCTTTGTACCGAATTTCATTAAAATATTCTTATTTTTAAGACATTTTTGAGTGTTTAAACTCTATATCGGGAGGACATTTGTATGGGGACTAGGTGAAATAATGCACCGATAAGAACCAATTTCAATAGGCTTCGTCCTTCTATCATAAAAATCTCACGTGCCAAATTTCATTGAATTATCTTTAAAATTGCAACCTGCACTTTGTGCACATGGAAAACATGGAAAACCAGCCATACGGACATCGTTAGAACTATTTAAAAAGTGATTCTGAGTCGATTGGTATACTTTGTTCGATAACTTTTTCAATGCGTTACATACATAAGCACAAACGCATAATACCCCAACCACCTATGGTGGTGTAGTGTAGAAATAATAATATATAAGGAGAGTTATAAATTCATATTAATTTCGTATATAAATCTGGACCTTCACTTATAGAGTGAAATAAATAAAAATTTTCACTTACATAAAAAAATGTACCAATGTTATTCCACGACGATTAATTCTTGGGCCCCGCAGTTAAAGCGTGTTGTTTTTGTAATTCGATGTTTATTTTAAATTTATTAAGTAAATATTATGAATGAATGAGTAAATGCTAAAATTAGTTCAAAATAATAAAGAAAAAGTGTATAGTGTAAGATATTAACTATAGATTTTTATACACTAAAAGAAAAGTACTAATATATATATATAACATATATAAATATATATATTTATATATATAAAATATATAAATATATATAAAATGAATAGTGTTATGTACTTAATAGAAAATAATAATTAAAAATAGTAATACGAATTTCATTAAATTTAGTTATATAATAAAATAGTTATTTTAAATCTATATAAATATAAATACATGTTTTTTATATTATTTAGCTAAATTCAATTATTTTATATAAATTTAGTAAATTTTAGCAATTAGTTAAATTTATAGTTGGTTTTAAATTCAATTTAGCCTCGTATTTTATTGATAGTTGTAGGTAGATTTGAATTTTAATAGAATAATTTCCTAATTGTTCTCATTATATATTAGATAGTAATGATATACAAATACTGTTTCTTTGATAAATATTATTTTGAAAGATAATTCATAGAACAAATTTGTTTCAATTTCTTAAATATTTTCTTTTCTAAATTTATGAAATTTTAATTCTAATAAAAAAAAAAAAAAAAAAAACAATTTAAATTAGGATTATAAATTTATGCAATAGTTAAATGTCTATCTTTTTTATATAGTTACATTATAATAGGTTAGTAACTTTTTGGTAAAAAATTAAATGATAATTTTCCTTAGGATTTGATAAAAATTTGGATTTGATTAATTTGTAATATAATATAACGTTAGGTTATGGTTAGGTTAGGAATATTAGCGAGTTATAAAATATGTATATTTATTACATAACTTCTTGAATATTTTTGGTTCTCAAAGTGGTAGCCACATATCTCTAAAGACTTTTGACGACGTGTAGTTGCAAAATCGAACTTGTGGGCTTTATGGATTATTTCCCCAGCATCACAAAATTTTGCAGTCAAATTAGTATAATGTTATTCAATCTTCAGATGCGGCAAAAAGGTAACACAATGTGGAAATAAGACCTTAATATTTGATCAAATCCAGAGCATAGGATAATTCGTCTCCGTTTATTAAGAAAAATCGATAATATTTAAATTTTTTAATTTGAATTGAACCAATTAAATAAATCACTTTTTAATCACACTTTTTTGTTTAAAGCAAACTTTGAAACTTTTATAATATATATGACCACATGCTACTGGACACTATATAAGAATAATTTGAGATTTGTATTAAGATGTGTATGATTTAACAAAAAACAAGAAAATAATTGCGCTGTAAGCGTAACTCGGTAATAAATTAAAATAAATGGGTATAAAAGTTATGTAAGTATATATGTAGTGAAACTCATATCGTTCTCATTGTAATTATTAACTATTTTCTAGCATGAGAGAAAAAAAAAGATTTTGTATCAAAGTGTGGAAATGGAACACAATAAAGATGAACTTCCAGTCCTTAAAAATAAAATTGATTCTATTATGGTACAACAGCAAGAACTAACAAAAATTCTGGCAGAAAGTAATGTTTTAAGTAACACAAACTATGTTTCCTATCGGCATCGAGGCAAATCTACAAAAACTAGAGGAAGAATTATCTACCGGTAAATGTACTGATTTGGTAAGTTCTGCAACATGTGTAGTATTAAAATATAAACAAGCATTTTGCCTCTTTACGAACCTAAAATTGTTCTATACAATCTTAGAAGTATATGTAAAGAATTTAAAATAAATGTGACGATTCCTACATAGATAGATAAATATATAGAGAGGTAGATAGATAGATAGGTAGATAGAAAGATAGATAGATAGATAGATAGATAAATAGACAGATAGATGGATGGATAGATAGGTAGATAGAAAGATAGATAGATAGATAAATAGACAGATAGATAGATGGATGGATAGATAGATAGATAGATAGATGGATAAATAGATAGATAGATAGATAGATAGATAGACAGATAGATAGATAGATAGATAGATAGATAGATAAGTAGATAGATAGGTAGATAGATAGATGGATAGATAAATAGACATATAGATAGATAGATGGATGGATAGATAGATAGGTAGATAGAAAGATAGATAGATAGATAAATAGACAGATAGATAGATGGATGGATAGATAGATAGATGGTAGGGCCAAGCTCAGGCTACTACCGGGGTCAGCAGGTGGCGGATGGCTGAACAGCCCACAGATATGTGGGTTAGCTGCGATTAATAAGCAGTCCCCGACCAAGGGCGGCAGATCTCGAGGGCGTACTATAAAAAGGCACAAAAGTTCAATGACGGATCTGTGACATGGCGAATAGATACCGCCATTACTAAAGTATCTCACAAAGGGATGCTCTCAAGAGAGGTGCAATAGGAGTGTGACGTCTCCGTGTATCCCCAGTCAACATACGACACAAATCCAGAAGCGTCTGATCCAAAGTGGACGGCTCTCTGGTCAGCGTCTGTTCCCATGTGGGGCGGCTGTTATACGAATTCCTGGCGGATAGGTTAAAAAAGCTACGGGTAGGATCTCGGAAAATAAAACAAATATGGAAGGTACGAATAAGGAAAATTTACTTACGGTGCAGGGAGTAATGACCCAGTACCGGCGGCTGAGTGTAGTGCGCAAGCAGGCTACCCATCGTCGCTATCCCATGACTGCATTGTTACTCTGGTTTCGAGCTTGGCTGGGGTAGCAGATAAAGCGACAAGTTCAAATACGAACAGGGAAAAAACTTCATCCCAGAGATGTACGGTCATAAAGATGACTAGTCCAAGAATTACCGGAAGTGAGCAGTGTCCGAACGAAAAAGCGTCTTCAAATGACCTTTCAAAAAGAACCAATTCTTTATCGGAACTTGGTACTTTAATAGTTGGCTTAATGGATTACGTTAAAAGTAATAACAATGTTCATCATGCCAACAAAGAGCAAGTAAGGGCGCGATAAAAGCTGCTTATAACAAGGCACTTGACGATATGCAGCAGTGTAACATCGAACCAAACCGGGTAGCTGCGGAACAGGCAACACAGACTTCCCCAAAATTTTGGCCCAGTAAGAGAAAGCCGAAGCGGAAAAACGAGAAGAACGATGATGCAGCGAAAATGCCAAAGGCGAAAAGAGCAAAAGAATCTCCGAAGAAGAATAAGATCCAATCAATACCACTTACTGAAGAGATGATGGAGCGTTCTAGAACAAATATAGAGGAACAAGAACCAGAAAGTGGACGGGTTGTAAAGCAGAAGAAGAAGAAACGATCCCGCAAGCCACAGCCGGATAAGATTATAATATCATCAAAAGGAGCAGCGTCATATGCTGACATACTTAGAAAGATGCGAACCGATCCCGAGTTAAAAGAACTAGGGGAAAAAGTTAATAAAGTACGTAGAACACAAAAAGGTGATTTGCTTTTGGGAATGAAACATAATAGCCAAAACACTGGGGAAAATTATAACGAAATAATACAGAAGACATTAGATGGTGATTTTGAAGTTACGACTCGAACAGAAGAAACTTTAATAGTCTGTAAGGACATGGATGATGTAACTACAAAACGGGAAATATGTCAAGCCTTTGCCAAGGAGCTTGCATGCGAACTGAATGAAACGATGGTCAAGTCTATGTGGAGAACTTATGGAGGTACACAATCTGCCAGAATAAGACTCCCAACAGCATTGGCAAGAAGAGCACTTGAGCTATGTAAGATAAGAATAGGATGGTCCATATGTCGGATAACAGAATCGAAAACACTTACCAAATGCTTTCGATGTCTTGAGTTTGGACACATATCAAAGAATTGTAAAGCGGAAAATGACAGATGAAGGAACTGCATAAAATGCGGTCACGAAGGTCATATCGCGAAAAATTGTAACGTAGAACTAAACTGCATGCTATGCAAAGCCTACGGAGGGAGGGATCTAAAACATATAGCAGGAAGCTATAGATGCCCTATTTTCCAGAAAGCATTGAGTAGCAAACATATATGAAATTCATCCAACTCAATATAAACCATTGCGCTGTAGCTCAAGATCTCTTAAAACAGACAATTTGCGAGGAAAAAATAGACGTCGCACTTATTTGCGAACAATACAAGAATCTGAACAAAAGTGTGTGGGAACATGATTTACTAGCGAAATCAGCAGTATGGGCTTGTGGAAATAAAGCCATAGAGGAAGGATCAAAGCAACCGGAAAAAGGCTTCGTTAGAGTAAAGATTGGGGGAATATACATCTACAGCTGCTATATGAAGGCTTGTAGAAAATCTGGTAAAGGACGCGGCCGACCACAATCCAGTTGTCATTGGAGGTGATTTTAATGCCTGGGCCCGAGATTGGGGTAGCAGGAGAACTAATGAAAGGGGTAAAGTACTCCTAGACGCCCTTTCAAGGCTTGATGTAGTTCTTGCAAACAATGGAGAAGCATATACATTTAGAAGAGCGGGTATTGGGTCAATTGTTGACTTAACATTCGTTAGTACCTGCTTGGCTAGGAATATGGAATGGCAGGTGAGTGAACAGTATACCCACAGCGACCACCAAGCTATTCTTTTTAATATAAAAACCAGAGGACAAGCACAGTTACCACGTAAGAACACACTATTCAAAGGCTGGGCAAAGGAAAAATTCGATCCAATTACTTTTGGAGAATCGTTCGATACCCAAAAAATTGAAGATGGTGCGATATCCAACATGATAGAACAACTCTTAGACGCATTAAAGACCGCATGCGATGCATCCATGCCATTAAAAAGGTCAAACAATAGGAGGAAAGAAAAC
The DNA here is from genome assembly GCA_932274085.1 of Protocalliphora azurea. Taxonomy (NCBI): domain Eukaryota; kingdom Metazoa; phylum Arthropoda; class Insecta; order Diptera; family Calliphoridae; genus Protocalliphora; species Protocalliphora azurea. Next base: position 83,026,404 of record OW026521.1, on the reverse strand, counting down.
TACTGGTGGAACGATACCATAGCAGAGTTGAGAAGAAAGTGCTTACGGGCTAGACAAGATGTATATATATCAGAAGAGGAAATCGCCAATATATGTTCGAAGATCGGGGATAATAAAGCCCCAGGCTTAGACTGTATTCCCAATAAGGCTTTGAAACAAGCCCTGAAGATGAAACCGACAATATTTATTGAAATCTTCCGAAAATGTCTTATGGAAGGCATATTTCCGGACATCTGGAAGAAACAAAGACTCATACTAATACCTAAACCAGGGAAAGTTCTAGGAGACCCAGAATCATACCGACCCATATGTTTATTAGATACTATAGGAAAGTGTTTGGAGCGCATTATATATAATAGATTATCGACAGTTGTAGAGAACATTTGTAATTGAGTCGGCCAAGCGGGCAATAAGCGGAAGAGGGAAAGAAAGGAAATACTGTGCTGTCATAACTCTTAACATCAAGAATGCCTTCAACTCTGCCGGATGGAACCACATTATATCCTCATTAAGGCGTATAAATGTCCCAGAGTATCTTATTAAAATAATCAAAAATTATTTTTCCAATAGAACTCTGTGGGTTGAGACTGAAGATGGTATAAAAACGTATAACATCACATCAGGTGTCCCTCAAGGTTCCGTGTTAGGACCGTTGTTGTGGAATATTATGTACGATGGAATATTTGACTTAAAAATTCCTGAGGAAGCCTGTGTGGTTGGCTTTGCCGATGATATCGCACTACTAGTCCAGGCAAGATTCTTAGACGAAGTACAACTGTATGCCAACGAAGCTATTGGAACGGTAAGAAACTGGCTGTCATCAATGAACCTCAACCTAGCGGAACGTAAGACGGAGTTAGTGCTAATTAGCGGCAGGAGAAAGAGAGAGTATCTAACTGTGAGGGTAGGTGGAATCTCAATAACCTCGTCGGAGGCCATAAAGTATTTGGGCATCATGATCGACGATCGTCTTAACTTTAAACTAAGAAAATCCTCGAAGAAAGAAATGTCTTCAGTATTTAGAAGAAGCTGCTTAAGAGTCTGTTGCGGATACAGAACTATATCAGCGGAAGCGGCAAGTGTTGTATCGGGAATGGTTCCAATAGACATCTTAGCCAAAGAACTAGCAAACGTCTACAGACAATTTACCCAAAATGACAATGCAAACAGAAATAATATTCGGAAAATTGAAAAGGAAAAGACGCTAGAAAACTGGCAAAAACGATGCGAAAATTCTCCTAGAGGTCGGTGGACCTACAGACTAATCCCACGTATAGAGACATGGATAAACCGTCGCCATAGTGAGATAAACTATAACCTGACACAATTTATCACAGGACACGGAGGATATAGGAGCTATCTCCACTGATTCGGACACGACAACTCTCCTATGTGTCCGGAATGTCCACGGGAAATCGAAAATGCAGAACATGTAATATTTAACTGCCCCCGGTTTGAAAGTATAAGAGTAAGACTTTTGATACACCTCGGCGGAAACTTAACGGTAGATAATGTCATTAGTATAATGCTGAAATCCCAAGAAAACTGGGATGCATTTAACACGTTTCTCACAGAAGTCCACTTGAAACTTAGTGAAGCTGAAAAACTCCGCAAGGCCTCTCACACTAGTGGGCAGCCGAGTGATACGGAGATAGTGAATGGAGTATAGGCCATAAGTGGCTGTCGAGCCCTGCGAAGTAATACCAATTGGCAGTGCCGCGGGGTTCTGGGGGGATAGGGGGTGTGGTTTAGTACGTAAGAGTCGTGCATGTTTTAAAATACGGGTTGGATACATCTTTTGAAGATTCCACACCTCCAACGCAAAAAAAAAGATAGATAGATGGATAAATAGATAGATAGATAGATAGATAGACAGATAGATAGATAGATAGATAGATAGATAAATAGATAGATAGGTAGATAGAAAGATAGATAGATAGATAGATAGATAGACAGATAGATAGATGGATAGATAGATGGATAGATGGATAGATAGATAGATAGATAGATAGATAGATAGACAGATAGATAGATAGATGGATAGATAGATAGATAGATAGATAGATAGATAGATATATAGAATATATTTATATAAATATATTTTTATGTTATGTGAAAAATTTAAAGAAAGTTGTTATGAGACGAATTTTATGTGGCAGTTTAAAGCATATTGACAAAATATTATCAAAAAAATTAATTCTGTTATACAACTAGGACAGTGTAAAAAAAATTATTTAAGTCTTATGGAAATATTTGTAATGCACTTTATGGTGAGTACTTCCAAATTATTTATTTATTCATTTATTTATTTATTTAATTTTTTGATATTTTGATTTGATAATTATTTAATCTCTTAATATGATCTTTACAGAATCTACAAAAAAAAAGGATGGAACGACATATGAAGATTTCAAAAAGGAGCTCCTCGTGGTTTTCCGCAGAATTAAAAATTCTTTTCATAAAAACAAGGCCCGTAAAAAAATTTAAAAAAAAAAATATTTAATTTATGTTTTAAAAGAAATTAGAGAACTTAGTTTATAGCTTTTAAGAAAATTAATGTTGATTTTTGATTTTAACACCACACAGTACCAAATTTTTATGTTTAAGAAATAATTAATGTGAATTTTTTATTTTTAATTATTTTAATAAATTTTAATTTAAACCTATTTTTGTGAATTGTTTACTAATTTTTATATTTCTTTTTCGTTTATGATTACAAAGAGGATGTTGTAACTCATACGATCATACATATTAGTGTACATTGTAGCAGGAAATCGTTGACGAGAAATTGCATGACCTTTTTGTCGTTCTCGACAGTTTGGGATACATAGTCATTCAAATAATCGCTAGGAACATTTTAAGTACATTTTAGCCTACAAAATAGCTGACGACAAGTCTATGGACATCGTACACACTGTTGCTAAATTTGCTGATTTATCTGCATTTTGACGAATTTTTATTGTAAAAATTCCAAAGTGCGATCTGACGATTTTATTCAAAAAATGACGATTTCACGAAATTTTCGCACACGCCAATTTTTTTTTTTAATTTCAATATAATTTTGTATTGTAGTAGACAGAGATAGAGAAAATGTCTATCAGAGCTGTAAATGAATCATTATTCATTTTTGATTTTAATTCGTTACGAATCAGCTAAATTTCGAATTAATTTTTTTCACAACAAAAAAGAATTGAATGAAATTCAAAACGAATTAGGCAAAAACGAATTTCAATTCATTTCCAATTCAAATGAATTTGTCAAATGAATTGCAATTCGTTTCTAATTCAAATTAATTTGTCAAAGTGAATTGCAATTCATTTCCAATTCATTTGAATTGAATTGATTTTGAATTAATTCAAATGAATTAGAAAAAAGAATTGCAATTTTGATCATAGATAAAAAAGTTTAAGTGTGTTAAGTAGTAAAAATATAATTGAAAATAAATCCAATTCATATGATTTTTTCAATTGAGTTTATTTTGCCGTAAATTAGGATCACCCAGTTTATTTTTAAAAAATTTTTATAATGATTCAATAGTACTTTTAATTGTGATTAAAGAAAAGTAAAAAAATTTTGGCCGCTCGCTCTTAGTTTACGAGTTATGAATATCTAAAATTTTTATATATTTTTCTGAATATCTTTATTAATACATATGCGATTTAAATTATCAAATAAAATACTTTTTGAATTATATATAATATGACGGTATTCATTTAATCCTTTAGAGAATTTATGCAATTAAAATTTATTATTGATAAACCGGAACTTACAAAATTTTGTTATTTCTAAAAAAAGTTTATTCGGCGAATAAATGTGGGAGAAAGTCCCTGAGTCCGGCCAAAGCTGGCTACATAGAAGAAGCCTTCATTAACGTTAAAAAGAAAATGTTTTTATTTTAACTGGGTCGGTATCTTAATTTGTTCCTATTTTTCAAATTTTTTATAATATAAAACAATGCTGAAAGTTTATTTAATAAACAGATAGTTTAAAAACTTAATATTATTTTTTTAATGTGAAAATAAATAACTAAAAAAATATGCATTTTAATTTTTCCAATTTTTTGACGATTTTCTAATATTATTATCTGGCAACAGTGATTGTACACGATGTGGTCGTTAACGACTTAATGCACGACATTTACGTCTATATCGTCGTTGTTGACAAAAGAGACGATATTGTACCTTATGTAGTCGTTATCGATAATATTAGGGAACTAATCATTAAACGCTATTTTAGTAACGACAAGATGGGTGACATTGCCTCTCTTTTAATTGTGCACGATTTGGCGACACTTGTTCGAAAAAGTCGTTGACAATTTGCTCTAGCTGTCCTGCATATGTCGTCTAGGATTTAACATTGTCCTGCACCCATCCTCGAGGATGTCTTAAAGACAGAGCCAACTGGGGATATATTTTGTGTGCGTTAGTAAATGAGTTTTTTAATAGATTCTTGTAATACTGCAGTTAGAAAAAAACTGGGCAACAACACATTCAATTTAAATGTTGACGTATTAGATACACGTCCATGTACGTATGTGTGTGTTTTTTGTGAATATTTGTGTGAATTTGAAAAATCCATAGAAATACTACTCACACACAGTGTTGGCAGTTTATCCTTTTTGAAGCTAAATCTAGCATTTTATTTTGCTTTTAAATTCAAAATTTTAATTTTAGCTTCTAGCTATTTTTCTAGGCTTTTTTGATTTTTAAAATTGCCTTAAAAAGGCTTAAATGATAGTATTTAAACAATGAAGAAATTAATTTTTTATTTATTATTTCTAATTTTATTTTTATAGAATTATCCATTTAAGCATTTTTTTATGTTTTATTCGCACAAAAAATCGAGATTCTTTATATTAAATAAAAAATTTTTAAAATTTTTCTAATTAATAAGAAAAATTAAATTAATAAGAAAAATCACTCAAACATTTGTAAATGCTAACCCAAAAAGGAATTATAGTTCCAAAAAAAAAAAGCGAAAAATCACTTCAAAACATTAGGTAACTTTTCATATGAGATATGACCCTAATTTGTATGAGAATTTTTTAGGCGATTTTTTATTTAAACATTTTGCTTGGTGTTAATAGAAATTTCTTTAGAAAATTTTTAAAAAATAATGAGAACGAGAAAAAATATATTTCTAAATTAAAAAAAACTTTTTTCTGGCCTTATTTTTTGGAGTGTTTAACCTTTTTTTACCTTTTCTTAAGTTCAATTTACCCTCTTTTTTGTACTCGTATTATTTCAGTTTGTTGTTAAATTTTATTATATTATTGCTAAAGGTTTAGTATGTCATGAAATGTTTAATATGTCATGAAATGTTATTACATTTAAGCTTTCCCTCAATAACAAAAAATGTTTAAAAATTCTGTAAAAAATAAAACAAATTGTTCATACTTACACATGATGATATTTTCAATTAAGATCAATTTTGTCATGTGGATTTTCGTGATTAATCGTTATACGTTTTGAATCATTAAACAATTGTGCATAAAAGTTTGGAAAAATTTTCAGTTGCTCTGAAAGTGTATGAAAAAATGTCCAATGAAAAAAAAGAAAAGATTTCATAATTTATTAACAAAATATGTGCAGCAAATAAATATAAAGAAAAAAGTTTGTGCATAAATATTAGAATTTACTTTCATTGATTTGGTTTATAATATTTAAGAATAATTTCTTAAATATTAACACTTTTTTACATTTTTTGAAATGAATCGAAAGACAAGAAGACTTAAAATTAATTGTTTAAATTTTCATTTATATTTTCAATTTGTAAAAAAAAATTTAAAATTTTCTTCGAAAAATTGAAGTTTTTAATGATCTTTAGCTACATTATAGGAACAGAAGAGAAGCGTTTTTTATCAAAATGATGTGCTCCAGAATGCGAGCGAAATTATGCAAATTTCTAAACATTAATTTTTTTTTACAGATTTTCCTTGGAATTTTGCCATTTTAAGGCATTTGTTGTTATTATTTTCATGTATAACTGTTTTCATTTACCATTTGCAATCAAATCTAAAAAAACTAAACCAAAGCTTTAAAAAAAATGTTTGCAAAATTACTAAAATTTTCATTATGAACAGTTTAATAATATCTATGAACAAAATTTTATTTTTTATAAACAAGTTTGGGAAAAAACAGTCATGTTCGATTCATAATATTTATGAAAAAAATTTTCAAATATATGAATTCTTTTACTCTGTGTACATATATTGCTGGTTTAATATATAAAAGGTGTTTTTCGATTTTTTGTCGAAATTGATTTTTGAATGTAGTTTTTAAAGTAGTTTGTTCTACACTCAAATACATGTTTCCTAAAAAGTTTAGAGAATTATGATTGGAAATAACGAATTTATAGTATAGTAGTTTAAGAAAAGCCCTCTCATTTAATTTTTTTTTTTTTTTTTTGAAAGAAAAAGCTCAATACCTATGGAATTTAATGTATTATTTCATTTTGTTTATAGTTTAACATTAAAAATTTGAATTTTTTTTTTTTTTTTGTGTGAAATCACAATTATTTGGAGTTTAGAGTTCTGGAAGCAAAACCCTAAATGCTTAGCCAATACCATGGAGGTTGCTGGCAAGCATTCCACGATATTTTTATCGGCACTGAGAATGAAGGAAAGCGTGGTACTAAACTGTGTAGATCAACAGTAATTGTGAGCAAGAGATGACATGTAGGTAAAACTTATTTTTTTATTTTTTTTTATTTTATTTATTATATTTAGGTCAATATAATCTAAAGCGATAATTCTTCCTTTAATATAGCTTAGAATTCACTAAAAATTTAGTTCCATTATTGTCCAAAAATTACGATAAAGCCCTAACTACAATTTTTTCAAAAAAGTCAGTAACGAAAAGCCCTATCTAGAATAACTAGATAGGGTTATTGAAATAGATAACTGCATTGAAATTGTCCCTGGTTTTAAGAATATGTATGTATATATATATATATATATATATATATATATATATATATATATATATATATATAATATATAAATATATATATATATATATTCAATATATATATATAATTATATATTTATATATTTAATATTAGGATTTCTTTTAAATAAAAGTAATGAATTTTTAAGTGAAAATTTATAATAAAATAATTTGAAAAAATTTAAAGGATGGTCCGAGGTGCGTTTTGTCATTTTCAAAATGCAAATACTAAGAAACTAAAAAATGTGTTTTCATAATTCTTTCACAACCTAATTGAGATTTATTTATTTATTTTTGATATGTATATAAAATATTATACTGGTTGGAGTCGCATTCATTAAGTTACAACAAAATAGGAAGAAGGGAGAAACAAATTTTGGACATTTTAGATAAAAATTATGGTTTAATTTAAAATAGAGCCAATTGTAATTCTTACGTATATATTTGGGAGAAAGAATTATATATTTTAAATTTGCAATAAATTTTACTATTAAACGGAAAAAAGAGTTCGTTATAACTAATTGTATATTTGACTAATTTATTATACAAGATAGAATTATGTATAATTTCTTATATTTTTTCACCAATATTGTTAGGAAATTAAGAGTTGCGAAATATTTTTGCACAAAATTTAACTAAAACATAATCACGTGATCACTATAATACAAATAGAAGTAAATTGTCTTAAAAATTTTATACACTTGTATACTAATAAATGATTATGTGAATACCTTCTAAATATTAAAAATAATGGATCAATAAATTATAAACTATTGCAAATCTGACGCACATAAACTATTCTGAGCATGATTGCCTAAGTTTAAATATTATTTAGAGTAACTCAAGTCTCAAGATAATATTTGGACGTATTTCTTTAAATTACATAAAAATGTTGTTTGCTGGTATGTTAGGGATAGTTTCTAAATGACGCAATTTAGAGATATCATCCTAGATGTGTACCAACTAATATAGCCAGAACTAACTAAAATTCTATGATGGTATAGATTGTCAAGTACTTAATTTATTTGGCTATTTCTGGTGATCAGCCATTGTAGGGTATGTGTTATACGTTCCCAAATTTCAATTAGTGTAGTTTTGTGACTAAAGATGTTGAAATATGTTTTCGCTATAACCAAATCATTCAAAGAAATTTTCTGCTCCAAATAAATCAGGATTTAGTAGAACTCCTATATATATATACATTAGTATACTGTATATGTATTAGTATATATATATATATACATTGGTATGTGTCCAAATTAAAAAGTGAGGTTATGTGACAAAATAGCAAATTATTCCAAAGCTCAATAATAGTTTTTATTTGGGTCAAAAGCACAGATAATCAACTTTAATTGGGTATCATTAGTTTTTTCATAATGCAAAAGCTAGTCATTTTATAGCGTTTCAAAAATGACAAAAAGCTCTTCGGGACACCCTTTATTATTAGATAATAAAAAATCATATCATCATATCATATTTGCGGTACTTACTGAGATATATGCAGTTAAATTTAACTTATTTCCTCACAAAACTATAAATAAATTTAAAATATTTTAAAAGCTGCAATTTTGAAAATCAATAATTGGCGTTATAGAGATTACATCGGATTACATAACGTTGCTAAATTTTACAATTGCTGGAGTTAACAATACGTACAACTTTTCTATGTTAACAGTTTAGTAGTAGTGCGACTACTCGTGGATACATTTCAGTGGCAACATCAAAAACGGTCAATTTGACCTAACCTGGCTGTCTGTGCTATGATTTTCTGTCAAGTAAAATGACTGCTTTTACGTTACTTTTTGTTTGATTTACAGTTTTTATTCAGAATTGTAGCTAATGTATGTGGAATAAAATTGCAACAAAACTTTTGCCGCTGATTAAAAACAGCGTCCTAATGATAAATATGTTTTATTTTTGAATGACCACACATGTTTTTTCATAAAACTATGAAAATTTTATAAAAATCTAACTTCCGGTTTTCTCAAAATATTAATAAAAATAAATTACCTTTATAAATTATCTGTAATTTTTACAATTTTTTTTGGAACAATTCTAAAATTTAATTTGACTTTCACTTTTTAATAACAATGTACTTATGATAACGACATTTCTATAATTCAAAAATGTGGAAAATTCACTTCAAAACAGTATTTCATTTTTCATATGAATTGTACAAGAAATTTGTGGGCGATTTTTCATTAGATTATTTTGTTGACAGCTGTTCTGTGTATTATTTATAAAGTTATTACAATATCTTTAAAAAATTCTAAAACTGATGAGAAAAAATATTGACATAACAAAAACAAATAAGAATTAAAAAAACAATTTTCATGAAAAAATGTCAAAAAATTAATTCTGTTATAATTTTGTCATTGGCAAAAAGTTCAGAATACGGCTGGTATAAGTTTTAAATAAGAAAAAACATATCGATTTTTTCTGGCCTAATTTTTTGGGGCACTTAGCCTTTTCTGACCTATTTTAAAGAAGAAAGTCAAATTTAGCCAATTTTTCTCAACTCCTGGCAACACTGGGTATGATAATTTAATTTTGTGTTTACATTTTTGTAGTTTGGAAAAGAGTTTGGATTATCTTTGTAAGTATCAATGTGATGAGTTTCTTGTCAACTGCGAATCGTATCGGATTTATTTTTTTAAGAAAGCTCTGAAAAAATATTTTAAAATAAATTTAATTTTTCAAATAAAAATTAACATTTTTTTCAAAATAAATATTTTTGGAAAAGTTTTGGTAAAATTTAACTAAACCATTACAATAGAGTGAGATCCATTACTATCACAATCCGGAGGAAGACCTCCTAACAATTCTAGGAAGAAATTAGCAAACTATAAAGAAGAGAAATCTGCTATTAAGAAGGACGCAAATATAAAAATGGATACAAATCCATCATATTCGCAGCCAACATTACAAGTCCCGTCCTATTCGAAACATCAAAACAAGAACACAAATCTGGTCAATGGTATTTTTCCAAAGAAATTAGATGTAAATTTATCTGTTTCCCAACCAAATAAAAAAGTCCAATATACATCAAGTCAAGATACCAAAAATAATGATGTCGTTAAGAATTCTCAGCTTGGTAAAGAATTATTCGATGCAGTTTTTGCAAATCAATCACCACCAACTCAATCAAGTATCAATATTCAAGAATCAAGAATTCGTGAATCTTTTGAGCCCCCAAAAAATAATGTTAATATTTTGGAAAATATACAAATTCCAAATTTGCAAATGGCTGAACTTGAAACATTTATGGATCATGAGTCGTTATCAATTTCTTCAATAGAAGAAGAATTCAAAACAATAAAAAATAAGAAAAGAACATTTCAAGGTGACGTAAAAATCGATGTTTCAAAATGTCAATTTAAAAAATTAGATAAGTTAGTTGATAATGTTAATCGTACAAACAATTATTCACTACTAGGAGATTTAAATGTAGAAGCTGAAAGGCCATTTAATGACACAGACATAAATCACAACGATTCCAGAATCAATAATGATTCCCAAACACATGTTAGAACCAGGAATGCATATTGCCCTCCTATATTCCTAGAAAATGTGAACGTCAAGTCTCTGATTGACCAACTAAATTCGAAGAATATTGAATTTAGAATTAAGAATCAGTCTAGATATAAGAGTAAATTGTATTTTAAAGATTCGTCTGCGCATTCAGAAATGATGCAATTTTTGAAAGAAAGGGAAATTCCTTCTTATACGTATACACCTATGGAGTATAAACGTCAAAGCATAATTTGTAGGGGGCTTTATTATAAGTCATATATTAATGATATTAAGTTAGAAATTGACAGAATTGTTCCTGATACTGTAGATTCAGTTTCAAAGTTTTTTACAGAATATTCTAGGAAGCAGGGTATTGATACTGGTTTATTTTTGGTGATGCTAAAACCTAATCGAAGAATAAACGAATTGCTCGGCTTAAAGTATATTTTTAATCAGGTTGTATCATGGGAACGTCCAAAAGCTAGCTCTAAAATTCCACAATGTTGGAGATGCCAAAAGTGGGGTCATTACTTGAGGAATTGTAGTCGTCCATTTTCTTGTGTGAAATGTCAGGAAAAACACGCTCCAGGTGAATGTGGTTTTATTCCTGGGAATGACGTGTTACCATTTTGCGTTAACTGTAATGAAAATGGTCATAGTTCAAATTACAGGGGTTGCCCCGTTTACAGGAAATACGTTCAGATTAGGAAGAATGCGTATTTGGAGGCAAAGGAGAGGAAAATGTCAGCAGCTGAGAATGTAGAATGTTGGTATAGCTCTAAGAATTCAATCTCTTTACCAAGAATAAATATTCCAAATCTTCGGTTTTCAAATTTAGTTGTAGAAATAAATGTTTCAATAAATGGTAGTATTAAGAAAATTCTTTGTGGTTCTATATACTTTCCGTCAAACTTTAATCGTCAATTATTTGTGAAGGCCTCTCTTTAGTTTTAAATTTCTCTAATAACGTTGATGGCTTGATATTAGGTGGTGAACTAAATGCGAAACACACCTCTTGGGGAGATAATATTAACAATTTTAATGGGGAAGTTCTTTCTAATTGGATTCAAAACGAATCAATTTCTGTAACTAGAATTTGTGATGCATACCCCACTTATCCTGGAGGTTCATCACATTTGGATCATTTTATTGTGGGTACAAATATAATTGATAATATAAATACAAATTTCAGAACATCTACACTTCCCACTTTTTCGGATCATATTCCTTTGGGACTTAAAATTTATTTAAATGATTTCAACTTTATACTTAAGACTCCGGACCACTTCGTTTCTTTTAAAGACACAAATTGGAACACATTCAAAATTGATGTAAGTGAGAAAATATGTAACCACTTCCCTCCAAGTAATAAGAATTTATCTAACGAGGAAATAGATTATTTCGTAGAAGAATTTAACACATCAATGAATTTTATAACGGAGGTGCATTCTAATAGGATTGAAAATAGGAATGGAAAATATATTATTTCCGATAGAATTAAAAAGTTGTTGAGAATTAAATATAATTGGCAAAAGGATTTGAGGAGAATATTCACTAGAACCTTAAATAGGAAACACCCTTACTTACTTTTATCTAAACAAATTGATTTAATTAAAACTATTATAAAGAAACAGATCGAACTGGAGCAAGCGAATATTTTCAATGACAGATTGAGAGAAATAAAACCTGGTCCACGGGCCTACAAGCAAATTTTCAAAATGATTGGAAATAAAAATCGTTCCTACGTTAATAATGTTTCGGTAAATGGTATAAAGATTACTCTATTAAATGAGAAATTGGATGCTTTTAGGAATCATTTCTCAACTGTTTATCAAAGTTCACCCCCAAATAGAGATCTTTCGGAAGTAAAAGAGGCAATTAGAAACACAATTTCGCAAGTTGAAAATTTTGCAACATTCGATAATGATAGGACATCATTAAACTCTCAAAACCATTATAAACTTACGAATTTGAATGCACTTTTAAAATGATAAATAATAAAATCTAAATGATAAATAATAAAAAGCCATGCGGTGTAGACAAAATATCGAATTATTTAATTAGAAAATTACCGATTAAAGCTTTTGAGTATCTTACAATACTGTTCAATAATTGCTTGAACAACTGTTATTTTCCCTCGGCGTGGAAAATTGCCAAAATTGTTCCTATTCCGAAGCAGAGAGGTGATAATGACATTAACAGCTTTAAACCAATTTCATTGTTATCTAACATTGGGAAATTATTTGAGAGAATAATACGGGAAAAAATGGATTTAGGATTAAATGAATCATATATACCACAGACCCAGTTTGGCTGTAAGAAGGGCAGTTCTACAGTACATGCTCTTTTGAAATTCCAAACTGATGTTGTGCAGAATTTAAGGGAAGGAAAATGTACAATCGCAGTATCACTTGACATTGAAAAGGCTTTTGATAAGGCATACCATGTTGGTATATTGTTCAAAATGACCAAAATTGGTTTTGATGCATCAATTGTGAAATTGTTCAAAAGCTTTTTCGATGGCAGAAAATTTTGTGTACTGATAGGTGACATGTTATCGTCTCAGTCTACAATTTCCTGTGGTGTCCCACAGGGCTCTTTATTGGCCCCATATTTATATAATATTTTTATATACGATTTTCCTCATGATTATAACAATTCAAGGGGTGTACTTTACGCCGACGATTCACTTCTTTACACACATGACGAGTCTCCTCTTCAGGGTGCCTCATCTTACCTTAGATTTGTTGACGAATTTTATTCTCATTGGGGAATAAAAATAAATACATCGAAAAGTAATGCGATATGCTTGCGAAATGCTTCCGGGAAATGTAAATACACTGTTGTCCCGGAAAGCAAAAATCTGGAATTAACACTGAATAATTCCGAACTCATATTTAAGGATAGCATGAAATACCTTGGAGTCAATTTTAATAAACTTTTGAAATTTAATAAACATGTTGCTCATAATTTGGAAAAGGCAAATAGGGTTAAAGGGGCGTTTTCAAGGCTTTTTAATAGTAAGTGTTTACCAATTGAGACTAAACTGCTTTTATACAAAGTAAGCATTAGACCTATTCTCTTGTATGCATTTCCTATATGGTTTAGTATCTCAAAAACGATGATGGAGAAAATGGAAATTTTTGAGCGGCATATAATTAGAAAATGTATAGAAAAGAATTTTAGATCCCATAATAAACGATTTTCAAATGAGACAATATATGATGAGGCTAAAATATCTCCCCTATCTTATTATGCCATAGATTTAGCAAAACGTTTTGTGGACCGACTATCGTATTTTGAAGGTAGTGTAATGCAGGATATTTTATCGAATGAGCAAATGTTTAGTTGGTCAAACACTAATTATTTAAATATAATTGGAATACTTCAGGAACAACTCAATAGCTTTCCTGGTCGAAACTTTTACACAAATACTACTCCCGGCGTACATAGGGGGTAATCTTTTATTATTTTAATATTATTATTTTTATTATTATTATTTTTGTTATTATTATTATTTTAATTTATTATTATTATTCTTATTTTATTTATTAGCATTAAGATTTAGGTTTAAGATTTCTTAGAATTAGGTTTATATAAAGTAGATAATACTCTACTAGAATTTATAAGCGCCGGGAGCAAGCACTGTTTCACTGAATCTTATTACAAATTAATTTACCAAGATTAATTTTATTCTTAATTTAGATAAGCCAGTCGTATATTCATATATTTACTTATGTAATTAAAATAATAGGATATAGTTTTAAGTTTTTTTTTTTTTTTTACTAATAATTTATGTTTGTGAATAATGTATTATGAAAAAAATAAGTCTCAATAAAATTAACTAACTAATTATCAATGTGAAAATATGAAAGCATATTTTAAGGCGTAAATTTTATTATTTGTTTATAATAAAGTGGTGAAGGGTATAGAAGATTTGTCGCAGCCGAATATAACGCTCTGACTTGTTTTTCAAATGTAATAGTAGCTTGAATAGAATTTAAAGAATAGAATATTAAAATTGAGCAATTTTAAAGCACATACCATAGGTTTTGTAATAAAATATTGGAAAATCGGAAGTCAAATTAAAGAATTCAATAAAGTATCAGTTAGAAATTTTAAGGTATCGGCTAAATCTTTGTTATGTATTTTGTGGCACAAAATCCACTATCAACACAAAATTTTTACCCCAAACACGAATAACAAATAATTCAAAAACTTATTTTGTTTGATAAATTAAATAATACAAGATGACAAATACCTAAACACCAAAAAAAGTGCACCATAATGCACCTATAAGGTAATTATTATGAAGTAGATAGCAAGAATAGAAAACCGCACTTTATTTTGTTCGGCAGTGAATGTATTATATATAGCAGTTATCGGTGGGCTTCATGAACGCCATTTCATTTGGCGAACGGAGGGACGGATGGATAGACATCGTCCCATCGACTTCATTTCTTATAGGGAATATCAACTTTTTAGTTCTCCGGCGAAAATTGCGGACAAACTTATATATACCCTTTATACCTGTGGTGAGGGTTATGAAAATACGTAAATAACTTACTAAATAAATATATATGACTATATTTTTACAAACTTGCAACTTTTGCCTTTAGCTTTGCGTGAATAATTACTTAGATAATTATGAATATTTCTGTGTACTTTTAATAATATCTATGCACAAAATATTTTTATAAAAATAATTAATAAATATTTTTTATTTTTAATAGGGTTGCCACATTCCCCAAATTTAAGTAAATCTTTATCCTTTTCTAAGCATTTATATATTTCTATTAATGAATTTAAAATGACAAAACAAACAAAAAATGTCTATTTTAACTTAATCAATAGTATTATTTTTGGTATTTATCATTTTCCTTAATAAATATTCTATTTCTAATACGATTTTTTATTACTTATTTACATTAAATTTATGTAGACAATTTTTCTAAGATTTTAAACTTATACTACTTATTTTCTATAAAAATTAATCTGTTGTATCTGTATACAGATCTAAAAGATAATAAAGGTCTTTCAAGTCTTAAGTATTTTGAGTTGATAAAGGCTCATAATAAATCCAATGTTTTCTCATTAATGATAGTACAGGGTCTGATGATAACAATATGCTATTAAAAATATCCTCGTTTTGTGACGTTCTGGAGAATTTCCTGGAGCTGAATAATTGAACGTGCTTAAAATCTCTGTTTCTTGCTTCTTGAGCCTCTTCTGTAAGCTCTCTAAGTGGAAGAATATTTCGTTCAATTATAATTTCGCCATGGCACAATACTTTATGTACTGTTGGTGTCATTTCTTTCCATGGATATAGAGAAACAAGTAATTTAGATATTTCTTTTGCATATTCTCCAAATCGAGCAGAGTTAATTTTGTGCTTACTATTAATTGCCATTAATAGTATATTAGTCCTTTCAAGTAACTCTTTATTAATACCAGCTGTTTTAGATGTAGCTTCGGAATTTCCGAAAAACCTTCTTGCTGTGTTTTCATCATTTGTACTACCACCAGTCGGCAGAGATTTGTCGATGTTTAATCCCGTCTCTTCTCTGAATTCATCCTGGATTCTACTTTTCTCAGATATTCTAAGTGTTTTTAAATTCTCTTTGTTTCTGGTAGGTTTTTGTTAAATTTTCTGGCACACTTCTATACTAAATCATATGCTATGTGCAGAAAATGCTCCATGAACCGTATTTTGGCGTGAAGTGGAGATATTCCGAAAGACAGAAATTCTTCGTTAATACACCTTGCTTAAAAATATCCGAAAACTGTGATTTCGTCTCATCACATAGTGAGCATTTCCAAATAGAATTGAATCATTAAGCTATGTAACGGAGAGATGATGGATTTCATTTCTTTTAGCAGCGCATAATAGATCCCATTAAATACAGAGCATTACTTGGGTGCCATGGTGTCGATTTTCCTGGTTGGCCGGTCTTTCAATTAGTTCCCCTTTGATCGTCTGTCACAATTCCATGCTTTTGACTAAATTCAAGTATTTTTAAGCCGAGAAATTGTAGCTTGATCTACTCGCAATTATTATATAAGTAGTTATCGCATTTGGCATGACTCATTATCGAGTAAATCCTTCAAATTCTTCATTTTGAAATTTTTTTATCTCATCAAATTCGCCACTTTTAAATCGTTTAAACAACACATAACAAGTTATTTTAACTACCGCCAAAATACGATGGCTTTCCGCATAATTTTTCTTAAATATAAAATAACAATATTGAAGTAAAATTTCTTAAACACTCACGAGTAGTAGACTATATACACAAGAACATAGTGACTATATTAGATATTTTAATCCTGGATCTTTGATCGGCTTCGATGCCTTATTCCCCCTCTTATTCCGACAAAAAAAAGTAAATAAATTTATACTCTATTTTAGACCTCTTCGCGGACCTTTAAAAAGTTGCCAAGGACCCTAAGAATCTGCGGGCCCTCATTTGGGAACCCGTGGTATAATGTATATATATTATAATATATTTATATAGAAATCCTCACTTTGATATAAATTTTAAATGAAAAAACTTCGTTTTTCCAATTTCATCAACGTTTTGGTATTCTTCTATCTTACAAAATAAATACTTTATTATTATTATTATTATTATTATTATTATTATTTTTTTATGTGCAAAACCCTCTATTTCTCTGAATAATTGTTTTATTTTTTAATAATATAAATGTAACATATATTGTTAGAGCAGTTAATAGTTTTTAATGTACTCAATGAAAGTAAAACAAAGATGTGTTTTCCGTAAGTAATAAAAAAAAACCTTGAGAAAAATGTGATCTGTCATCTTAAACACTAAACATCTGCATCAATTCATTTGTAATTCATTTCAACTCATTTTCTACCTTTCAAATTGTTGACTGCTATTATCTTTTAAACTTCAGATCAATTCACTGTGTGGTCATATTTATTGATTTTCTTTTATAACTTTTTCTATATAACTATATTACTTTTTCTGTTTTTATTTTTTTATTTATTTATTTATTATTGTTATTATTATTTTTTTTTTTGAAAACTCAGATTTCCATATATTGTACCACCCACATTAAAGTATACCAATCGACTCTGAATCACATTCTTAGTTGATTTAATGATGTTCGTCTGTCTGGCAGGCTGCCAGGCTGGATAGCTGGCTGGTCATGTTAAACTTGTGCACAAAAAATTAAAAAAAATGTATTTTTAAGTATGGTAATTGGATGAAATTTGGTATAACGTTGGAGTTTAATGAAATTGATTATGATCGGTCCATTATTTCATCGGAATAGGGTTTTAACACTCATAGATGACTTATTTATGTCACTACTTCAATAAAATTTTGGTACAACTAAGTTCTACATAAAAGTGAATCATCGCTCCATAATTAAGCATTTATATATGACCCGAAAACCACTTTAACTCGCATAAATACCACATAGATGACAGTATCTAGATAATATTTGAAGCAAATAAGTTTTATATAAGTAGAAATCACAATACCAAGCATTCATAAGGATTGGTCCATTATTGGCCATAGGTCCCATATAAGGCCATTTCTGAAAAACTCTAAATTCATTTTTAGGCTGAAAATTTTTTACTTGTTTTTATTGATTTTTTAATTTTGGTGAAATTTTTAATGAAAAAATTGATTTAGTGAAAAATTTGATTTTTAGTGAAAAATCTAATTTTAAGTGAAGGATGTTAGTGAATTTTTGAATTTTTAGTGAAAAATCAAATTTTTAGTTGAAAATCGAATTTTAGTAAAACTTTGAATTTTTTATGAAAAATCGGATTTTTTATGTAAATTTGGGCTACTGGTGAAAAAAAACTATAAATATTAAATAATATATAATTTTGCAATAATGATGAGATATGGAATTATAATAAATAATTCATAAAAAGGTTATGAATATTCTAAATACATAAATTATAACAAATTAGTGCACTAAATACAAAATAGTTATAGGAATATTGTTCTATACGATGGAATCAATAATTTCCAATTAATCCCCAACATTAGGCAATAGTTAATGAACAAATAATATTAAAAAACCTTGTATTTAGCTACTTACACATCTCATCTGGAGTAAGTTCGGGAGGAGTGAAACAGAACTTTAATTACACTTGTTTTTTTATCTGTCTTTGCTTGCATTGATCATTTTTTTTTTTTACTTTTTACTATGAGCAAAAAAAAAAAAAAACATTAATATATTTTTTATTGTTTTTGTGAATGAAAAGATGTAAATAGTAAATTCGTAAAAATTACTTACCTAAATTAATGTACAGTCGATACCATAATTATAATAACTACAGACCAATTAATTTTTAATAATTAAAATACATGTAAATACGAAACAGAGTGTCCCCCTAAAAAACAAATTTTTTTATTAATTCGAGAACAAATAAAATTAAGCTATTGACGTATAACACTATAATTTTTCTTCTATATTAATTTTGATATATTGTGAAATAAATAATTATTTACAATGGATCTCTAAGCAGTTCATTAAATTTTCTTGTATGATGTTATAAGTTGGTAGTGAGTTACAACTGGGGGGTTTATCAAAAGCAAACATCACTAAAATCAAAGGTAGGGTGGGTTATGAGACGAGAGTCATCAATACCATCTAGGGGACATTTATGTTTCGAATCGACCAGGTCCTTACTTAGAGATAAAATACCAAATTAGGGAAGTCTATCAAAATATTTATATTGCAGGGTTTTTATGTGGATTTAGGAAAAGACAACGTGGATACGAACACCCACCCCCCTCCCTCCCACTACTGCTTTCTAGTGCCTTAAATGGCTTCCTCCTAGTATTTCCAATTATCTATCTAAAATTTTCAAAAACTTCACATAAAAAATATAAGATCTCATGTTTGCAGTTTTTAAACCGTTTTTCGATTTTCTGAAGCTTCCATATAAGTTCAACCAGTTTCCTTCCATCTAAATGCTTTTAAAATTCTCGAGAATCCTGGACGAAATTCTCGGAAAAGCCGGACATGAAAAATTGAAAATTTCTCGGAAATCAAGGGATGGGGAATTTACATACCAACATATGTATACAAACTTAAATTTCAAAAACTATCCGTGTTTTTTTAAGGAAGCATTATGGAAGCATACTTTAATTCGTAAAATTTATTATTTGTCGGTAAGGTGTTGAAGGATATAAAAGATTCGGGACAGTCGAATATAGCGCTGTAAGTTGTTGTTTGTTGGTTTATTCGGGCTTTACAGAAAGCTAAACTGCCGGACCGATTTCAAATTTTCACAGTATAATTCTGTGGTACCTAAAAGTAAAATAGAATACTTTATTTTTCGATAGCAGTAGGGGGAATGGTAGCCCCCAAGCCAATTTTTTACAAAAAATTTTTGATTCCAAAAAATAAAAAAAAAACTTTGTACTCCACTTATTTAAATAAACTCTCATAACTCCTTATTATATACAAAAAAGTCAATATCTTTTATAGAGCCAAAACTGCGTTAATTTTAAGTTTAATATGTTATGAAAAATTGCACTTTTTGCGTATTTTAGCACAAAACACATTCGAACATTGCCCACAGGAAAAAATTACACTGGTCAGCAAAAAATTATTATTTTTTTGGATGGATCAGATAGAATTTGACGTGCTCAATATGCATCTGCTTTTAGTTTTTTTTTCTATCACGTATAGATTTTTTTAATGGACACGACTAATATTTTAACTTTTTTTTATTTGACTTTTTAACATTTATACAACAGTACCATGCACAGTGGGGCAGAATCGAAAGTTTTTGGAAATAAATCTGTAACTGCTAATCTGCTAGTTAGATTTCCATACAATTTTACGTAGGCGTAGAATTGGGGCGTAGAATTTTAACTTTGGAAGAGGGCCTTCACACACCCCTCAGAAGCTATTGAGTTCAAAATAGGGTACCTCTGACATAGAAAATTCTTCACCGCTTGCCAAATTTCTGTTTTTTAACCGATTTCAAATATTTTTACATCTTCTTAAAGCCCTCCATAAGACCTTTGAAAATCATGATTGCATACTATTTGTATTTGAAATTTCAACTATCTCAATTTTTCCAAATCTTTATCCGATTTCCGATTAGTTAAAGAACAAACTAAAAGTCGATATCTCTTACGAGTTCAAAAATAACGGATTAGGAATTTAAAAATTTAAAACATTATGATTTTTTCTGTTTTTTGGGCGAAAATCTGTCTACACTTTTTCCTTTCTAAACTGATATTTCTTTTAAAAATATATAATAATTTCTTTTTTTCTTTTTTTCTTTTCTGAGAGATATCTTCATAGACTTTAGAATTAAAAATAAGCCCAAACACCAAACATTACTATGTACACACTGTCATGAATTTGACATATTTTAAATTAAAATTTTGAATTTTGCCATTTTGTTTTAAAATCCCAAATGCTACTTCTGTAAACAGTATATAGTTTCGGAAACTCCAATGTGCTCCAAACCTAAAATAAAAGTGTTCTTAATGGGCAAAAATAAAAAAATTATTTTTTTTTTTTTATTTTCTTCGTTTTTTGTGAGTTGTGGAATTACTTTTACAAAAATTTTAAATTTTTCTACACTTTATCATTTCAAATCATAAAGTCAAAAAAAAAAAAAAAGATAATGACTTCAATCTTATCGTATGTAATTAAGAATTATGTCAGCTAGAAAGAGATTTATTAAAAAAATAAAGTTCATAGTTTTTCTGAATTTTGGAATTAAAGCAGCACTTTTGTAAAAATTGGTTTTTGGAGAAACTACAAATATTTGATCTGTACATAGCAATTTTGGGCGTTTGGTCTTGTTTTTAATTTTAAAATCATTTATATGGAGATACCTTTCAGAAAAGTATAAAACTATTATACATTCGTAAAGAAAATTTTATTTTAGAGAAGACACTTTTTTGAAAAGAAAAAAAAAATAAATAAAAAAATAATAATAAATAAAAAAAAGAAGAACACAAAATCATCATTTTTTAAATTTTCAAATCCGTTATTTTTGAACTCATGTGATATCGACTTCTTGCTTTTTTTTCGATAGATAAATTTTTTTTTTAACTAATTGGATAAAAGTTTTACAAAATCGGATAAAAATATTGGGCTGTATATTGAAAAAACTGCATCAAGAGTTGGCAAAATTGAGATAGTTGAAATTTCAAAGGCAAATAACTTGAAAACTATAAGTGATAAATACATCCAAACATGTTTTCCAAAGGACTTATCGACGGCTTTAAGAAGATGTAAAAATATTTGAAATTGGATAAGAAAGAAAAATTTGATAAGCAGTTAAAAACTTTCCTCTTACAGTGTTAAAATTGTAAACTCCTCTGCTACGCCTGTGTGAAATTTTATGTAAATCCAGCCACCAAATTAGAAGTTACAGTTTTATTTTCAAAAAACTTCGATGCTGCCTCACTGTGCAATGTTTTTTGAAATTTTCGTGACATATTAATTTTAGAAATAGCGTAGTTTAAGTTCTGTAAATGATATTGATTTCAATATTTTTATATGAGGTGAAAAAATTTAAGGCTTTTGTAAATGAAATTCCCAAAAAGAAAACCATTGAAAATCCCAAAAATGGAATTTTTTTAAATTTTGCCCATAAAGTCCTCATTTGTTACAGGACTGGAAAAAGCCGTTGGCAAACTCTTTTAAACACATTGTAGTTTAGGAAACTGCGTTCTGTTTATAGATTCATTCTTTGAGATTTTAGATTCGGAAGTGTCTGTACATAACCCTATTGGGTGATTGGGACTCGAAAGTGATATTGACTTAAATTTTTTCTTATTCGATAAATAATTTTGTTTTTTACCTAATTGAATAAAAATTTTATGAAAATATTTAGTTATATATAGAAAAAACTGGACCAAGATTTGGCAAAATTGAGAGAGTTGAAATTTCAAATGCAAATAATTGGAAAACTTTAAGAGATAAACAGCACGTGTATGCATGTTTTGCATAGGCCTTATCGATAGCTATAAGATGTTAAAATATTTGGAATAAGAAACTAAAATTTGGCAATCGGTTAAAAGATTTCTATGTCAGAGGTATCCTATTTATGGGGCCCCTTTCCAAACTCCTCTGCTGCGTGTATGTAAATCAAACCAGCCGATTGAAAGTAACAGATGAAAGGAACATTTTCGAAAAGTTAAAAAATAGAATTTTTGAATTTAAATTTTATAACAAAAGAAAAAGTTATATATTTGTTCACTAAAATGCATATATTTCGATAAAAACTCTATTGTTTGTTTATGTTTTATGTTTATTTGTTTGCCACCAGCTGCCGTGGTTAGGTTAAGTTAGGTTAAAAAGGGCGGCGTCTTCACGCCTCCACCCAGAGACCATTCGGTCCATTGTGATCCCTTTATGGATAATAGAGAAAGCTGATAGATAAAAAAAGAGAAAAACCCTAGTAGAATATAGCAAAAGATTGAAAAGAAAGATAGCTAAATATAAGAAAAAATATGAAAGGTTCCACAGCTGTCATGGTTACTTTACTGGATTTTACAAATTTGCAACGTACTCAGTAAATACTAGAGTATCCAATTATTCGGGTCATCAAATAATCGGTTAATCGATCGGTCGATTAATTAACCGATATTATAAATAGTAAAATATAGAAATAATAAAAAAATGTGTGTTAATATATTGAAATAGTTATTTAGGAACATAAAGTAGATGAAATTCGTTTATAAAGGTTCATCTTATCAGCTCCTACGTTGTATGAAAAAAATTGCATTGTTGACCTAATACTACAAAATATTCACCTAATTTAATTTACAAATCAGTCATTTTAATGCAACTATCTTTATTTTTTGTCATAAAGGTCGAAATTAATATTGGTATTTTTTCGTAAATAATTAAAATAATTAAACTGTTTATGACTTGAATTTACTTTACACAAAACTATCGGTCTGTTCCACGATGTCGAACGAAAAATTCGTTCGACAAAATGTATGATAAACAATAACAAAATTTAAAATTTATTTGTTGTTTGCCACATAAATTGTGGTAACGATTTGTTCATTCCACATCGTGGGACAAGCCGCATGTTTTCAGAAATTTCTATTGTCACAAGTTTAAGCATTTCTCAACTTATAATATTATGTCGTATTTTATTAAACACTCCATACCAAAAAAATAAAAATGAAGAACATCCAAAGATCTTGAATTTTAAATCCAGAAGTAGTGGAAATTCAGATAATTTCCAATGAATTTAACATAGGATAGTCATTGGAAGATGTTCTCTTTTTTGATACTTATTCAATGAGAATAAAGTGATGTTCAAGATTTCATGCAAAATTGCAATAAACATCCAAAGTCATTTTTATCGGCGTAAGGAAACAAGTTTTAATTTTTTAATAAACCAACATGTGTTTTAATAAAAAAAATATGCATAACATTTCATTTGCTTAAAACAATTCTTTTTAGTACCAAGTATTTTAAAAAATAACAACCGAATCGCAACGTTTTATAGCTTAACAATACACACGCAGAGAAAAAATATAGATATAGGGACCATAATCTAAGAGCAACATATTTTGATTGGAACATATTATCACAGCGAAAAATAGAAATGATTGCGAGTAATAATATTTTGTCATATTGTGTTCGATTTTATGTTTTTTTCATGTTACATATAATTCTAGTTTTACATATAATTGAACAATCTTACTACATTATTATCCCATTCTATCAGATTATGATTTGATGTTATTATAATTCTATCTTCTTATATTATTATACCAGTGTGTCATATTATGATTCAATGATTATTATTATTACAATTATTATTATTTTTATTATTATTATTATTATTATTATTATTATTATTATTATTATTATTCCATTTTATCATATAGTTATCAAATTTTTTTATATTATTATTTCATTTTGTCATATTATCATATATTAGAATAAAACGTATTAATAAAAAATTATTTTTATAAATTTTTTATTGAAAATAATAGAGAAAAGTGTTTATTGTTTACATATTATTTGTTCATTAATTATATTAATTTTTATTCAAATGCAATATATGTTTTTTTAACTAAACCATTTAACGGTAGTTAATTTATAATATGAATCATACCGAGTATAACGAAAACTTATTTATTTATGTATAAAGTAAATAAGAATTGTAATGAAGTTATAAAACAAACATTAAAAACAAACAAATTATGATTTTTTTACTAAGTTTGTGAAAAGGATAGAAATTATATTTATTTGAAATATTTCATTGCCATGGAAATAATAATATTAATATGGTTTAATAACAAGTAATGATATTTTTCATATTAATAAAATTTTGTTTCTGGTAAAAATATTTGAAAGCATATAATTTGTGCAGTCAAAAAAATTTTTATTGAGTGTAAACATTAAATGACACAATTTAAACAAAAACATTGTTATCATGAAAATAGAGTTATTAAAATTAAAGAAAATTAACAATGAGAATATAATATTGTTGTAGTGATAATGTTGTGGCCATGTTTTTTTTCTCCGCACGCATTTGAATGTATTTTTGATAACATATTAGAATGCTGTTTGTTTCTTAAACAGAAGAAAACGTAAAATTATTGATACTTTTGAAGTAATTCCTTAAAAATTACTTTTATTTATTATTGCTAGGAAAGATACAACTGAATAAATTTACTTTAAAAATAAAAAAAATAAAAATTTTTAACTTCAAAAACTAAAAACACAATAGAAAATTTTAAATAGAAAATAGAGAATTTTAAATTATTCGAACAGTTAATCGGCCAGAATTAATCGGATAATCTTGTGACGCTTAATCGATTGGATACCCTAGTAAATACTTAGTTTTCTGGATTTTAGTGGAAAAGTAAAAGAACACGTCTTATTATATTTCACTTATGGAGGAATGTGATACAGGACCCAAGTACTAGCTTATAAAAAGGGTTCTGAATAAAAAAGTTAAGTGTTTTTCTATTCATAATTGTTCACATCTTAAATATTTTAATTTAATACTTATTAAATCTGTGTTGAGTTTTTACTTACGTTTACTCCCATCGGACGCGTTCACAGGTGGCGGATCGGGGGGCCCGGACTGGAGATCACTTACCATTGGTTACAGATGCCCTTGCGATAAATATGGTCGAGTATGCTATAAATCCTCACGGAACTAATCGTTAACAGCTCCCTCAACGCCCATGGTAAAATGATTGTAAATTTTAAAAGCCTAGTTCGCGTATGCCGTCACTGCCCTAGATGTTCCACTTATAACATGTATATTCGTGGCACCAATATTAGTAGAAAAGATAATTTAATGAAGGATGTATGGAAGGTAAAGGAGGATTCAGTAGGAGTTTCGAACACTGACTCCAACTTTATTATTGAATGAACTGGCCGAATCGAACGACCTCTTTGCCTTGTCGAAGAAATCCTTCGTTGAGGTAGGCGCCATAGAGAAACTGAGAGATATACTTAGGTCTCACGCTCAGGACCCAGTGAAGGATCATTCAGTATTTGAAGCATCATCTAAACGGGAGAGTGCACCGACAGGCTCAAAATTAGTTCGGCAAGACGCGGTAAAGCCTAGTGTAACCGCCGTCGTTACTAGCCGAATAAAAGAGCAGAAGGATGGCGTGAGAGCTTCCTTAGTCTATCTTAACAAAATGATTAAGAAAGACCTGTCGCTATTCAGTGGTAAGGATGAGCACCTTATCAAGAGGCTCAGGAAGATCGTGGCTAGATTCAAAAGAATCTATGGCTCTACCAGTGCCATCTTGGGAATGGCTTATCCTGACGGACTGAATGCGATTGTTGACACCGTTCCGGAAAGTACTCGTAAAAGTATAGGGGTCATATTGACGGTCACATCTAGGTGCAAAGACGATAGAAGTGATGGTAGTGGGCCAGAGAAACCGATCAAATCTTCGGAGCGAAAGGTGGAAACTGCCAAGCAACCCATCGTTGCTAATCAGAGGTCTGGTCGTATACCATCCGGCAACATTAATGAATCTTACAAGAAATTCATTAAGGAAGCCAATCAGCCCTCTAAAATTAAGAAAGGAGTTGCTCATACTATTTCCAGCTCTCTTAAATGTCTTCAAAGGGAGTCTGTTACAAGTGAAGGAATAGATGAAGACCAATCCCTTTCCATGTTGAAAAAGACTATTCATAAGCCATCTAGCTCTTTTAAGAATCGCCGTATGGTACAGGAAGTATATTCCCCACCAAGTTGCAGGACATCAACGACACGGCACTGAAACTTTTCATGGAGCTATTCAAAGTATGTCTCATGAGGGAATATATTCCAAGGAGGTGGAAGGAGATTAAGGTTATATTTATACCTAAGTCCGGTAAGGCAAGCCACACGAAACCCAAAGATTTTAGACCAATCTACCTATCATCTTTTTTATTGAAGATATTAGAGAAACTGATTGAGCTTTTTCTAAGGACAACAATTGATACTCTTATCATCGGTGGGACTCAATATGCTTACCTAAAGGGTAAACCTGTTGCGAGTGTGTTTCATGATGTGGCGAGTTGTATTGAACGAGGCTTACAGTATAAGGAATATACACTAGCAGCGTTCTTAGATATAGAGGGGCCTTCAATAATATTAAGATTGAGGCCATTAGGGAATCACTAGAATCATTACGCTTATAGTACTTCCTAATCGAATAGATCATCCGAATACTTAACAGCAGGTTCATCAATTCGAATAAGGAAACTAGTGACTGGGGAAACACCGCAAGAGGGGTACTCTCTGCTTTATTATGGCTCTCAGCCGTCGATGTCATTTTACGAAAATTTGACGCAAGGAGACCTTAATTCGTTGCCTACGCTGACGACGTTGCTATACTGGTCACAGGGAAATTTCTTAATTTCTTCCCACGATCAGTGATGGTATGAAGTCGGAAGTCTGCGAACTATCTTCGTCGGTCATTAGCAAAGACTACTAGTACTAAGGACAGTTAAACTGAAATTGGCAAGCGAAGTCATATATCTTGGAGTATTTTTTGTCCAAGTTACCTTGGAAGAGGAATACACAGGAAAAACTTAAAAGATGTCACAACACACTACACATACAGGAATGTTCGTAGAAATCTACTGTCTAAAGCAGGGAGATGTGCTTCAATTTGCATTGGTGCTATAAGAAGCTATTGTATGTTTTACAGATATTTTAAGACAAAAATTGCATGAGCATATTCGTATATATCAGAGTTTCGCAACCATTAATTAAATCTCAGTTTAATTCCCTTAAATCTTAATTCAGAATTAAGAAATACTAGTTTTTATTCCATAATAACATTCCCAAAAATATAATTCTATAGCTTCATTTAAAAGCTTCTGTTTGAATATAATTAATTCTTTTTGGAATTAATTCCAAACTGAATTTAAATATTTTCCTTTCATTCAATTTTTAATATTTTGTTTTTTAACCTTTTACAAAATGAATTAAATATATTTTCTAAATTAAATATATTTTCTAAAGCTAGTTTTAATAGATTTGAATTGAAGAAAATTTGAACGATTCAACATATTTTTTAAGTTTGAATTTTATAATTGATTGCAAATTCTTTAAGAAAATTATTCTTTATAGAATTAATTCAAAGAATTTGAGTCTTTGAATTAAATTATTATGAATTCTTTAAAGGATTCAAAGGATTTAAAGGATTCTTTAAAATTATGCTTTTATGGGATATCTACATAAATATGTACATATGAATGTACATATAATACAAAAATGAATTTTAATACTTGATGTTATAAGTTTCTGATCATAATATTCCTCAGCTAATTACGCTTATATCAGGAGAGGGGTATAAAAAGGTTAGACGTGACCAAATAATTTTCGTTGTCGATTTTTATAATAATTTTTAAAATTTTCTGAAAAAGTTTTAATATTCCACCTTGCTTTAAATTAATTCCTTACTTGTGTTTATGTTATTAAATCCCTAATGTAAATACCAGGAACCTGGTTTTTTTAATCCCGAAAAATCCCAGGAATTTCGGCTAGCATCCCTAGTATATGCGTAGCTTCCTCTTTAAGTATTATACATTCTGTTAAAAGTCACCGGTAATTAAGTGTACGCTAATCGGGTTATTCGCGGCTTAAGATCTGATTTGCTTATATCTCACTTACAATCATATACCCTACGCATTTTTATTAAACTACAATATTTATAGACTACAAAATTTCATTCCATTTTGCTGAAATAAATTTTTATGTACCACTATCAGTTAGACCGCAACTTATTTTCGATTTAATGTTTTTTAGTTCAGGATTGCATTGAAAAATAATATACCATACCATGATATACCTCTCATCAAGAAATCATATCCTGGTCCATATTAGGGTGTCCGCAAGTGTAAATATTTCAATGAAGTTACCAGCTAAAAGAATTTTTGCACATATTCTAGCAAATAAATGAGCTGTCCCTGCATATTTTTATTGTCATTTGTGCATTTTTAATGTAATAGTTGGAGTCCTAGACAAAGGCGTGGAAATATCACTGAAAAAATATATCATGTACCATATCAGAGTCTGTGAAGTTATTTTACCCAAAACGTATTCAAAATACGTGTTTGGCACACGATTTATGCATATCGTGTTGCTGAGGAAATGAAATCTCATTTTCAAGAAAGAGATACATGTATTAATTTCAGATGGAAAAAATGTACTTATGCAAATAGAAAGGCAGTAACCATACTATTGCTTTTTATAGGAGAAACAAAAAACACAATAACAAATGCGTGCTGAATTTAAAAGCGTTTACGGCCTATTTTATTTCAAGTAACGACATGATTTACACTGAATGAATTCTTACAATTTGCTTAAAAAGACATATGTATACAGAAACAAATATTCCAAATATTTTTTTAATAAAATAACTAATTAAATTTATATTAGGTAGACCTCCAAAGTTAGCCTCGGATATGCAATTTTCATTTATGATATGATATGACGGCAAAAAAATTTACACATAGATAGCCCTTGTAAATTTTTACAAAAAAATACGTTTATATGTATAGATTATATCTTTTCGTTTAAAAGATTTTTGCTTTGTTTTAAGAAATCAATTCCAATGACGTGAAAAAGAATTGCACATACACCGCCTTGGAATACAAAGCTCAGTGGCTTGAAAATTTTTAAAAACAAACATTAGAGAAAATACAAAAAGTCCGGTTTATCTATTGATTATATGAGATACTCCATATCAAGATCAGTTTTTAAGGTGAAAACAAACTTTAAAAATAATCAAAAATATTTTTACCATATCTGTCCATTATGAAATTTGGAGATAAAGAATAAATAAATAAAATGAGACGTCAATCTTTCAAGTCGTTTAAATGCTCAAAGAATTATTTAAAAATTTCAAAACTTTATAAAATTATTTTTAATATAGTTTTAAACAAATCACTTTACGCTTTATTTGAAACATACTCTGACCAAAAATAAAAACGTATAAAATTTTTAAGTAAAATTTTTGTCCAATTAAAAAAAAAAATAAATTAGAAAAAAGTGCAATATTTTTGCATCATAGCATAGACTTTTGTTTAAAAATTTGTAATAAATTGCATTTGAACTTGAAAAATTTCATATTTTTTAAACGTAGTTAAAAAATTTCCTTTCAATATTTGACCAAAACACATACAAATGTATATGGATAGCAAGCTTTTTTTTATACTTTCCAAAAAAATATTAAAAAGAAGAAAATAACAAAACAATAACAGAATTTATCCAGGAACTTACCAAAAAAAAAAAAATGTTTTTTGAGCATAATTCAATTCTGAATGATTTTAGTTACAAAATTATGCATATTTTCAATAAAATTTTTTTAAGATTTTCATGAAAGATTACCATTTTTAGAAATTTATCGCTGATAATTTATAACTGTAAATATTTTTAGTTAGCTTTTAAAATAAAATTGTCTCCAAATACGCAAAATTTTCCTTATGCATAATTTATCATATATAGGATGAATATTATACTCTATATGTTACAATTTGAGGAAAATTTTTCTGTATTGATACTATTTGTAAAAAGTTTTGGTAAGATTTTGATTTATAATATGCTATTTACACCAAACAAAACTAGTAGTTTTTGGCCTCATTCGGTTTTTGATTGAAAAACTACATAAATTCCTTTAGTTTTTCCAAACAAATCGAAAACATGAAAATGGTTTTCGATGGTTTTTATTAGAAAACAAATAAAAACTACTAAAATCAATATTTATGACATACGATGTTTAGTTGATTTTAGAAAATTTAGCATTCGTATATAATGAAAAAAAGAAAATTGTCAAATTTAGTTTTTAAAAAACCAACTAATTTTTGTTTCGGTATAAATGGCATATAAAATAAAAAATATTTTTCATTAACTGATAAAACTAGTACTTAAAGAAATTATTTTTTATTCAAAGGTGAATTTGGTCCGTAAAATATAAGCTTAAATTTAACGAAATTTGTAAATTTAGAATTTCGGAAACCCAAGAAAATAAATGAAATTGCAAAATTCTTTACTATTAGAAGAATTTAGCAATTTACAGAAATTGATAAATATGTTATGTAACTATTTGAAAAAGTGAAATAAAAAGACTTAAAATGTGCATTTCCTAAATTTTTTATTAAACAAGTGCCAATTTTTAAAACCTATGGATTTACTTAAAAATTTTCGTAAGAAGATGCAAATTTTTGGATGACAATTTTGAAGAAAAATTCATTATTCCTTTTTCTATTTATGACAAATAATTTTTTTTTCAAAATAATTTTTATTTTTTTCCTTCCTTTTTCATAGTTGAAAAATTCGTTATGTTCTCTTCAGGCCCGGATCCACGGGGGGGTTCGTTTTTTTTATAAGTATTTTGAAGTTATAACATTTACATCTATCATTGATTGGATAAGAGATTCTATTTCAAAAGAAAATTTTGTGTTAGAATGAAAAATCTCAAAACGATTTAATCTTTTTTATAATAGTGAGTATTTTCGAAGTTATGCTTATTCAGTATTCATTTACACAAATCTATAATAAAACTAAAGTACCTAAAATTTAAACATGACAAAAATAATGTTGATTTGAAATTTCAGGTGAAACAACTTTTAATCAAATTCGGTAAACCATAGATAAACAAATACATAGATAGCTGATAGAAAAAAACCTAATTTAATATTCAAGAGCGTAATTATTGCAATATTAACGTGCCTCTCAGATAACGTTCTAGTTGTATTATATGTGTTAAACTCATGCAAGTACCTTCTTTAGAGTAACGTCAATCTTTCATTAATGTTAAAAGTATATCTGCTATAGAATTTTAAAAGTACGAGATTATTTAATTTTCCGTTTTCCCGGAAAAATTTTAGAAATTCCCAAGAATTCCCGAGAGTATTTTGATGGGACATCCCGTTAATTCCCGGACCATAAACCCTAGTAAACATACAAAAATTATTTTCTGACGGATGTCTTTTATGGCGACAGTGTGAAAAAGTCAATTTTTAAAACACTTTTTTCCGGTCGGGATTTTGTGTATTTTGGTATATAAAAATTACATCTGAATATCTCTACTCGTTTAAATTTTATTATTAACATTATTTCCAAAAAATAAATAAATAAAATAAATTTAAAATTAAAATTTTAAGTTTTGTGTGTCATGTTTTGAAGAAATTTGGTTTGAAGAATTTGACAAAAATTTGAAAATATTTGAGGAATTTACTTCGAAAACCAGAAATATGACAACGTTTTCTACCTCTTATAAGCATTGGTTCATATGTAAAGATTTGTGAGCGTACCAAGGGAATTAAACTGTTATATAGGGATCCAGTGAAATTTTTTGAATTAATAATAAATATGACTTACATATCCAGTACTAATTATTGTTATTGGATTTTGTTCTTTCCATTTTGTAATTATTTTAATAAAATGAGTTTATAGTTTTGTATCAAGGTATAAATTTATTGAAATTACCCATTGGAAAATATATTGGAAATATAATTGGAAAAAAAAATAAACTTCTTATTTTTTACCTAAATAACTAATAATTTTTGTTTGAGTTGCCCACAAATTCATGTAAGTATTTTTAGACTCTAGGGATACTCAAAAATATGTACCTAAAAGAAATTAAAAACAAAAAACTTTTTTAGTATAAAATATCTTTTTAGACATTTTGTTAGAAAAAATTAACAGCATCAGAATGGGATTGTACTAACAACCTTCTGGTTGTTAATCGAGCGCTCTAGCCAACTCATCCACATGATTGCAATATTACTATGCTGTTATACTATTGAGTACTTATTTATGTTTTTTATAATACAGAGTAGGCAATTAATAATGACGTCTCATTACCAAGAAATTACTTTAATAAAAAGTTGCCATTTCCTAAAACCAAAAAGGTTTTGCTGGGTAGTTACTTATTTAACGAACGTGTTCAATAAAACCAAATAGAAATAAGTTGAATCAATGAATTAATACACTGAATTTTAAGGCTGTATAATGTTAACGTATGATAATAAATTGTCAACGTACTTCTAAGGTAGGTCAAAATTAGGAAATAAGTTCGTTGAAACAACGAACTTTTTTAATTTATTTACTTACGGTACAAAGCAACAAACCCTATCCTCTTCGATTTAGATTAAATTTGGTATGCACACTCAGCCTAAGTTTGATAAAACTAAGTCCGAGAATATACGATTTCAATTTCATGTATTTTAGAAAATTTTTTGCAAAATTGAACGCGATGAATACTAAACTGCAACAAATTTTGAAATTTTTAAGAATTTTCCAATGTATTTTTATATGTTCAAATTTTTAAACTATATTGTTGATGTAATTGATTTATTTATTTTTTTTTTTTTTTTCAATGACTTATTTTAACTTTTATAACTAACTACTAGTAAATACAATACTAAAAAAGAAGTCAAATAAAAAATTCTTTAGACTCCGATAATATAAAAAACATCAAGAAAATTCTTATCCTTTAGACTAGATTAGTGTAGAGAGTTAAATAACAAATTATCGTCACGTTATAGACAAAAAATACTCGTAGTACTACAAAATAGTGCTACTACTACTTTAGTATACTCGATACTACTCAATACTTTTCTTTGGTTACTCGATAATACTCGATACTTACCGTATTTTTTAATTTGGGATATATATATTTTTTTTTTATTAAAAGTAAGACAAATATTTTACCCCTTAACATGAAAATGTATAAATTTATTTATATACAATATAAAATAAATAAAAACTGAGACTTTAAATTCACAAAAATTAACAAAAAATATTTTCTTACATTTATAAATTAATTTTTATTTATACAGAGTTGTATTTTATCTGTAACATTAAAAGAAACTCCAAATTTAAATGGATAATATCCATGGACACTGTGACACACCAGAAAGTGTAATAGTATCCATGGATATTATGACATTTTTGAAAGTGTGATAATATCCAAGAGAAAAAAGGACATAAAGCCCATTGGATGCAAGTACTCATCCTATACAAAAAGACTTAAATTTTGCGAAGCCGGCCGAAGATCGGCTCTCTAGGATACCATTTTTCAGTGGTTTAATGGTTAAGGGTTATTTGAGAAATGCTTGATTGTTGACTATTTTAAAAACTTCTAATGGGATTGTGTTATAAGTTGGAGACTTGATTTGTATTAATAGATCAAAATTTTTCGCGACAGCAGAAAAATTTTTCGACTTCCTATAATTTTGGTTAGATCCAAATAGGATATAAGTTTTTGCATAAGCAAATTTAAAACAGGATTTAAATGTACTGGAGAAAAGAAAATTTTATCAATTGCTTAATCTACTGTTTAATCAACTCGAATGAATGAATACTAACATAGTATATATTTTAAAAGAGTTTTGTGGATATCTACACAACATTAAGCAATACCGTTTTATTTTATTTTGAGGCAGAAAAATAGAGGAATTAAATAACAAAATATTTACTCAGACATTGTTATTATTTAAACCTTTTTAAGCATATTCCGTAAATTTATTTAAAAATTTAATTTATTAAAAATTCACTTAAAAATTAAGAATTTAATAGTTGTAAAAGCACTGGCTGATGATTGCTTTTTCTAAAACCCTTCGGAGTGATTTAAACGATTTCAAACGATATTAAACTGTTTGTACCTTCAAGAGGGTGGTCCAACATTGTTTGAAAGTAACCAAAAGGTATCGCACATTTAAACGTACCTAAAATTATGAACTGTCATTTATATTGTTGATATTTTCATGAAATTTTTTGTCTTCAGATTAATGTTAGTTAAATAAAAATAAATAAACTCGTATTTCGTAAATTTTTCAAAAAGTTAGTGTGGATTAAATAAAATGATTATTATTAAAATTAAATGATAAAATATGGGTATTTTAATTTTTCTTTAATTTATGTATCATTAATACATAATGATACATAAATTGTTCTGCACTATGGGTCCAGGTATCGTCAGCCTTCCTTAAAGGACTTTCTGCTTCTACCAGTGGTTTAATATCTTTCGCTGCCTTCAATATTGAAAAATTAAAATTTTTATTATTCGTTAAGCTTTCAATGTATTTTCTACCTTGATAATCCTCTTCTAATTGAAGGGTTCTTTTTTTTTTTAGTTTTCGCTTGCTGTGGACAGCCTTATCTTTACAGCTGGTGATCTGGTTTGTTTCCATTCTCTTCTGAGTTTTCTTTTTTCAAGGAGAGGTTTTTCAATTTCAGTATTGGAACTAATTAATATCTTCTTCACACTGAAGATTTTGTTTCGTGTAGATATGACTACTTATGTATTTTCTATATTTTAACCAAAGTATTCGTGCTATAGTTTCGTAAGTTAGTCTTTCTATAGTATGTTACTATTGTAGGAGAATGGTCAGAATTTAAATCATAATTTTGATTTATATGCCAAGGTCTATGAGATTTTTCTAGGATCAGCCGGCCAGAA
This sequence comes from Protocalliphora azurea, assembly GCA_932274085.1. Taxonomy (NCBI): domain Eukaryota; kingdom Metazoa; phylum Arthropoda; class Insecta; order Diptera; family Calliphoridae; genus Protocalliphora; species Protocalliphora azurea. The sequence continues at coordinate 82,991,021 of OW026521.1, read as the reverse complement.
CGTTGGGTGTCCAGGGGATACAAAATCAGTGCCATTTTCGCATTCAATTAGATGTCTACTTTTAGGATTCACCAATCTTGAACTACAGTACGTGTGTTTGGCATTATAATCGCCACATGCCAGAAAACGATCTCTAGTATGTTAAGGAATTCTTCAAATTATCCTTAGTCATTGAAAATCATGATTGGCAATAAACCGAGCTTAGGGTTAAATCACCTGAGAAACATTCAAGTAGAATGTATGTTGCCTGCAAGTAATCTTTTGGAAATTTATCTAGAGAATAACGTTGTATTCGATTTCTAATTAGTATACTACAACCATGTGCTTTTCCGTCCGGATGATTGGTATATTGGAATGAATAACCTGAAATATAAAAATTTTATATTGGTAAGATGAGTCTCAGAGACTAGCATCACATCAATACTTTGCTTTTTCATGAAGTATGAAATTTACGTTTTATGTTGGTTAAAACCATTTTCATTTCAGAAACATACATTTGGTTCCGCGCTCTTAGAAGCTCTTGTATTGTGCTTTGCATGGATGATATATAGTTCGTCATATTTTGATTCAGAGGGGTAACTGCGTTAGAGTTTGCATTAAAGTTTCTAACCCTCCTGAGTTTTGGGTGACATTAGATTGTTGGCTATAATTGTCAAATTTGGCTTAACTGAAACCATACCCTCATTACTAACGCTAACTCCAGTATCTATTTGATTAGTGGCGGTATTAACAGGTGCTAGTTAAACAACTCTGTTTATTTTTGTCTTTTGATTCTCTATTAATCTTTTCAATAATTCCTTATACACTGAACACCCGTGGTAATTGGCAAAATGATCGCCACCTCAGATGATACATTTTCTTTTGAGACCTTTCTTCACAATATCACATTGTGATGACGAGTGCAGACCTCCGCATGCTGTACAAACCATTCTTACTAGCAATCGACTATTTTCAGTATTTGCCCATCTAACAAAACGAAGAGCATTAATTTATAAATTTAACTCCAACTTAGATTGAGAATTTGATTGAGGATTTCGATCCAAAATTCGACAATGCAAAAATAAGTCAACCGGTTGCTTTCAACTCAGTGGAAACATAGTATTAGAGAATAGATGATGTTATACAATGATAGAATTGTTATTATTATTATAATTTTTCTTATTTTTTATTTTTAACAAATTTTTTAACAAATGTTTTAAATTGTTACCCTAAAATGGAAATATATGTGTGTTTGTCAGAACAATGCATTTTAAATTATAATTTAATTTTCTATTAACACAGGGAAAAAATTCATATTTTTGAAAAATTTTTTCATAAATATTATGAATCGACAATGACTTTTTCCCAAACTTTTTTCATAAAAAATAAGATTTTGTTTATAGATATTATGAAATTGTACTTAACAAAAATTTTAGGCATTTTGCAAAAATTTTGCTAAAATTTTAATTTAGTTTTATTAGATTTGATTTAAATGCTAAATAAAAAGAGTTGTACATGAAAATATTAACAATAAATCCCTTTAACGGCAACTTTACAATAAAAGGTTGATAAAAAGTAATGTTTATTGATTCTCCAAAGAAAATTTCAAACATGCATTTACAAATTGAAAATATAAATGAAAATTTTAACAATTTGTTTGTCTTTTTGACTTTTGATTCATTTCAAAAAATGTAAAAAAGTGTTAATATTTAAGACATTATTCTTAAATATTATGAACTAAAATCAATGAAAGTAAATTTTTATATTTATGTACAAACTTTTTTCTGTGCAATTACTATTAGCTACCCCAATTATCATTGTCTTTGTTGAAGCTGAATTTATATGAATAATTTATACGGAATTTTAATCACTAAAAATTATACTACACTAAAACTTTTTTGTTAATTTTTTATTTTTTCTTTAAAAAATCAAATAAAAATTAAATTTGACGATTTCTGATTAGAATTTGGTGACAGAGGTTCAAAAAAATCTGACAACCCTGCCAACAGATATAAAATTATATATGCAAACAGGGTTTGGTTCTTCAGAGGAAAAATTTAATTAATATTTATTAAATATAAATTCATCTTCAATGAATAAAAAATAAAATTATAACTTAAAATAGGGTGACTCCATGTCAAAATGGACAGCAATCATAACTTCTAAACTAATTAAGTGTCTACCTTAAAATTTATAATGTTTTGATTGTTATATGTTCAGTTTTGATCTTTAACTTTTGATATAAATATACTTTATACATATCATTATAAATGTTATATGTCTTAGCTTTTTTATTTTTTAGCTTTTCTTCGTTTTTTTAAAACATCATATTTTTGGATCAGAAATGTTTACGATTTAAACAGCATTTCCAATAACCAAAATTTGAGATCGGAGATGCCATATCCGAGAAAAGCTGTTTCTGCCTGTTTTTATATGGAATCACCCAATATACCTTTTTGTCAAATAGCTTCATTTTAAGTTAGTAATTTCAAAAAAATGAATTTAAATTTATTATATATTTTTTGTGGGTAGAATTTCTTAAACTAAGTTAAAGCTATTTATAAATTAAAGCCCCTATGTTTATGTATACGTGTTTTTTTTTTAAACCATTGTTTTTATAGTTGAACACCCAAATTTGAATTGATTTTTCATAATTTGAATGATTTCTCAATTTTAAATGTAAATATTTTTTGGTGGTTTTAGTACATTGGAATTTGTTGAAAATACACAAAGTCAAAAGTGAAAAAACAATTCAAAATGAAAACTATAAAATTTTAAGTAAAATTTATTTTATCTTAAGTAACACACTTTTAAATGTATAGTTTTGCATAATTTGCATTTTATGGTAAGACTTGTGAAGAAATGTGACAATTGAAAAACATTTCAGTCGAAAAACCCCAAAAATTAATATGTAAATAGTAGTGTTTAAACACATTATGTTTTTCACAAACCACCTAAAAACACTTATATGTGCATGTGAATGTAGTATAGTAGTTCCCCACCTGGATAACAATCTTGACGAGATGTGGCGGCTTAAATGTAGGCTGTGGTCTCTTTCTTGAAGTCTCAGTTGTCCTCTTGGAGGATACTGAGAAATAAAGGTATAGACTCTAAAGGCCTTCATAACCAAAGGTTATCCATCCCCTATCCCCTTTCCCCAACTACCCTCTTTTCTCCCCTCTTATTCCATATCCTTTTTCCCCCACTTGTAAGGTTAAGGTGGTTGGTAGCAGTGCCGAGAACCTGGATGGCTAGTCAGTGGTTAAAGAAGACTAGTCGCTAACAGCTCCCCTCTGGCGCCAGGACACGGGCCAGTTGTAAATTTTTGTCTAGTCCATGTACGCCGTCCCTGCATGGATGGTCCATCCCCTTACGTGCCTACTCGTGGGAATCAAATGGAGAACAAAATAATTAAAAACAAAAAAAACAACAACAACAAAAACGAGGAGATGGGTATCTCCTCGGAAGACGACCTTTTGGCCTCTAGTCAAGAGACCTTGGTCGAACAACCTGGCAGCAGGGGAGAACAAAACACTATGGCTCCACGACAGGATGTCAAGTCTGACGACCAGTCGAAGGAGAAACGGAAGAAAAAGAAGAGCCAGAAAGAGATTCTGAGACAACGATATGTCAAAGCTCTCTTTATACTGGAGAAAATTGCCAAGAATAAGGCAAATGGCACTCCTCATGAGCGCGATAAGGAAGATCATGTCAAATACCAATCGGTGGTTGATGAGTATCTTAAGTTTAAGGACTCTCAACCATTCACATCCCAAGCAGTGCAGGAAAGAGCGAAGCGAAACCGCTCCCAAGCTGAGGGTAGCAATTCGCCCAAGAGGAGAAAGGTCCGAAGTAAATCGACCGCTCCGGCTCCTTCCACAATAACGTCAGCAAGAAGGCCGTTTAACGAGGTGGTTAAAGATCACTTGCTGATGGCGTTGGCTAACGAAAAAAGCGGCAACCTAACTCCTGTAGTAACAGAATGGGGTGCTATAGAGTCTAAATTGGCTGAACTCGTGATGGAACACGTACTCACCAACAAAGACTCTACAGTTCCTCGTTTTGACTCTGGTGAGATACACCGGGGCTACAGGATAATCAAATGCTTGGACGTGTTCTCTAAGGAATTCCTCAGCAAATGTATCGTAAAGATTAGCGATGCATGGGAAGGCTTAAGCCTTAAGCTTATCGCAGCGGGGGAAATCCCTATGAGACCACGGGCAAAGGTTTGGTTACCGAAGATGAGCTGCGATAACCAGAAAATACTGGAGTGTCTGAAGCTGCAGAACCCCAGTATCCCCATGAGTGACTGGACAGTCATCCGTTCAGAAGATCATGGGGACAATAACAAGTGCATTATCTTCGCTATCTCAGAGGATAGCGCAATTGAGCTAGAGAAGGCGGGGCTAAAATTGTACTTTGGGGTTAGGGACGCCAGGTCCAGTTGCTGGCGAAGCAGATGAGTTGGAAGTAGCCAACAATCTGCTGACAGGCATGCAGCTAAGTGAACCTGCAAAAAACCCTACAACCGACGATGAAAATCGTGCAAATTAATCTGCAGCATTCAAAATGTGCTACAGACAATCTGAGGCTTCTTTTAGCGGAAAAGGACCTCGACATCGCTATAGTCCAGGAACCCTGGGTTTCCAACTCCCAAGTCAAAGGGTTCCCGACTACGACATATAAGGTACTATACGTAAAAGATAAAGGTAAGCCAAGATCTTGTCTTATTGCTAGAAAACACATAAATATATTTCTTTGCCTACAGTATAGCTCAGCAGACCTGACAGTTGCAAGGGTCGAGTTAATGCGAAACAGAAGTTTCCTGATCGCCTCCAGCTATATGGCACACGACAAGCCAGCCCCGCCAGACGAAGTGAGGGCGTTTCTGGCCTCTATAAAGGCTCAAGAGGACATTATCCTTGGCTGTGATGCTAACTCAAGGCATACAATATGGGGCAGCACGGAAATCAACGACAGAGGTGAGTGTCTATTTGATTTCATTAATACGAACAATTTGACCATATGCAACTCTGGCAACGACCCCACCTTCGTTTTTCCGAGCTCGGTGAACTATAATGGATGGGAAGAGGTGCTAGACATTACACTCATGAAGGACAGATCCAATTTATCAGTTGATAGGTGGAGAGTATCCAAAGAGAAATCCTTTTCGGATCATTGCTGGATACTTTTCGACATTGGGCTCGTCTGCAAAGAAACAGCGTCAACTTTCAGAAACCCAAGACGAACGAACTGGACTAAGTTCAATGGGATTCTCATGCACAGACTGAGAAAAATACCTCCAGTCGAAGCAACGACTGAGGGTCTTGATCAAATTGAGGATACATTAGGCAGGGAAATTGTTAAGGCTTTTAATATATCATGTCCAATGACGAAGGCTAGAAAGAGCTTCCCTCCCTGGTGGAATAGGGAACTCTCGAAGCTACGCAAGGAGGCACGCAATGCTTTCAATATTGGCTACAGGACAAAATCGTGGCAGTTATACCACGATAAGCGTAGGGAATATAAGAAAGCAATAAAGATCGCAAAAAGAGACTCATGGAAAGGCTTCTGCGAATCTATTGACAATACCAAGGAATCTGCTAGACTCAGTAGGGTTTTGGCAAATGGTCATAATAATCCATCCTATATTAAAAGGATGGATGGATCATGGTCAGAATCGTCGGCGGAATCTTTGGACATTTTACTTAACACTCATTTTCCTGGCTGCACTGATATTACAGACCAGGAGATGGGGCATATTAAATCCTCGCAAGGAATCGAGGTTGACATAATATCCATTGAGAAAATTTCATGGGCGATTGATAGCTTCTCTCCATACAAATCTGCAGGGCCTGATGGTATTATACCAAAGATGCTGCAAAGTGCAAAGGTATACATCATACCCTGGCTACATAGGATCTTTAAACTCTGCCTAACCCTCAACTATGTTCCCAGGAACTGGAGGAGAGTAAAGGTAGTGTTCATTCCAAAAATCGGAAAGAGAAGCCATGAGAATGCAAAGGACTTCCGTCCGATTATTCTTTCATCTTTTCAGCTGAAAACCCTGGAGAGACTCATTGATTTACATATAAGGCAGCGTCTAGAGGGTACAACTCGACTCTCAGGAAGTCAAGATGCCTACATTAAAGGTCGCTCCACGAGGTCGTAAGTGTCATTGAGCGATCCATTGAATTTAACAATGTCACGACTATGGCGATACAGAGAGCTCTGCACGAACTAGGAGTTGAGGATTATATCACCAACTGGCTGGTGTCAATGTTAGAGACATGAATTATCATTGCGAATATAGGCAACAGTGTTTAGACCAAACAATTAATGCGTGGAACTCCACAAGGAGGTGTGATTTCTCCGCTGTTGTGGCTTATTTTCTGTGCAAATTGGAAGACAAGGGAGTGAAAGTCGTGGCTTATGCGGGCGATGTGGTGATACTAGTATCAGGGCTGTTTCTGAACACGATAAGCGATATCATGTCAACTGCTCTGACTACACTCAGCGACTGGGCCAAAGAATGTGGACTAGGAGTGAATCCGGGCAAGACAGAGCTGGTACTTTTCACCGCAAAGACCAAGATTTCGAGCTTCAGACTGCCACGTTTAGAAAACTGTGAACTCACCTTGTCGGACAATGCAAAGTGCTTGGGCATTATTTTGGACTTAAAGCTTTCATGGAAGCTAAACTTTCAACATAGGGTTAGTAAAGCTACGGTAGCATACTACACCTGTGGAAAGATGTTCAGTGTGAAAAGGGGTTTGAGTCCAAAATTGACAAAATGGCTATACACTGCAATAGTACGTCCCATTCTTGTATATGGATCTCTTGTTTTGTGGACCGCTACTAGTAAAAGATACGTGGTGTATCAAGTCTACAGGATACAAAGATTCGCTGCAAAGATCCGGTGCATTACGTACTAGTTCATCAGAAGCTCTGAACACTATATTGCACCTAACACCTATAGACCTACACGTTATTGAATCAGCAATCAATAGTGCGATAAGATTATCTGCAACGGAAAGTTGGAGATCAAGAACGTATGGGCACGCGAGGATATTAAGTTTAATACCCCCGCAATTCAATCAATTTACCGACTATATGATTCCCCACATGGACTTCGGAAATACTGTTAAAGTCCTATTCCCCACCAGGAGTGAATGGAGAAGGGGAAATCTTCTTGAACAATTTGGAACTAGGATATACACTGACGGCTCAAAGATGAACTGCGGTGTCGGCTCTGGTGTCTTCTCTGAGGATCTTGGAATTAGACACTCATGTAGACTCCCTGACGAGGCAAGCGTATTCCAAGCGGAGATACTAGCGGTCAGGGAAGCGTGTAAACTAATTTGCGATAGGAATATTCAAGGGAATATTGGTTTATTTGTCGACAGTCAAGCGGCAATACTATCGCTTAAATCACCGAAAACTACCTCTATTCTAGTCAGACAGTGTAAAGAGGAACTGCTTGGACTAAGTCGACTGTATGACATTACTATAATCTGGGTACCTGCGCATAGGGACTACTATGGTAATGAACAGGCAGACGAATTAGCCCGGGCAGGCTCTGCTATGAATGCCTCCTTAGCGGTTTCTGTCGCAATCCCGTTAGGAGCAGTCAAAAGCAGAATCCGAAAACACTTTCTAGAAAAGGCGAAAAATAGATGGCGAAATCTGGACAAATGTAGAGTCGCGAAAGAAACGTGGCCTACCTACAACGAGAAACGCTCATTGCAACTCATTGGCTACAAACGCAAGGACATCTCGAGACTAATAGCAGTGTTTACAGGTCACTGGACGATTGGTAAACATGCAAGTAGACTTGGTCTCCCTTGCAATGAATATTGTCGTAGTTGTGGCAACAGCGAGAAGGAGGAGACGGTTTTCCATCTTCTATGTGAATGCCCAGTCTTGAACGCAAACAGACATAAATTTCTGGGAGGGCACCAATTAGACAACCTCTCTGAGATATCGGACACTAGACTCAGTGACATCATTAAATATCTCAATGCTACAGGCTGGATCTAATTAATTTATGTTCTCATTGTTTCTTCCCTACATTTCTATCTCATTACAGACTCAATACGACTAATTCACCTGGCGAGTAGTGTGGTTCCATCAAAACGGATTCTAACGAGTCTAATTGATTGCCCATAGATTACGGGCTACCACGGAAACCAACCAACCAGTATAGTAGTTATTTTTATATATAATAACATTTTTTAAATTAGCCAAAAAATCGCCACATCGCCAAACGAAAAATTCTGTCGCAAACAGTAATTAAAAATCGCCATGTTTGGCGAAAAATCGCCGCAACTGACAGCCCCGTGTGCAAACTCTAACAACTCTTACAGAGCAACTGACTTGTTATGTCCAGCAAGAGAATCTTTCCTACATCTAAGAGAAAATATTCAGCGCAAAAACAATCCTCATACAAATAATATTTGTAGATATAGCGAAAGAAGAATTACAAATAACGTCACAACTACAGTATTTAAAGACAACGCTTTTCCTCACCTACCGAAAACAAACCACAGACCTGAAAGTACTCCAAATGTCTGGCCAAACCATCAAACTAGTAACACTCAAAATACAAATCAATACTCAACTGAACTCTTTACCGCAGAAGAAATAAGTCAGCTGACTTTAGATTTATTAAATAGATTAAAAAATTTTAAATCTAAGAAGAACAATTTCATGTTGTCACACAATTAGCAACTAAATATTTATATAATAAATCAATTAAAAGTTATATTTTGGAATTGTAGAAGTATAAAAAATAAATACTTAGAATTATATGATTTTTTATATAGTAATAATATCGATTTATGTTTCTTATCAGAAACATGGCTATCAAACTCAGTCAACATACCACAAATGGGATAATATTGTGTTCGCAGTGATCGGGTATGCTGATGGAGGATTGCAATTTTAATTAAAAAAAACTAGGTCAATTTAAAACCGTATGGGTGAAAACTAAATTATGTTGGAGTTAGCATCACAACTAGCCATTCCAAAGAAATGATTATGTTCCCAGTCTACTTTCCCGGCAATATTGCAAACGCTCACTCTAAGGCCTTATTCAGGATAATATTCGCAAATTTCTTGAAATTAATAAAAATGTAATAATTTGTGGTGATCCAAACAGCAAGCATAGAAACTGGAACTATAACCGCGTCAATGTATGGGGTAACATTCTCTTTGATTGTGTATCAATTCTTTCGTACACCATTCTACATTCAGGTTCACCAACTCATATTCCTAATGCTAGGAACAGCACATCATCACTTATTGACTTAGTAATTTCTAATATTCCACATTGATAACCTACTCTACAACAATAAATGAATTTTACTCAGATCACCTACCGGTATCTTTCAAACTTAACATTAATATATCACGAATGTCTCAATTTATATTTAATTACAAAAATTCCAACTAGAGTCTTTCTAGATCGTTTCCTATTTACCTTGTGATCTGAGTAATATAACGAGAAAAGAAACTCTTGATATAAATGTAGATTATTTAAAAAAATCCGTTATAGAAGCCTCGGCCACTGCAACGCCGATTATAAACATTGATTTTAATAGAAATAGTCTACCGCAATTTATTTGGCAATTTTTAAACCATAGTAGATTAAACATCGAAATAAAATTGATCTCAAAATTATGGAGAATTTTAATAGGACAAAACATTATGAAATTTCTAAGCTTCGAAATAGAATGTGGAACACTAAGATTAAAAATTTAGATTAAGCTTTTAAACCACTTAAGGAAAACTCTACAACATTTTATACCGATGAAGAAAAAGCCAACCAACCTTTGTTGAAAATCATTTAGTTTCAAGCAACAAGCAATAATTCTCCTCACTTCATATAAGCCTTAATCCAAATGACTTTGCGGGCTTGAATGAAATTTTAACAATTATAAAAGAACTAATACCTAGAAAAGCCTCCGGGTTAGGTGGCTAAAGCAATTACCAAATGCAGCTTTTGTCTGTTTATTTTTAAATTGTTGTTTAAAACTGCAATATTTCACAAAAGCCTGGAAAATGGCTAAGATAGAGCCAATTCTAAAACCAAACAAACTCCCGAATTCACTAAAATGCTATCGTCCAATTAGTCTACTAATCAGCCTAAGCAAAATTTTGGAAAAAGTCGTTAATGCAAGACCTTTTAAGATTATTGAAGAAAATAATATTTTACCACTTACACAGTTTGTATTCATACCATTTCACAGTACTGTTCATCAGATTAAAGATATATAAAAACATATAAATACAGGGTTTGAGAATGGACTATTTACAGTTGTAGTCGCACTTGATATCGAAAAAGCTTTCGATACCGTTTGGCATAATGGTCTATTATACAAAATGATCCAATATAACATTCCACACAATATTATAAGAACCATTGAATCGTTTTTAGGAAATAGATTTTTCAGCGTAAATGTAACTAATGAACAATCTGATATTACTGAAATACTGGCAGAAGTCCCCCAAGGCTCAGTTTTGGGACCATTACTTTATAAATTATATTGCTCTGATATGCCACAATTCAATGCTATTGAAGGTGTAGCTTAAGCTGATGACACATGTCTATTTTCATCACATAAACTTGGCCAAAATATTGAGAATAAAATAATTTTAGCTAAAGTAGTTTTCCAATCCATTATTTTGTACGCTTATCTTGTTTGAGGATGTATGTGCAAAGTTCCACATTAGTAAAATGCAAATTTGTCAAAACCAATTACTTAAAATGATGCTAAATTTACCCTGGCATTTCTCCACTAACAATTTCCATAACGAAAACAATATAAATATGATCCGCTACAGAATACGCATCATGACAGAACGTTTTATACTATTATGTGAACAATATAATAACCCTCTTCTAGTCTATTTAATTAAGTTTTGTTACCTGATTTAGTAAGCGCTACTCATATGCATATATTATAAAATATACTCATGTATGTATAGAATAATTTATTGTAGAGGATAGTTATACTAATAATGAAATATATCAGAGGTCTTTCTTATTAATTTTTCCTTAGAGAAATTATATTTGAAACTAAAATCTAAACTTAAAGATATAACATATATATTTTTTTTTAGATGAAAAGTTTTTATATAACTAAAACTCTGTAAATTTTGTGATAACCATTTTAAAATAAAAACGAAAATAATAAAAATTTTGTAATTAATAAAATTAAATTTAGTAGATTTTTTTCCGTTTTTATCAAATAAATAAATTTGGAGCAGTTCTTTCGGTATTGAAGCAGTTGGCCCTTTTTTTAAATCCTCTTTTTGGCGACTTTATTTTTTTAAATCCCCTTTTTGGGCACATTTAAAAATTCTCAACGGTAACGCTGATTGGAATGACTAGAATATCTGCAAAATATATTTTACATGATATTTCTATTGTTGACGTGTACTATTTGTTTCTTACGCATGTTGCAAAAATACCAATCATTATATCAACATTACATGGCAACCAAATGATTTGCTGGATAGCTGTTAAAAGCAAAAATATATAATTTCGAATATACGTACGTGTAAATATTTAATTATTTTTATTTGTGTTGATAATATGTTTGTTTAAAGCCTTAAAAATGTTATCGCTTTTTATTTATTTATTTATTATAATTTTTTTTTTTCATTATAAATAAAAACAAACGAAACGAAACAATTTATGAGAAATAACCCTAAATTATTGTTCCCTGAAGAAGAGGATAAATTATGTAAGAAAACTACAATGTAAAAACTTGGACACATTATAAAATACAATACAAGCACAAGTCCTTACAATGAAATAAAGAAAATAAAGGAATTGAAATTCGTATACAAACAAATTTTAGATCTTTTGTGTTCTTTTATATACATATTTTTACTCTTGTTTTCGGTACTTTTATACTTGCAATTTAAGCTTGAAGCTGGAGACTTTTGATACAAATAACATCAAAATCCTTTGATACTTCCACATTTATGGACATAATATTATACACAAGAGGTTGATATTTTTCTTCGTTCTTGCATTTTTTTTTTGCCTTGCACTCTTAACAACTATTAAGTTCACAAAAAAAAAAAAAATAATAATAAAAAATAAAAAAAATAAAAAAAAAAAAATAAAAAAGATTCTAAAATGTAGAGGAAGAAATGACAAGAACAATAATAACAACAATGAAAACGGAAATTCATCAAACACTGAAACAATACGATGAATTCATAAGCAAACGGAAAAACTTAAACTTAAAGGTCCCTATGGAAAACAAAATGTATACGAATGTAGTTAGAAAATAAAAAAAAAAATATATATATATATACACAAATATTCTTATAATATTTAAATACATACATATGTACATTCGAAAATACAATATTATACCTTATTTTGTAGGTGAAAGACCTCCTCCTCTCATTGCAAACTCGTTTCCGTTTTACACAAAGCACATTTGGGCAAAAAGGTATTTTGCGGCATTAACGAAACTTTACATTTTTAAAACAAAATATTGGTATGGTTAAAAAAAAAATGTTAAAAAATGTTAAAATGTTAAAAAAGTTATATGTCACATTTGAAAAACGGAAATAAAAAGTAAAAATATACTAAGATTGCTTTTAATCATAACTTGCATCATTTGTAAGATTCATGAAAGTTTTTCGACATTTTTCCATATTATTATTATTACTTATAACGATGTTATTTAGGCACCTTCACGTGTTGAATTTGGTACCAAATAATTAACTAAACCGAATTAGAGATGTTCGTCAGCCCGTCCGTTAAAATGTTATTAAAGTAAAGATTCTGATAAAACTATAAATAATTTGACACATAACTACCTTTCCAAGGAGGAGTCGTGAGGAGGGAATTGTGAAAAAAAAAAAAATGTTTTCCAGTAGTATGTTTATGTACCTTCTGGACCACTTTTTTCATACAAAATTCGGCTCATGCATAGCTGGGGTTGTGGTTTTTTGAAATGTATTTCTGTGTTGTGATATGTGTGTGTTGTGAGAGTGAGAGAGAATAGTTATTTGGTGTGAGAGAGTATTATCAGGTGGATTTGTGTGTGTTAAGGTTTTGAGGATTGATTTTGTGTGTGATGGAAGAAAACCAGTTTTAGTGTATAGATAGAAAATAGACACCTGTTGTGTTTTTAAAGATCAAGGTGGTTGAAATGTGTATTTTCCTCGTTCGTGATTGGTGGTTGGTTTTATGTTGGCTATGGCGGAGATAGATATTTATATTTTTGTTGGTGTTTTGTTGTGTTAATTTTTCTATGATTGTTTACTATCTATAGATCTTTCTGGGTGGGATTTTGTAACCTAAAATATTTGTATTTGTTGTGAGAGAGTATTGTCAGCTGGATTTGTGTGTGTTAAGGTTTTGAGGTTTTCTCAATTTGAAATAAAATATATCTTCATTAATGTCAAAGAACCTTACACAAAGTTATTTTTTTCCATATAAAAAAAACAATTCTCAAGTTTCCACTTTACAAAAACAAAAATAACCATATAAAAATATGTAGATAAATAAACCAAAAATACTCAAACGCTATTTATACAAGTCATCAGTTTTTAATTTCATCACAATTAAAAGTGCAAAAAAAAAAAATAAATAAAAATTGTCTCCCCTGTTAAATTGTTTGTATGTCCTTTTAACATAATTACATAAATACATCATATAATTTTTAATTTAAAAGAGGGAAAATTCTTTGAAAATACTTTAATAAAATAATACCTCCAGAAATCCAAAGAACTTTCTAAAAATATCTCATTTTAATTAATTATAAAAAAAGATTAAAATTAAATATTAAAAATATATATAAAAAAAATAATTTTTAATATTACATTTTTAATAAAAAAAATAAATAAATACTTTTTAATTAAAAAATTTTGTAAATATTAAAAATATATAAAAAATGAATTTTTAATATTTTAAAATCCAAAGAACTTTCTAAAAATATCTCATTTTAATTAATTATAAAAAAAGATTAAAATTAAATATTAAAAATATATATAAAAAAAAATAATTTTTAATATTATATTTTTAATAAAAAAAAAAAAAAAATAAATACTTTTTAATTAAAAAATTTTGTAAATATTAAAAATATATAAAAAAATGAATTTTTAATATTTTAAAATCCAAAGAACTTTCTAAAAATATCTCATTTTAATTAATTATAAAAAAAGATTAAAATTAAATATTAAAAATATATATAAAAAAAAATAATTTTTAATGTAATATTTTTAATAAAAAAAAATAAATAAATACTTTTTAATTAAAAAATTTTGTAAATATTAAAAATATATAAAAAAATGAATTTTTAATATTTTTTGACAAAAAAAAAAATACTTTTTTATTTAAAAAATTATATATATGTTTTAAATTATAAACTAATTTTAATTTAAAAGAGGGAAACTTCTTTGCAAATGATTTCTAGAGATATTATTTTTATTAGAGTATTTTCTAAGAATTTAAATATTAAATATATTAATATTAAATATTAAATATTAAAATATATTTATATATATATATATATAAAATATATATATATTAAAAATTATTTTTTTTTTAATATTTAATTTTAATCTTTTTTTTATAATTAATTAAATTGAGATATTTTTAGAAACTTCTTTGCAAATGATTTCTAGAGATATTATTTTTATTAGAGTATTTTCAAAGAATTTTCCCTCTTTTAAATTAAAAATTATAAACGAAATAGTTTATAATTTAAAACATATATATAATTTTTTAAATAAAAAAGTATTTTTTTTTTTTGTCAAAAAATATTAAAAATTCATTTTTTTTATATATTTTTAATATTTACAAAATTTTTTAATTAAAAAGTATTTATTTATTTATTTTTTTTATTAAAAATATAATATTAAAAATTATTTTTTTTATATATATTTTTAATATTTAATTTTAATCTTTTTTTATAATTAATTAAAATGAGACATTTTTAGAAAGTTCTTTGGATTTTAAAATATTAAAAATTCATTTTTTTATATATTTTTAATATTTACAAAATTTTTTAATTAAAAAGTATTTATTTATTTTTTTTATTAAAAATATAATATTAAAAATTATTTTTTTTTAATATTTAATTTTAATCTTTTTTTATAATTAATTAAATTGAGATATTTTTAGAAACTTCTTTGCAAATGATTTCTAGAGATATTATTTTTATTAGAGTATTTTCAAAGAATTTTCCCTCTTTTAAATTAAAAATTATAAACGAAATAGTTTTTAATTTAAAACATATATATAATTTTTTAAATAAAAAAGTATTTTTTTTTTGTCAAAAAATATTAAAAATTCATTTTTTTATATATTTTTAATATTTACAAAATTTTTTAATTAAAAAGTATTTATTTATTTTTTTTTATTAAAAATATAATATTAAAAATTATTTTTTTTTATATATATTTTTAATATTTAATTTTAATCTTTTTTTATAATTAATTAAAATGAGATATTTTTAGAAAGTTCTTTGGATTTTAAAATATTAAAAATTCATTTTTTTATATATTTTTAATATTTACAAAATTTTTTAATTAAAAAGTATTTATTTATTTTTTTTTTTTATTAAAAATATAATATTAAAAATTATTTTTTTTATATATATATTTTTAATATTTAATTTTAATCTTTTTTTATAATTAATTAAAATGAGATATTTTTAGAAACTTCTTTGGATTTTAAAATATTAAAAATTCATTTTTTTATATATTTTTAATATTTACAAAATTTTTTAATTAAAAAGTATTTATTTATTTTTTTTTTTATTAAAAATATAATATTAAAAATTATTTTTTTTATATTATTTATAATATTTAATTTTAATCTTTTTTTATAATTAATTAAAATGAGATATTTTTAGAAAGTTCTTTGGATTTCTGGAGGTATTATTTTATTAAAGTATTTTCAAAGAATTTTCCCTCTTTTAAATTAAAAATGATGTATTTATGTAATTATGTTAAAAGTACATACAAACAATTTAACAGGGGAGACAATTTTTATTTATTTTTTTTTTTTGCACTTTTAATTGTGATGAAATTAAAAACTGATGACTTGTATAAATAGCGTTTGAGTATTTTTGGTTTATTCATCTACATATTTTTATATGGTTATTTTTGTTTTTGTAAAGTGGAAACTTGAGAATTGTTTTGTTTATATGGAAAAAAATAACTTTGTGTAAGGTTCTTTGACATTAATGAAGATATATTTTATTTCAAATTGAGAAAACCTCAAAACCTTAACACACACAAATCCACCTGACAATACTCTCTCACAACAAATACAAATATTTTATTTTACAAAATCCCACCCAGAAAGATCTATAGATAGTAAACAATCATAGAAAAATTAACACAACAAAACACCAACAAAAATATAAATATCTATCTCCGCCATAGCCAACATAAAACCAACCACCAATCACGAACGAGGAAAATACACATTTCAACCACCTTGATCTTTAAAAACACAACAGGTGTCTATTTTCTATCTATACACTAAAACTGGTTTTCTTCCATCACACACAAAATCAATCCTCAAAACCTTAACGCACACAAATCCACCTGACAATACTCTCTCACACCAAATAACTATTCTCTCTCACTTTCACAACACACACATATCACAACACAGAAATACATTTCAAAAAACCACAATCCCAGCTATGCATGAGCCGAATTTTGTATGAAAAAAGTGGTCCAGAAGGTACATAAACATACTACTGTCGTCCGAGGCTAGTACAACACTACTATTATATTCTTTCATACCTGTGAATGCGTCTTTATTTCCACAAACATGTAACGATGCGCCACTATCCAAAATCCATTTATTGATTTCTTGATCACTCATACAGGAATTGATGACAAGCAAAGCACATTTACTTTGTAGCTTTATTCTTGGAATAATATTGTGACTTGAAGTGTCCTTTTTTACCACATTTAAAACATTTAAAATTTTTGAATTTTGTTTCTTGTTTTTAATTGCACATACTTGCTCCATACCAACCCAAACGTTATCACTTCTCCTTAGTTCCTCTTCCAGAATTTTATTCTTTAATTGTTCAATGTTGGGCAATTCGTCTCTGTTTTCAATCGCTACAATAAAATTTTCTAATTCTGTTGGTAAACTGCACAATAAAAATGTTGACAATAATTCATCTGGGAAATTGATATCAACATTCTTTAAATCGTCAACTAATGAAAGAAATTTATTAATTTGATTTCCATATTTTTCATTGGGTGTAAATTTAAATCTAACAAATTGTTTAAATAAATTTACTTTCCTTGTTGGGTCATTTTCCTTATAAATATTTTCCAATTTGTTCCAGGCTTCTTTTGCAGACTTACACTCCTTCAGATGTATTAGCTCAGAACCTCTCACCGCCAATATAATTGTTGCAAGGGCCTTTTTATTCCTTTTATCTATTCAGCCTTTTTTTGATGAGTTGCTGTTTCATTTATTGTTATCCCCAGAACATCGCAAAAATCTTGAGTAACGAGAAGACTTCGCATCTGTATATTCCATGATTCATAATTCTCTGGATTTAATTTTTCGATTTGAAAATTTGAATTTGACATTTCTATTTTTACGCTTTGCTGTGACTGATATAAATGTTTTCAATTAAGCACACGATCTTTATCATAGTCTTGGTCCCACAACCTATATTAAAATAATTATTCGTTTTTCATATTTTCTTATAAAAGGTTAGAATTTATTCAATACAACATTTCCGACAAAAGTCAACTCAAATATTTTTTCTCAAATCAAACAATTTTCTCAAAACTAATTTGATAAAATATTTACATTGAAACTGAAGTAGATTTGAACAAAATATTTTCCCATAAAATGTTTGAGAAAAACATACAATAGTCTTACAATATAAGTATCGGTCAACAGTATAAGATATAAGATCATTCTCCAAACTTTGATGTGCATACAGAATGGTGTAGGGTATCATATAGCAGGGCTTGACCGAATATATTTTTCTCACTAGTTTTTTAATTAATCTGCAATAACCTTCAAGTTATCTTAAGATTGTTTTTTGAATCTCACAATACTTTCAGTGTTATTTGAAAATTAATAACGAAAAAAAAAAATAAATGCAAAATTAGAAAAAATTTTCCTTTCTTGGGTAAGAAAAAAAACAACGTTTTTCGAAAAAACTTACTTTTTTCATAAAATCTGTGTTAAATAAAATAGATACTAATCTTTCATTGCCCAAAAGCTCATTTAAATACCTTCAACGAACAATTTTTGGAAACTTTTAAAAAATAAAAAATTGTATATAATAAAAAAAATAAATAAATAAATACATTTTTTTAAGCAAAATTCTGTCCACTTTCAGAAAATTCTTCGGATATGAAAAAGTTTAAAAATAAACATCTATATAGATAATTTTAGTAGAGATAATGTAGTGATCTTAGAATTGACATCTCGTGTCGTAAATTTTTAAATTTCACTTTTTTATAGCAATTGCTATCTTCTCCCAATGCGCTTCGCCACCCATTTCGATGAGATAACAAATATTTATTTTGAATATGGGCTACTACTCCCCCTCGACCTATCCTATTTAACATTTGATGTGAAAAGTATTTATACAAATTTTTAAGACTTTCACTGAAATACTTCTTTAGATATGCGAAAATAAATACTTACTTTGTATGCAGTTTACCTTTCCAATGTTTCATTTTTTGATTGAAGCAGGGGGAGTGGTACCCCATACAAAGCAAATAACTCAAACTTTGTGGAGACTACTTTCTTATTATATTGCACAGTGGGGCAGAATCGAATTTTTTTGGAAATAAATCTGTAACATCTGATCTGCTGGTTGGGTTTTCACGAAATTTGGTACAATGTCAAGTTTGGAAGGAGGGCACAACAAACCCCTCAGGGGCGGAGCTAAGGGGGCTCAAAGTTAGGTACCTCTGACATAAAAAATTTTTAATCGCTTGCCAAATTTTTGTTTCTCGTCCGATTTCAAATATTTTTATACATTGTTGTAGGCCCCGATAAGACATATAAAAAACATGCTTACATGTCCTGTTTATCTCTTATACTTTTCAAGTTATTTGCGTTTGAATTTTTAAGCACCATAATTTTGTATTCTATTTTCTGTGCTGATTATAACTGACTTAATACTTTCCTGTGTAACAATTATTTAAGCAAAATGAATTTCAAAAAAATGAGGAAATCCGAAAATGTTCTACAATTTTGTTAACTCTAAAAGAAGATCTCAAGACTTTTCAAAAACTACGAAGTTTAATAATAAGGAATCAGGTGATGATGCCATTATAAGAAATATCTTTGCGGATTTTTTTCTACAACTTATTGTGAATCAATATTTTGCAACACTCACAACTATCATTATAATTTCTTTTCTTTTTCATCTACTGACTACCTTGTTATCATGTGTGGATTGAGAAATTTAAAATCTTATAGTCAAGAATATCAAGAATATTTAATATTTCTTTAAAAAGCGAATACTTTCCTAGATTCTAAAGAGAATCATATATAATCCCACTGTTTAAATCTGGAAGTAAATGCAATATTTCAAACTATAGAGGTACAGCTAATCTTAACAGTATTCCTAAACTTTTGGCAAACTTATTACTGATTCCATATGACAATACACGTTATATATTCTTTTACCCTATCAGAATGGATTTCACAAAAGTTGTTCAGCTTTAACATTTTTTACATTTTACTACATTAACAAATCGAGGACTCGTGATAAAACTTTGACTTTCGTCAAATATTATTATTGTTATTATTACTGTTATGCCAGCAATTATGTTGGCATAAGTGATTTTTGGAAGATGCGCTTTCTACTTAGCTCATAAAATTTGGCACACTGATTTATGCATATAAATTTGGTTCGAACTTTAATAAAATCGTGATTAATATAAAGCATTCGTTACTATAGTTGTTCTACAAAAATGTATGGATAAATATTTTGCATGTTCTAATCCGAATTTTTTGCATACAGATATAGATAGATAATAGATAGACAGATAGATGTTTAATAAATCTTACAAAATATTACAAAAAAGGTAAGAAATCGATAAAGTTTTATGATTTTATAAAATTTATATCATCTCTTTTAAAATTTTCTTTACATTTGTTAGCCATTCTTTTATTGAATGCTGCATAACCGTTGGGCGACTTTAGTCGCAGATTGCAACTTTTTAACCCTTTATTTTAATGAATTTAATCTGCTATTTTTTTGGCATTGTGAGTCACTCTTTTCTAATAAAATAGGGTTTTTCGTATAATTTTTTGCTACATATTTAAAATAATTAATAAAGCAACATAAATGTTATGTTTCTGACTCATATATAGTATATTTCATATGCATTTAGTTTTTGTAATTTTAAATTATCATTAATTTTTTCTGGCGCAAATTCATTTATACACAAATAAATATTTTTTTACAAAATTTTTTCTAGATTACTTAGAAGAAAAATATGTTGTTGGAATTGTTTGGTTTATACATTTTCTATACTTTTTTCTTTTCATTTTTTAATTTAGATAACAGATTTGTATTCCAAGTCGGGCCTGAATTTATATTATGTTTGACTCTAGGAATACCATAGGTCCATAGCAGTTTTTAGTATGTGATAAAATTGAGTAATCAAAATGTCTACAGCTATAGGGGTATAAACAGATGGAGTAAATAATTTAGACAAGTTAATGTTATTTAAAACATTATTAATTATATTTTTTATAACAATAAATAATTTCAGTTTATTTGCCGTTATGAATTGTATCAGAATGTAGTTGTATAAACGAGGTATGGCGTATATAAGGGAATTGATCTGCTAATAGAACATTCCGCAGGATCATTTACAAAAATCAAAACCAACAATTTACAGGAATAAATCAGAAAGACCATTTAAAAAGTCATCACTTATTAGATTTTTTTTTTTTTTTTTTTTGAAATAATATTTGGAATATCTTGTTGATTCCAAATAACAAAAGGTAAATTAAAATCGCCAAGAACGAAAATGGTATCCACATCGTTTTCTTGTAGAATAACAGTATTTGCAACAACACATAAATGACAAATATAAATAGAATGGTTAGATTTTGGAGCAATATAGAAGCATGTTATGAAAATGTTTTTGTTACTAAGTATTAATTTTACAGCAATAAATTCCATACTGCAATCAAAATACCACCACTGCATCGATTTTCTCCTTCTAAAAATTTTAAGAATTTCTGTATTCAAAACATTGATTTTTAAAAAAATTTCGTTAAAAACATTTACATGATTTTCAATTAATAAATTTGATAGTTTAGTGTTTATACTACGAAGATTTTGATAACTAATGTTTAATACGTTCACAGGATTTACTATATTCAGTTTTCGGATTAGTAACCAGACCTAACTGAGCTATGATGTTGCAACGTTGATTTTCTTTAAATATATATTCACGAATAAGTGCATTTTTTGATCAGAAATCATGATTAATTAATTAATCAAATAATTCAGCAGAAACAGTAAGCTTAAAATATGTAATATTTTTTGGTTGCGAATACGTAAATTTTTTACCTAGATATCAGGACAGGGTTTAAGTTTCGACCTTACAAAGGCATCAATTTGTCCAGAAGAAGTTTCATAAGAAAAACTAGAAATAAATATTAACTTTTTCGGAGGTATAACTTTTAAGTCAACTTATATTACGCGACTCATTTAAGATAAAAGTCTGTTTTTGATTTGAGGTAGTTGGAAATGGAGAATTCATAGGCAATTTTTAGTCGTAGAAGTAGAGGAACTGGGATCATTAATAACATTGGTTCTGCTTATATTTCTTGAAGATTTTCGACATTTAAGTAACGATTTCGGATTGCGATTTGATTTAAATGGTAATGTCACGATATTATTACATACAGAAATATAATTTTTTTACAGAAATCATCAAATCTTATAAAATCCAGTCGACAATTGACCATAGGTCCCATGAAAGACCCCTCGACAAATATTAAAAACGCTGGTATAGCGTTTCAATAGACCGGATCTAACCGACAACATGGTTTTTACTTGTTTTTTTTTTTTTAATAAATTTGCTGAAATTGTTAGCAAAATCATATGAAAAAATGATCTTATTATATTTTTTAAATTATGGATATACGACCTTTTACTTGTTCTTTGATGCATTAAAACTCACAAGATACATATTTTTTTTTTTTTTTTTTGCAATATGTGTACATATGACACATATTTTAAGTTTTTCTTTATATTCTGAAGTTTATGTATCAGTCTTATACTAGATTGTACTCTATTTATTCAAAAACCCCAAAAATTCAAGAAAACAATTTGTAAGAAAAAAAAAAAACATAAAATCGAGTTTTTAAAGTAATTTGTTTCCGATAAGTTAGATTTTTAAAATTATTTTTGTATCAATAGATGTAAATTGGTTACTAAGGCAATATTATTCAAAAAACGCATTTTGAATTATTTGGAAACTTATAGACAAAGTCAAATATCTCAAAGAGCACTATGTCAATACTTAATAAACGTTCGCATTTAAATACTAATTTTGACATGTTGTTGTCTGGTCACCTTAACACACTACAGATAATACAGAATAAGTATCTCAAAATGATATTCAAGAAGTAATAGAGGCATCCATAGCATAATGGAGCATATCAGAAGACTAATATAATTTGAAAAATAGAAAGCTGCACTTATTCCATAATAATAGAGTGAAAAAAAGGAAAGAACAATTACTAAATCTGAAAGTATTTGTTTTAAAAATGATTAATTATTCTTTAGACTTACCCATTCTGTATTAGACAAAAATGAAGTCAATGCTAATGAAAGACATTAGTTAATGTAAAAACATTTATTTACAATTTAATGATACCGATTTTTTGTTCAATTACAATTTTTAAAATAATGGTTATGAAATTACAAAAAATTTATCAATTACTAATTTTAACACTATGCGACAAATTTTATTCTTTAAAAGACATTGACTTCAGTCTCTTGTATATAATTTAGAATTATGTCAACTAAACAAGAAAGTTCATTCGAAAAAAATAAGAACACAGTTTTTTAATTTTTGGAATTAAAGTAAAATGCTTGTAAAAGATTGTAGTTTTTGAGAAACTATAGATATTTTATCCTTAATAAAATCTTTGTTAGTCAACATATCCTAACGAAATTTGTAACGATTATAGATTTTATCATTTGAAATGGTCAGGTAATTTAATTTAAAATTTAAGATTTTTATAAAAAGAATCTCACAATTCGCAAAAAAACCCGCGAAAATCTTAAAAATAGATTTTTTTTTGAATTTTGCCAATAAAGTCCATATTTGTTAAAGATCTGGAAAAAGCCGCTGGCAAACTCTTTGGAATATATTGTAGTTAGCAAAACTGTGTTCTTTTTGTACATTAATGCTGCAGTGACCTATAAATTTGAAGGAGGTCTTTTTCTTATAAATGGGAATATAAACACCTACCCCCAATCCCTTCAGGTCCCGGCCTGTTAGTTTTGCGGCTGAGCCTCCACCTCTGAACGTTTAGGCCCGTATTTCGACATGGAAGGAGCGTTACACTGCAATTCGGCCATCAGTGATTTAGCCCAGTTAAGAGAAACAAGTTCTTCGGAAATAAGGGACTCGGTAAGCTTTTTACCCAACCGATTCAGAAATTGTTCGGTGGCGCGCCGTCTTAAAAAGGCCCTTTTGGTGAGTGCGATGTGCCTTTGGGATATGTTGTTACCTTTTCGGGCAGGAGGCTCAGTTCCAAAAACCGAAGGATGGTTCCCATTTCCTTCTCTGGCTGTTAACGCTAGGTAGTCCGAAGACTTGTTCGCAACTCCTTTGGTTACAATAGGCAGTCCCCAAGCAGCAATTGAGGTGCTTGGTTTGAAGCTCAGAGACAGTTTTGGTCCGCGGGCAATGACTAGACACCGCCTGAGCTCGTGCTATTACTTAAATTTGACAGTGTGGTATGTCAAAAAAATGACAAATCTCCCCCTATCCGCCATCTGGATACGCCCCCGATGGAAGATCTATCCACACGATTAAACCTTATATCTTTAAAATCATCTCCGTGAAGATATCTTTCGGAAAAGCTTAAAATTATTATATGTTCTTAAAGAAAGTTTTATTTTAAAGAAAAAAGAGTGTATACACGCCAAAAGAAATAAAAAAATCATACCTTGTGAAATTTTCAAATTCAAAATCATTTATTATCAAATCGTCTTCAATTTCTATTTTATTCAATAGGTATTTTTTTAACTAATTGGTTAACAATTTTAAAAATTCATATGAAAATATTAGGAAAATATTGGAAAAACTGAAACAAGATTTGGCAAAATTGTTATAGTTGAAATTTCAAATGCAAATAAGTGGAAAACTTTAAGAGATAAGTTACATATGTACACATGTTTTACATAGGCCTTATCGAGAGCTTTAAAATATTTGAAATGTGATAATTTGTAGAGACAGTCCGCTGCTCAGTTATGTGCCAGAAGTCTTTGTTATGTGTCCATCTTGCGATTGTAATTTTACTCTGTATCCCCATTGAAAATTTTACATTTGCTGTCACTCTAACATGGACCAGAAAATATTTATCAACAATATGTGTAACAGGTGATGATTGGTATAATTATCCTTAGAATTTGAGAATATCGTCCTGTAATATAGCAGATACTAAAAACCATTAAATCTAACATAAAATGCACTATAACTCCAAAACTAATGATGGCGCATAAGAAAGTACTTCAGCAAAATTGTCAAAAATTTTATATTCTATACATGTTGAAATAGCATCAAAACACGTATGAAGCATAATGATTTTGGCACCTTTAACTCAGAATAACTCGCACAGCAAACACGTGATTATCGGTGACATTTAGCGGTATGTGTAAGACACTCAGACGATACTATAATCAACAATGTCAATACTTAATAAACGTTCGCATTTAAATACTAATTTTGACATGTTGTTGTCTGGTCACCTTAACACACTAAAGATAATACAGAATAAGTATCTCAAAATGATATTCAAGAAGTAATAGAGGCATCCATAGCATAATGGAGCATATCAGAAGACTAATATAATTTGAAAAATAGAAAGCTGCACTTATTCCATAATAATAGAGTGAAAAAAAGGAAAGAACAATTACTAAATCTGAAAGTATTTGTTTTAAAAATGATTAATTATTCTTTAGACTTACCCATTCTTTATTAGACAAAAATGAAGTCAATGCTAATGAAAGACATTAGTTAATGTAAAAACATTTATTTACAATTTAATGATACCGATTTTTTGTTCAATTACAATTTTTAAAATAATGGTTATGAAATTACAAAAAATTTATCAATTACTAATTTTAACACTATGCGACAAATTTTGGGTAATTGCGTAGTTATTTATTCTTTAAAAGACATTGACTTCAGTCTCTTGTATATAATTTAGAATTATGTCAACTAAACAAGAAAGTTCATTCGAAAAAAATAAGAACACAGTTTTTTAATTTTTGGAATTAAAGTAAAATGCTTGTAAAAGATTGTAGTTTTTGAGAAACTATAGATATTTTATCCTTAATAAAATCTTTGTTAGTCAACATATCCTAACGAAATTTGTAACGATTATAGATTTTATCATTTGAAATGGTCAGGTAATTTAATTTAAAATTTAAGATTTTTATAAAAAGAATCTCACAATTCGCAAAAAAACCCGCGAAAATCTTAAAAATAGATTTTTTTTTTGAATTTTGCCAATAAAGTCCATATTTGTTAAAGATCTGCAAAAAGCCGCTGGCAAACTCTTTGGAATATATTGTAGTTAGCAAAACTGTGTTCTTTTTGTACATTAATGCTGTAGTGACCTATAAATTTTAAGGAGGTCTTTTTCTTATAAATGGGAATATAAACACCTACCCCCAATCCCTTCAGCAAATTTTACCCGTCAATATAACCCTCTACTGAACCGTTTTTAATTCCGGAGCAGTTGAGATGTGGGTATACAATAATCAATATGGCAAGGAATGCTAGTAAGGAATCCTAGAATGGTTGCATGGCCGAATTTACTATCCTTCCATACACCTATATTCCTAAGTCTATTCACCGACATAATGTCGATCTGTTTGTCGAAGAGCCATTTCGTCTTCCTGGGATTTATTCCCCAGGATTTACCGATGGCTTTCTTATACATATATAAGGCAATACCGGCTTTTGAGGCTCTGCCCTGTGTATTCTGATGCTAGGATAGTTTGGAGTCTAGTATAATCCCCAAGTACTTTGTAGTATATGACACCTTTACTTCAACACCGTTTAGGCGTAAAATAGGGTAAAGTGAAAAAAATAAATTTTCTTGAGAAGAGGACAAGTTTCGTTTCTCCTGGATTTACGCTAAGGCCACTAATTGTACTCCATGTACTAATTAGACCCATAACAATTTGCAGGTGAGACATAGTATCCAGATATTTCCCAGATACAGCCACCACAACATCGTCCGCGTAACAAAAGTCGTAAACTTCAGAGAATCAAATTCCCTAAGTAATGAGTTTACGGTGATATTTCGAAGAATTGGAGATAAAACTCCACCTCGTGGAGTACCGTAGTTGCTACTCTGCAAATGGTAAACGCACCCATATTAGATATTATAACCCTATTGATTAGAAGTCTCCATATGAGGCTGACGATCGCCTGATGAATGTCCAGTCTTTCCAGGCACAATTTTATTGCCTCTTGGGTCACATTATTAAAGGCCCCTTCTATATCAAGTAAGGAAACTAATGCATATTCCTTTGACCCGAGAGCTTTTTCTATGTACCCCACGAGTGAATATAATGCAGTCTCAACAGATTTGCCCTCCGTGTAGGCATGTTGAAACGCTGATAATAGGTTACAGTTGATCCTAGGTTGATCAATCTTTTCACTGTCTTCAAGAGGAAGGATGACAGACTTATAGGTCTGAAGTCTTTCGATCTTGTATATGAGGTTTTAACCCGTTTATTAATAAATATGAGGTTTCACCCCCTTTAGGGATAAATACCACTGTACTTCTAGTCCATGACTCAGGGATATAAAAACATGACAAGCATGCTGAGTATATCCGAATTAGCCAGAGAACTATTATATCTGCATTGCACTAAAGGTCCGCAGGTATAATGCCATAAGGCACGAGGATTTAAATGGGGCAAAACTTTTCAGAGCCCATCTCTGATTATCTCTCAAGATATCGCAGATCACTCCGTTAAAGGGAGGTTACTAAGAAAGTGTGCGTCCATTAAGACATCTAAAGTCTCTTGACCGTTTGTTGTCCAGCTGCCATGTGGTTTCTGGAAGAAACTCGGAACAGTAAGCGATAATGCCAGAATTTTACGAAAACGACTAGTTTCAGAGTGGACTTCTACGCCAGGATTTGCGCTTAGCATTTCTTATCTGGTTTTTAAACTTATTAACTGAGGACTTATAAGTAGAACCATCTCCTAGTTTCATTAAATAGACGGTGACAATCTTTACGAGTATCGTTTATCTCGGAGTTCCACCAATGTGGTTTACTCCTACCCCTACATACCTTGGGTCGGCATGCAAATGAAGTCGCTGTGACGAAGGCGTTTTTTTAACGTTTTGACACAGGAGGATTTGGGACAGAATATCATGTTGTATTATCTGGTTTGTCTTCCTCCTGTTTTGAAACAGAATTCTATGTTAAAGTAGATGTATAAGTGATCAGGGAATGAGCAGTCATTGGAGACCTTAATTATATGAAAGTGCATGGAACTAACTAATGTAATATCGTGAATCTCCCTTCTATTAGCTACTACAAAGGTTGGTTCTCCACCAATATTTAGAATATTCAAACTACTACAAAGAATAAAATTATATGAAGACTTACCCCTTGTATTTGTGTCACGGCTTCCCCAAACGTCATGATGTTAAATTAAATTAAATTATATAAAGACTTACCCCTTGTATTTGTGTCACGGCTTCCCCAAACGTCATGATGGGCATTAGCGTCAGCTCCAGATACGAGCGGTATGTTTTTTTCTTTAGCTGCCTTGGTTATTTCGCGAATCTTAGTTGGTATTGGGTCGCAATGATCGTGGTCCATGTAGTAGGAAATAATGTAAATGGTGCCAGAGCTTGTCTCTCAGGCCGCTACTACAGTGTCGTCATCGCTGAAATTAGAGAAAATGAAGATACTGAGTTTACTGCTTGCTATTTACAAGACAATATTCTACCTGATCCCACAGCATGTAGCAGCTTGAAATTGCCGTACGTAGCCCGTAAACTCTTCCGCCAACAATCCAGGGTTTTTTGACTAGTGCTAGCTCCTCTCCTTTTTCTGTGATATTGGTGAAGATTAACTTGCGTTGTCATCACCATGTGTATCCTTTGGGATCACGTCATCTTATTCGAAGTCCAAGAGTCAACTGCTGTGTCCAACAGTTAAAAAAATTGACCCACAAACTCCTCCTGAGCAATAGAAATTGTCATCGATCTGAATCTGTCTGTCTCTGTCCTACCCTCGGTAGACCGGTAGGAAAATTGACTCAATACAAGTAGGAAGATTGACTCGGAAACTCTGGTCACCTTTCAGTCGCCTCTAGGGATCTCAGGATCTCCGATACGAATGAATTTCAGAATTTCCTCTGGTTTGGATGGTTCGTCCAGTACATGGGCCATGGCTCTAGGCCATCTTTGGATCTATTCAATGGAAACCATGTCTAAAAGAGCAATCGCTTGCTTTAGGAGCTGTTCTGATCGTTCGTTTGAGCAGGCCAAACGTTCGTGTGATGATGTAAGTTGGTATCAGTTGCGATACCAACTTGCATTATCACACTGGTGGGATGGTCCGGAGTTCTCTTTCAGAAGTTTCAACTTCATGCGTAGTATATCTCAGTTTGTGTGAAATATTGAGCAATCCGGGTCGCTCTTATCGATGACAGCCCATATAAGATAGCCCATGACAATTTCACTATACGATTTGTTCATCGGATTGTAGGGCTTTGGACGCTTGGTCCCGGCCTGTTAGTTTTGCGGCTGAGCCTCCACCTCTGAACGTTTAGGCCCGTATTTCGACATGGAAGGAGCGTTACACTGCAATTCGGCCATCAGTGATTTAGCCCAGTTAAGAGAAACAAGTTCTTCGGAAATAAGGGACTCGGTAAGCTTTTTACCCAACCGATTCAGAAATTGTTCGGTGGCGCGCCGTCTTAAAAAGGCCCTTTTGGTGAGTGCGATGTGCCTTTGGGATATGTTGTTACCTTTTCGGGCAGGAGGCTCAGTTCCAAAAACCGAAGGATGGTTCCCATTTCCTTCTCTGGCTGTTAACGCTAGGTAGTCCGAAGACTTGTTCGCAACTCCTTTGGTTACAATAGGCAGTCCCCAAGCAGCAATTGAGGTGCTTGGTTTGAAGCTCAGAGACAGTTTTGGTCCGCGGGCAATGACTAGACACCGCCTGAGCTCGTGCTATTACTTAAATTTGACAGTGTGGTATGTCAAAAAAATGACAAATCTCCCCCTATCCGCCATCTGGATACGCCCCCGATGGAAGATCTATCCACACGATTAAACCTTATATCTTTAAAATCATCTCCGTGAAGATATCTTTCGGAAAAGCTTAAAATTATTATATGTTCTTAAAGAAAGTTTTATTTTAAAGAAAAAAGAGTGTATACACGCCAAAAGAAATAAAAAAATCATACCTTGTGAAATTTTCAAATTCAAAATCATTTATTATCAAATCGTCTTCAATTTCTATTTTATTCAATAGGTATTTTTTTAACTAATTGGTTAACAATTTTAAAAATTCATATGAAAATATTAGGAAAATATTGGAAAAACTGAAACAAGATTTGGCAAAATTGTTATAGTTGAAATTTCAAATGCAAATAAGTGGAAAACTTTAAGAGATAAGTTACATATGTACACATGTTTTACATAGGCCTTATCGAGAGCTTTAAAATATTTGAAATGTGATAATTTGTAGAGACAGTCCGCTGCTCAGTTATGTGCCAGAAGTCTTTGTTATGTGTCCATCTTGCGATTGTAATTTTACTCTGTATCCCCATTGAAAATTTTACATTTGCTGTCACTCTAACATGGACCAGAAAATATTTATCAACAATATGTGTAACAGGTGATGATTGGTATAATTATCCTTAGAATTTGAGAATATCGTCCTTTAATATAGCAGATACTAAAAACCATTAAATCTAACATAAAATGCACTATAACTCCAAAACTAATGATGGCGCATAAGAAAGTACTTCAGCAAAATTGTCAAAAATTTTATATTCTATACATGTTGAAATAGCATCAAAACACGTATGAAGCATAATGATTTTGGCACCTTTAACTCAGAATAACTCGCACAGCAAACACGTGATTATCGGTGACATTTAGCGGTATGTGTAAGACACTCAGACGATACTATAATCAACAATTCTAATGTTGAACCAAACACCAAAATTTCATTTTTTCTTATAATTGCCTGGAGTACCAACTGAGGATATAAAATATAATTACATATTCTGCTTTATTATATTATTTACTTTTATTTATATTTTAATGGTTTAGATTTAATACAACCGTTATTTGATATTGTTTTCTCTTACAAAAATTTTGTAAGATCAAATTATTATTTGTCCAAAAAATGAGAAAATATTTTTCGTTAAGTGGTCACACTGCGTTCATATTAAAAACTTTTTTGTTTGCTATGAAATAATTTTATTTGCCCAAAATCAGCTAATTTATTGTTTGCCACACAAAAATATTTTATGGTCACATTAAGGCAAAGGAATATTTATCAGTTTCTTTCAAATATTTCCTTATTCTGAGCGTGCCTTTAATTATGCAAAAGGGAACTTATCGGCAACAAAATGACTTTTTAGGATTAAGATTGCTACTTGCTTGTGCAGGTATTTAAAAGAAGTGTTTAAAATTTAAAATAATTTTAGAATAGGGAAAAATAGACCTTTACACTTTGGTGGAAAAAATCCTATTTCACTAGGTCGTGCTTTTTTCTAGTATATCTTTGTAACATGGCACAATTGGATGTCGTTTATCGAGAAAGGCCTTTCCCAATTTTATATATTTCCTTTTGCTTAATCCTAATACCAACATAATAGCGCTTATGCTTCATCTACAGAAAACTCAGAAGCTGGTTGGAATACCTTTTATCATCCGCTTAAGTCTTCTTGAGGATGTATCAGAAAGGATATCCGTCATTTTTGCAGCTTCAGCTGGTTGATCATTTTTTTGTAACACAGCCTTAAATGAATCTTTAGCGTCAAACTCGAATTGCGTGGACAGTATTTCCGACAGCATATTTCGTTTGATATTTACTCCAGATAATCATGCTGCTTAAGTGGTGGTCCATGATGCTTTCCAACCAGGTATTATACTTCAATTGAAACTTTCGCATACAATTATTTATGCTCTTCATTTTTGCTTCGAATAATTTGAACAAATTTTCAACATTATCTAATCCTCCAGAAAAATTGTTGAATCCATTCGTTCTTCAATAAAATGTGTTATGTACGCAGCATAAAGCTTTATATATTCATTTTATCATTGTCACTTTGTCATTGTAGTAAAAATGTTAATAATGTACTGGTAAATAAAACAAAAGAGTTTTTTATATGCTAGTTACTATAAAACTACGCAATTTTTTTTATAAAATTCCACATGTATATAACATGTTCTAGAAAAATATATTAATTGACCTACTTAATTTTTCTGTTCTTAGGAATATTAAATGGCTGGATATACCTGATTGTTGTATTATATTACCGAAACTTTTAGGATATACCTGATTGTTTCATTCTTTAATATGCTGAATATAGTACCTTCAGTGCACTGAATTTTATTAAAAAAAAATATATATATAAAAAATACATTTAGCTCAGGTGATCTTTTAATAACGGATAAAAAATTTTATTGAAGAAATCCAAATATTTTCACAGAACTTCATTCAGTTTTTAGTAAATAGTAATTATGTTAATTTATTTTCGATAATAATTAAAGTCAAATAAGAAATAATTAAAAAAGTCACTAATCCCAGATGTCCTCCGCCTGCCTCGAGACCAAAACAATTTTAAAATACCTCAGTAATAGCTATGTGAAATTTCATTGAAATATATTAAACGGTTCCAAAGTCATACAAACTTATTAAAAAAATAAATAAAAAACATATTGAAACAGCTGTGCACTTTATCGAGATTCATATACAACATTTTTTCTTGCCGAAATTATTCCTCTTTTCTTTTGATCTTGAATTTACGTTCACACACAAAATTTTACTTCAGCAATTTTTGCTTTAATTGCCTTGACTTGTTTTTGTTTTGAAGTAAGAAAATGAAAAATAAAACGAATTTCGAAGGACAGGCAAGTTTGTACCCTTTCATATTCCCAATCGCTCTCTCCCACACAAAATCAGAATTCGAGCCTATGTATAAAGAATGCTGCAGCACACATTTACAATAGAAATGCAGGAAAATGTGCAAATTTTGCTAAAAGGGGCCAATGTAGTTAGTTTTTATGTAAACTATATATGCAAGTATTTGGTACCATTGGAAAGGTTATGAAAAATAATAATATATAGATAGTAAAGTATTACAACTAACTTTTTCATTAAATTTATCAAAAAACGTAAATTTTGATGTTTATTGTTATTTTGTAAAAAATAATAATATCTGAACGTAAATAAAATATATAAAAATGAAGCTAAAATTATGAAATTTTAGTGTAATATAAAAAAAGTTGTTCTTAGAACAAGAACATAAATAGATTCCTACTGTTTTCTTCCGAAATATCCAAGATCCCAATTTGAGGAAAACTTGTTTTAAAACTTGACTTTTTTCAGTATAATAGTCAGCCTGTCGTTACCAGAGGCGTGGCTTATTAAATATTTGTTGTGTGTTTAGCGAACACAGGCATTTACTTTAAGTATTCTTTTAGAAAATTAAAAAAAATTTTAAATTCAAAATATTTTTTTATTTTTTTATCGGAACCACATAGATATATGATTATTGCGCAAAGATTGTTTAAAATTTTGTACAGACTCCAGAGAATATTTTAAAAAAGTTTTAGGACTCAAAATTTTAAAGTCGTAAAAATTTTATTTCGGTCTAAATATCTCTTAAGGCAAAGGAGTCATCCCATACATGTAAGCGTATTTCTTTTAGAGAATTATAAGGACTATCCATGTGTAAATTTTTCTTCAATCAAGTCATAAATCAAATTTTGGCGAAGGCCTCTGCCCCTAGAACATCTAATAACCTGTGCTCCTCCAAATCAATTGGAATATAACTCAAGATTGGCCATGTGATTCATTTTATTCAAATACATCCAGTAGTTCTAAAGTTACTGAATTATTTCAAAAACAAAAAAATCGTTTTGGGACCACTGAGCGTACTGAGTTTTTCTCCATAATGTCGAATTTCATCTCAAATGAATCTTAGGTTTGAGGGGATAAACTATTAAAAAAAGTATTTAAGATTTTTTAATTCAATATGTGTGTTAAATGAAGAGTAAGAAACCTTAAAATATTATATTTTTTTATATATATGTTGAGGCACAAAAAGTTAAGAAACTAAATATGCTGAGATTTTTACCATTCATTTGGCACTCATATTTGAAAAAAATATAAAATCATTATTTATTCATAAATTTTTATAATATATGGCTTATTTTATTTGTGATAGACCTAACTTTATGATAACACCCACTTTAATCTTTTTAATAAGTTTTAAGAAGGATAATATTCCAATTTTGTGTGAAAAATTTTATTTTTTTCGCCACTAATCTCCGAAACTATTGAGTGGAAGGTAATTTTAGTTGGCATCTATTAAAGTTTTATTTATATAAATTGTTCAAACCGTTCTCGTATTGTACTATTGGTGCCTTCTTATTTTAGTCATGCCATAAAACGAATCAGATTCTTGTCAAATTCCATCTAGTCCATATAGTTATTTATATTTTTATTTAAAGGAGAGTTTCTTTACTAACCAGTGTTCTTTGTAATAACGGTTAAAACATTATCGAGCAGTTAACTTCATGTAAAATTAAAATGTTATTATTATAAAATCGTATTATTCATTTAAGTGATCACATCTATGTATATTTTATAAACAAATAAGTAAATATTAAATTATGAGCATACAGATTCACTTTTACGGTATTTTAAATAATTCGTTTGCAGCATTTATACTTGATTTTGATCACGGCACTCATAATATATGTTGTTGTAAGTACTATATTTACAAATAGTATTGCTCGAAATGTTAATTTGCTTTTTATCCTGCACCATCAGTTCTTCGTTGTCAGTTAGTCAGTCAATCTGGCAGACGGTTTTTCCGTTTAATTCTATTTTAGAAAAACTACAAAGAGAGAAAAAAATTAAAGGTCTTTATATTTTCACTGCAGTTAAATGAATACTTAGAAAATAATGAAAATTATCTCGTTCAGATTTTTTTACTATTTTCTATTTCGTTTGTAACAGCAGCGACCATTTCCGTTGTGTAGTATTTTGTACGTCCGCACACAGCAACAATCACGTTTAAAACGGAAGTACTATGGCAGCTATGCCTTCCTTTATTCCACTCGTTTTCGTTCTAGTACTGTTACGTTCTTAAAAGTTTTTGTTAGGCTTTAGCAGAGATGGAAAGTAAAAATATTTATAAAAATATTCGGTATCAAACTAAAGAAATTAGATAAATTTAGTCTAAATTAAACATCACAAATGCTTTTATAAATTAGTTTATTTACCATTAAAACTCCCAGGTAAATAATAACTAAAAAAGAGCTCAAAAGGTCATAATTTTAACATTACGTTGTCATTGAAAGGAATGGTTTTTAACATATTGTTGCCATTGGGAGAAGACCCTTTGTATAATTCTTGTTCATTGCATTTTAAGTTCCTCCCTTAAAACTATGTTTATACAATTTAAAAAAAAAATACCGTTTTAACTTTATTCAAAGATAATCAAAATACTTTTAAATTTTCGAGAATTGAATTTTCTTAGAAATTATAAATGTTAATAATTTCCTACAAAAAATATATTTATTTTCACTTGTTTTGGAAGTAGTTATTAATAACTTCCAAAAAAGTACAAAATATCTAGTTAGTTATACTTCTGATGTGGTGCAAATGTTGTTTTTTAAGCACTTGCTAGTTTTTTTTTCTAGGGCTATATGAATTGTTTTAATTACATGTGTAATATTTTTGGAACTGGAACTGAAGCATTTAATCAAAGTATAATTTTCATAAATATAACATAATTGTAAATCAGAATCGAAGGTCTTTAAAAAAAAAATACATAAAAAAAATATTTTAAATTACTATTCGAAAATGAAATATATTCGAAATAAACACATTTTCCTATAGAAATTAAATTTTTCAATCGAATTGTAGAGAATATTAAATTAATATCAAATAGTATCAAAAAAAGTATGATTGCATCAACTTTTCTATCCTTGGTCTTTAGCGTTTATTGTCGACATTGTCGTTCGCCATCATCATAATTTGTTGTTATACTTGTGCTGAAGTACGAATAGCTCATCTTGTTGTCGTTGCTGTTGCTTTGTTACTGTCATTGTATGTAAAGGAGTTATTTAGTTCCGTTCCATTCATTTCTAGCGTTCGTTCGGTTGCTCGTTCGCTTATATTGTATGTCTGTCTACCTAGCTACTCTATACTTGTGTTCCGTTACGCAAAAATGGATAGAATATTTTTTGAAATATTTTTGAATTTAAACTGACTACAGTTTTTTTTTTATTTTTTATTTTTTAAATACATACAGAGCAATGAAACCCTCCAAACAACCAGTGGGTGGATGTGTCTGCCTCTGTAATTCGAACATGAATTTCTCTATTCTCACCAGTTGTAACCATTAAAGTAGTAATGTACTTGAATAATGCATTTATTTACCCCAGTTGCATGAGGACTTCATATTCTTATTATTATAATTTTGTTCTAAAATAATAACAATAGTGGCTAAGGTAGTATGTATTTGAGGCAGTACTCTGTGTTTTGAAGTATTTAAATATGTATAATAAAAGCAAAAAAATTAAAGCATCTTTAAATATACAAATGTGTGTACTCGCAAGTAGTTTACATTTTATAGTAGATAAGTACAGTAAATGAAAAAAGATATTGTAACTGTTAAGAAAATAATTATTGGTATAGTATTTATAATGTTGGGTGACCACATTATCCAGTGAGTAACATAACCGATTCAAATGTGTGTATAAAGTGAATGAATAAAGCAGTCTATACAACTATAGATGTTAAACGGTTAAATGAAAAATATTTGATAAACTTGAGTTCCATAACAAGTTTAGAATTATCTTTTTTCAAGCCTATATCGAAAAAAATCGAAACTTTTCTGGGAAATGTACTATATCCATGATTTTTTATCGCTGGTGATGAATATTTTATATATTTTAAATATTTTTCTGTATTCAGATCATTGATAACAATCGTAAAATAGTAAAATAATTCGAAATATTTTTTTTTATGAAAGTCGATAATTTCGAATCATTTATATTATCTATAAAAAATTTTATGACGTACCAAGTACCATTACAGATTTGTAGCAAAAGCAATTTCATTTAACAATGGGTAAAAAATCACAAAAATGATTCTCGTATGAAGTTTTGTGATCTGCACTTAAGATATTTTCACATTATAATAAAAGTATCTAACAACAGTATTTTCAAAAAGCTAATGTAGATTTTTATGTTTTTCGAAAATCCTTGTTATTTGTTTATATATATTGCAAATATATCGACATAACAAAAGCTAAAATGTTTATTTTATTAAAGCTTGTCTCATAAATTTAATAAAAATTACTTTTCCTCATGCAGATACTGTAAATAGACATACGCTATAAATATATACATAAAATAAATAACGTATATAACAAAATTTGTATATCGTTACATAAAATACAAAAAGCCATAAACACATTTTGAATTTTTTGCTTTGAAATTAAGTAAGTTTGTGAAAATTTCAAACAATATCATTAAAACAAAAGTAGAGAGGATGTTTCGTTTCTGAAATTGATATTACGGCTAGGGTTTTTAATTTGCAGACATTCTACTCCTGGGAACAGGGATTTTATTTTAAGTATTTCCGGGCATTTGGGAAAAATAAAATATTGTTAAAAAAGTATCAAAACTAAACACAAAAAAACTTTATTTTACATATAATTTGCACGCTAATATGTGAATCTATTTCTAAATTAACACTAGAGATGTGCGATTAATCAACAATTCTAATTAATCAAATAATGATTAATTAATTTTTTTAAATTTTGATTAATCAAATTTGAATAATTTAATTCAAAGTTCTCAAATTTATTTTCAAATTAAACAAATGAAAAAAATTCTAAAAACTGTGTATAGTGTGTGCCGTATGGTATTTTAAGGATTCACATCTCATATTTTCTAATGATTAAAATTTTTTAAATTATAAACAAAATTAAAAATAAAAAATAAACAAGGAAGCAAAAAAAAATGCTAAATTATTGAATTATTCAATATTTTTATTATTCAAAATTCTGATTAATTGTTTAATCATAATTTTGAGTAATTGAAATCAGAATAAATCGATTAGTCATACACGCAATTAGTCGAATTGTTGAACTAGTCGAATAATTGATTAATCTGAAATTTGATTATCAAAACTATATGTTTGAATATACCTTTTTTGTTATAATATTGTACTAAAGAAAACTGCAATGGATACTGAAAATAGTTTTCGATAAATATTTCTGTTGGGTAATAAATAAATTTAATATTTTCAAACGTCAAAAAAAATTTTCCGAGTTCTCGGATTAATAATAGATTTTATGTACAATACTTTTTATTGTTTAACTCTTATAATTGAGCTCTTGTTTTTTCTTTGTTTGATTGGAATTTATAAATAAAATTTTAAACATAGGGAGAAAACATATTTTTTCGAACAAATAAAAAAAAAACAAGTTCCGATTCTGATAAAATTTGATATTCACACCCATTAGGACAGTATAAAATACGAAGTTCTTCAAAATTTTCAAATTAGTTTTAATTTAGTTTTTATCGTGGTTCAAAGTTCACTTTTTTCCGATTTTGCTAAAATACATAAATCTATATATATAAAAGAAAGTGATGTTAGTTACTATTGTTATAACTCAAGAACGACTAGACCGATTTTGATGATTCTCACCAATTCGGACCGGTCACCGGCCAGAAAAGGATAATACGAAAAAAAATTCGCGAAAAATCCGCGATAAAAAAAAAAACTCTTTTTTGTCATAATTTCTTTGCCTTAATAATCATTAAAAATATTTTTTTTAATACAAATTATAACAATTACTGTTTCTGTTTCTATCGAAACGCTTACTTTTTTGTGCAATTTGTTTTCTGGTGGTGGTGTAGAATTCTATTGCCAAACGGTAAGTTCCAAGTAAAGCTCATCATTTAGTGAGGTTGTGATATTTAAAACCATTTGTTGTATTTTTGGCATTCGTTATTAAGTGTTATTCACAATGCCGCGACCCCGGAGATCTAATATTTCGCGTCGAACACGTAATGCAAGTACTTATCGTAATATCGTCAATCAATTGAATATATATGAACGAGAAATCGCACGAGAACAGCGCCGTATTAGTGTGGCCCGACTTCGTACATCACAAACGCAGGAAGAAAGGCAGGCGAGAAATGAAACGGCTCGGTTAGCAATGAGAAATCGTCGAGCAAATGTAGCAATTCAACAACTTGAAAATTTAAATCAACGCATAAGAAGAATTGCTTCAAGTTCTGATTTGAATCAAGCAGCGTTCCATTACAACTGCAATTTCGACTACAGCTCTCATCCTTCCGTTCAAATTTCCGCAATGGAGGTTGTGTGCAACCATTGCGGTGCATTGAAGTTCACTGGAGAAACGCCTGGATTATGCTGTCTCAGTGGCAAGGTTAAATTACCATCATTGCCCTTACCACCAGAGCCATTACATAGTTTGCTCTGTGGTGAAACACCAGAATGACGTCATTTTCTATCAAATACGCAGAAATATAACGGATGCTTTCAAATGACTTCATTTGGAGCAGATGTTATTGATGAACGCGGATATAATCCCACATTTAAAGTAATAAAGTAGTTCATTTATTTCTTTTCTTAAAAAATCATTGAATCTTATTTCATAATCGACCCAACAGATCCAAGGCCAAATTCACCATCGAATTGGATCATTGCTACCGCATGAAGACGCACAACATAAATTCCTCCAAATCTACTTCATAGGCAATTTGCAAAATCAACTTGATCAGCGCCAAACAATCAATACAACAATAAAAAGAGGAATTCTTCGAGATCTGCAGCAGATTCTTCATGAACGTCATGCATTGGTTCGGTTATTTAAAACTGCGTTGGATCGCATGCCAAGATTTTTATTTAAAGGTCGTAAATTTCGTTAAAATATCAATTTAAATCGTTCAGTAATACAACACTAATGTTTGCTTAGGGCCAGCAACGCGGCTCGAGTCAGCTAGTATATAATATATAATTAGAAACTAAATTAATTAATTTAAAAATTATTTGGAAAAAGTGAAATTAGAACCGCAATAAAATGCAAAGAATTTAAAATTTTTAAAATTTTGTAGAATTTATGATTTTTAAAAGTTATAAAATTGTACATTTTTTAGAAGTTTTTAATTCCCTTGATTTGCAGCAAAATATCCCGGCAATCGGGAAGTGAAAAATTGCCAAAAATCCTGGGAATTCTCGGGGTAAAATTCGTAGTTACGGCCTTTTTATTTCCGTTAATATTAATGTCGTTTATGAAGTTATGAATATGAAATTTTTTGTACGAACGTATTTTCGATCCGTACGTATTTTGGATCAATAAAAAACTAAAATTAAAGTTTTGAGTGGTAACGCCGGTTTGTATTTTAGGTGACGGCATATTTATTAATGTGTACGTTGATAGCACACACGTAGGAATTTACTCTATTTTATTTTAAATAGTAATTCAAGTGCAGCTTTAAATGTTTATTACAAAAGTATTTAGGATGTATTGTCATCCTAAGTCGATAACAGAGACATTTTAACAACACTTTTTACCATTAATATATGTCTAGTATTAGAAATGTCATCCACCAAAATCTAATTTTCCTAAAGTTTTAGTTTTAAATGCTTTTAGATTTATGTTGGCTTAAGTTGTCAAGAGATTTTATTATCGAAATCATTTCTTAGTCCGTGAAAAAGGATTTCGTGCACGGAATTTGATGTTTTTTAATATCCTTTAGATGAAAGCATGTTTTGTATATATCTGGCTTATTATGCATCATATGTATTTTGATTATTATTACAAGATTTATAGAGTATAAAATAATATATATCGCGATGTAGGTTCTATTTAATGTTTTTTAATATCCCTTATACATTAATCTTTGGGGTGGCGGGCCAGACAATAATTTAAAATCTACTTCGATTAGCGACAAAATTGATGAAAATTATACTGAAACACCACCTGTAAATAATTAAAATTGTGCAAACAAATCAAACTGATATGATGGATAATAATGAATTGATAATAATAACTGATGAAAGTGTTACTATCAGCCCAGATTACAAAAGGACTTTTTTACTACAAAATAGTCTGCAAATATATACTTATATGTATTATATCATAGAGTCATTTAAAACCAAAATGAAAAATTACTAATTTGGAACTTACCTTTCCGAATTTAGAGATATTTGATGCAATCATTATACTCATAAAAAGTAAGACTGACACAAAATTTCAAGTGGTTCGCGAAATATAGCAATTTAAAAGTGTAAAATACCTATAAAAAAATACAAAGTTGTCCACACAAAATAAAAAATATCTTTTAAAGTATTTATGATACAACATTCATCTAGATCTCATATTAAAAGTACCAAAATTACTATTAATATGGAATACATCAATCGTCCAAATCTAACAATATCGCAGATAAATATCTTAAAAAGAGGTATTTTAATTTTTTTTTTAATATATGTGTATATGTTAATGACGAAAATGTTGTCTATACCCTTGATAAGTGGCATGCTTGGACTCGCAATATTTTATGAATTAATTAATACAAAAAAAATTTCATGCTAAATACAAAATATTTATTTTAATTTGTGATTTTTTTATGATCAATCATAAAAACAACAACACATAACATCGCAGAAATCGTGCTAAAACCCGATATTTGCGTTACCAGTGTTAATGTTGATATTCTCACCAAATTTTATTGGATGATTTTGGAAGCGATTGGCGATTTTTCTGTTTAATTATAAATGAAGCAATACAAATTAAAATAAATATATGTCATTTAGTATAATTTTTTTAATAATTCATAAATTATTGCCATCTATCTGCATGCAACTTTAACGTGATGTGTGGCATTTTAAATGAAAATTAATCTTGTATCGTAAATACTTAGAAAGATAGTTTTCATTTTATTTTTTACAATTTGGTTGATAAAATTACGAGGGGTGCTATTTATGTTTTCAGTGTTGATACTGAAATCATAGAATATGATACTTTTAACGTCTTACGTCCTTAAAAATTTTTTAAACAAGGGCTCTTTCTGTGTCCCAAAGTTACTAAAGAATCGTCTCCGTCAAAAAATTTAATTTTACAATAAAAAATTTTCAAACAATGATTTTCTATAACTTTCAATGTGAATTAATTGAAAAACAATATATTGGTTAACTTTAATCAACTTTTGGGAATGAAACTGCATATAAGGCAACATCATATCGCTGGTATGCGGAAGCTAATCATGGATACTGTTGGATCCAGAATGAATATTTTGAAGGCCTTCTAAAAACGGTTGTTTTGCTAAAAAAACAACACTGCTTCTTTTTTATGCAGCACCGACATGCGATATATCGTGAAATCGAAGAATTTATAGGCATATATTTGAGCGTCCACAACAGTTTTTTCTTTTAACCCCATATAAGTTAACAAACGTTCGAAAAAAATGATCGTTGATTTTTGCAAGGAAATGAAGAAGGATATGTTTATGAAATCGTGTTTATAAGATTGCTACAGATGACTAAATCTAGATCTACGCGTATGATTCAGAAACAAAAGATCAACTGTATTACACCTTCAAAGTTTGCCCAACCTCTTAAAAATTGCACGCAGTCCAAGCATTTAAAATTAAACGGTTTCAAAAAAGAAAAAAGTAAAAATAAAAAAAGAAAAAGTATACTTAATATATTCATAACGTCAATTTTTATAAAAAGTGAAATAAATTAAAAATATTAAAATAACTAGTATAAAATATTATAAAAAGGAATAATACTCAAACTTAGTTTAAACTTACGTATCAGGGGTTTTGTTTGTAAGCATTTACATATATGATGAAGGGACTAGTACGCTATTAAATGAACCAAATAAACGACCAACTGAAACATTTAAGAAGAATAGATATTAAAAAATAATAATTAGGTTTTTTATTTTTTGCTGTGACTATTTATTTAGTCCATCAGATGTGCACTAAACGATTCTTTAGTTGTCGAACAATGGCTTTCAAATTCTGCCCATGAAAAGTTATCACACAACATTGTAGTATGTAACGTTATAGTTTTAGATTGTTTTACGAGTTCATCGCTGCAGTAGCATGCTCCTGTCTCGTCTGCTAATGGGGGATTCGGTGTTATATTAACACGATATTTATAAAAAAAAAAAAAAAATTCTACAGAAATATAATTTTAAAATTAATGCATGCTAATAATATTTAGTTAAATAAAAGAAATAGTATGGAAATCGGAAACGATATTTATGTAGACAATATTTTCATTGTGTTGCGATGTTAACACAACCAAAAGAAAAAATTACAAACCCAACCATGATCATGTATATTATCAACATATCTTACCATGATCCAAAACAAACATTTAATCAAACAGTAGCTTTAGAAAATTAAAATACCTAAGAATTTATAGTTTCATTCTAACAAAATTCTTTATTGAAAATATATATTAAAATTATCCATAAATTTTAGTTATAAAGGAAAAAAGATTAGAACTACATTCTAAATTGAAAAGAAACTACTTAAATTGGAAAAATAAAAAAAATATATTAAAAACGCTAAGTTAACTGATCATA
Organism: Protocalliphora azurea; assembly: GCA_932274085.1. Taxonomy (NCBI): domain Eukaryota; kingdom Metazoa; phylum Arthropoda; class Insecta; order Diptera; family Calliphoridae; genus Protocalliphora; species Protocalliphora azurea. The sequence continues at coordinate 82,947,912 of OW026521.1, read as the reverse complement.
AGCAAAAATCACATACCAAAAAAAAAAAAAAAACAAATCACTGCTGAAAAAAAAAGTTTATAAATATGTACATGGATGTCCAATTCGGTTACCAAAATATTTAAAATAAATTAATAAATTTTAATTATAATAAATTAAAAAAATATATAAAAATTTACCAAAGGTTTTAATTTATCATTAAACTTTTGTTTTGCTTATTATTTCTTTTTTAGTTCCTTTTTTTTCGTTATTAAAACTTTTTTTATATTTTTATTGTTTAATTATTTCTAAAATTGATTAAAATTAACTAAAAATGCTAAATATAAATCATGCCTCAACCATGTTTCGATCCCAGGTACATTCAGACTGAAGATCTGAGCTTATTATTTTATTGAATGTGTTCATTCATTTATTTATTTCATTATTTATTTATTTATTCATTTATTTAATTAAATAAAAAGAATGGTATAAGAAATATAATAAGGAAAAAAAGAAATATATGACTCGCGTGAGTTTCGAACTCGGGTATTTAAAAAAAATATATATTAAAATTATTATTTTACAAATGGAAATGCATTAGAAAATTTACATTTAAACATTAAATTTATTTTATATATCTTTTTTATAATTAATTTATTTAATAATTATCTCCCCTTTCCTTTTCTTATTTGAAAATATTCTTTTTATATAAAAATTTTCTTAAATTCAAAAATTTTTGTTTCAAGAAAAAGCTTTTAAACGTGGCGAAAAAAAAAATAATTCGTGGTGAGTTATGTATATATAAAAAAAGTTTGCAATTGGAATTTATGGTAAGATCAATATTTGATTTCATTTCTGTATGTCTATTTTTAGAAATTAACAAAAATTTGCAATTATTAAAAATAATTAAATGCATTTTCCCGAATATTTTTGTTAATTTTTAACATTTTTCGGGCGTATTTATACTTTATTTTGTTAAATTTTTAATATGCGATACGGTAGTGATATTATTTCCGCGATATTATTAATTGTTAAATGCATTCATCATTTAGTGTTTAACATATAAAATCATTAATATTATTCTGTTATGGTAATAAAATATGAATTTTGAAATAATATTTTTGTCTCATACAATTACGAATTGTTTTTACTTAACGATAAGTGCAAATAAAATTTCTAACAAATTTAGGATACTCTTTATAGATGATTTTTTCCAAAAATATTTTTTTTATTTATTTTATATAAATTATATATATTTGGAAAGTGAAATTTGTTTTTATAAATTATAAAGATAGATAAAATAATACGCCGGAAACCTTCAAGTAAATTTTTTTTTTTACATCACTGTAATGTTAAGTTAGACTTACATTCCTTTGATAATTTTTTTCATTTGTATTAATTTATTTTAAAGCTTTTTCCTAAAACAAATTTTAACTCTCATTTCATTATTATTTTTTTCACTTTTTTATTTTAATAAATATTTTCTTGATTTTGGCACTTTCTGACACTTTTTTATACAGTTATGTTTTTACCTTTTAAAAACTGTGGTTTATTTCCTTTTAAATAAACCGGTGCTTTGATTGCAAATAAAAGTAGTTTAGTAGTTTAAAAGTTGTAACGACTCTTTATTTTATTTAAAATGTGCACCAACAACAGTTTAAATAGTCACTTGTGTTTTAATACACACACACTTAAATTACACACTTTATACAGCACACTTTAATAATGTACGAGAATATACAGCCAAGGCAGTTAATTTGTCTTTATTTAACGATGCTTCAAATTAGACTGACTCAATGGTGTTCTTACGGCCAATTTATATATACTGCATTGCCTTCTGGATGCTTCTCGAAAGCTCTATTTATACAATGTTCTTAACGGACATTCGAATTCTAGAGCTTTCGATGTTAATGCTAGCAGCTTCAACATTTAGTATTGCCAGATTTACAAACAATGGTGAAAGCTTTTCATTCAATTTTGTATATTTACAGCTATGTTAATAATTTCTACAGATAATTAACTGCTGTTAATATAAATAGAAAGGTCGAGAAGCGTTGAGAAGGATTGAGAAGTATTATTTAACTTTAAACCAGCTGTTAAAACCGTTATATTTGAATTCAAATACAATTTCGTAACAATATGATTTTCTTAATTTTTTCAAAGTTATTGAACTTAGTTTGGTGATGTTTGCTGTTAAATTCAAGAAAAATTTAAATTTAAGTGAAAACTTAAAAGATTACAAAAACTATATATAGAACTTTTGATTTAAAAATGTGATATGTGTTATATATATAGAAAATGTAATGAAATTTTGTTGCAGATTTTGTATAAATAATTTTACGGCCGATTTTTAAAGAAAATAAAAATGAAGTACATTTTTTAGCACAAACAAAGATTTTATGGTAAGGTTTTTTATTTTCCCGATTTTTAACTTGGCTTTGTATTGATTTATATTGATTTTTGTTTATTTTTTCGCAGATCAATATGGGACTATTTATACACTTTTCTCTTGATGTGCAATGTAATTCTGTGATATTAGTTTTCAGTTTATATATATACATATATACATACATAATAATTATAAATTATTATTATTATATAAATTATATATATATATATATACATACATAATAATTATAAATTTTTAACTTTACCGCGAAAAATGTGAAAAAACGGCTTTCAAATGTCTACATATTTACTTTAGTTCTCTGATTGCAATTTGTGCCATCCAGGAGTTTGCATTAACATTTTCTGCATGAATGTGATTTATTGATGGATACTTTTTAGTTCTTAAATGTGTATATCTGATATAATACTAATACTGCTCAGTTAGTGGCAAAATCGTACTTAAGTTATTTTATGATTAAACACTTAAGTATTCTTTTCCATCCCTTAAGCTTTTCTTACATATATTTTCTTTGTGGTTATATATTTTGCACTAACACTTTTTTAATTTTACAGCGCATTAGCTTAAGATTTCTTTACACCTTTCAAGTTATTTATTTATTTTATTATTATTTTTTTTTTTTATTGTTGGTTTTTATTTATTTTTGGTGCCATATTAAAAAATATTTTACCCAAAAAAATAAGTTTGATATTTATAATTATTTTTGACATTACCATAAGCAAATAGTAATCTAGATTAAAAGATATTCAATAAAAAATTAACATAACTAGAATAAAACACTTTAAGACAAATAAAATATATTTATGAGTTCTAGTTAAAGAAAAAAATATTCGTTCAAAAGTTAATGAAAAATCTGTCAAGTCAACGAAAATTTAGTTAAAATTTAGTAAAAATAACTCTTCGTAAATAAAACAACACACAATTTTATTCAATTTAATACCCTCAAAAGAAGTTGATTTGAATAAATTATTTGTTAATTGACTATTATTTCTTCCTTTTTTTTTTTCTTAATTTTAAAATTGACTAATATATTTTAGTGAAATTAAATAAAATTCTTCAATCTGACTAAAATTACTTAAACTGACTAAAACATATAAATTTGAAGAAATTTTTGGAAAATTAACTAAATTGTTTTATTCAAATTGAAACAAATTCTTCAATTTGAATAAATATCTTCAAATATTCTAAAGACAAGCAAAATTGTTGAAGAACAACATCAGTGAATCTTCATGTGTGTTTTTTTTTTAATTAATTTATGTAAAGATAATTAAAAAAATACAATTACAGTTTTTGATAACATTAAAAAATATATGTACATAAATGTCTTATAATTTTATTAACTGTTTAACTTTTACTAGACATTGTCGAATATATATGTATGGGAACGATATTTATAAAAATTTGATAAAATGTATTAATACGTAAACAAATTTACTCTAACTTAAATTTAGTAGAATTAAATAAAATAGAATAGTTAAATTTAAAAAATGTTCAGTATTGACCAAAGTTATTTAAAATTGAAGATAGTTTTTTTTTTTTGAATTAACTAATTTTTTTTTGTTAAAATTGAATAAAATCCTTCAAATTTACTAAATGCATGTAGAATCAAAGAAATTTCGTCAAATTTAACTAATTTCTTTTAGTCGAATTCAATAAAATTATTCAATTTAAATTGCATAAAAGTCTTCAATTTGACTGAATATCTTAAAATTGACTAAAGGCGTATGGAATTGAAGGAATTTCGTCAAAGTTAACTAACTTTTTTTATTCAAGTTGAAAAAATTCTTCAATTTGACTAAATATCTTCAAATTGACTAATCTGTTTAGGATTGAAGATATTTCATTGAAATTAATTAATTTGTCTTAGTCAAATTGTAGAATGACATGTAGAAATTCATTCAATATAGAAAACGCATATTGAGGAAGATCTGTTGAGCGACTACTAACAAACCGTGTGCATGTGTTTTTATGTCTATATGCTTATTTTTTATTTTTGTCTAAGAAATCAGTATACATACATCAATATACGAATAAATATAGTTTAGTGAAAAAAAGTCTGATGCCAGGTTTTATATTATTCCCTTACTGTATACTTAAGTGCAAACTTAGTTAAGAAACATTTATGTTAAAGCTCACACTTAAGTAATTTTTCATTTTACAGTTTAAGTCTTAAGTCGACAAGAAAATGAATAAAGAGATTTAAGCTTTTATATATGTACAATAGGGATGTAACAACTTTCAAATTAACTTCTTTTAAGGATGCTAAATTGAATAAAATTGAATGTTGTTTTGCTTACGAAGAGCTGCTGCCAATTTTCGTTAATTTTTGAACGAAATTTTATTTAAACCAACATATTTTACAAAAAAATATTTTTGAAAAAAAAAATTTATTTGAGTTGAAGAAAATTTATTGATTTGAAGAAAAATTATATTAGTTTCAGTGTAATGTATGTATCAATTCGTAAGGAGTGAGGAAATCAGATTGTTGATTTTAAATGGAATGACTATATAGAATAAAGATTAGTTCTCTTAGAACCAAACAGACTTAAAATCGAAGAAATCCCAATAACTCTGTGTACCAAAAAAAAAAAAAAAACGAAAAATTCGTGTCTGCGATAATGACGTCAATGTTTGCAACTGCATTGTTGGCATTATCGCCAACAATTCAGTTGGTGCAGCGGAACGACATAAATGGGAAATTAGAATTAAAAACAAGAAAATTGTGTTAATTCTTTTAAAGATTGATTTAATATTAATATATTTATAACAAAATGAGATTATGTACGTCCTTATATTACCCCAAATTTTCTTTCTTATTTCTTTGAAGTTCGTGACATCAGATTCTTCTGGAGATTCCTCTTCATTATTTTTTTTTTTTTTGCTATATTATACAATACTGCATATGCTACTGTTCCGCCATAACTGTATTTAGTGATCTTCGCATTCCCTAAGCTTAATATAGAAAATCGCCTTTTCAAAAAACCAATCATCGTTCGATAATATTTCGAGTACAAATTTGTGTACAAAAATTCTACGCGTGTTACAGGGTTGGACAGTGGGGTCATCAAGTAATGTTTTATATCCTACTGCAACGGTTCTCAAATGGATCCGTAAAATATTTCAGGGTAGTCGCGAAGATCATTTACTTAAATAAAAAATCTAAAGCATTTCTTTAAGGACCAATAATTCAAATTTACTTATACTATAAAATGTCTGGAAATTTGGTAAAGTTTTCATCGAATTGATCAACTCACATACAGTTTAAAATTAAAGAATATTATAATTATGTACGTGTGAGTGATTAAATTAATTATGTCTAATTAAATAAACATATTCTTAGTTCCAAATGGAATACAGGTCGGCCAGACTGACGATACTATAATCACAATTTGTATCCTATATATTATTTTTAATACAAAAGTGCGATTTCAAATTGATGCTGATACTTAATTAAACACCTTCTCAAGTTTCAAATAAAAACTTCCTCATCGAGAAAAAAAGAATCACATATCGGAAATTGTATTAGTTATCAAACATTCTTAAATATAATTCACATGCGGCTGTAAAAGTAAAAAAGTAATTTTTAGTTCTATTCCAGAGCTAGTTATATTTACAGATTTTAGTCAGAATTAATAAAAATTTTTGATTTCAAATTGAGTAAATACTAATTTTTTAGATATTCTCCCTCGAAAAAAAATGTATGGATGGAAAGATTTTAATCTCAGTTAGAAATAAAACTTAAAATTGAAGACTTTGGTCTCAGTCAACGGTTTTGTAATGGGGGGGGGGGGGGTCTTTTACTTAAACCTTTTTTTTGAATTAAGCATCAATCTCTTTTTATGTTCTCATAAAATATCTTGAAATGTAATACAAATCAAAGGTAAACAAAATTACAACTATGTATATCCGTTTGAGATTCTATAAACAATGTTCCTTACTCTTATTCTTTTTTGTTCGCCATGTTTATATATATATATATATATATATATATATATATATATAAATTAAATACTATAATTTAGTTTACCATTTACTTTTTTGTTAATAAAAGACAATATTATTTTAACAATTAACCTACCTATTTTCACCTCGAGAAAATTTGTCCTACAAAATCTTGAGACTTTCATTTTAATAGTTTCTTATATAAGAAATAATTAAGATTTAACTTTTATGGAGGATACAATATTATTATGTTCTCATTGTTTATTGAAATTTAAAGATAGCATTTCCCTTAGAGCTGTTCGCCCTGCAATTTTCAGTCTATTGCGCTAACAGTTCTTCAATTAAGCGATAAATATTTTTTATTTTATGTGGGAGCTACTAGCCCTCTGTACCTGCTCTTCCTATTTTCATCTTAATTGTGAGAGAAAGTTATTACCACAAAATTTTGAAGTACTATTTTGTTTATATGGGGGTACCATTCCCCTACTACGATACCAAAGTAAAAAATTTGAATTATGTTACTTTTTCATATTAATAACTAGTTTTAAAAGTAAAGAAAGGGACAAAATATTCTACATATTTCTTCATTTTGGTCAAAAATAATATGTTGCAAAAGACTAGTAAGTAGTAAAATTCGATATTTGAAAGGAATACATATTTATTAAACGTTTAAGCAAGGGCAATCTCTTTAAAAAGTCTGGAATCCTTATACAACAATTTACATTTTTAAAGCGTGCACGCAGAGAAAAAATATAGTTATAGTGACCATATGATTGGAATATATTATTGAAACATATGATTGATTATAAGTAATAATTATTATGATTCCACTTCGTCATATTGTATCCGATTTCATGGTTTGTTTTTTCATTTTATGATTATAGTTTTACATATAATTGAACAACCTTATTGTATTATTATACCACGTTGTCATATTATGTTTCGATTATATCATATTATTAACTCATGTGATCAATTGGATATTTATCTTATCATATTATTATTTCATTTTATCATATTATTATTCCATCTTATCATATATTAATAAAAATTATTATTATTTTTATAAAATTTTTATTGAAAAATTATAGTTATAATAATGAATACAACTAATAATATTAACATATTATTAGTTATATTAACATATTATTAGTTATATTCATATGTGGTTTAAATGCAAGATATCTTATATTGCTTGAATCACACCGAGTATAGCCAAACTTTGCCTATTTATATTTATTCATATATAAACTAAATGAGAATTACATTAAAGTTAGAAAACAAATGTTTAAAAAAAATAAAAAGAAAATATATATATATTTAAAAACAAACAAGTATTGAAGTTTTCCACTAAGTTTGTGAAAAGGATAAGTATTATATTTATTTGTTACATTTTATTGTTATAGGAATAATAATAATGATTTGGTTTAGAAACAGAATATGGTTTAAGAATAAGGAAAAGACTGCAAATATTTAATGGTTGTAGAAGTAATGATATGTTTCATATTAACAAAATTTTGTTTCTGGTAAAAAATATTTAAAAACATATAATTTTTACAGTCAACTGTATTAAAATTTTGATTGAGTGTAAACATTAAATGACAAAATTGAATCAAAATCATTGAACACAGAGTTATTAAATTTCAATAAACAATGAGAACATAATATTGTTGTAGTGATAATTCTGTAACCATCTTTTTTCTCTGCGTGTGGGTCTAATAGTATTCAAACTATTAACTGTATATTGATTTTTTAACAGGTAAATTACAAAAAGTTGACTTATAAAACCTTGCCATTTAAAGGGTCCAATTATCTATGAATATACTCAGGTTTTCCTTAGCTATGGATTAATAAGTTTTGCATGAGAAAAACCATTATTCATAGAAGTGGTTTATAAACCTGCAAAAAATAGGCATTCTGAAATCTGATAATTTCTTTGAGGCTTTCTTAACGAGGTATCGAGGAAAATTTTACTCACAGGACAATATGGAAACCAAAGTAATGATTTGACTTTCAGATCAGTCGTTGTATATTAAAATGTTTTCATTTAATTTTCAAAATGTTAATATTTAAAAAGAACTGAATTATTTTAACATTTTATGATTCATAAGTTTATTTTAACATTTTTTATCCTTCTATCTCATTGATGTGCCCAAAATAGTCAACTCAGTAGATAGTGACAAAGTTTGAAAAACAATAGCGAAAATTTTTCAGGCATATTCACAGTTTCATATATATATTAATAATAAATTTAATAAAAAAAATTATGGACTTTTAGAAATTGCACTTTTGGCTTTTGTATATTTATATAGCAAATTCCAATTTGTACAAAATATATGGCGATATATATAATTAATCAGGACCATGAATTTAAGTCAAATGTCGTAGATAGTTGAAATCAGGACATTTTTGTCAAAACAGATTTTGCCAAGGCATATCACATAGACAGCATAAAATTGACCGTTATTAGTATAAATAGGTAGTGTTTGTAATGTTTAACGTAAATGAAGAGGCGCATCAAAAAATTTTGGAAGATACAAATTTTATGGCCAACAAATATTTTCTTGGGTTAAAAAAGAATCACAATATTAGTATTTCTTTGCAATAAACTGTAATAAAATATATTTTCGTCTTATATATGTAGAAATAACTTAGACTCGATCCCCACTTTTCGAAAAATTTTTAAAAATTGCGATATTTATTATAAGAAAATTTTTAAAATTTGACTAGGAAACCCTAAAATATTATGCACGAATACTATCAAATATTGGAAATATTATAAATTTTAACCAGAATTATGCATAAGCTTCTAGTTTGTAAAAATTGTTATATGTTCAATTTAAAACCGCTATAACTTTCGAGCTCCTTACACGAAATGATTAACGCGAACTGGTTCTACATGAATTCGAATCACTTTATATTTGTACAGGTGGATTTTATTGTGCCATCAAAAAAAAAAAAAAATTTTTTGGTAATGGCTCATATTTATTTTATTTATACACATTGAATATATTTAAAGTGCAAAATCCTCTATATCTGTTTAAAATATCAATTATTGTAGAATATTAAAATATAGGCCCTAGGTATATTACATAGAATAAAACAAGCTGTGTGTGAGATATTATGTAAATCTTATTTTTATGTACATGGATATTATGTAAGGAATATTACATACTACATCTACATTAATTTATTTGTAACTCATTAGAATTCATTCTCTTTCTTTTCAATTGATGACTGCTTTTATTATCTAAACTTAAAATCAATTCCCTGCGTATGCATTAAAGAGCCTCGCAAAAAAGTGCAAATGTACCCATCTAGGAATAAAGATTGGTCCGTTCTTATACGATTCCCAAAATATTACTTCTGAAAGTTTAAATTTACGTGAGCTAGACCATTTTCAGAACACATCGTTTCGTTAAAAGAAAATTGACTTCAAATTGTAATAGAAGCATACTAAGGCCTGGAATGTTCATTTAAATAATTGTTACGTCTCTTTTCAGTTGCGGAATATTAAGATTTTACTAACGTTTTTTCTAATATTTTCCTTATTCAAACATATAATATTATATACTTCAGATATTTTTCAACATATATTGGGTTCTAATGTACCATTGGAATGATCTATCCTGACACTATTGAAGATTACTCGTAATTAATCTTTTTCCAAAAGATTAAATTAGCAATTTTTGCAAATAAGTCACATGTAAGTATTTATTATACTTAAATATATGGACCATATGTGTGTCTATCAAAATTCGTGGAGGGGTCTTATATTACACATGTGGACAATTGTGGACCGATACTTTTACTAAGTGTAAAATAAAATATATGAATACAAAATATTATGTTAATACTAGGTTAGGTTAAAAAGGGCGGCGTTTTCATGCCTCCACCCAGAGACCATTCGGTCCATTGATCCCTTTATAAATAACTGATAGATGAAGAAAGAGAAAGACCTTAGTAGAATAAAGCACAAGATTGGAAAGAAAGATAACTAAATAATGGGTGATTCAAGTAGAGATACTTTTTTCAATAGGAAAGACTTACGCCTCGACAACGTTTACAAATCGTTAAACTTTATTACGAAAATTCACGTTCTGTGAGGAATGTGTTTCGTGCACTTCGCTCAATTTATGGTCAATATAATCGGCTTACTGAGCGTACTATTCGCAACACCATCACCCATTTTGAGACCCAGCATTTATTATTGGATAATATTCGACTGAATAGACCACGTCCAGCACGCTGTGAAGAAAATATAGCGGCCGTAGCTGAGAGTGTACACGAAGACCGTGGGAGTCGATTCGGTGCCGTTCGCAGCAACTTGGACTGACGCATGGATCGACTTGGCGCATTTTACGTCGAGATCTTAAATTTAAAGAGTACAAAATACATCTTGTGCAATAACTGAAGCTGCTCGACCTTCCTAAGCGACATCGCTTCGCTCTATGGGCTCTTAAAAAGTTCCAAGAAGATACGACGTTTTCGAGGCAAATTTTGTTCAGCGATGAGGACCATTTCTGACACAATGGGTATGTAAACAAACAAAATATTTTATATTTAATTTTGTTTTTAATTTTCTTTCCTTTTCTTTTTCTTTCCTATGTTTGGTTTTTTCGTACGATGCACATTGGATTTAATATTGGTATTAATATTGGTATCGTTTAAAGGAGAAAAATTTCAGCATCTTAAAAATTAAAAAAAAGTTATATGTCACATTTTAAAAACCCAAGTAAAAGGTGAAAATATACTATAATTTTTTTTTTTTTTTTTTCATTATAACTTGCATCATTGGAAGATACGCAATGTTCAGTCATTTTTAACAATCTTCAAGTGTTTAATTTAGCACTAAATAATTTACTAAATCGATTTAGTGGTGTCCGTCAATACGTCCAAACGTTTATAATTTGCAAGATATCTTAATGAAATTTTAAACATAACTTCCTTTCCAAGAAGGACTCAGTGAATATCGTAGAAATCGTGATAAAAATTTTTTCCGGAAATGCGTTTTTACTGTATTTATTAAAGTGAAAATTATGATATCGGATCAAATTAGAGTCCACATAAGGCTCCACATTGAAAATCGTTTTTGGGATATCATACGTACATATATTTTATATAGATGTTAGTAACGAGATTAAGTTCGTCTGTACATTATATCGACTCGTTCCACTATAGAAAAATCTTGTGTTGCAACTTTTAAGAGTGCAAATTTTAAAAATATAAGTGATCACTTAAACGATATTATTATTTTGTAGTTTTTAACATTATCAAATTGTCTAAAATTAAAATCCAATGTCGAACTATTAAAAATTAAAAATATTGTTCAACAGGGTAGGCCAGGGCAGAAAAATTTTATAATAATTTTAAAAAATTATGTAAATTTTCAGTTTTAAGATGTATAAGTTTTATAAGTAATAGGTTGGAGAATACAAGTGGCGAAAAGTGCTATGTTTTTTTGAACAACTTTTCAGGAGAGCGAACAAACAAATTTTTGTATGAAATCCATACTAAATTAGGTATTAATCCTTTTGATAACTTCGGAACAAATCCACATATTTAAAAATAGATTAAAATTTAAAATGAACGATCTGTATTTTAAGATTAAAGATTTTAAGATATCAATAATTTATGATATAAGGGAAAATAAACCAAAAATATTAACATATATGTATATAATTTCAATATTTAAAGTTCATGATATAATCCAGTATTTTAAAAAAGTAAAAACATTTTTGAAAAAACTCTGACTTTAGGGGAGCTCACTTTGTTCAACAAATAGCATTTCAAAAAATCAAGTTTGTAGTAAAGTTCAGCACATTGCAATTTTTTTTGGAAATAGTTCTGTAACTTTGAAGATATCTACGTAAAATTAAACCCCCCAAGTTTAAAAAAACTAAAAGAGATATCTACACATATAATGTTATTTTTTGTAGAGATTTACAAGATTTAAAGAATTATTTCTAAAAACGTTTCGGGACCACTGCACTGTTATTTCTCAGTGTAAATAATTTAAATTTGGTTTACGGATAAAACATGTAACGCTTTATTCATAAACTAATTTTTTTAGGGATACCGAAAGGGAATGGCCAGTTAAATGAGGAAGAAAATTTATGTTAAATTCTCAATTGATAAATATCAAAGTATATTAACTAGTTTAAGTGTAAGATATTGTTATGCGCTTTCCGATGATATAAGTTTCGGAAAAAGCGGTTCAGCAGAAAAAGAGATATAGACTATTTGCTTTAAATATAACGCATCTAATCGAAATAATTTATAACCTCCAAAGCCACTGACACTAATCATAACCGATGTTGATGATATTGGTAAAATGGTCACAAAATTATATAAAGTTATTCCTAGCAGTGAATTTTATTATAAGTCTTTAAGAGATGGACAAGTTCGTTTAAGTATTAAGACAACTGAGTCTTATAGGAAAGTGACTAAATATTTAGACAGTATTAGCATTAGTTTTCATACTTATCAGCTTAAACAGGAACGAGCATTTACTGTGGTGCTTAAATGTCTGCATCACACAACGCCAGTTGAAGACATAAAAGCTAAGCTTTTACTTTTAGGTCATCATGTTAGAAGCTTTCGAAATAATATAAGTCGTGCTACTAAACAGCCCCTTCCAATGTTTTTTTTTGTAGATCTAGATCCTAACTCCAACAATAAGGATATTTACAGCATAATGTAGTTATATAAGTTGAAGCTCCGAAAAATTCGATGACGTATACAATGTTTTAGATGCCAAGAATTTGGACATACGAAATCGTATTGTAGAAAACCTTTCAGGTGTGTAAAATGTGGTCTTGCTCACCCAACTGCTGAATGTACTAAGCCTCAAAACACCCCTCCTCAATGCGTGCATTGTTTGAAAAATCATACCGCGAATTACAAAGGATGCGAAGTTTACCTAAAACTCGTACATAAACAAACTTATAGAACTATGAGAAATACAACAGAGTCACTGAATTTTAATAATATACTTATTTTTGCTCAAACAACCCACAATAATGGTCTTTTAACTTATGCTCAAGTTGCCGGTGCAAATAACGGCGTTAATAACTTACTTCATAAATTGAGTCAATGCTTGAAAAATAAATAGAGCTAACTAATACTTTAATGAACATGATGTCAATGCTTATGACCAAACTATGCAACTAGACTTACATATTGCACAATGGAATGCAAATGGTATAATTAATCATATAAACGAAGTTGAAATATTTCTCAAAAATAATTTTATAGACATTTTATTAATATCAGAATCACACCTTACAAGCAAGTCTTTTTTCCGTATAAGAGGCTTCGATTTAATAACAGCTAATCAACCCAATGACAGGGCACATGCTGGTGCTGCTATTTTAATTAAGAGTTCAATCAAATATGAAGTTTTAGATTCTGTGACTGAACTTTATATGCAGGCAGCTGGAGCTAAAATAACTTGCAATAATAATAATAGTGTCACAATATATTCTGTTTACTTTCCACCCCGATACAATGCTCTGTGTGATCAGTTTGATAAATTCTTTAAAAATCTTGGTCATAGATTTTTAGTAGGTGGTGATTTTAACGCTAAACACACCTGGTGGGGATCACGTTTAGCAAACCCCAAAGGGAGAGAACTTTTTAAATGTATTACTAAAAATCAGTACAAATCATTGTCCACGGGCTCACCTTCATATTGGCCAAGCGACAGCTCAAAAATTCCTGATCTTTTAGACTTTTTTATCTATAAAGGAATTCCAGAAACATCTTTATCTATTGTATCGAGTGATGATTTGAGTTCTGATCATAGTACGATTATAGTCAATTTCACAACCAACGTAAAAAAACGACTAATAACACCAAACTTTTTTCTGCCAGAACTGATGTGACCTTTTTCAAACATATAGTTGAAACAAACATTAATTTAAAAATTTCACTGAAAACTGGATATGAAGTTGATCAGGCAGTAGAAAACTTTTCGAGAATAATCCATGATGTGGTTTTTATGTCTACTCCTTAAAACAGTCACACCTTCAGTTCAAGATTCAGAATATCTATGGAAATAAGAGTAATTAACATGAAAAGGCAACTTCGAAAAATTTGGAAAAGAACTAGACACCCTTCAGATAAACGTAATTATAAGCGAGCAGTTAGTCACGTGAAAAAATGGTTAATAGAACTAAAAAATAATTCTGTTCAAAAATTTTTGATCAATTTCAGCCCAGCAGACAACAATGAACATAATTTATGGAGGGCGACTAAATACCTTAAGCGTTCTTAAGCACGTAATATTTCAATTAAAGATATTAATAATGTCTGGTGTAGATCAGACTTAAGCAAAGCTGAGGCATTCAAAACATTTCTCGAAGACACGTTTACTCTTTTTTCATTCTGTACAGCACAGGAAATGAGTCGTCCTATAAGACCATTTAAATTTAATTAGGTAGTTTCAGAAATTAATAAACTAAATTTGAATAAATCCTCTGGATATGACAACATAGACTCTAAAGAACTTACAAACTTGCCACAGAAAGCTTTGGTCTTTCTCACAACTTCGTTCAATGCTGTTTTAAGGCTATCCCATTTTCCTTCCCAATGGAAACATGCGAAGGTAATAATGATCCTAAAACCGAAGAAACCAGAACATTCTATTGATTCATATAGACCTATAAATCTGCTGTCAATTCTTTCAAAAATACTTGAAAAACTTATTAAAAAACGAATGTCTCCGATTTTAGAATCTTTAAAAATCTTACCCGATCATCAGTTTGGCTTTCGGCATAATCATGGAACCCCTGAACAATGTCACAGAGTTGTTAAAACAATAAGTGATGCGTTGGAAAATCGGCAATACTACTCTTCTGTATTTCTCGATGTTAAGCAAGCTTTTGATAGAGTCTGGCATAATGGTCTACTATACAAATTAAAACAACTACTGCCTGCAACTTTTTGTTGAAGTCTTACTTAAATGAACGTAGTTTTTATGTCAACATCAACGATGATAATTCAGAAATCGGCGTAATAAAGTCCGGTGTTAGGTCCAATCCTTTATACAGTATTTACTGCAGGCATACCTTCAAATACGGATGTTATGATTGCCACATATGCAGATGATACTGCTATATTAGCGGTCAAAGTATCACCATCTGAAGCATCAACAATAGTTCAATCACAACTCGATTTAATAAACGTATGGTTAAAAAAGTGGAACATAAAAATGAATGCTGATAAGTCAACTCATGTTACTTCCACTCTTAAAAAAGGTGACTGTCCGCCCGTTTATCTTAATGGAACTTTGATCCCCAAATTCTACTGTTTTAAATATCTTGGTATGAATATTGATAGACGTTTAACATGGAAAAATCATTTACAACTGAAGAGAAAGCAACTTGATATAAAAACAAGAAAAATGTACTGGCTACTAGGTCCAAGTTCAGAATTGAGTCTAAACAACAAATTAATACTATGTAAGACAATTTTAAAACCTATCTGGACTTATGGAATTCAGTTATGGGGAAAAGCGTCGTACTCTAACATTGATATTATTCAGAAATATCAGTCTAAAACTTTAAGACTTATAACAGGTTTGTTAGAAATAACAACATTCATCATGACCTTGACATTTCCAAAGTTAAGGAAGAAATATAGAATGAGATACTTGAACAGACTTAGCTACCACGAAAATATTTTGGCTATATCTCTTTTAGATGACAGTGACGAAGTAAGACGGCTAAAAAGACTACATGTGCTAGATCTTCCATTTATACTTTAAACTAAAGTCATTTTAAGAAATTATGTCTAAAATATAAAAAAAAATGGTTAATGTACTTGCATTTTAATTTACTTACAACAATAATTTAAGTAGTTTGTAGATACAAAGGAATATATCTTTTGTTAAGTTCGCTGGAATTTAACGTTTCTGTAATATTTTAAATACTTATAAGATTTGCTTATTATTTATATGCAAATAGATTGGAAATAAATGTAACTAAAAAAAAATTCAAAATAAACCAGCTTAGTAAGTATTGTCCAGTGTTATTCTTTCTAATGCGGCCAATCCCTATATTAATCCACTCTAAAATTAATATTTCTTGTATTAAAACACTTAAAATATATATATATATATATTTTTCCGATCCTATTTTAATTAGATAATCACTAACATTTCATGTTTCATATTTTGAACTTTAAAAATATTAATAATAAACCAAATTTCTCAAATAAGTTGCAAATTTTCAAAAAATTTGTTCGTGACAAAAGTATATAGCATTCTTTGTTTATTAGAATTTAAACAACATTTTTTCTACCAAACTAGATATCTAAGCTGTGAAATGAATCTTGTTATCTGAAGTGTTCGCTTTATAATGCAGTCAAAATTTTCTAAAAAAAACTGATTTTCATTTTTGGCATTTTTGTCCGGAGTTTACCACTGTACACTGTGCCATGTTGAGATTTTTATTATTGTTATTATTATTATTATTATTATTATTATTATTATTATTATTTTTAATTTTCGTTTTTTTAATTTTGGTATTTTTGTTTTAGGCAAATTTTTTTTTTTTTAATTTTTTTATTTTTTTTTTTTTTTTTTTTTTTTTTGATATTTTTGGGTTATTATATAGTTTTTTCTTTTGCCAATAGGAATTACTTTTTTTAATTCGAATAGCGTTTTCACTCGAATAATGTTTGTTCAATTAAACGACAAATTAAAATGAAATAATTGTTCGATTAAATTAAAGTAAAGAATTTCGAGTAAAATTTTTTTCAAGTAAATTACGATTAGTCAAATAATTCAAGTAAAAACTATCTAAGATATTTACTTTTATTTATTTATATTTACTAGTTTTAAAGATATTTGAATTTTAGATATTTTTTTAATTGGTTCAAAACAGCTGTGCAAAGTTTTTATAAAATATTTAGAATCTGAAAGTGTTCCAAAATTTAGAATTATATAAATAAATTGTATTTGATAAAAAAAAACCGAGTATATGCCTAAATTACAACGAGTATTTAAATTTTTCAATCACAAAAATCAAAGAAATATATAAATAATTTATTTTTTATAATTGGGTTTGGAGGTAATAAAAAAAAAATATTATCCTTTTTATATTAAATTTTTCGTAAGAAACAAATTGGAGGATATTAAACTTGATTTGTAACAAGAAGTTGTTGGTTCTACGAGATAGTTCAGCTGATATGTATGTGTAAATATGAAGTTGATATACCAATAGATTCTCAGCCTGGTGTAAAGGATATGACAATGATTGTGGTTTGAAAGAAACTAGTAATATAGAAAGTATTTATATTTAAAAAGTTAAACTTATACTTTATGTTAAAAATCTCTGAACTTCTTTATATAAAACTAGATTTACCGGGTGAAATTCGCTATTCTTATTAATGCAAAAAATAATATTTACTCTTTATGGTGGCTACTACTTCCCCTGGGCCTACATGCCCCATTCTCAACTAAACTGCGAAGTGTAAGAAAATTATTTCCACTAAAAATTTAAGACTTTCACTATAAAAGTTCTTTAGATATTAACTAAGATTACTTTGTATGGAGACTATCAACTATTTCATAAGAAAATTGTTCTGAAAAATCTTAAGAAATTTATTCTAACAAACTTTATTATAGTTTATGGAATAATTAATATTTGCTTTTTATGGGTATTACTACTCCCTCAAAACCTATCCGTTCTATTTTTATTGCTAATCTTAATGGGAAAATTATTCCCACATGGGTACTTCTCTGTAATAGTTCTTTAGATATTCTATTATTAAAATTTACTTTGTATGGGGGCTACCATCCTCCCTAGACTTGTCCGCTTTTTCTTCATCTCAATTGTGAATCTTAATAAGAAAATTATCCCCACAGAATTTTAAAACTTTTCCTGATACAGATTTTTAGATATATAATAATTAATATTTGCTTTGTATCACAGAATGATGCTGTGAAAATTTAAGAAAATCGGTCCAGTGATTTAGTTCTCTATAAAGCCCAAACAAACAAACATAGATTTATTTTTATATATGTATGTATGAAACTCAGAATTTTTTTAGAATTCATAAATGTACCTTACCGAAGTTTTAGGCTTATTTATTATTTAAATATCAAATAATTTAGTTAATAAAGAGAAAAACCGGCTTTACACAAACAAAAGAGAAAAATGTACACACATTTTAATTAGGGAAAAATGGTGTACTATAGCGTATGGAGCAATGAAGAAAATTTTACTTTTTGCGTTTTTTTAGTCTTTTTTCAAAAAATGTTATTAGTAAAAGTTTGTTATTATCTCACTACATTTCTAAATTATATGTCATCGATGAAATCTCTATTTTATTGCTTTTCAAACGCAAGCAAATAAAATGTACTGAAAAAGTTCTATAAATGTTGTTTTAGCATTTTCTATTAGTTTTATCATTTAGTACGTATCTGGTTTTCTCATTTACTTGAATTCTTGTATTCGAGTGGCCTTGAAAATACAAAAATCATTTAAAAAATTTTAATTAAAATTACTCAAATAAATTTATTTTGAATAAAAAAATTCAAAATTTTCTATGATGAAAAAAATATATATTTCAAAACAGTTTTGATTTCATTTTTAAAATAGGAATTAAAATGCAGAATAATTGTATTCAAGCTAACTTATTTTCAAATTAGTTGAAGACTGGATTTTGATTTAAATTTTGTAAAAGTATTTGACCTGTTAACAAATGGAATATTATTTAAATAATTTTATTCCAAATTAGTTTCGTGTAACTGAAAATTGTATTATAAAGAGTATAAAATGATTTGAAACTATTTTATTTATAAAAATATAAATTAAATACAAAAATGATTTAGTTTTAACAAATAATTTGAATTAAAATATTCAAAATGAATAGCTATAAAATCTATAATAAAACTAAAGTATCTAATATTTTACCACGACAAAAATAAATTTGATTTAAAATTTCATCTAAAATACAAATACATAGATATCAGAGAGATAAAACCCAATTCAATAGTCAAAAACCTAATTCATGCAACATTAACGTTACTCCCAAATAACGTTCTAGTTGTATTATGTATTAAACTCTTGCAAGTACTATGTTTAGAATAACGTCAATCTTTCATTGATATAAGGTGTTAAAATAGCAAAATATTTGCTTTAGAATTTTAAAAGTACGATAATATTTCAGTTTCCGTTTTCCTGGGAAATTTAAAAAAATTCCTGGGAATTCCCGAAAGTATTTTAACGGAAATACCGGGATTTTCCGCCCGGGAATTGCCGGACCCCAAATCCGAACTCCTGACTCAACTTTTGTTTAACGATAACATTTTTGTTGAAGGCTCCTTCCTGTTCAATTATTTTATATGAAAAAATAAGATTTTCATATTCTAAAATCTATATTAATCTGCTATACTGATTTATAGTAATGTTTAAAATCAATCTACTCATCACTTTTTACTTAATTTGCGAAATTTTTGTTCATTGCTGTATTAATATAGAAAAGAATTGATAAGTATAGCTAAGCTAAAGAAAAAAAAAAAAAAAAAAAAATAGTAAGACATATACATACGCATTATTCCACAATACATTAAAAACATTGTGCTTTTCGCTGACAACCATTGGTAATATATTTCTAAAAATTTTAGATTTTATCAGAAGCAATTTCTGATACAAATATTTTTGAAATATAATCACCATAAATCATAAATACTTCCAGATATATATATATATATATATATAAGGTAAAATATATATATAAGGTAAAATAATAATTTGGAAAATACTTATTACCTCTCAATAAAAATTGGACGCTATATCGGTCGCAAGCTAAATTATAATTATTAATAAACAATTTGGTACAATAAATCTGTTAAACTCATTTTTGAAAGTCTACATGCCAACACATTTTAATGAAATCTAGAGTTATAATTATATGTGATCAGCTTTTATCTCAAACTAGCTGACCCGAGCCGCGTTGCTGGCCCTAAGCAAACATTAGTGTTGTATTACTGAACGATTTAAATTGATATTTTAACGAAATTTACGACCTTTAAATAAAAATCTTGGCATGAGATCTAACGCAGTTTTAAATAACCGAACCAATGCATGACGTTCATGAAGAATCTGCTGCAGATCTCGAAGAATTCCTCTTTTTATTGTTGTATTGATTGTTTGGCGCTGATCAAGTTGATTTTGCAAATTGCCTATGAAGTAGATTTGGAGGAATTTATGTTGTGCGTCTTCATGCGGTAGCAATGATCCAATTCGATGGTGAATTTGGCCTTGGATCTGTTGGGTCGATTATGAAATAAGATTCAATGATTTTTTAAGAAAAGAAATAAATGAACTACTTTATTACTTTAAATGTGGGATTATATCCGCGTTCATCAATAACATCTGCTCCAAATGAAGTCATTTGAAAGCATCCGTTATATTTCTGCGTATTTGATAGAAAATGACGTCATTCTGGTGTTTCACCACAGAGCAAACTATGTAATGGCTCTGGTGGTAAGGGCAATGATGGTAATTTAACCTTGCCACTGAGACAGCATAATCCAGGCGTTTCTCCAGTGAACTTCAATGCACCGCAATGGTTGCACACAACCTCCATTGCGGAAATTTGAACGGAAGGATGAGAGCTGTAGTCGAAATTGCAGTTGTAATGGAACGCTGCTTGATTGAAATCAGAACTTGAAGCAATTCTTCTTATGCGTTGATTTGAATTTTCAAGTTGTTGAATTGCTACATTTGCTCGACGATTTCTCATTGCTAACCGAGCCGTTTCATTTCTCGCCTGCCTTTCTTCCTGCGTTTGTGATGTACGAAGTCGGGCCACACTAATACGGCGCTGTTCTCGTGCGATTTCTCGTTCATATATATTCAATTGATTGACGATATTACGATAAGTACTTGCATTACGTGTTCGACGCGAAATATTAGATCTCCGGGGTCGCGGCATTGTGAATAACACTTAATAACGAATGCCAAAAATACAACAAATGGTTTTAAATATCACAACCTCACTAAATGATGAGCTTTACTTGGAACTTACCGTTTGGAAATAGAATTCTACACCACCACCAGAAAACAAATTGCACAAAAAAGTAAGCGTTTCGATAGAAACAGAAACAGTAATTGTTATAATTTGTATTAAAAAAAATATTTTTAATGATTATTAAGGCAAAGAAATTATGACAAAAAAGAGTTTTTTTTTATCGCGGATTTTTCGCGAATTTTTTTTCGTATTATCCTTTTCTGGCCGGTGACCGGTCCGAATTGGTGAGAATCATCAAAATCGGTCTAGTCGTTCTTGAGTTATAACAATAGTAACTAACATCACTTTCTTTTATATATATAGATATACTCCTGTGAATACCTTGGATTGTTTGCTTTTATATAATTTTTGATACAAAAATTAAAAACTGGATATGATTTATTCCAAATAACCATATTACATTGCGACGCAGTTTTTACAATGAAAATAATTACTTTATAAGAAATCTTTAATAAATATCTTTAATAGTATTATTGGTTATTATAAGTCAGCTTGTGATATTGACAAACTGTCTAGTTTTTATTGAGATATGATAAATAAACTTAAACATTCTAGGATAGAAATGATTTTTTACATATTAATATGAAAAAATTTTACATATTTTTAACGTAATCTATTCCGAAATTACAAGAACAATAATAAACGGCATTTTCTCCTAGATTTTTTTTATATACAGAAATAAAAATTAACTTAATTGAACCCTTGGACGTATATTTTGATTTATATTGATTGTATTACAATCAAATTGTTTCTGATGTAATTCAGTACACCATTTATTAATATATTGTACAGTGGGGCTGCATCGAAATTTTTTAGAAATAAAACTATAACTTTTAATCGGATAATTGGATTTACGTAAAATTTCAGAAGGTTGTAGGAGAGGAGCGTACAAAGTTTTGAATAAAAACCCTACATACCCTTCAGAAGCGGAATTATGGGGTTCAAAATAGTTTGCCTCTGACACAGAAAATTTTTCATCGCTTTCCAATTTTTTGTTTCTTATGCGATTGCAAATATTTTTACATCTTCTTAAAGCCTTCGGTAAGGCCTATTCTAACCTGTGCTTTTTATCTCTTATAGTTTTCAAGTTATTTGCATTTGAAGTTTCAACTACCTTAATTTTACAAAATCTTGGTTAATTTTTGTCAATATATATCCCAATATATTTGTCCAATTTTAGTAAAACAAAAACTAGACTCTTCTGAAGCTAAAAATAAACGATTTTGAAAAGGTGTCTACAATCTTTTTTCTTTAAAATAAAATTTCATTTAAGAACATATAATAATTTAACACTTTTCTGAAAGAGATAACTTTAGAATTAAAAACGAACCCAAACACCCAACAGGAATCCTTCCGATTTTCACTTATTTTAAATCAATATTTTACTTTAATTACTCTATAGTTTTTTTTTTTTTTGTTGAACTATTTTTTTATAGTGTTTTAGAATATTTGCATTTCTACAATTATTTAATGAACTTAAGCCGAAATACAAAAATTCTAGAAATCTATAAAAAAAGTTAAACAAAAAAACTATAAACTAAATAATCTTTAACACAAGGCACGATGTATAGTGTCACTTGTAAAGTACTTCTAAAAATGTTTTTCTGAACTGAAGGGACAAATCAAATAACAACAACATTGTTCATTTCTACTTCATAAGTGGCTAAACAATAGCAATTATACATCGCTTAATTTACTACCTAACTGGTAGCTTTAAGCATATAAACAATAATAATTGAAAAAGGAGAATACAGAATAATTGTAAAAAAAACTTTATCGTAAACCATAGGTCTTACTTAATAGCATATAGGGAAAATAAGTTACAGATTCCATTTCCCGATGTTTACAGAGAACACCATGGTGGGACGCTGAAGAGTACTGATGACTGTCATAGCTGACTAGAAAATGCATTCCATTCTGCCGAGTGTCCAATAAA
Organism: Protocalliphora azurea; assembly: GCA_932274085.1. Classification (NCBI taxonomy): domain Eukaryota; kingdom Metazoa; phylum Arthropoda; class Insecta; order Diptera; family Calliphoridae; genus Protocalliphora; species Protocalliphora azurea. Next base: position 82,924,624 of record OW026521.1, on the reverse strand, counting down.
ACTTTTACAATGTATTCTTCTACAATTATTCAATGAACCTAAGACGAAATGAAAAAATTCTAAAAAATTTTTACTTTAGTCATATATCCTAAAATCCTAAAGGCCAGTTCTACAAACTAAATGCAGTTTCGAAAAGTTTTATGTATTCCAAAGAGTTTTCCAATGGCTTTTTCCAAACCTGAAATAGATGTGAACTTTACGGGTAAAATTCAAAAAATTTCATTTTTGGGGATTTTCGTCGGTTTTTTTTTGGAATTATGGGATTCCCATAAATTTGTCTACGTAGAAAATAACGTTAAGATATCTCAAAAAACCAGGATTTTATTAGAGATCGAATATTTATAGTTTCTCCAAGAAACTATTTTTTACAAAAAGTTTGCTTTAGTTCCAAAAATTCTCTATCTTCATAGAGATAGATACCTTTCAGAAAAGTGTTAAATTATTATATGTTCTTAAATAAAATTATATTTTAAAGAGAAAAGAGTATAGACTTCTTTTCGACCAATAACACAAAAAATCACAATTTTTGCAATTTTCAATTTCAAAATCGTTTATTTTAGGACTAAGAAGATATATCGACTTCTTTTTTTTCGATATATTGCTTTCTTCTTTAACCAATTGGATAAAAAATTTACAAAATTGAAAAAAAATATGTATTGAAAATACTGAACCAAGATTTTCTAAAATTGAGATAGTTGAAATTTCGAATTCAAATACCTTAAATGCTATAAGAGATAAGTCGCACATGCAATCATGTTTTTCATAGGCCTTATCGAGAGCTTTGAAAGGTTGTAAAAATACTTAAAATCTTCTTATCCGATTTTAAATAATAAAAAAAATGTTTGGCAAGCGGTGAAAAATTTTCTATGTCAGAGCCCCATAGCTCTTCTGCTACGCGTATGTGAAATTTTATGTAAACCCAAACAGCCGATTGGAAGTTACAGATTTATTTCCAAAAAATTTCGATTCTGCTCCACTGTGCAATGAACAGAAAGTTTAATAATTTTCTAAAAAAATTTTTGTTTCTTAAAATGTTTAATATAGTTCCTCATATTTGGTCTTATAATTATTTCGTTCGAAGCTCAAGTAAAAGTCCCGTTATTTTTACACAGGAATAACGGAAAAATTTTTTTCACATATGAAAGAATTATCTTAATTGTCTTTATATGTGTGCCAAATATTTCTAACAACAAATCTGATGTTATAAATATTTTATTTTACTGAAATTAACAATTCAAGTGTAAAATATCTATTTACAGAGAATCTCATTATGTATGTAGGTCAATGTTACACCTTTATGCAGTGACAACTGTTTGTCGCGTTAGTGTCATTGTCAACATAAACATACATGAAGACACTGATGTACATACAAAAATATTTAAAAAAGTTCCATTGCAAGTTTGTTTGTGTGTGTGTGTGTATGTGTGACAGAAATACAAGTGTTGTCATCATTGTATTTTATTTTTAGTGTTGTTGTCGCTATTGTCAATATTGTTGTAAACCACTTGACAGTTGCTGCAATACAGGCCAAACACAGACGCGCACATAAACAAACTTACTGGTATTTTATGTATAAACGTGAGTGTGTTGTAGACTTTTAAGTTTAGCGTAGTGCTGACTTTTACGAACATACGCACGGATGTCTGAAAAATGTTGACAGCCATTGTAGACAGTCATTTCGTTACAATCAATCGTATGATAATTTTTCTTTAATTTTTTATATGAAGACACATACAATGTATCCCTATAATATTTATTACATATACATACAATGTAGTTTATATATACATATGTATGTTTGTATTCGTAAATAAAAAGAAAGTTTATGTTTCTCAAAAAAAAAAAAAAAAAAAAAAATATTTTTTAGTTAAAATGAATTTCTCGTAAATATGACATAACACAGAACACAAGAAACTCAATTTTTGTATGCATGAGTGCTATATATAATTTGTATATATTGTTTGCATTTCTTGCACGTTATGTCAGTATAATGCACACACACACACACACACATATATATATATATATATATATATATATGTATATATCAATGGGTATGTATAAATATTTTAATATGTGTAAACTCAAGAATGCATGACTGAATGAGATAAAGTAGAAGCTGCTTAAATAGAATTTAACTTTTTATATTTTAGTTTCAAATTTGTATGCTTTAGTATTTTATAGTGATTTTTTCCCATTTTCTCTGTGTTTATTTTCATCTTTTGTTTCATTTTGTTTAACAGTTGTGTCTAACACGTTTTTCGCCTTTAAGCCAAAATCCGTCAACTCAACTCTCCGTCTTACTGATAGAAATTCTGTTGCTTAGCCTTTTAGCCTATTTGTCGTTTTTGGCAACAAACAGCGTCAACGATGACAACAATAGCGCAAAAAACTAAAGTTAAAAATTGCATTTGTTGTCCACGATTTCACACATATACACTGAATTGCAAACAATCTTTAATTGATACTTGTTTTTATTGTCGTATATAAAAATAGGTTTCACTTTCAGTGTCTAAAAATGTATACACATATATTTTTTGTTATCAGGGCTACCAAAAAAATGTAAAGCTTACATTTTCTTGTTCTTAAATTGAACTAATATTTAACCATTTATCTGTTTTGAACAATTTTTATAATTTTAACTTCGATTTTTTACAACATAGTTTAGCTTATTTTTGGCTTAACAGCATACATGTGATTTGTACATTCTTCATGAAAACCCGATATATTAATGTTTTTTTAGACATATTTTGTGCATATATTACAATTGAAAGTACTAAAAACAATTTCAACTAACCAATTATTTGCATCCTAAAAATTTAAACAATTTATGCATTTTAAATTTTTAAGAGCAAACAATCAAATTTACTTAGCAAAAACTTCCATTGCCAAATAATTAGTTAAAATTCTATTATAATAACACTGTACTACTTACATTTCAGCAACTTAATATATGTCAACAGAGCGATATCATTAGGCAACTATTTAATATATATATATGCTTCCAAATAGGATCTTAAATAATTGATTACTCTAATACAAATGCATATTAATCTATTCGATAGCTATAACTAGTTACATGTAATGCAGAGAAAATTTAACAGTTAAACAACTTCTATTTAATGCAAATGTTGGCGTAGCGTTGAAAATCATGTCGTTCGATAACTATAAAAAACAACATTATAGTAGATGTGATGCTTATATTTGTTATTTTGGGGTGTTGTACAGAATTTACAACAAGTTAGAGTCCCGTACCCTTCACCCGTGTTGTGATGTTATATGAAAATGTACTTAATATATTTTAATGTTTTTAGTATTTAATAAATATTTTTTAGTTTTTAGATATTTAATGTAAAATATAAGCAAACAAAAAATGTACTTAATTCAATTATAAATATTTCTGCTTATGTATATGTCTATGTGAACACTAAATACTTGAAATAGTACAGGTCAACAACTATTCCATCACGTTATAATGTTAGGTTATGTACCAACGTTTTATATACAAGAAATGATGCTTCAAAAATTTACTATAATCAAATCTGCAATTTGCCACACACAGCCCATAGAAGTCTTTAAAATTGCAAACATCAACACGCCGAAAAAAGATTCGTTGGAATATAATTATAATTGTGAAAATTTTATGAAGCAAATTAAAAGTTTGTTATAGTTATAAAATTTACATTAATATAACATGTCATCTATATTCATAAATAAAAAATCATAATTACATTACAATCATGGCTCTTACAATTATTATATCAGTAACTATAAATAATATGTTGTTGATCAAAACAAATTTAACTAATTAGGGCAATCAAGAGGATTTCATATATTTGCTACCGCAACAAAAAACAAGTCAGAAAGATATAGTTGGTCAAGCCCGACCATATGTTACCCCACACCATTGTGTATGTCCATCAAAATTCTTGGAGGGGTGTTATATATGGGCAATACTTTTACTAAGTGTAAAATAAAATATACGAATTTATGCACTTTAGGGTGTCTTCCGAAAGTGGGCTTATATGGGAGCTATGGCATATTACAGAGCGATCCTCATAAAATTTGTCACTGTGATTTTTACTTATATAAAACTTATTTGTGTCGAATACAAACTTGATACTAACATGTATATGTGATTTATGCACGTTAAAGTGATTTTCGGAAGAGGATTTCACATGAGAGCTTTGGTCAATTATCAACCGATCTTCATGAAATTAGGCATAAGGATTGGTACTTATACAAAACTTCCATATACCGAATTTCATCAAAATATTGTTGTATTAAACCCCTATTCCGGGAGGACATTTGTATGCACAAACGCATAATACCCCAACCACCTCTGGTGGTGTAGGGTCTAAAAAAATGTTCGTATAAAAGTTATAGAATTTAAAAGTAGATTTTAAGTTATTGTATTCAATAACTCACCACGAAGAATTTTAAAATTTAGTTAAAATAACATTTTCGGTGTTAACAACCGATACAAATTCAATAATTTTAAAATTGAGACATGAGAATGAATCGTGCAAAAATTGACATTATCTGTAATATAAAACCGTAAGTTTATTTGGAATTCAATATAAGCATTTATTTTATCTTAATCGTTTTTTTTTTTTTTTTTTGTAGCTTGTCGATGATTATAGACAAGCTGCAGTAATTTCGAGAGGACAGTATCTATGTACATTAGACTGCACCGACTTTTGAAATTTGACCTACCTCCCTTAGAATTTTTTATTGCGTTATAAAAAAATATTATGTGAAATATTAGTGAAATTGGATATCGTTAACCCGTGCCGCATCGTTCCCTAAGTTTGTATGGTGATTTGGTATGGGGAAAATATGACTTTTTTCGACAAATTTAGCTGTCAAATATTTTGATTTGTAACAAATTGTTAAAAAATCGTAATATATACGTAATTATCTATGAAACAAGACCTAAAAAGAAAAAAAAAACGGTTAGAAAATTTTAAAGTTATTACGAATTCCCCAGAACATTGATGTGTTTTAAACCACTTGTGTAAGGAGTGTAAAAAAAAAAAATTGTTCGGTTTTTTAAAAATGTTAAAATTAAATCTTAATTTTATTTCAATTTGAACCATAATTACTAAAAAGTAAGTTTTTCTTTCTCCAGCATAATTCAAACTCCTCTCCATGCTTAGTTAAAAAGATTTGATTTTTTAAGACTATTTTAAAACCGCACTTTCAATCTTTTGAACATTTTGTTAAACAAATTTCAAAAGAGTTCGAATAATGCTATGCAAATTTGCAGACACCTTTTAGTATTTAAATTAGTTGCTTCTTCTGAAAATATACTATAATTGCAACTTATTTGTTCTCACAACTATCAAAATCTTATGGGTGAAGAATGTGAAGAATTTTTTAATTAACCCTCATAAAACCATGAAAAAATGTGGTTCAAGGAGTGGGTGTAGAGGGAAAATTTGTCTGTGATATAACTAACACAAGACTGTAGATATCAAAAATGGTAAAACTTTTAAAATCCCACTAGTATAAAATGTGTAGATGCCAAAAGTGGTTGTCCTTACACCTCATTTTTCCTTCTTAACTTTTATAACTTCTAGGAGCTATGTGTGGCAATTTGGATACTTGACTTATGCCACATTTTTGTAGCACCATTTCTTGTCTATAAAACATGAATGACTAATTTGCTCTGCTTATTACCTAGAAAATTATATTACTTAAAATCTCATCAGGAAAGCATTTTTTTTTTTTTTTGACCGAAATGTTCCTGCTGATTGGAATGACTATAACTCCAATATCTGCAGCTTATTTTTCATGATACTTTTTTAGCGTTGACCTGTGTAATTTACATTTTAATGTAAAGTTTAAATAGAATTACGATTTTATAAACAGATAATAAACAGAACATTAAATTGCATATGATCGAAATATTTTGTTCGGTAAATCACTTAGTTAAAAAATTTTAAATATTAGCATTTTATGTTTGTTTTAGGGGTTTTCTAAAGAATTTTATAAATATAATAAAGATTTGAAAATACAAATACTGCATTTTAACTCTTTATTGATTTAATTTAACTGCTTCCCAGTGAATTGAGCTCATGTTAAAATTGGAAAAAATAGAAGGACGTACCTAGTACGTCGATGAAATTTATTAAGTGTATGTGTAGACATTCCGTCTACCATCTATTTACAAAAAGTTTTTCAGATTTTAAAAATTCTTAATTCTGTATTGGTTTATAAGTTTTATAAGAATAAATATATCTATTGCAATGCACAAAGAAATATTATTTATTGTGTTATTTGCATATATTATTTACACTTTTTTATTATTCAATGGTGCCATAGTGTGTATTGTATGCAATTTATTTTATATAAGGAAAACTTATCATATTTTTTTTATTTATTTCTTTAAAAATCAGTGTAAATACGAATTACAAGAATTTATGAATATGTTAGTTTTTAAAGTAATTAAACCATTAAAAACATTATTCACAATCATCCCTTAATATGTAATAATATTGCTTTGATTTGTTATCTTTTAATGAACAGGATTGAGCGGAATTAAAAGTTTGATTATTTCATTTTCGTTAGTATTTTTTTTTTTTTTTTGCTAAGATATATCGAAAAACTTTTAAAATTTTGTATGTAAATCCGTAATATGAAAAATTTTTAAAACTAACCTAGTTCAAAAGTTGGAATAGAAAACACATATTATTTAATATAGGCTACATAGGAAATATTTCAAAATATTGAACATCATTTAGACTTAAAAAAGTACGTTCAGTCTAGTCAAATATTTCACCAAAATGATGTAACCCTTATATAAAATATTTATTAATTTATCTTTTTTAATGGGAAACGATTTTTTAATTATCATTATTCATAGCTGACATTTTATCAATTTTTTTTTGACGCTGTTTTCTCTTACAAAACATTTACAAGATCAAAGAACGATAAACAATATTTTTATAAACCTAGTGGTCACACAATTTTGATAAAATATTTGCCAAATGTGAACATGGCTTTAGGTTGTTTTCCATTGTGCTTTTTTTTTTGCTCCATTAAAGTTGACAATATTTTTTTAAATATTTGATATTCTGGCCAAAGTTACACAATTTTTTCACAGTGTGAAAGTAAATGTTTTTTATTTTATTTGTTATATATTGTTCCCTGTGGGATTTGTAACACATGCAATTAATAGAAATTACCTAAATATCCCAAATTGAATTTTTGCGATTCTTTTTTCCAAATATTCGAAATTAAATATTCCAATGAAAATGAGATCTGTGATGTGCAACAAAATCCATAATCGGTCTCTAGTCGCCAAACTATCAAATGTAGTAGTGACATTATGACCTGGGCGTGTTTTACACAATATTCAACGGATCTCTAATTAGTAATTGACGGTAATTTAATAAGGCAACATCATTTTGTTAGAATGCTTAACATTTTTCCCGAAAACTTGAAAAAAAATAAAAATAAATAATTTTAGTAACAAAATTGGAAATGTGTTATAAAGCGATATTTTTATAGCATCCGAATTGTCAGAATTGTATGTAGGTTAAAATTTATTAGATTTTTTGTTACAAAAGCATACAATTTTTTACAACTCAAATGATAAAGTCACATGCAAATCGTTTTAATATTTGTATTACAAAACTTTTTAGGTAAATAATTAACGCCATTTTTAGAGTTAATGCAAAGACCGAAGATTAAGTTTTTGTTTTTTCAAAGGTATGAAGGTATGATTAATCAAGTTGATTCAATTGTTTTTGATACACTTTCTTCACTTTGATAAACTTTTATACAAGTAATTAATGTTATTCCGTATCAAAACGGACAGAAAACTTCCATTCACTGTAGACATTGGCTATTGGAATCCTTGCTTCAATTATAAACTTTTAGACCTACGCACCTTTCTGGTCCAAAAATATGACGCTTGGAAAAGTGAAAAAAGTCAAAAAATCCATAAAGGTGCTACTAATAACTTCTAAAATATACTAAAGACAAAATATATTAAAGACAAAGACATTACCTTTATAACTATATGTATGAAGTTTATTTATGCCAAAAGTTCATAGGTCAAAATTGGACATATAAAAATCAAAACATTATATCTCAAAAACTGGTTTTTTAAATACATAATATTGGTATAACCATTCTCCCTGCATGTGTAAAATTTCAAGCTAGACACTCATTTAGTTTAGAAGTTAGGGACCAAAATATAATCTAATTACTAATAACTTTTGAACTAAACATACATAATATAATTAAAATATTAGTACCATTTAAAAAACAAATTTATTGCCTTTAAAATTATGCGTAGAAAATTAATATATTTCGAAAGTTCAAAAGTCCAAATCAGATTTAAAAAATAAAACCATTGCATGATTTGAAAAATATTTCCAATAGCTAATATCAATAGTGAATTTCATTTAAATCGTAGATGTCAAATCTGATTGCTGCCTGTTTTGAAATGGATTCCCTCATTATTTAAGACTTTCAAATTCCTGAATATTGTGCTAACAACAATGGAGCCCCAATTATTCAAACATTACCCTTACAGAAAATCCGTAAAATAATCATCTTGTTGCAGAGATTTTAACTAATTTTTTAATTTTATGCTATCATATATCAGTATAACAGTTATTGTCTTCAGTGCACTGAAGTTGAAATGAATAAAAGTTTATCTTAATAAAAACGTCATATCCAGCGGAAAATTAAGCTTTTTTTTAATTTTTCTTATGTTACTTTGAGAAATTATAAAAATAAAATGAAAATCCCAAAAAATCCCTAAAACATAAGAAAACATCCACAACAAATCCCCTAATACCCAAACTAGAATTTTCAATCCCATTTCTCAAAATATATCCCCAACTTGGTCATAATTCCTTTAGTGTAACAACACGGGTTTCATTAAAAGTCAATCGAGCGAACAAGTTCATTAGAGTAAATTGAGCTAAAAAGAGCGGTCAATTCACTGAGATAATAATAAACCTAACTATAATAATGAACAAAATTTTTCCTTGCTCTTAATAAATATAGTTTTTGCTTTTGTTTATTGTTGTTATTATTTTCAACAGTAAATTAAAAAGTGAAAGTACCTTTCAGAAAAGTGTTAAATTTTTATATGTTCTTAAATAGAACTTTATTTTAAAGAAAAAAGAGTGTAGACACCTTTTAAGCTAAAAAAATCACAATTTTTACAATTTTCAATTTAAAAATCATTTATTTTTTACGCAGAAGGGATACCGACTTTTAGCTTTTTTTTGACAAACAATTTTGTTCTTAAATCAATTGTGTAGAAAATTTACAAAATCTGTTAAAAATATTGGGATATATTGTAATGTATACCTTGTAGTATATTATATATTCTAAACTCAGTAAATTTAAATTATTTGTTCTCGTTATTTTACTTACTAAAAGAACATGTTAGCTAGTCAATCGGGCTGAAGGGCTCATGTACTTTGCCCCTTATGGGGATTTAGATATTGCAATAATAATTTTGAGGACTCCCTTTTTGAAAATGACTATTACAAAAAAATCTAAAAAAAAAACAAGTAAGAAAGATATAGTCCATATATCCATAATCCTAAATGATGGACATGCACAATGGTGTGATTCCCGAAAGTGTGCTTATATGGGAGCTATGGTAAATTATGGAGCGATCCTCATAAATTTTGTCACTATGATTTCTACTTATATAAAACTTATTTGTGTCGAATATAAACTGAAACTAACATATGTATGTGATTTATGCACGTTAAAGTGATTTTCGGAATAGGGTTTTATATGGGACCCATCTTCATGAAATTTGGCGCCGAATTTCATTAAAATATTGCTATATTTAAAGCATTTATGATCGTTAAACCACTATTCCGGGAGGACATTTGTATGGGGGTTAGGTGAAATAATAGACCGTTATAACCAATTTCAATAGGCATGAAAGTCCTACGTGCCAAATTTCATTGAATTATCTTCAAAATTCGACCTGCACTTTGTGCACAAAGTTTACATAGACAGCCAGTCAGACGGACGGACATCGTTAGATCGACGCAAAAAGTGATTCTGTGTCGATTGGTATATTTTAAGGTGGTTGCTGGATGATTTTTTCTGTCCGTTACAACATCAGCAAAAAAGCATAATATCCCAACCACCTATGGTGGCGTGGAGTATAAAAAACTGAGCCCTTAACTATCTTAAATAATAAAAAAGGGATTCTATCTTCATGAAAAAGAAAAACAAATTGGACTGCTCTAAGGTGCTGGAAAGAATTATGGTGTCTCGACTGAGGGAGGACGCCAGCGAGGGACCTTCTGAGTTCCAGTTCGGTTTTAGGGAAGGTAGGTGCGTTGAGGATGCATGGCTGCACGTCCGTAGGAGCGTTAGTGAGTCTACGGCCAAGTACGTTCTTGGCATATTCGTAGACTTTAAGGGTGCTTTTGACTACTTGTCGTGGAGTAGCGTCTTTAGAAGGCTGGAAGAAGTGGGCTGTCGGGAGCTAGCCCTCTGGAGGAGCTACTTCAGCGACAGACGGGCTTGTGTCGTAGGTGCCAGCGACACGGTTTGGAGGGACGTCACTCGTGGGTGTCCGCAGGGTTCCATCTGTGGTCCATTTATTTGGAACCTTATGATGGATCCTCTGTTGGCGCAGCTCGGGCGTTCCTTCAAGGTGTGTGCGTATGCGGATGACTTGCTCATCCTTGTCGAAGGTCAGTCTCGTGCTGATTTAGAAAGCAGGGGTGCGCAGGTCATGCGTGATGTATGTGAGTGGAGCGGTCGTTCAGGCGTCGAAGTGGCGATGGACAAAACCGAGATAATGTTGCTTAAGGGCAAGTTATCGCTGGGCCGTCCTCCGCTCATTCGGACTGGCAACGTTAGTCTCAGATATGCGACTGAGGTCAAGTATCTGGGAATAATGATGGGTGAGAGGATGAACTTTCTGGTTCATCTTACTCACATAAGGGACAAGCTGTCTAGTGTTGCAGGTAAGGTTAGGCGCATCCTCAGGAGTGACTGGGGCCTCAGCAGGCGTGCTGTTCGTACCGTTTATGGGGGACTTTTCGTTGCTTGCGCAACGTTTGGTGCCCCTGTATGGTATGAAACAGTTATGTCTGTTGTTGGCAGAAACAAGGTCTTGTCCTGCCAGAGGGTCGCGATGTCGGCGTGCATGCCAGTTTGTAGGACGGTGTCGACGGACGCACTCCAGGTTCTTCTGGGTGTGGCACCTCTTGATCTGGAGGTAATACGTCGTGCTATTGCCTTCAAGATCAAGAAGGGGCTACCGCTTCTTGACCATGACTGGGTATCTGCTTCTGATCTGGTGAATAGGGTTAGTTTTCAGGTGAAGGCACTCTTAGAGGAGTGTCTTCTGTCTAGGTGGAGGACAAGATGGACTAACAGTGACAATGGGAGGGTAACGTATGAGTTCATACGTGACGCGGAGTTCGTACGGCAACGTCCAGATTTTGGCTTTGGCCTGAGTCTGGGTTTCATACTGACGGGACATGGCTCACTCAATGCATTTTTGCATAAGAGAGGTCTGTCCGATACTCCGAACTGTGGGTGTGGGAGGGAATTGAGGACGTTTGGCATGTACTGACGACTTGCCACTACTATGATGACATTAGGTGTTTAGATGGTATGGGCATAACTCATACTGCGGGGGGTTGGGATTTTAGTAGGGCCTTAGTGGACGTGCGGACATTTGGGGGGCTGGGCGATTTCGCCCGGATGGTATTTGATAGGAGAAGAAGGAGACATGAGTAGTGGAGGCGGCCTCTATATGAGCAACCGTAGTGGTGCTCCTGCACTTGTTGCTGGGTTGCTCTTTTTGTCGCTGTTGCTTGTCCCCGGTTTGCGGGTATGTATATGCCCGCTGGCGGTGGTTGGCAGGCTGGATTGCGGGTTCTTGCTCCGACTTCGCGTTCCGGTTTTCGCCGTTGCTGTCTGTCTCTTCCTGGCGTCTCACCTTGCTGTCCCTCTTGCTGTTCTTCTCTGTCCCTCGTTGTTGTTCCCGGGTCACTCTTGTGGCCAAGAACACCCGCGAGGGTGCCAGCGTCGGATTTGTCCATGGTTGTTGTTCGTTTTGTCTTTTGCTGGGTCATACCATGTGGCCAATGAATCGCCCGTTAGGGCCATTGTTGGTTGTTTGTGATGTAACTGTCGTCCATTTATGTTGATGTATGTTTTGTGTGGTGGCGGGTCACCAGTCCCGAACTGTTTGGAGTTCAACTGGTAGTAGTCAGCCTTTGGCTACGAGGTCCGACCGGTGACTTAATACTGGTACCACGGGTGTCAGGAGCCCCTGGATCTCCGGTTCCAGCCTGGCAATGGTGCGGCCCCTTGGGGAGTAACGTGGTGGCTGTGATTTAGACCCAAATCGCGGGTAGAGCGCAAGCTCAGTGTGGAGTTGCATTGCAACCGAGTGCCGTGACCCATAGAACGGAAGGAGTTTTAGATAGGCTCCGCTCCTTACCAAAAGGGAGGTCATGTCCAAACACATGACTTCAAATTGGTAACTCAAGGAAGACCTGGTCAGACTTGGGGGCGTTGGTGGACGCATTGTATTCACCCTGTGCGAAGAGCACCGTGAGGTTGGGTCCACATGGACGGGTACTCACGTTAAAACCTTCGACGTTGCTCTAAGGTGCAGTTGAGACAGACATAGCTCTTTATCCTCCTAACACCTATTTTTCGAACGTTGCCAATTTTAGTTAGAACCCTAAAAAAATCTTTAATAAATACCCTTCTAACATCGTCAACAACACTTCCATTTTAGTTTAGCAATTCGTTATGAACAAAAATATAGTAGTTTATTTCATCCCATTTATATTTCTATAAAACTATTAACTTCTAACAAAAAAATTATTTTTACAGGATAAGTTTACAACTTCAACTATGCCAAATTATATCATAAGTTAAGCTTAACAAGAATAAAAACGAAAACTGTAATTATTTATCACAATGTTCACTTTTACATTCCTTTCCCGAAAACACATCCATTACCCAACATGCCAGACCGTAGGGTAATTATGTTTTCATTGTTATATATATATATATATATATATATATATATATATATATATATATATACAACAATGTAACATCAAAATCAGAGTACATTTGCTGCTGGAGATATTTAGGAGAAAATTAACACACCAAAAAAACTAAAAATAGTTTTTACATCTGTTTATAATAAAGCAAATTCAGCGATTTTGTTATTACATTACTGTTGAATATTTGTTTTTAAAATGTTAAAAAAAATTAAATTATATTGTATAAAAGTAAAAAAAAAAGACAGAACTCACCAGCATGTCTTAATTCAGATATTTATTATATTCGAATGATTTTACGATCTGTGATATTTATATAGTGATATTACATTTTTTCTTAATATTTAACAGCCACGAAACCCCCTAATATGTTTACATTAAGTTAATGATATTTGAGATCACTGTTAAAAATTAATCTGGGTGTTTATTTTAAGCAAATGGTTATGATTTCTTTCGTTTTTCATTCGTTTTAATATTTTATTTCTTTCATTTTATTTCTTTTATTTATTATGTTTAGCTTATTTAAGTGATATTTAGTGTGTGTATTTTTTATAATATATTTTTTAATTAATATTTATTTATACTGGCAAATTTGTTAAAAACTATTACATTTAAATTTAAGGAAATTTTTTTATCAAATTCTTTAATAATTATGTATATAAATAATGTTATTTAAAAAAAATATATAGTTATTTATAGAATTTTTGCATGTTAGGCTTAAGTTCATTGAATAATTGTAGAAGAATGCAGTGTAAAAGTTTTTTGGACACTCGGCAGAATGGAATGCATTTTCTGGTCCGCTACGACCTTCATCAGCACTCTTCAGCGTCTCACAGTGGTGTTCTCTATAAACATCATCTATTTAACTTACAACATTTTAGGAAATGGATTCTGTAACTTAAGTTGATAATTTTTTTAAATTTGGGTTTTTTTAGCTACTAATGTTCTTATGCTTTAAGGTTTTCTATGATTTATGGCTTATTTATGTATTGATTTTGTTCGGATTTCTTCCGTTTTCTGATGGCTTTCATAAATGTACTTGATACAATAACTAATTTGATTTTTTTTGCATTTTCTTTACACATTCTATCTAAATGGTTTACATTTTTTTAACTTTGATGTTGTTTTTTTGTTATGTGCTTTTGTTTTTGAAGATTCTTCCTTTTTAGATGATGAAACTATTTCTTAAATATTGAAAAGTTATGACCACTAGCAAAGGCTGAAATGAACAAAGGGCCTTTGGAGAATTTTGTATTAAAGAAAGCTATAAAGATGCTGCTATTCTAGTATAATAGGATAGGATACATAAATTTAAATATGATATTATCAACAACCAAGGATAGTCTGTAAATGGAATGAAACCTTGCGGCGAAACTCTTGAAGGTTTTACCCTATAAATTAGAGACACACCTTATTTACTTTCAAAGTTTTCCAACTAGGAATTTGAGCCTAATTTGTCAGTTGTTTAGACCAGTTCTCCTGAACTTTACACATAGGTATTGAGGACCTTGGTGGTTCTGAATTCTAGAAATTTCCTGATAATAAGAACTTGATCCTTAATGTTGAAAAAACGAATTACAAAAGTATTCTACCTGAAGAAATTTGAAATTAAATAAAGGAGAATTACCTATGGATGTGGAATATTTTACTCTTGATCAACTAATGTAATTTTATTTAAAAATATGACAGATGTCAATTTTTACTCAATAAAAATGTTTTGAAGATATTGTATAATTTTTAAAACACTATCTGAATTCTATGATGGCTTCTAGAAAAAGGAAATAACATGGTTTTATAATTTCTATAGAAAGTTCTGGTGAAATATCACAGGATAAGTAAAGAAATAAGAAATAGAAAAATAATCGAATAGTCGATTAACACCTGGGTATTACCATTCAAAAATTATTTGTCAATTTATGCTATTATGAAACTCACCATATAATATGATAAATACAACCATAGAAACGAAACCGTTCAAAAGGCAACTTTAAGTTTTCGAAACTAAGTGTTCAAAATAATTTTATATTGTATGTGTTAAAAAATGTCCTGTTTGAATGGTAAAGAGTGAAGAAATTATGTAAAAAGTAATATTCTACAAATTAATTCATTTTTGAAAAATGTCCACCATGATATATTGAAAAAACTGAACCAAGATTTTAAAAATTCAGATAGTTGAAATTTCAAATGGAAATAACTTAAAAACTATAAGAGATAAATAGCATGTTTTTCATTGGCCTTATCAAGAGCTTTAGGGTGATGTATTTAAATATTTATTAAATATTTGAAATCGGTTAAGAAACAAAATTTTAACAAGAGATGAAAAATTTTCTCCGCTTCTGATGTGTATTATAATTGTACACTCCTCTGGCACGCCTGTGTGAGATTTTATGTAAATCCAACCAGCCGGTTAGAAGTTACAGAATTATTTCCAAAACATTTCGATTCTGCTCCACTGTGCAATGTTAACTTCTGTTATCTTCATCCAAACCGTATTTAAAATAAGAAAAAATAATTGTTTAACTTCGATAATATTGGCCAAGAAAAGTGATCAACTAAACCATAGTGCTTTGTTTCCAATTCATCTCAAAATTCTTAATCAATATTCAAATCAAGAAATATTTGTAAATGTTTTCCTTTTATCTTTTTAAGTTTAAAAATTTTAGGATTATACATTTTAAAATTCAAAATGCTTTTTGCCTTACAAAAATAAAAAAATGAACCACACTTTTTTCGAATTTGAAATTTTTTTTCTAAAATATATTTCATTTTCTTAATTCTTAGCTACTGAATTTGAAAATTTCTAAATATTATAAACATAATCAAAAGTGGGAAAATTTTTGAATTAAACAAGAAAAAAAAAAACAAAAATCAAAAAATTTTTTAGAATAACCTCAAATTTATATAAAAAAAAAAAAAAAAATACCGAAAGTTACGTTGTCAAAAATCGTACTCTTTGTTAAATTTATAATCAAAATTTTAGTAAAATTATTTAATATTTTAAAAATCCTACAAAAAATTAATTTAAACCCTATATCTTATATACCCTTCACCCTGTTGATGTGTTATATTTAAAATTTATATATTTAAAAGTTAATGAAACAACAATACTAAACAAATGCAGACAACATTAATTAAAACAAGTGAGAGCACTATATTCTTTTATACCCTTCATCACCTTACCGTACTTGTCAAACTTACAAGTTTTAGTCAGAATTTACGGGAAAGCGTTCCTCTACTAGGAACTTATGTGTATTTTGTTGTTTTTCTAATAATTTCTTACTAATTCTGATTAAACCTTGAAAATTTGACGAGTACTGGAACAGAGCTAGTAAAATTTACGCCTTAAAGTTTGCTTTCATATTTTCTCATTTATACTTACCAAAATAATCTACATTTTTTCCAAACTGCAAAAATATAAATATAAAATTAAACTATCATAGCAAGCGTTGCTACCTTAATTTTTTTTTAATATAAGTAATCTCGACTTCTTATGCGAATTAATACACAAAATTCTTAAATGGATGATTCTGTAAAAATAAAATTAGTAAGAGCAAATAATAAATTATTTTCTTTTTTGAAATACTAAAATATCTCGGTTATTAATGGACCGATTTTGTTGATTTTTACTAGTGTCATTCTAAGGAATATTCCCTATAATTTGATGTATAAAACATATATATCCGATATCTGGGACTTTCTAAAAAATAATTTCAACAGACAGATGGACATCGTAATAATAAGGATATAGAAAATATATACCTTTTGGGATCTTAAATGATTATTATATATATTACAAACGGAATGAGAAACTTATATACACCCTTTACACCTGCGGTGATGGGCACAAAAAGCGTATTTGAAAATTTATGCACCGATTAGATTGATTTAAAAATTCGAAATTCGAGAAAAATATTTGTTATCGTTCTATATAGTAACACAGTCCTTAGCTTATATAGGGGCTTCAAAATATCAAAAAGTCGGTCTTGGACGATATCTTGGATACTAATTGAGTTAATTTCTTCAGCACAAAACTTTTAAAATATTCCAAATTTTTTGTGAAAGAACAAAGCCTCTACCTTACATAGGGGCTTCAAAAGGTTGAAAAAATAACAGCTATATGGAAAGCAGCAATTAAAAAGATAAAAATGGATTTGCCTATAATTCGGTTATTTATAAATCGAATTGGTTAATTAAAAAAAAAGAATTTAGCTCGTAGCTTATATAGGGCCAAAAATGCATTTTGACTGATATCTCGGATACTGATTTCATTTCTTCAGCAAAAAAAAAATCCGAAAAACATTCGACCTTTCTTTGGAAAAACGAAGTCTACAGTTTATACAAAGGAAAAGCGAAAACAAAAATGTTTTTTGGAGGTATCTTCAGTTTTTTGGCGATATTTCGGTTATCCATGGACCGATTTTGCTCATTTTGATCATCTAAGAAAATTCCTTGTAAATTGATGCGTAAGACAAATATATCCAATATCTGGGGCTTTTTAAAAACTGATTTCAACAGAGAGACGGACAGATGGCAGACGGACATCGTTATATCGGCTTCCCTAACAATCCAGAATATATACATATACTTAGGGTTCTAGATGAATATTGTAGAAATTGCAAACGGAATGATAAACTCATATATACCGTTTACACCTGTAGTGAAAAGATGGTGAAAATTCAAAATTCCCAAAAGATATTTGTGGCACAACGAGGTGCATAGCTTATATAGGAGCATCAAAAAGTCTGAAAAAGCATTTTGGCCGCTATCTCGGTTAATACTGGATTTAGTTAATATTCTAACACAAAAGTTAAGATAAAAATTCCCAATTTTTATATAAAAAAAATCCATAGCTTATATATATATATATATATATATATATATATATATATATATATATATATATATACATATACATTTGTTGTAGGTATTTTTAAAAATACCGACAACTGATGAAAAGATCATTACGCGTCCAAAAAATTTCCTCCATAAAAAATTCCTACAGACTTTAATGATCAAAATTAATAGAAAATTGCTTAAAAATTTATTATATACAAAAGTATACAAAATTAGTTCTTTAAGTCGTATTTATTTAACTCGTCGCGTTCATATTGATTCATAAACGATCGAACCAAATATTAAAGATTTTTCTTAGCGTTAATCGCGTCTGCTTCTATTATTGGCTTTTGAAAAAGTGAAGAACTTAATGCATATGATTAAAATATTTTTTTTTTTTTGTTAAATTTCTTAGTTTAGGGAGAAAACAAAAATTTTCGAACACCCAACGAACTTTACCATCTCCGATTTTGATAAAATTCGGTACACACACTCACTTGATCAATGCAAAATTCGAAGTTCTTTAAAACTTTCGAATTCGTTGTATTTTAGTTTTTATCACGGTTCAAAATTCACTTTTTTCAGAAATTTGCTCAAAATAAATGAAATTTAAGCCCATATAACTTCGGATGTATTTGAGTGATTTAAAAAAATTTTGGCTTAAATTGATGTCTAAAAGATCTAGTTTATAATAATTTTAGTAAAAAGCTCCATATTTGAAAGAAAAAAAAGAAAAATCAATATTCTTCCTGGTATTAAGTATACTTGTATCAAGGATACTTAGGATTCTTCCATTTTTATAATTTTTCTTAAAAAATATTCTTAAAGCGTTGGCAACAACATATAATAAATTTGGAGTGGGACCATGAGGATATGCTGAGAAAATTAGCATTTAGTAAAAAAATTATTTATTTCAGTAATAATTTGTTATTTTTTATTGTATTTTTGTCTTGTATATAAAAATACTAGCGTTGCCTGGTTGTCCGATATATATTAAAAAATATGAAAATAAAATTTAACTCAAGTTGATTTTACGAGTTTTATCTGTCATACTTATATTTCAGATCAGATAGTCATAACATTAAAAGGTTTAACAATTTGTAGGAATAACTTTCTATCTAATTGCATAGTTGGTTCAAAAATGTACTTCATTATGACTATGTTAAAAAAAAAAAAACAAATTTTCGTGTTTTGATTTCAAATAAAATATTAAATTAAATATTAAAAATGATTAGTTTTCTTTGCATAACCTATGATTCTGCAAAGGTTAAACTATGTGTGATATATTTTCTTATCAAGTTTCGTAGTTGAGATGGAAAAAGGGCAAATATGTTAGGAGGAATTAGTATCTACAGAAATATTACAGTGAAAGTCTTAAAACTTGGTGAAAATATTTTTTTTATCAAACTACTTAGCTGTTATGAATTATTATATTAGATTACCGCATAACAACTGCTTTAGTAATAGTCTTCTTTGGAAATAGCTTACTTAGTTAAATTAAAAATTAGGCGAATAATCTAAGAATTATACCACAATGTAAGAATTATACCAGTATGACTGAAAAATGTTTCTTAAAATGTTGTGATTCCAATCAGAATCTTGAAATATCAAGAATATGAGATAAAATATGTCGCTAAGGCTACACATTTTATATTCGCAATTGGATTTTTCCAAAAAAATTGGAGGCCTTTACCGACGAATATTTTGCGATTTTTCGTCAGTACGGTATTAAAGAAAATTCCATCCCAAAATGTTAGCTAATGACAGTTCGACTTAAAAAGAAGAGGTACCTATTACTGTAAATATTTCTTCATTAGATGCAATTTTAAACTTTCTTCTTAAAAAACGTTAACTGTTGTAGTTGGTTTTTTGAATAACTAAAATTTTATCTATCATATATTCTTTGTTAGTTCAGATATCATATCGTTATTACGAGTATGTATTATATGTAATAATGAAGTGCAAAAAATTTTAGTTTTTGATCACAATTCTCAAATTGGTGAGTTTTTTTATTTTGCTGTTTGGTAATCCCAGCTTTGAAATTTTAGAACATATGGTATAAGCTCAAAATTTGTACATGAAATAAATAAAATCAGAACAACCTAGACTGGCTTCTATTAAAAAATTGGGCATGATTTCTTCTTAGGACTGATCGCTGTAAACGTATAAAATATTTAAATTTTCTTAAGGAAGTTTTTATTCAGTAAAAAATGAGCTATTAAGCTTTTTTTAATAAAAATATGTAGGGAAATCGGATGAGAAACGGACAATTTTTCAAGCCAATACCATGTATGTAAAGCACGGACCCTTATACAAAATATAGGAAATAATAAAATCTTTAAAACTCAATAATTTTTACATTTAGTCAATATTTACTATGATATAAAATAGATGTTCAAAATTTCAGTAAAAAGTTTGCATACGGAAACAAAAATGTGCGCTTGAAATGTGGCGAAAATTTAATAAGGGTATATATTCGTATATTTTGCATGAGTATGAATAGAATTACATATTGTCTGCCTATTATGTCTGGCTGTCCATGTAAACCTTGTGCACAAAGTACAGGTCGCAATTTTGAAGATAATTCTATGAAATTTAGCAAGCTTAAGTTCGACATAAATACGTTTTATATAAGTAGAAATCACAGTGACAAATTTTATGAGGATCGCTCCATAATTTACCATAGCTCCCATATAAGCCCACCTTCGGAATCACCTTAAATTACATAAATTCATATAAATTTTAGTATTAAAGTAATATTCTGTATTCGCATATTTTATTTTACACTTAGTAAAATATTGGCCCCCAATTGCCCTCATGTCTAATATAAGACCCCCCCACGAATTTTGATCTACACAATGGTGTGGGGTATCATATGGTCGGGCTTGACCGACTATATCTTTCTTACTTGTTTTTTTTTTTTTTGTTTTTTTTTTTTTTTTTGTTTTTTTGGTACAAATGATAAATTGTTTAAATGAACAAGATGTGATAGTAAATATATATTTTTTGAATGACCTAGTATAGCTCGTAGGCATAATTGAGTAGTTCATTTTACCAATTTTACCAATACACAATCAACATCTGAAATATATCCACAAAAAAGGTCTCTTTTTATTTTTAAAAAGTAGTAAAAGAATTTTTGTTCCTTCTAAAGTATAAACATGCAGATGAACCAGTAGCCAGTAAAATATTTCTTTACAAAAAGTATGCAGGATTTGAAACAGGCGTTGATAAAGCTTAAAGTTGCTTTCGGAGATAGTAATGTCATTCTGCCAAATATTTGCATCGGTAATATATGTGTATAGGAATCGATTCAGTGGTTGAGTCAATGTATAAGAATTTGTTACAAAAAGTGGGCGAAAAAATAATAATATAATATGACTATATTATGCCAAATTTTATTTGCACCAATTAAGTGGGCAACCCTGTGTTTATAAAAAGTCAATTTTGTACTCCCCCGCTTTAGACATATTAAATATTATCTTTTTCATAAAAAAAAAAAAATAATAATAAATAAAGATGATTAGATCTACGTTTTAAACATTTTAAGTTCTAGTAAAATAAGTTTGAGTATGACCAGTAAAACGTGAAAAAGTCTTATTATTAACAAAATAAATAGTATTCAACGCAAAACCGAAGTAATGGAAAGCGATTTTTATAAAAAAACCCTCCAAACAATAATGCAGCAAATTAAATAAAAGAGAATATGAATAACTGGTAAATAAATCTGAACTAGAATACAAATGTAACTTTTGTTTACCAATAAATGATATTTACGATAAAGATTGAAAAGAAATTAAAACTATATAAGAGGTACTATTCATTTTATGTCATCGCAATATGATACCATATTAAAAGATCTAACAAATAAAAAAAATTTGATATAAACATTAAGAATGGAGAATGATACCCTAGTTGTTAAATTTTCAAATACAAATAATAAAATAGCACTAATGAAAGAAAAATCAATGCTAAAAAAGTTGATGGTTTCGATAATTTTTCTATTAACGATTTTCTTTGTAAAGATACAATAGAGCTTGTTAGTCATGCCAATTCATTGAAAGCTGTCGATTTTGAATTTGTTTTGCTAGAGGATGGAATGTTTTTATTAAAAGGAACCTAAAATCTAAATCAATCTGTATTCAAATTATGGATGCTGTTGACAAATTGCTTGTTAATTCTGCCGGAGATGTATTTTGTCTGGTAGTTTATCAGATGATGAAGAATAAACTCAATTTTAATCCCCAAAATAATAATTACATATAAGTATTTTAAATTTCTTTTTTAGTAAATATATATTTATTATAAATTCCTATGACCACAAAGTATTTTTTCAACTTAAATTTTTTTAATAGTTATTTACATGAATCTAATATAAAATTCTATAATATTTTAACAATCAATGTAAAAAGTATTTTATCAATTTAAAAATTTAATAAATTTCATTCTGAATTATGCCACATGTTGATTCCAGAAATTATAGCTGTCTAAGAAACTTGGTTCGATAAAGATCTTGCCAACTTGTAGTCAATTGAAGGATATGATACTGTGCACTGTTGTAGTAATGATGAATATGGCGGAATATCCTTTTATGTATATAAAAAACTCAAATATAATGTATTAAATTCCAGTAGCACAAACTTTATGGAACTAACAACAATATTCCTGCCAGATATTCAAATTGATAAAAAAAAAAAAAACTATTAGTTATAACGTCCCCCTATAGATCCCTGAAAAGTCAATTGAAAATGTTTCTAACAAGTATAGAAAACTTATTTGTAGACATTCAAAATATTTCTTCTATATTCGTAGGTAGTTTTAATATTAATTTGACATTTATATAAATATTTCAAGTCAACGTTTAGTAAATATGTTTGCTGAATTTACATAATTTGGTTACCAGGCCAGCTAGTAATTCTTCTCTTGACTGAGTTTTTACCAATTTGAAAAGTCAAATTCTATACAAAATGATTTATCAGATCATAATTTTGTATTGTATTTTGTATTGTATGTGAACTAAAAATACAATTTGCTAATAATGAATACTCGTATATTGTTAATAAAATCCATTTTATCGATTATAGAAAATTTGGCTTGTACATCGACAATTATTTTTGTATACCATCAAATTCACACAATTCTTCCAATCAGTGTAAGATATTAATAGATACAAATTCATCACCTTCAACACACAGTGTAATCTCAAAAGAGAAAACTATTAATATAAGACGTGAATCCCTGAAAACTTGATTTCGCTAATAAATTTAAAAAATAAATTATTGAAGGCTATTATTATGAGTATAATATACACAAATGTTATAGAGATTCCAGAAAAACATGGAATTTATAAATAAAGAGCTTGGGGAAATAAACAACAACTGTTTGAAGTGGTTTCTTTGGGAGATGGTGTTATAACTGAAGATGATGTAGTCAATAACTTCTTTAATAACGCAGTAAAAAATATGAAAGAATTAATTGTAGAGAAATCGTACGACTCCATAAATATGTTTAGAACTTTAATTGATGAGAAAGCTGTTATTAATGTAGTTGAAGATGTGTGCAAAAATTTAGATTATGGCTACAAGGGTATAGCGGGGATATTTTTTGATTTCTCGAAAGCTTTTGAGTTAGTAGATCACAATATTTTATATAGTAGTAAACTTTATTTTATAGGAATGTCCTCGAATGCAATTCGTTCAAATAAATGAATTCAGTTCATTCAAATAAATGAATCAAAAAGTATTCAGCAAGATTTAAAATATGGAGTACCGCAAGGCACCCTGCGGACCACTTTTATTTAATATATATATATATATATATATATATATATATATATATATATATATATATATATATATACATAGATGATTTAAAATACATAAAATTAAATGGAAAATTATTTATGCAAACGATATTTTCCTTTTATATAATTACAAATATGAAAGTTTTACAAATGCAGATGTACCGCAATACTATCAGAATTTATAATATTAAATAAACTGGTATTAAAATAAATATAATGAAACTAAATTCATAAGATTCAAGCCGTACATTTCCAGAAACGAAGAGCCCATGAAAATACATACTAAAGCAAATTTAATAAGCGAAACTGAAAACGTGAAATATCTTAGTATTAATCTGTCGTAATCTGTTAAAAGTCAATTATATCAATTATTTAGAGCAAAAATATCATCAAGTATTTGTATTTTTATAAATTTAAAAATCAACTTAATACTCCAAGCAAGACGTTGCTTTATAAAACTTTAATTCATTCACATCTCACTTACCTTCTAATGATTTATGGTACTAAAACAAACTCAACTTTAAAGACATTGCAATCAGCCCAAAATAAAGCTCTAAAATAATATACAATCTACCGATTCCATATTCCACACTAAATCTATTTAAAAATTTTGCAAAATCTGTACTTCCTTTACGTGGTCTGTATAAGCAGCAGTTACTGATATATATATATGGAATGGAATCGCACAACACGCAGTTTACACAGAACGTATTATTTACTAAAAGATTTACAAGGCAATGATCAAAAAAACTTAAAACGATATTTATGTGAAAAAGCATAAATAAAGCAATTTCATTTCTGTTTTATAATTTTAATAATAGTTGCCCATTGGCTTTTATAAAGCTTATTGGCGCTGTTTATTATTTCTTGAAAATAATAAACATTAAAAATAAGTGGTGGTTGTGACAAAAAATTTTAAATATTAAGTAAAATAATTTGTTACAAAAAGTGGGCATAAAAGCGTTCGTGGTATCCAAATAAATAAAGAGGTCTTATTAGCTGTATGTTCTTCTGAACTATATGTGGGAAAAATTTTATGCGAATGCAGAATGTTAGATATATATATATATATATATATAATATATATATATATATATATATATATATATATATATATATATATATATATATAGGCATAAAGTTCCAACTTCCTGCAGAAATATTATATTATTGTTAAAAATCTGTTGAATGTTTAAAATATTAAGCCCGCCAAAAAAAAAACAACCAAAATGAGTTACACATTTATTTATTATATCTCTCAAAATAAAAGAGATAACTTACAGGTATAAGCATATTTTTGTAGAGATTTTATCTATATGTAAAATTTTTTTCTGTCAAATAATAAATGAATTTTCGGCGATTTAAAAGAAAATACATACCCAAAGGGACCATATTTGGGGGTCTACTCATTCCCCACGGACACGATAAAAATCTGTGTTCCTTCAGATCAACTCGAAAACACCCCGTCTCTGGCCACGTGAAATTACTTACCGCTAGCGGTACATATAAATATGTAGATTCGTTAAAAATATGTATTAATCTGAAGTCGGAACTTTAAAATAATTTCATATTTTTTAATTTGTTTGTAAAATTGTCAAAAAAAAATTTTTTTTTGTTTTAAATTTGTTTGTAAAGTTCTCATACCACAAAGCTTTGATCAACTAAAATACCCTCATATGTTGGGTAAACACACAAAAAGTATTTTCTGGCGCATCAGCCTTATAACGACGGTGTGACCATTTGAATGGAATTTTTAAAACACCTTTTATCCAGGTTTGGTTTTTGTGTATTTTGATACAAAACAAAAACTTTGTATTCTTAAGTAATTTTTAGCACTTTTCCCATGTAGTTTATTTATATTAGGGTGATCGATTGTTCGACTTTTTAGAGATACCGGTTTTCGAATAGTTCGAATAGTTAGAATTTTGAAAAAAACTGCTTGCTGTTTTCAAAATTCCGGAAAACCAGGTTAAGCGATTTATTTTTGCAGAAGTAAATATTTCCATAAAAAGAAAATATTTCTCTCAAAAGTGCTAAAAAATTTTATACTCGTAATATTGAGGTTAAAATTTATTATATATAATTATTTTAAGAAACAAATTTTAATTAAGGTAGGAAAATAATCATCAAAAATGGCATTAAATAATATATATAATTCGAAATCGATTTTGAAGGTAGACCTCTTTCAAATACTTCTCCTTATAAAAATTAAGTAATTATTACAAATATTGAATTAATAAAAGTCCTAAAATATTTAAATTTTTTAAGAATATTACAGGTTTTACAGGAGAAAATACAACTAATTCCATTGATATGCATACTTCGTTCAAGATAAGTATTTCCTTAATATTTCTTTAAACTTACAGGATTAATTTCAATTTAACGTTAAACTATATTTATAAAGCATAACAAGAAATTAGCTTTATGAGCATTAATCAGTTAACTTTTTCCTAAATATTTTTTGAAATAAAATGCTATTTTTAAAACCGGTTTTTTGTGTTTACAAACGTGATTTATTTGATGCGGTTTATTCGACATTTGAAAAAACCGACAATACTTAAAGTACTTAAACCGAAAAAAAGGTTGGAAAATCATATCGATCAGTAGCAATGAAACGCAACAAAAAAAGAACTAAAAAAGAGCAGAAAAAGTCATGATCTTAACTTTGTATTGTTATTTGGAAAGAAGTACTTAGTGCTGAAAAAGAGCTGCAAAAGTTCTTTTCTCAACCCTTTGTTGCCATCGGTAGGATGTCCATCTTTTATGCTTCTTGTTCATTGCTTTTGAAGTGCTTCTCTTAAAACTGTATTTATAAAATTTTATAATAAAAATATAATTTTAGCTTTATTAATAGATAATAAAAATGCTTCTCAATTTGTGAAAATTTTAGTTTCTTAGAAATTATTCACTTTTTTCTTGCTAAATACAATTATTTTCACTTTTTTGGAAGTAATTTTTATTAACTTCAAAAAAGTGCAAAATATGCAAAATATGTTACCTTTACATTGCTATTTTAATGTATTTTATTCTATTTGTAACATGTTTGCATTTTTTATACAAAAATATGAAAAATTGCCAAAACTTATTTTTTGTTCAGACGTAAGCTGTATATATAAGTATTTAGTATATCTGAACTCGCAAGACAGTGGAGAAAAACATCCAGTAGAAATAATGAAATATCAAATTTCTTCAGACATTGACTTGAAAAAGTGAAAAGGGGTGACCATTCACTTTACTAAATACGTGTAAAGTAAATGGTCGTTAAGATTCCTTTTGAAAACATTAAAAACATTATATGGGCCAGAACAGAAACACATTTTATAAGTAAAAAAATATTGTCACTTTTCTTAAAAAAAAATAAAGTTCCAATTTCAGATTAATATAATTTTTTATGTAATCTATATATTTATACGATTATTGCTGCAATATTATTCAGGATTTTGTGAGGAATCCGATGAATATTAAAAAAAATTAGAGTCAATATTGATCCTGCCAACTTTAAAAAAAACGAAAAATTTATTTCGACCTAAATATCTCTTAAACTAAAAGAGATATTAGGTAAATTAAACATGTAATCGTATTTTTTGTAGGGATTTACAAGGAGCATCTATATGTCAAATCATAAATGAATTTCTTGCGATTTTCTTAAAAAAATTGCATACCCCAGATGATCAACTTTAGAGATCTACTCACTCCCCCCTGACCCGTTACGAATCTGTGATACTTAAAATCAAGTCGAAAGCACCTCGTCTCTGGCCACGTAAAATTTTATTGAGATATTTCTAACGGTTCGCAACCCAGCAAAAACTTTGCTTTCCTGGTAAGCTAGCAGGTATAATTGGAAACAAAAATAAACTACTTATTTTTTGCCTGAATAACTAGTTATTTTTGTTCGACTTGTCCACAAATTCATATAGTTATTTTTTGACTCTAGGGGTACTCAAAAATATGTACCTAAACGAAACCCAAAAAAAAAAAACAAAAAAAATTTTGCCGTCAGTGAGACTCGAACTTGGACACACACTAACCAATCGTTTTTACTGACTAATGTCTTACTCAGTACACCATCTCGCAAATAGCGAGTATAATTGTGCTATTATACTACTGAGTACTTATTAATGTAATACAGAGTAGGCAAATAATAATGACGCCTCATTACCAAGAAACTACTTTAATAAGTAGTTGTTATTACCGAAAACCAAAAAGTTTTTGCTGGGCATTAACTTATATTGTATTCATTTAGCCTATCTTGAAATTTCTCGAAAAAAACTGGAGCATTTACTGTTTTGTACCTAGAACGCAGAACTCTGCACAATTATGATTCAATTTTTGATAAACTAGTTAAAGAAAAATAATTGTTTTAATGTTAATGTTAATTTTGGCCTGGTCAAACCAAATTTTACTTTGGAGTCCACTATCTTTTATTAGGAGTAAAAAATCAAAAAAGTATGAACATAAGTATGAATCGAATGAAGTAAATATTTAATTGATTGGGGTAGGTTAGGTTAGGTTGGAAAGGGCGGCGCATTCACGCCTACACCCAGAGGCCAAACGGCCCATTGTGATCCCTTTATGAAAAGAAGAAAAAGAAAAAGAGAAAAGTGGAACCTATACCCAATCAATCAGTTATGATTGTTCCTAAGCCATTTTATCCCCATAACAAACCCTATGAGGTTGACAAGTCCTTTGCCATTAACCTCACCTAGTTCATGTAGTGTATGGCTTCCAAACCACTTCAACCTATTACGCTGAAGCCCTACGCAGTGACAGAGTATGTGCTCCACTGTCTCTAGCTCCTCAACATCATCGCACGTTCTACAGAAGTCTGATGTGCCAATGTCCCACTTACTCATCATATTCCCTATTGAGAAATGACCCGTAACCATACCTACTATGACTCTAAGACTACCACGACTCATACCTAGAAGATGCTTGGAAACTGCCAGTTTTAAGCTAGGCCATAATGCCCTAGAAACATTGCAGTCCGATCTGTCATTCCAGGCTCGATTCGTGTTGTCCAGAGTCCACTCCCCTATGGCCCTAAAAAAGGACCCAATTGGAATCTTAACAGATGACTCTATGAAAGACCTATCTAGCTCCGAGCCACTGCGAGCTAGCTCATCGGCTATTTCGTTGCCAAGAATGTCACAATGACCAGGAACCCAACATAGTCTTATCATATAGGAACCCATTAACCTTCTCAATTCCCTTCTGCACTCAAGTACCAATCTGGACCTAACAAAATGACTAGTCAGAGCCAATAACGCCGCCTGACTATCAACATAGATAGTAATCTCAGACCCCCGTTCAACATTCCCTTCAACCAAGCCGAGAGACTTATAAATGCCAAGAATCTCTGCTTGAAAGACACTACAACTGTCAGACAATTTGTAGGATCGTCTGATATCAGTTCCCATAAAGTATACACCCGCACCAGTGCCAACTTCCATTTTCGAACCGTCCGTGAAGACCGCGCACCCCTCATAGAGCTTTTCTACTCCATCCCAAAGATTCCTACTAGGTAACACCAAAGCGGGAGTAGCCCCGAAGTCAATCGTGGTCCCGACATAATCCGTAGGCTCAGCCAAGGATAGTGTCCGACCGTTGAATTTGACTTCATCTAGTATGCTGACATGCCCCGCTCTAGAGGAACCTAATAAACCCAGTTCCTTCAATCTAAATAGGCCACGGACAGCCATACCCCTCACGAATTCCTCAATTGGAAGAAGGTGGAGGATTATGTCCAGCGCCGCCTGAGGTGTACTTCTCCTAGCACCTGAGATGCCAATTGACGCACACCTCTGAACTTTAGAGAAAAGTTTCCTGTACGTTTCCCTACTCAATACCTTCCACCAGACTGTACAGCCATAAGTAAGAATAGGTCTAACAACCGAAGTGTAAATCCAGTATACAACTTGCGGCTTAAGACCCCAATTCTTGCCTATAGAGTTCCTGCAGGTGTAATAGGCATTAAGTCCCCTCTTGACCCTCTCCTGAGTGTTTCTCCTCCAAGACAATTTACTGTCCAAGTACACACCCAGGTATTTGGCCTCACTTGACAATACAAGCTCAATCCCGTTCAATACTGGCAAGCTAAAATGCTCAACCTTGTATTTCCTAGTAAACAAAACTAGCTCCGTTTTCTCGGGGTTTACCCCTAATCCCTTACTGTTGGCCCAAAGGGACAGATCACGTAAACCTGTCTGCATGACCTCACTGATCGTAGATAAAAACTTACCAGAGACCAGTAAAACAACGTCATCGGCGTAGGCCACAATCTTCCGTCCCTTAGCATCAAACTGTCTTAAAATGACGTTCACTGCCAAGAGCCACAGTAATGGAGAAAGGATCCCCCCTTGCGGTGTGCCCCTAGTCACGAGTTTCCTCATATAAGTGCCCCCCATGTTTGAGTTGATAACTCTGCTGCTAAGCATCAGAATTATCCACTCAACAAGGAGCTTACTTATATTCAGCGAAACAAGTGATTCCTCGATAGCCTCTATCGTGATATTATTAAAGGCCCCCTCTATATCGAGAAAAGCCGCCATGGTATATTCCCTCTGCAGCAGACCTCGCTCAATGTAACTCACAACGTCATGCAGAGCACTCTCAACGGACTTACCCTTGAGATAAGCATGTTGAGACTCGCTAATGACCTGAGTTCCCATACTAGTCCTAAGATAAAGATCGATCAGTCTTTCTATTGTCTTCAATAGAAAAGACGATAGGCTGATCGGTCTGTAATCCCTGGGCTTCGAGTGAGTCGTCTTACCCGCTTTGGGTATGAAAATGACCCTTACCTCTCTCCACCCCCTGGGAATGTATTTCATTCTAAGACATTCCCTAAAAACCTCCGTCAATAGAGAGATGGCTCTTTCATCGACATTCTGTAGCATGGCCGGAAATATTCCATCCGGGCCAGGAGATTTGTATGGCTCGAATGAATTTACCGCCCATAATACTTTGTCTCTGGTGATCATCTCCCTTATCACATCGGTATCCCCAGCATCTGATTCGGGTTGTAGGTTATCACTGACGCTACCTGTCCCTCCAACAGATTCTATATCCCTACAGCCTGGAAAATGAGTCTCCATAAGTAAACT
The DNA here is from genome assembly GCA_932274085.1 of Protocalliphora azurea. Lineage (NCBI taxonomy): Eukaryota > Metazoa > Arthropoda > Insecta > Diptera > Calliphoridae > Protocalliphora > Protocalliphora azurea. The sequence continues at coordinate 82,893,848 of OW026521.1, read as the reverse complement.
GAGGGACTCTGAGCTAGACTCTGTCCACGAGTTATCCTCACGTTGTATGTATCCAGGTGCCACTGGGTCCTTGGATAATACTCGCCTAAACCTAGACAACTCGTTAACAGAGTCCACCGATTCACAGAAATTTACCCATGAAGTCCGTTTCGCTCGTCTAATGTCCTTCTTATACTTAGAGAAACTATCCCTATAGCTATTCCAATCCTCATCACTCCTCGTTAGTTTGGCTCTATTAAACAGCTTCCTGACTGTAGACCGCTGGTCCCTAAGTTCCCTAGTCCACCATTTCGGCTGTTTCCTTTTCCCAGGATAAATCACTGGACAATTGAGCGCAAAACTATTCCTAATAACATTCGTGAAATTATTCACCGCCAACTCGATACCCTCAACTGAATCTCTCCAGTCCTCAGTATCCCTAAGGTCCCTACAGACTGACCTCCTGAAGGACTTCCAATCTGTCCTTCTCGAGTTCCTATAGGGCCGTTCCCTCGCCTTCTCAAAGTCGAGACCAAAAGATATCATGCTATGGTCAGAAAAAGAGTAATCCAGAACTACTCTCCAATCCCTAACATAATTTCCCCCACGGTTAGCCAGCGTTACGTCTATAACTGTTTCCCTATCTTTCGCTCTGAACGTAGGAGTAGTACCCCTATTACAGATATGCAGATCATAACAAGTTATAAAATCGTATACCAACTCACCTCTTTTGTTGATGTCCCTGCTTCCCCATTGATAGTGGTGAGCATTCGCATCACATCCCAAGACCATGTACGCGCCTTTCCTCCTAGCGTGCTCCGCCAACTGCTGCAGAGCGATACCTGGTGGATCGGCTGCCTCATACGGCATGTACACAGCCGCCATTATAAGCCCGCTACATCCTGCGGCTTCCTGTTGGACGACTGTAAGGTCCCCACTGCTAAAGGAATGAAGAAAATTAATATTTAGATTATTCCTAGCCAGTATACATGTCCGTACCTTTTCCGTTGTGGATGGTATGAACAGGTTGTACCCCGTGACCCTCAGACCACATACCCTGGTGTTCTTAATCCAGGGTTCCTGTATGAGGGCCACGTCCACGTTGGAGTCAATGAGGAGTCTTGTCAGTTCGGTTGAGGCTGCCTCACAGTGATGCAAGTTAATTTGCACCACTGACAGCCTCTTTGGGTTTATCAGATTTGTTGAACCTAAACCTGATCACCCCAAAATCCGAAATTGACAACTCCCCCCAGTGACTCCAGCTTCTTCAGAGACTCCTGATCCACTGCGAATCTGAAGTCTCTGCCTTGGTTCTCCTTACAAGTCATGGTGTTAACCAACTTCCATTGACCTGTAAGAAGACCCTTATTCTGATTTTCCAATACTGTCAGAATGGTTCCAACCTCTAAAATGGGTGGAGGGAACCATGCTGTCACTATTGGACGCAGGGGCAGCTCAGATGCGAGTATCACCTCAAGCTTCGCTCCTGGATAGAGAGTGTCGCACCTAGCAACTGCGTTCCTGAGAAATTCAAATGATTTCTCGTTCCCGCAGTTAATAGTCTTGACACCCTTCATCCAGTCTGCGCCTTTGAAGGATACCTCATCCGGCCTTCCTTTAACAAGAGCGATTTCCTCAATGAGCTTGTGTTCAATTTGTCGCCATTGCTCAACGCTGATCCTCCCATCTGGATCAACCCTGTCAATGACAGCAGCTTGAATACAATTCTGCAACACTGATTCCTTCGCTCTTTTCGATGTTGAGGGTTGTTCACTTCCTGATACAGCTCTCTCAATAACCTCCTTATGGAGGCCCATACTAGAGCTGTTTGGCGTGTGAACAACCTTCTTGGCCATCGAAGGTTGCTGGTCATCCCCAGACCTGGCCCTCTTAACAACCCCCCTATGAGGGCCTTTAAGAGAGCCGGATGGGTTTTGACCAGCGTTCTTCGATGTAGAGGGCTTCCCAATCGAAGCTCGTACAGCCCCACTACTGGAGCTGGCAGGCTTCGAAAGTAAAGTCCTCTTACTAGTTGATGGCTGATCATCTCCAGGCCTAGCATCTCTGACAACTTTTTGTTGGTTGCCAGGTTTGCTGGATGGTGTATGACCAACCATTTCAATGGCAGTTGTTGGCTTACCAGACGTTGCCTGCTGTTTCACTAGGACTGCAGGTTTGCCCGGGTTGCCACTACCAGAATAGTTCGCTCCGGTAGGGATTGATGAAGAGGTTGGCTTTTCTCCTGTGCTCTCACGAGACACTTCTGGAGTGTTGCCAGCATCCACATACAATCCTTCAGGATAAGACATTCCCAAAGAGACACAGACAGGGCCGTAGATTCGTTCGAATCTTTTGACGTTCCTCCTGTGCTTCCTGATAAGGTACTTATCCTTACCTGTAAGTGGCAAAGGGCCTCTCTTGGCTATCTTGTGCAGATAACCAAGAGAGGCTCTTGCGCCACTACGAGCATGCTCCTCTTTAGATCGGTTTATATCGCCGGTTGTCGCATCAAGCATTACCGCGTCTTGCCGAACTAAACCACTGCCAGACGAATGACCCTCTGAGTTCGTCGAGCCATCCCCCCGCTCAGACCCCGCCTCAACACTCGAGTTCTTCTCCAGACTCTGAGCGCGAACTGAGATTACAGTGATCTCATGTTCATCTTCAGAGCCGAGAGTAAGATTCTCAAGTTTCTCAGTGGCGCTGGTCCCAGTGAAGGAATCCCTCGAGATAGCCAGAATCTCATCCGTCTCTGATAGCTGGCCCAACAGTTGACTTTCCTGAAGAAGAATGTCACGTTGGACCCCTATCATCTCATTATCGTCGTCCGTACTCCCGTCCATTTCAGTCCTGTCGCCCTGCGACTGTCCGTCATCTTGTGTCCGATTTTTAGGAATATTTGAATTTTCTATTTTGTCCCACGAGTATGCCAGTAAAGGAAAAGGACCATCTCGCGCAGTGACGGCGTGCGCGGACTAGGCTAGAATTACAACCAACCCGTGCCATGGGCGTTGGAGGGGAGCTGTTAGCTGTTAGTTTGTTTAGGCACCAACTAACCATTCAGGTCCTCAGCACTGCTGCCTACCACCTTCACCTTAAAGTGCACTACATTTATTTGGTCCGCGAGAAGCTGTAAAAGCTCTAAGATCGGAGATAATACACATGATATATACCCCCATGCGATGAGCCAGAATGCACCATTCAGTAGAGTGTGTATATCATGTGCCTTACAACCAATCCCCCCGATCCGCCACCTGGGGACGCGTCCGATAGGAGTAAATGTAGCAAAGACTCCAACGGATTGATTGGGGTAAGATAACAAGGAAAAATTTACGTTTGAAGAGAAAGTGTGCTAAATTGACCTTTTGGTCACAATGTTTTTTCTCTTTGTAAATATGTTTCTTTTTGATTGTTCATGTACAAACATGATAAAAAAAGGCATGTTATGTTGTAGAAAGTACATGATATCAGAATAAAACATAGATTACTTATATTTGTGAGAAATTGATCTGCATTCAGAGGAAAATTAAGTTTAAGAATAAAGTTTATAGTTTTTTTGTTGAACTTTTTTTATAGATTGTTTTAGAATTTTTGTATTTTCGCCTTAAGTTCATTAAATAATTATAGAACAATACATTGTAAAAGTTTTATTGGACACTCGGCAGAATGGAATGCATTTTCTAGTCCGCCACGACCGTCATCAGCACTCTTCAGCGTCCCTCAATGGTGTTCTGTGTAAACATCATCTATTTAACTTACAACTTTTCGGGAAATGGAATCCCTAACTTATTTTTCCCAATATGTTATTAAGTAAGACGAATGGTTTACGACAAAGCTTTTTACAATTATTTTGTATTCTCTTTTTTCAATTATTATTGTTCATATGCTACCAGTTTTTTAGGTAGTAAATCAGAAATGTATGATTTGTTATTGTTAAGTTACTTATTAAGTAGCAATGAACAATGTTGCTGTTATTTGATTTGTTCCTTCTGTTTGTTTTCTATTTTTAGAAATACTTAACAGTGGAGTCAAGTAACACTTTTTTACAACGTGCCTTGTGTTAATTTGTTTATAGTTTTTTTTGTTGAACTTTCTTTTTTATAGTTTTTTAGAATTTTTGCATTTTCGGCTTAAGTGCATTAAATAATTGTAGAAGAATACATGGTAAAACTTAAGCCGAAAATATAAAAATTCTAAAAAAACTGTTAAAGAATAATTTGAAATTCGTTTAAAAAAATTACTTGACGTAAAAATATTTTTGGGGGGTGAATACTATCGTGATACTTGATGTCAAAGGCCAGAAAAATCAACGGGGTGTATATATGACATCAAGATAAAATTACATATGTACCAAGTCTCGTATCCTCAATCAAATATGGTGTTTTAATATTTTTCGTAGAGTATTATTTAAATATTTCTAATAATTAAATAAATAATTGTATTTAAATTCGTGCGTTTTTACCGAAGGATTGATTAAATTAATTGTAGAATTGAACCAATAAAATTTTTAGCTGATTTTGGGCAAATATTTTGGCAATATATTTTTCTGTGTGCAAGTAACAATATTATCCACTCTCTATGCATATTATTAATAAATAAAAATAAAATTACCTTTTATTTAAAAAAGTGCAAATTAATAATATTTTTTTTATTTGTTTACGTTGCGATTGCTACTTTTATAAGTCTAACGAAACACTTCCACTTTATATTAATATACCTATGACAAATAATTATATGAGCATACCTATAAAGTAATGTTTTTTCTTTAAAAAATTTACATTTCAAATACAAATCTTTTTCAAAGTTTTTATTAGGGCTTTAAAAGTCAGATGTAAAATTTATTTCTTATGTATATTTTGTGGCAAAAATTAATTGATTTTTAAAATTTTCATAGAAAATAATTATATGTGCACGACAAAAATTTTATAAAAATTATTCATTTAAATAACGTTAATTTTCAATTTTCATAATTGTTATTAAAGAATTGTGTTACCCTAATGTATTGTTACCAGATGGCATAGATTCGACCTATTTCGTTAAAATATATATGTCAAAATTGTAGTATACTTATACAAAATCATTTTAAGCCGCTTAATATTGTCATATAGCTCAGAATCTAAATATATCTTAGCGGTCAGTATTCTCCGGAAATCCTTTATGTCATAAAGATCTGAAAATCAATACTGGTCGCTGCAACAGTATAATATTTTGGGACTCAAAAAACGCTCTTGCGGTCCGAGCTGGTAACATCGAAGTATTAGTTTACTGGGAATCTAATTTAGCATAAAATTCATCAGCTTACGGATCGTCTAGTAATTAATATAGTCCTGAGAATTAATTTGGCTAGGTCCAATATGTATATCCAACTTTTCTCTCCCGTATCGTATTGTTGAAGTTTTTAACCAAATATTTATACTAATCATAGAATTCGTGGTGTGCATTTTTGTACCACTGTATAAGTTATGTCTCAATACTCAAGGGTGGCAAGATTCATAATTTTGACATAAAATCTATTCTGTTATTTGTTGTATTTGAGCAATATTATAATATATCTTTTCTGCAGATACTATTTTCCAAACTTTTACATAAATAATGGATCATACTTTAATTATTCTAGCATGGTGCATGGTGACATGCCTTGGCTATACATTTTACTATAAAATTAAAAATTATCCTTTTTAAGACTTAAGCATCTTAAATATTCCCCAATTAATTCTAATTTCAACTTTAATTGATTAAACAATTCAAGCTGAGGACTTTATAATAGTCCGTTGAGAAAAAAAAATCAATTTGCACATGTAATTATTTTCTATTAAAATTTAGCTAATGATTTGTCTATTATAACGGTGCTACGAATAAAATATCAAGAGGAATCTAATATTTTGCAAATAGGGACAACAGATAAAAAAAATATATATATATTCCAAAGAAAACTTTATCACTCTTGGAATATATAATAAACAGAAAACAAATATTGGTCATATAATTATTTCAAATTGGTATATAACAAATCGCAATCAGAAAGATCAAGATAACAGTATTACTAAATAGTTCCTAGGGGCAACATTTTACCTATAATAGTCCTGTGATCTGATCAGCCCAAGAGGTCAACTTAGTGCTCACAACGTTACCGATAATTCTAGGGTTAATTGCAAGATATAGTAACGATTGTACCTGAACTTAATGTTTATGTTTTGATGTGTCTTAAACTTTAAACATGAATGGAAGAGAACAGCGATATTTATTAAAAGTCGAATTAACTGGAATAAATTTTATAAATATAAAATATTTCCTAGTTTTTATTATCAGGTTGTATATAAGTACGTATATTCTATTTATTTAGTAATTTACTGCAGTTTTTCCGTTTTTAGAATTTATAAAATTCACATATGATATGGGTGTCATAGATTTTTTTAAGTAAAACTATAATTTTTTTGCTTAGTTCCACAAGCAAACTGTTCTTCTTAATTACTTTTGGATAAATATTTTTAAAAAATATTGTTCATTTTTGGCATTTTCTTAAAAAATATTACTTAAAAATTTTGCAAAATTTGTTCAGAATAAAATATTTTGACAATACATATTTTTTATTTTTTTTGTTTTGAAAGGTGTTACCGATTTGTATAAAAGTTAGCAGAGCAGAATTATTTATATGTACTTAGAAGTTTATATGTACATTGTAGGTAATATTTATCCATTTTTTTCTTAATAATATTTTTATATAATAAATTTGGCACCCTCAATATTGAGATGCTTCTCTAAGCGCTTACATAAATGATAAGTTTAATACAAATCTGAAATAGTTGAAGATTAACAGAAATAATTGATTAATTCACAACCAAATTTTTATTAGCAAATTAGGTAATATTGAAATGATTTATGATCAATATTGCACAATCAGGTAAAATCAACATCTTTTGTACGTTTAATTCAACTGGTCCACTCAAGCTTACATTTGAATGCACTATATAATTTTAGATTTTCATCCAAAAAATAGGCTGTTGGTAAAAAATATAAATGAGAACAAATTTTTATCTTTGATTTAGCTTTCACCTAAAACAAATCAATTTTTCTTGAGAAATTTAAAATTTTTCCTTATGTATATAATTTTCTTTTGAACTGAAATTTATGTCTTTTACTTAATAAAAATATATTTTTTGTGATAATAATCTAAATATTTTTTACTAAAATAATCGATTATTTCTGAGAAATATAGATGTTTAAAGATTTTTGAGCATTTACCTTATAAAATTTAATTTCAGTTTCTTTTTTTTTTAATTATTACATATTGAAGGACAATACAAATTTATTTAGAGAAAGCTGTAATTAACAAATAGAATACAGTTTCATAATTCCTTATGTGTGTTTATTTCTTTGTAAATACATACTATAGTAAATTTTCTTAAAATAAATTTAAATAAATTTAAATAAATAAATAAGATACATTTTCTTAAAATATTTCAATTATGTGAAATGATTTCTATTGGGTGTGTATACTCGACGCTTGGAAGCTGTAATAGGCTGAGCTCGTTGGATTGGAGAGGATTCTTGACCATACAAGACCTTAAAATCCTAGTAAACAAAAAGAGAAAACTAATCCTTCCTACGAGGGCGGACCAATAAGTCCGTGACTTTTCTAAAAATTCTATTTTTTACTCAAAGTAAATAACGACACTAGCTGAAAATTTGACAGTAGTCTATTAACAGGTAGTACTTGATGGGAATAGTGTTTCATTTCATATAACTACGAGGGAAGTTCGAAAATTCACGGACTTATCGATGCGCCCTCAAAATCTAACAAAATGGGCTATTGATTAAAAAATGGAATATATTTATAAAATATGATATAGATGGGTGGTAGATCCTTTTATGAATACAACACTTAAGGTTTGAAACTCCTACACTCATACACATCAGATACCTTGTGTTCGTAAGAATATGCTTGAGTATCTTCCCTAAAAGTTTCAAAATAAAATTAATAAAACTTACGTAAAATCAGTCCTATGTTTAGCATTCCCAAATATGTACATATATATATTATATATTATATATTATATATTATATATTATATATTATATATTATATATTATATATTATATATTATATATTATATATTATATATTATATATTATATATTATATATTATATATTATATATTATATATTATATATTATATATATTATATATATATATACTCTAAATTATATACTGCATATTATAATTAGATGTATCTTAATGTTGAAAAAGGGTTATATTAAGTCCGCCCTCCTTTTATACTCTTTCGAAGTAAATAATGGTCTGAACTCAAATCATCCATGGAACTGTAACTCAGAGAGATTTGTATGTAAAATGTAAAAATAATATTTAGATATAATACACATTCATTCCTATAACATGTTGTAACTTATAAATTAATTTAGAAATTTAAAATATTGTTATTATATTAGAGCTAATATTATAAGAATAAAGATAAATTCATACAACTAACATTATTTTGTTTAATCTGTTAAGTAATTACATTTATAGGTAATCAATAATGTAACATGTTGAAAATTTTAACTGTATGTATGTAGGTAAACAATGTTAATGTTAAAATCGTTTAGAGAACTTAAAGCTCATTACAATAATTAAAGTTTTCATAATATTACTTATATATATATGTAACTAGTGCATTCGTGAAACCTTACTCTTTTTTCTTTTTTTTGGCTTATCTATGCTTATCAATTCTTTTCTATATTAAGATATTGGTGACGTCGCGTATTATTGTTCTTCTTCTTCTTTCAAACAAAATAATTTCTTTCGGTTTGATGATGATTTGTCTCATTTAAATCAATACAGTAGTGAGCAACAATCTAGCAAATTAAAATAAAAGATGATTAGCTGTAAATTGACTAATTACTTCATTGATTTTAAACTTTATTATAAATCAGTATGGTAGATTAACACAGATTTTAGGATGTAAAAATCTTATTCTTCCATGTAAAATGGTCGACTAGGATCCTTCAGCAAAAAAAAAAAAAAAATGTGATCGTTGAATAAAAGTTACGTCAGGGGGATTCGTAAATAATTAAATGATTTTTTTTATTGACGTCAAAGAATTAGTAGACTCCAGGCTTCACGTAACTTGAGTTATATGTTTAATGATGAAAAGCACGATGGATAATTGAAATTTGATGAATATTTGTCATATAATTTTTTATGTCTTTTGAATATGAATGTTATTATGAATATTATTATTATTATTATTGTTATTGTTATTGTTATTATTATTATTATTATTATTATTATTATTATTATTACTATTATTATTATTAGCCACAATTTACATTAAAACTGTGCAGTTTTTATGCATTTAATAAGTATTTAATTCATGCACTAAAACCCTACGAATTAGTTATCATATTAATGAAAAATTATTTTTAGAAATAGTTGCCCTATTAAATTGTATTAAATTGTGCTTAATTGTAGAAAAATTAAAAATTATTTAAATTATCGTTATATTTTAATCGATTGTTTTAGTTTTTCTTAAAAAACTTTTTAAACAAAATAATGTAACATTATATTCAATATGCATTTATTATTCCTTAATTAATTCGCTACAATGAACGTTATGCTTTGAGAATTTTAGTAAAAAAAGACAGAACGAAAGATGAGCTTAAAGTCCATAACTTGGGTTTAGATAGACATGTAATTAAAGTAATTACTTGATAATTACATCAGTTATCGATATCATACAATGTTGCTAACTAGATATCAAAATAATCCATTTCCTTTTTTATTTTAAATTAGAGTACCAAAGTAAGTGTTATTATTCAATTAATTTATATTAATTCAATAATTTAGGTAAATAAATAAATAAAGAAGGTCATTGCTTATTTAGCATCATATATTTTGAAGATCAATATATTATCCATAAAAGAATTTTTGAAGAATAAGAAACAATTTGTATTAAAAAAAATCAAAAACATTTGAGATTTATAAAATTTAATAAAGTAATTCTCACATTTAAATATCTGAGGGTTATAAGATAATTTGATAATTTATTTATTTATTATAAGTATGAAAGCCGTTAAAATTTGTGGTTTAAGACAACATATTAATTATTTCAAAGTTCTTTCATGAGACAAAAAAAATTTGTTACAATATCGTAGCTGCTCCAGCGTGGTCTGTCATGTGAAATTTTTTATTTCATCATTTTGAACCTTTATTGGTCCTATATGTATCCAACAAACCGTTTTAATATATCTTGATTTGTTTAGAATTTATTAAAGTCAGGTAAGTATGTGTTAGTCATAAATAAAATGTTCCGACAAAATGAGTTATGTGTATAACTTCACACAACTGTTTTTGGGAAAAATGAGTTTTGCAAGTTTTCTTTAAATTTTTTGTAAAAAAATTATTATTATTTTATTTTTAATAGGGTTGCCACATTTCCCAAATTTAAGTAAATCTTTATTCTTTTCTAAGCATTCATATATTTCTATTAATGAATTCAAAATAACAAAACAAACAAAAAATGTCTACTTTAACTTAATCAATATTATTTTTTTTTTTTTGGTATTTATCATATTCCTTAATAAATATTATATTTCTAATACGATTTTTATTTATTTTATATTTACATTAAATTTATGTAGACAATTTTTCTAACATTTTAAACTTATACTACTTATTTTCTATAAAATAATCTGTTGTATCTGTATACATATCTAAAAGGTGCTTCAAGTCTTCAGTATTTTGAGTTGATAAAGGCTCATAATAAATCCAACGTTTTCTCATTGATGATAGTACAGGGTCTGATGATAACAATAGGCTATTAAAAATATCCTGAATAATTGAACGTGGTTGCTTCTTGAGCATCTTCTGTAAGTTCTCCAAGTGGAAGAATATTTCGTTCAATTATAATTTCGCCATGGCACAACACTTTATGTAATGTAGGTGTCATTTCTTTCCATGGATATAGAGAAACAAGTAGTTTAGATATTTCTGTTGCATATTCTCCTAATCGAGCAGAGTTAATTTTGTGCTTACTATTAAATGCCATTAATAGTATGTAAGTCGTTTCAAGTAACTCTTTATTAATACCAGTTATTTTTGATGTAGCTACGAAATTTCCGAAAAACCTTCTTGCTGTGTTTCCATCATTTGTACTACCATCAGTCGACAGAGGTTTGTCGATGTTTAATCTCGTCTCTTCTCTGAATTCATCCTGGATTCTACTTTTCTCAGATATTCTAAGTGAGTTTAAATCCTCGTTGTTTCTGGTAGGTTTTGTTAAATTTTCTTGCACACTTCTATACTTTAAATCATATGCTATGTGCAGAAAATGCTCCATGAACCGTATTCTGGCGTGAAGTGGAGATATTCCGAAAGACAGAAATTCTTCATTGCTTTACCAACATCCGAAAATTGTGATTTCGTCTCATCACATAGTAAGCATTTCCAAAAAGAAGATGTTTCCGTAATGTTATTACTGACCTTTCCATCAATCATTGTTAGACTAAGTTGAAAGGATATGTCGAATGTGTATTGGTTTATGGTTATTGAAAGAGGTTGTAAATCATTTATTTCATCTTTAATATATTCCACTAAATTCTTTGTTGTTAGACTTCGACTCCCTTGTGTATTCGAACCAAGTCTGCAAAAATGTTTTGATCCTATAGTGGTGCTAAGCCATGTATCTTCAAATGAGTTTTTACACTATGATGAAGATTGCTTTAAGGAATATGATCGCATTCTTAATGGCACCAAAGATGCTATAAAGACGCTTTTATAATCCGTCATTTTCTTACTCCCACTAGCGTGCTTGTGTTGAGGAAGGGCTGGTAGTCCGTCACATCCCCACTTACAGATTAATACAACGTCGCTGTTATTTACTTTTTCCAACTGATCTGCAGAAGAATCTGCAACTATCCTGGTAGCTGTATTCTCAAGCAAAGATGATAGCTCTACACATGATTCATTTTCGGTAGCCGAAATAGATAGTAAAATAGTTTGCTTTTTTTCTTGAATATCCTTGTATGATGGTAGAATTGAGTGTGCCTTTTCAAGCAGAGCTTTTCTGAAAATTTGATATTTGTTTCGGCTGAGGTCCAGTTCAAGCATTAAAGCAATTGCTTCTTCCTCTTTAAAATTGGATTGTGATGTTGGAGTAGGTACACTTTCGGCAATCCGTTTAAGACGTTTTCGTGATGCAGCTGGCAGTATTTCAGCAATGTTACTTGCACTCTTAGGTTGCTTCTCCTTTTTTAACATTTCTTTTAATGTATTAGGACCTTCTTCATTCGAAATTATAGAAAGCTTAAGGGCCAGTCTTTTCTTCTTAGATCTTGTACTTAAATCATCATATGTCTTGCAGGATGCTCCAGTTGATATTTTGCACGCCGATTTTCTATATCAGTATCCATTCAATCGGAATGTTTAATTTTTAATCTGTTAGTACGCTGATTCAAGGACTTCATTTTTACGTCATACAACTTTAAAAAGCTCTCTATCTTAGATTTACCAATGACGTAGACTTTTGCATGATATGCAGTTTTTATGAATTCCACTATAGCTTCTAAACGACTAAGATAATTTTTAGATAAACTCCACAGAACACAACACAATTGTTCATGTTTCAATGTAATCACCATGGTAATCAACTTCGTTATGATGTTGATAAGGATTAGCTGCGCAGTTATATATATCTATTAGATACATCGCACAGGTATATATATTCTGTGAATTTTCATTAGGTAAAATATCTGAAAGAGTCAATTTGGGAGAGTACCTATACCGAATTCATTGATATTATATGTTGCTGTTAGGTATCACCGGAAAGGATATTACCTGTGCATTATCACCAGCTCACAAAAATATAGATTTTGAACCATCAGTAATAGATAAATGCTGCAGCTAGGTATCACCGGAAAAGATACCTGTACATTGCCACTAGATCATAAATATATAAATTTTTAACCATCACCAATTGATAAATAGATTTGTTAAATTTAGGTAAACACCCTAAATGTAAACTAATAAAATACTTATTTATTAAGTTAAAATAGACATTTTTTGTTTGTTTTGTTATTTTAAATTTATTAATAGAAATATATGAATGCTTAGAAAGGGATAAATATTTTCTTAAATTTGGGAAATGTGGCAACGCTATTAAAAATAAAAAATATTTATTAATTATTTTTATAAAAATATTTTGTGTATAGATATTATTAAAAGTATACAGAAATATTCATAATTTTCTAAGTAATTATTCACGCAAAGCTAAAGGCAAAAGTTGCAAGTTTGTAAAAATATAGGCATATATACAATAAATTGGAAATATAAAATTTTAAAGGCGCATATTTCTGAAATGAGGCATAATATTGTCTTGAATCTTTTTGCAAAAGATCGAAAATTATATATGCTAAAGGATAAGCTTAATTTGGAATACATACTTTTAAAATTTCTTTCGCTATTTAGAAATAAACCAAACAAAAGGCCCAATTAGGGGTTTTTGGAGAAAATACAAATTTTTAATTGTAATAACATTTTTTTTTATAAAGATATCCTAACGAAATTTGCATTAAATGTGGATCTTATTAATATAAATAAAAGCGCGTTAACCAAATTTCAATCAGGGGTAGGGTTTTCCTGAATTTTAGAGTCATCTCTGTGAAGTTGTCATCTCTGTGAAGTTGCCTTTCAGAAAAGTGCAAAATTATTATATGTTGCTAAAGAAAATTTTATTTCAGATAAAAAGGACTGTAGATACTTTTTCGGCTAAAAAAAACACAAAAAGTCGTCTTTTTTGCAATTTTCAAATTCAAAATCGTTTATTTTTGGACTCGGTAAAGATATCGACTTCAATTTTTTTTATTCAATAGATAATTTTGTTCTTTAACTACATAAGAAAAAGACTAATAAAATCGGTCGGAAATACTAGGATATATATGAAAAAAACTGGACCAAGAACATACAAATTATGGTGTTTAAAAATTCAAACGCAAATGACTTGAAAACTATAAGAGATAAATAGGACACGTACGCATGTTTTTTATAGGTCTTATCAGGGCCTACAATAATATATAAAAATAGTTGAAATAGGATGAGAAACAAAAATTTGGCAAGTGATTAAAAATTTTTATGTCAGAGGTACCTAAATTTGAGCCCCCTTAGCTCCGCCCCTGGGGGGTTTGTTGTGGCCCCCTTCCAAAATTAACATTATAGACCCCTCTTCTAAACCAGTACCAAATTTAATAAAAATCCAACCAGCCGATCAGATTTATTTCCAAAAAAATTCGATTCTGCCCCACTGTGCTTTGTATGAAGCAAAACGAAAACTAGAGGAATCAAAATTCAACAGTTAACATTCTTAAATAAATATATGCATAAAGATTTCTATGCATTATATGAAAATTTAAATCACTAACTTATTCATTTTTAATTATTGTTTATAACTTAAAAAACTTATTAAATTATTTAATTTTTACATTATAATCTTTCTAATTTATATATTAGTACCTTCTATAAAAAGAATATAAAAATAATTTTATCAGAATAAATAAACCATATAACAATCGACATTTATGCAAAAATTTACATTACAACTGGTTATCCTTGTAATATTCTTAACTTATACTGCTGGTATATTTATTAATATTGAGGACATCATTAGAGAAAACGTAGCAGTTGGAAGAAAAAATTTATTTATTCTTAAGAGTTCATATCTACATTGAATATTTTTTGGAAACTTTATCAAAATTTCAATGCTAAACTTTACGAACCAAAACAGTTAGTGTTAAAAATATTGTAAATCAAAAAATAATTTTATTAAAAATGTTTCAGCGAAACAAGTTATTTGTAGTTTTTTTTAATTTTATTGTTGCTCTGTTGTATTTAATCATCCCGATACATAATATCTGCAGTAATTGTACTTAGGTTCCAACTAATCATATAAGTTTCAAAGAAATTTAACGAATTACAAAATAAAACAGTTTTTTTTACTCTCCTGATAACCTAATAAAACACTAAACTGAATTTGTCGGAATTTGTGATGATGAGATCCCATGTCTGGTTCTCTATCATCAACGATATATACCTCAAACTGTATAGAATCACTTCATCTTTAAAATGCTACTGTTCTTTAAATTTAAATTCACTTATGCGCTCAAAATTTTTCATCAAAAAACTGCGAAATTTATAAAATCGTTAATTTTTTGTTGTCGCATAACTTTTCATTAGATGGTAGTATGGTAACTAGTTAAACCTCTTATGAATTTCCCAAATCTTGTCTCCCGACTGGTTAATTGTTTTAGATGTAAATTGTGAGTCCAAAACTAAAATGAATAAAAAAATCTTCGAAAGTTTCAACTCAGTTTTTTTTATATTTTTTTGCTTTAAGTGGCTGTAGTTCCGTGATATTTTATGTGAATAGATTTATTTGTTTCATATTTTTAAAACAAACTTTAGAAATACAAGACACATATAGTTGTTTTCAAAGAGTTTCAATTTTTTTTTTTTTTTTTTTTTTTTTTTTGAAATTGCTCGTATGCATTACAAAAGAAACAATTTAAGTAAATAAAAAAAGAATATATATATATAAATTAATGTCGTATATAGGGAAATCCAAGCAAAGCACTCATGACAAACTGTTGGCGAATTATGTTACCTTTAAAGGAATAAAAGAAAATTAATCATAGTTTTTGTAAATGAATTATATATAGATTACCTTTTTCGTTTAAAAGCAATGTATTGGACTTTTTTAAATATCCAAATACTTGTTTGATTGACGGAGTATTTTTTTAAATAAATTTAAATTGTGAGTAAAGTCCAAGTAAAAGTTATATAATATGTACTTACTTTTATGAAGTATCCTTTGTTGATTGGTTAAAAAATATTATTTTAATAAATTATAAAAGTCACTAGTTATCAGAAACAATTTTCTTCTCATATTTAATATTACAGCCAACCTGGGCATAAGTTAAGTTATTACAGAAGTTCATAATTTTACAAAAGTGTAGCATTTGCTAAAGGAATATTATTTTGAAAAATATTAAAAACATTTGATAAAAAAAACATCATAACATATACTAACAATTTTACTTTCTAATAACTCAATCCAATTGATATTTTTTAATAAGCATATTTAATGTATTAATGTCACATTTATAATAATTATAACGTATATCATTATTGCTATAATTAGATAGATATTCATAGAATTCAATTCTAATGGAAAATGGTGAGAAGTAGATGGTAATACTGGAAAAGCACATAATTTTAAGGTAAACCTCAAATCAGAACTAAGAAATATATATATATATATATATATATATATATATATATATATATTATATACTTATACCACTAACTGATTTTTCATTTTGATTTTTATTAAAAAAAAATCTTATATGATTTTTTATTTTTATATGATAAAATAAAATAACATTCAAAACATATTTTTATCAAACATCTGTCATCTCCGGCTCAAGATAAAAACATCGTGTTCATTTTTGCTGGAAAAATTAATTGAATTTTTAAAAAGTGTAAAAAAACTACTTAAATTTAATTTAAAAATGAAGAAAGCATTTAGACGGTCCCAGCACTGTGCCGACAGGTTTTAATTTCTATCTGAAGACGAAGAAGAATCATTTGCTCTCAAAGAAAAAATTTCACCAATAATTGTGGACTCTACGCACAGTTTTTCAAATGTGATCAGATTAATTGGGGATAAATATACTTATAAACGAATGTATATTGGTACGAAAATTGTATCAAAATTATTATCGCTGTATAATGAAACTTTGAGTGTTCTCAAAGACAAACAAATCCAGTATTATACGCATGAGTGCAAAAACTTATAAGTTGGTCTTATTTAGCCTGCCAAAATTTGACACAAAGATAATTGGCGAAGAATTTGTTAGCTCGCTCAATATAAACCCGGTAAGCATTAAGGAACTAGTAACAAAGAGATCCAGCGTAGGTGACGCAATCTATCTTATCGAGTTTGATCGTCAATATGTTTCAAAAAGAGAGGTTATGAAAATAAGATATTTTTGTAATATTTCGGTGTATCGGAGAAAACTTTTAAAGGGCAGCAAAGGTCCCACACAATGCTCCAAATGTGCTATGTATGGACATGGTGCTAAAAATTGTAACAGTATCGTAGTGTGTTCAGCCTGCGCCGGAAATCACGATTATACACTTTGCACACTTAACAAAATTATTTGTGATGGTAGTGTGATTTATAAGTGCTAGAACTGCATAAAAAATAACTTAAAGAATGTTAACCATAGAGCTGATGACCCAAAGTTCCCAAGTCGTCAAGAATACATAGAGATCCGATATCGGGTAACAACTAGAGCAGAAGATCTGTTTTTTATTTTAACCAAGACGATCATGATTTTCCTGAATCGCCAATACAACTACCCCAAAATTATGCACGTAATTCCCGCCCTCATTGTAATTTGTATTCTGATGAAAGCTACGAAAGGAATAATAACGATGACATTTCAAACGAAAAACTTATGCAAATATTTTTTGATGCTGTCGACGCTTTGCAGAGATGTCAGAACAAGTACGACAAGCTACGAGTTTTGGGTATGATGCTTCAACATGCCATATAATTCATCTTGTATTCACAATGTTCATGTTATGCACTGAAATGCCCTAGGCATAACAGCAGCAGCTGCCCAGCTGGAATATGTTTTGCTGAAAAGGAAAGTCGATATTCTCGATTTAAATGAGACTTTTTTGAAATCGTACCACAAATTTCAACTTGGTGGTGTGTTAAGGAATTCGGCCGGGAAAGAGCTCTACAGTCACTGCCTTCAATCCAGTTTCTACATATACTACCCAAATGAATACACTCGCTTTGGACAAAATATCAACCCCGTTCAACCGTCTACAGTAGACATTCTCTTATCTAACCCGTGCCTCCATTTTTCAAACCTTGAAACACACCTAAATGTTTTACAGTCGGACCATGTACCTATATCTTGCGTCATTTCTGGGCAAGTTCAAAATATAACATATTCAGTTCCCTTGTATTAGGTGTATGAACATTGACCAACCTGTTACTAATTCGGGTAGTCTAGATTTTTGTTTAAATAAATTAATATCTATATTTAAAGAAGCGTTTAATAAAATACCTGTCGATCATAAAATTCTTGGCAACAAGAAATCTCTGATATTAGTAAAATGTTAATTAGTCAGAGAAATAATTACAAACGTAAATTTCAAAGGTGTAGCGATTTTAATTATAAAAATCAATTGAAAAGTATTCTGAAGCTATTAGATAAACTTATTTATTTCCACCTTAATAAAGACCGAAATTAATCATGGTTAAAATTTATTTTAAATTTGCCTCGGGTTCTAAAAAATTTTGGAAAGTAAAAAAAGTCCACAAAGAAAACAAAATGCCTTTTACTGATCTTCGTGTAAACGGTGAAGTTTTAAAAACTGGCAACGAAAAGGCTAATTCAATAGCAAATGTATTTGGTAATTCTCACACCATTACTTTAAATAATTAGTCACAGCTGTCTCAAGATTCATTCGTAATCTTAACGATACAATTCTTCATAGATCTAACGTAGAGCTTACCAATTTAGATGAAATTAAATCGTTTGTACTTTTATTGAAAAACAATGTAAACTTTTCAACTCTTGTCTAATTGAGGGCTATATTCCAACGATTTTTAAGAAGGCAAAATTATCCTAATTCCTAAGCCAGGAAAGGATATTAAATTACCGCCTAGCTATAGACTAGTCACCATCCTAAGCCTATTGGATAAAGTATTTGAAAAAATAATTAATAAGAGAATTTTAAACTTTTCCAACCAAAATAATATTATTAACCCTCAACAGTTTGGATTCCGTAAGGAGCACTCTACAGTACAACAACTAAAAAGATCGTTAATTTTATTGAATCAAACAAAAGAAATCGTAAGAGCACTGGAGTTATTTTTCTTGACATTGAAAAAGCCTTCGATTCAGTAAGGCATGAAGTTTTGCTTTTTAAACTAAATTCCTTCAATTATCCAACGTACCTGCAAAAAATAATAACGATTTTTTTAAATCATAGCTCATTTGTTGTATCTATAGATAACACGCTATCTAGTGATAGGCAAATCCCTGAGAGTCTGCCGCAAGGATCGGTATTATCACCTACTCTTATTCAATATATATTTCCAATTTTACTGTTCGCTCGAATCAAGAAGTAGCTTTTTACGCTGACGGCAGTGCTTTTATTTCCTGCGGTAAGGTGTCCAACGCAATAATCAAAAAAATGGAAGATAGTTTAAAATCTACCTATAAATACATTGATAAATGGAAGATAACAGTTAATATCAGTAAAACATAAGCTATTATATTTCCATATTATTGATCACAGAAACGTATTCCTACAAAACATTTATATCCTAGGGTAGTTTTTATTCCTCTGCATAATAGTATCAAATATCAATGAATTATCTTAGTTAAAAAACTATCATTTAAGCAACTCATACAGTATATTTGTGATAAAGCAATGAAATGCTGCCGTGCACTTTACGCCTTACTTAACAGAAGATCTAAACTTAATTTAAAAAACAAGATCCATATTTACAAAATGTGTATTCGACCAATTATGACCTACCGATGCCAAATCTGGTTTAATAAAGCAGCTAAAACTGACGCAAGAAAATTACAGATAATATAAAATAAAAATCTGAATATAATTCATAACCTACACCCTAGATATTTTACTGATCTACTGCATAGAAATTCATTTGCAAGGGAATTAACTCTGTCATTTAATGAAAAATGCAGAACATCTACATATGAAATAATAAGAAATTTGCTAAACAATCACTAAGACTCTGTTTTACTGAAAGAGTAATAATTGATGGATGTTTTTAAAATTTCTTATAACGTTTAAGTATATACAGGGTTTTCTTTTTTTTACAACTTTTCCTTAATACTGTGATATTAGTAGTTTCCTTATTTAATTATTTAGATGTTAATTGTTGTAATATTTTTAAGTACATTCTCATAACAATGTAATTAATTATTTTATAAAAGTTTCAATAAAGTCAAGACAAAAAAAAAACATATTTTTATTTTTCAATCAACAAATAAAATTCAACAATGTAGAGTGCCGAATCTTTTATACACTTCACTACTTTACAAATAATTAAAATAAACTAATGGCTTATAATATACATATATATATATATATATATATATATATATATATATATATATATATCAACTATATGTGTCTTGTATTTCTAAAGTTTATTTTAAAAATATGAAACAAATAAATCTATTCACATAAAATATCACGGAACTACAGCCACTTAAAGCAAAAAAATATAAAAAAAACTAAGTTGAAACTTTCGAAGATTTTTTTATTCATTTAAGTTTTGGACTCACAACTTACATCTGAAACAATTAACAAGTCAGGAGACAAGATTTGGGAAATTCATAAGAGGTTACCATACTACCATCTAATGAAAAGTTATGCGGCAACAAAAAATTAACGATTTTTTAAATTTCGCAGTTTTTTGATAAAAAATTTTGAACGCATAAGTGAATTTAAATTTAAAGAACAGTAGCATTTTAAAGATGAAGTGATTGTATACAGTTTGAGGTATATCTCGTTGATGTTAGAAAACCAGGCATGGGATCTCATCATCACAAATTCCGACAAATTCAGTTACGTGTTTTTATTAGGTTATCAGGAGAGCAAAAAAAAACTGTTTTATTTTGTAATTCGGCAAATTTCTTTGAAACTTATACGATTAGTTGGAATCTAAGTACAATTACTACAAATATACGTACTGGGATGATTAAATACAAGAGAGCAACAATAAAATTAAGAAAATACTACAAATAACTCGTTTCGCTGAAACATTTTTAATAAAATTATTTTTTGATTTAAAATATTTTTAACACTAACTGTTTTGGTTCGTAAAACTTTGCATTGAAATTTTGATAAACTTTCCAAGAAATATTCAATGTAGATATGAATTCTGAAGAATAAATAAATTTTTTCTTCCAACTGCTACGTTTTCTCTAATGATGTCCTCAATATTAATAAATACACCAGCAGTATAAGTTAAGAATATTACAAGGATAACCAGTTGTAATGTAAATTTTTGCATAAAAGTCGATTGTTATATGGTTTATTTATTCTGATAAAATTATTTTTATATTCTTTTTATAGAAGGTACTTTGAGGAGTTTTTTTATTTCTTTTTTGTGGTAATAGCCTCCAGTTGTCTGGGGATTTATTACTACATTTGTTTATTATTACATTTTCTTTCTTTTCTTTCTCTAGAACTTTTACCAGGGGTTATTGAATTGAAATTTTTCATTTTTTATTGTAGTTATATTAAATTTTGGTTCATGACTTGAAAATTAATGAGTGACCAACTTGAAATAGGAAGGAGGACTATGTAAACATTATATAATTTTTAGGAATTTTTAGAACACATAGTGTTTGTCATTCCGTGTTTAACATATTGAAGAAATAATCTAAGACCGCATATATATATATATATATATTATATATATTCTAGGTCCTCGTACTGTTCTGAGTCGACCTAACTATGTCCGTCCGTCTGTGTGTCTGTTGAATGAAGGATTGGGCTTGGAACGGAACACATAGGAGGACAAAATTTCGCTAAAATAATTATCTTATATAAGGTTAGATTGTCATTGAAAATGAGCAAAATCGGTTCATAAATGAAAAAGTTATGGGCCAAATACTGAAAACACAGAATATCCGTTGTAACTCCATTTCATACATTTCCGTTTATGTCTCTTGCAAAAAAATGTGTACGCCAACGAAATTTAGTACAAAAAGTTTAAGGATCGATAGAAACTCGATGGTGAAGTGAGTGTGATCCGCTCGCTTCACCGTCCAACTCCCATATGAGGTGAAATTTTAAATTAGTGTGGAACAAAAAGTTGCTGATGGTGAGTATATAGATTCGGTCAAGCCGAATATAACATTCTTACTTGTTTTTACTTTTGTGTAATTTGTAAATACATTATTTTCAATAATTTGTGAATAATAATAAAAAAAATTATGCATAGATAAGATGAGAAATATATCTCCTTTTATTTGCGGCAAATTTACCTTTAATATCAAATAACATAAATATGAATTTTGCATTTTCTTGTAACAGTGCTAAACTATTATATGAAGAAAATCTTATAGTTTTGTTGCCCTTATTTCCTGCAAAATATTATTCAAATGACAACTTTAAATAATTTTTTTCAGACTTTTGTAATATTGCGAAATAAAATAAAAATAGGGCTTATATTTTAAAACTGACGCTAATACCGTGAAATTTACTAAGATATTCTTAAAAAAAGTATCGATTTAAAAAATGATGTAAAAAAGTGTTAAAAAGCATTAAAATGTTAAATCTAGCACTGAAAGTGCTAATGGCATCACTGTATCAGTATTATTTAAAGGCAATTTTAATTTGAGTTTGCTTCAACATATGATGCAACATCGTCAATTTTACAAATAGCGATTCAGCACGAAAACCAAAAAGAAAAAAGATACCATTGTATCAATCTTCGTAATTGATATTTGGAATTCGTAAAAAAATTTCAAATAATTTTTATTTAAGAATAATAAAATTAAAATCAAAAATAAAAGTTTATTGCACAAAGCTACTCAGGATTTTTTTTTTTTGAATACACCTCATTTTGGAGGAGCACAAAGTTGGTCATCTGGGGTATGAATTTTTTTTTAAATCGCCAAAATTTAATATATGATCTGATTGAAAAACCGATTTATACATAGATAGTCCTTATAATTCTCTACAAAAAATACGTTTACATGTATGGGATATTTCTTTTACTTTAACAGATATTTAGACTAAAGTAAAATTTTGACCCATTTTTCGGCATGTTTTTGTTTTTCAACTTGGCGGGCCCAATTTGTGCCGTAAAATTTTCTTTAAAGCATTCTCTGGATTTTGTTTTTAAAAATTAGAAACATATTTTAAGAATAATGGTTTATTGTCAATCATCTGGTATAAAATAGTGGACATAAAATATCTATTTGGTACATTTATAGACTATAGAAAAGTTGGTATATTTTGTGCACTAGATTTCAACGGTTGAGTCTAGGTAAATGTCATAACTAATAATCAATAAAATTCTGATACTACTATTTGCTACCCTTTTTACCACAGCATTTCTAGTAACTACTTAAATTGAGGATTTTTTAAATATTTTTAAAGTTCAACATATTTAAAATATGGATGATGTAATATCAATGATAATGTAATTTGCATAGGATCGGCCAAAAAATATATTTGAAGTATTTTAATATGCGGAATATTGATTTTGGAGTGGATTCTGGGAAATTTGAAGCAATTTTTAATAAAAAGTTCATAAAATAAATTTTTAATACGTGTAATTAACTTTTACTTAAATTCTGGACGTCGCAACAATACAAATTATTTCGATTGGATGCGCTATATCTCTTCTTCTACTTAACCTATTTTTAGAAAAATTACTTCATTGGAAAGTTTATAACTATAACCTACGTTAAAACTAGTCAAATTATTTTAATATTTTTCATTAATTAATTTTTCATTAATTTCATTAATTTAACATAAATATTCTTTGTTCATATGTAACCGTCCATCCAATTTCGGTATTCGGTATTCGCAAAAAATTGATTTTTAAATAAAACATAATATTTTTTATCCGTATTCCAAATCTAAATTATCTACACTAAGAAATAGCGGAGTTAATGATTTTTGGGAGGAATTTACCACCCTGCAGCGGTACAGAATCGAAGATTTCTGGAAATAAATCTGTAACTTCTAATTGGCTGGTTAGATTTACACAAGAATTTCATATAGGAGTGTACAATTTTAAATTTGAAAGGGGCCCCTACTGCCCTCTCAGGAGCGGAGCTATTGGGGCTCAAAATTGGTTACCTCCACTTGCCAAATTTTGTTTTTCTTGTAGAATTTCAAATATGTTTACATCTTCTTAAAGCTCTAAATAAGGCCTATGAAAAACATGCTTATTTATCCCTTTTAAATTTCAATTTATTTGTATTTGAAATTTCAATTATCTTAATTTTGAAATAATTTTGAAACTTTTTTTCCAGTTATTTAAATAACAAAATTATCTATCGAATTAAAACTATCTTTTCCAAAAATAAACAATTTTGTACAAAAAAAAAAAAAAAAATATATATATAATTTTTTGTTTTTTTGTACTTGAAAAGTGTTTTCATTCTTTTTTCTCTGAAACAAAAATTTTTTTAAGAACATATAATAATTTTATACTTTTCTAAAAGCTTTTCACTGCTTAACATATAGGTTATGTTCTAAAATCTAAAATGTGATTCAGTTTCTGAAACTCCGATGTTTTCTAAAAAGTTTGTAGACATGAGTCACGTGACTTACAACAAATATGAATTTTATGGGCAAAACTCAAAAAATCCCATTTTCGATACTTTTTACAATTTTTTGGAATTGTGGGATTCATTCTACAAAAATTTCAAACTTTTTACACCTTATCATTTTAAATGGTAAAGTCTATAATCACCTAACATTTCGTTACGATATCTTAACTAACAAAGATTTTATTACAGGTAAAATATTTATAGTTTATCCAAAAATCGAATTTGGAATTACGAAAATCGGAAAAACTATGAACTCCATTTTTTTTTCGAGTAAAATCTCTTGTCTAGCTGACGAAATTCTTAATTTTAACCAGAAATATTGAAGTCACACCTTTTATAGAACCAAAACTATGCTATTTTAAATTTAATATATCACATAAATCCAACGAGCCAATTAAAAGTTACATATTTATTTCTAAAAAATTTAGATTCTGTCCCACTGGGGAGTCTTAGCCTGGTTTAGAGGATATGATAATGATGGCTTGGATGAAGTTTGTGACATATGTATAGATTTAGCTATCAAACCATTAAGTGTATATAGATAAACAATGACCTTATGAAAACAAAAGAAAAAAAAAATAAATAAATAAATATAATAATTACTAAATTTTAGATTATAATAAATAAATTTTAGAAACATATTATTTTTGAAAGACTACTTCGGAAGAGTAGTTTAAGCTTTTCTTGTAAATTAAGTGATCTTAATAAATGTAGACAAATTTTTGAAGTTTTAAGCAATTACTACACGCAGAGAAAAAAATATAGTTGAGCGTTGTAACGGCAAACATATTATGTTTAGAATTTTTTATATGGTCACTGGAATAATTTGTATAATTTTTTTTATTAATATATTTTACTGATAACAATAATATTTTAATTCTAAACCCGCTAACCATAACATAAGTTATTCTTGTGACAATAAAAAACGTTTAATTTAAATAACAGTATCTTCGAGTAAAATGAATACCTTAGTATACGGGTTTCCGCGGACCCCTAGGGGCCTGTAGTAAAATTTTAGGAGGTCCGCAAAGAGGTCAAAAATGGAGAATAAATTCGTTTGTTTTTTCATCGGAATAAGAGCGGGAATAAGAAATCAAAGCCGATATCTCAATTGGTTTTTTAGTCTTGTGTATAGTGTCTAGTACTCGTGCGTGTTTCCCGAGGAATAGAATCCTGATTAAGAAGCAGTGTTGCCAATTTAGCCTTTTTAAGGCTAAATCTAACCTTTGATTTGCTTTTAGACTCAATATTTGCGTTTTAACTTCTATCTTTTTTAGCCTTTTTGATTTTTAAAATTGCCTTAAAAAGATTTTTACCTTTAGTATTTCAACAAGAACATAATTTCCCATTTACTATTTCTAATTTTATTTTCACAAAATCATCCATTTAAGCATTTTTGTGATTTTATTCGCACAAAATCAAAATTATTTATATTTAATAAAAAATTTCGCCTGCAGTGCTTCATTCTCTAAATAAAAGTACCTTTTAACTAATTTTGTGGAGATACTAAATTAATCATTACAATTATTTTTAATATACTTCTTCAACAATAGAAACTATCTATGAAAATAATTTAAAAAACATTAGATAAATTTTTATATGAAATATAACCCTAATTTGTTGGGAATTTTTTGACGATTTTTCATTGAGTCATTTTGCTGGGTGTTATTTATAAATTTGTTACAATTTCTTTAGAAAAATTTTATAAACTAATAAGAATGAGAAAAACTAAGTTTCTAAATTAAAATAAAAATTAACTCTTTTCTTTCCTTATTTTTTTTTTGGAGTATTTAGACTTTTTTGACCTTTTTTAAAGTTCAATTTAGCCTCTCTTTTCTCATCTCCTGGCAACACTGTTGAAAAGTTTTACTTTATTATTATTTTGTTTTTAAGATAAGTGATACGGTGCTTTAGTTGAAGCAACTTATCGAGTGTGATTTACAGGATTTAAAAGTGACGATTTCGATGAGCGAAAAAAGATTGAAAATTATAAATTAAAAGCTTTACTCGATCATGAGTCATGCCGAATACAAGAGATGCTCACATAATAATTGGAATTAGATCAAGCAACAATTTCTCGATTTTAATGATAATAGAAAGCTTGGCCAAAGAGGAAAATTGTCACCATGACAATTTTTGAACAAAAAAGGGCTAGAACATGCGACCAGACACGAGTCCATTACTTTTCCTCGTGACCATTCTCGACCTAATGTTACGAGTTAAAAAGTGGTTGGCAGTGATAGAAAAAAAAAAACTGAAGCAGATTTTTGTTTAGCACGAAAAATTTCACTTAGTCCACCTATTTTCATTTAAAGGAGGATTTTTGCTGACCCACTTTTTTTATTTCATTTATTTATTTTTTTTTTTTTTTTGTTGCATTTTTGCTTTAAGTATTCTTTATTATGTTCTGTTTGTGTATTTGCTTTTTCTCTTTGAAAGAGAAGCAAACAATTTTTTGGATTTTATCCTGATTTTTCTTGCTCTTGTTCTTTCTTTCTTATATGTTTTCCTTCTTGTGTATGTTTGTGTTTGTTTTCTGTTTTTTCTAAGTTATTTTATTAATATTTTATTTGTGCTCAAGTGGCCTCTTTTATTTTAACTATTACTTCTTCGTAGCAGTTGTCGTTATTGTTGTTGCTGTTGTTGCTTCCATTATACAGTAAGTATTATGGGAAGAGAATTTTTATTGCTATTGTAAGTTTGTGAGTTTGAATGTAAATAGTTTTCGCCCAAGGCTTATTTTTTGCTACAAAAAACTTTTCAGTTATCAGTATTTTCTATTCCCTTTCCGTTTCACTCTGCTTCCCCTTGTAATTGTGATGGTTACTGTTGTTATGGTCGGGGATATTGTTTTATATATATTTCCTTGCTGTCTTAGTTCCGTTTTGGTTTTAGAATTGTTTAAGGAACACAGATTGGTTGGTTTATTGATTTAATGATGTGTTTGTAGGTTTTTAGTTATTTGATGATTTGCTTATTTAAATTCATTATTCTCAGCCCATAAAAGTAAAAACTTTTTTTACATTTACAACTTATTTGGTTTTTGTAGTAAAATAAATTGGTAATTGTATCCATTAAAATGAACAAAACCAGACACTATTTAAAGGTTTGATTATATTATTCAAAATAAAAATTATATTTGTTTTAACGCAAACAAATTATTAGGTATAATAGAATGTATTAATTTTTAATAAACCACACTGAACCAAAACTCATACACTCAACAAATAAATTGAGTAATCCGTACATAAATCATCCGCAGCTGTATCGATTTCCTTAAACCAAGTACGAAATGTTTAATCTAAAAATGGGGAAAAATTACTAATTTTGTCTCTATTTAATTAAAAAGTGTGAATAAATATGATTAGTTTAATAACAATGTGCGACAAATGGTAGGGGTCAGTGATCGAGAAGGGTTCAAACTACCGGGGAAAGTTATATCGGTAAAAAAGAAGTTATACGTGTCCCGGCGTTTCGCTGGGTCACGTCTAGGAATCGAGATATATCGATTTGAAGTTGGTAACTATCATATAGGGGAAATTGTGACCTTTGGTGGTCTTTTTTTGGACATAACTCGAGAACCACCAGTCCGATTTTGCTGAAACAAATTTAAAAAAATTAGGAATTACAATTCCTTTAATCTTTTCATACAACGTTTCGATACATAAGCAACAGTTTCGCAGTTATAAATAAATGTATGAAGAAAAAAACTATTTTTTGCCTAAAAAATTGATTTTTTTTTATTTTTAATTCATAACAAATTCAAAACGGTAAAAAAGTGTCAAGTCCTATTACTTTCACGTAAAGTCACATAACCTTTAAACAAAATGAGACATAGATCATGAAAATCGATGGACGCGTTTCGCTTTTATTCACAACTAAGTGAAGGTATGAATTTCAAATTTTGCTCGAGATATGCTCAAAATTCCTTGGAAAAAACATTTATGACCTTTTTTATGATTATCAGAATTAAAAAAAAGTAATAAACAAAAGGTTATTTGATTTTTATGGTAGCGGTAACAAACTAAAAAACGGTCATAAATGTGCGTGGACAATTAAAAGGAAAAAAGGAAAGTGCACTTTTTTAATTATTTGGGTTTTTTCCGTTGGCTACCTGCATGATTTTTTTACACAAATTGCACCCACATTTATGAGTTGTCATGTTTTAGAACGTTTCGAAAAATTTAAAATGCACACGAATCAGGTTTATAGCCACCCTTAAAAGATGCGCGAATTCATAAGTACCTCTCAGTAAAATATTGAAACTTACTTAGTATTTATAGGTGTTCACTGATCGATTTTTGTCATTCAACAAGTGTCTCCGAACGCGTAAAGTACGGTTTTTTTAAAGTGACGAAAAAGTAATAAAAGTATAAAACCGAAATGAGTGCAAATTGTCCAGAAAATATCAATTTATTTTGTTACGTTTGTGGCAAAAGCGCTTTTTCAACAAATGCTGCATTACTCACTGAGCAAGAGGAGCGCGCTTTTAAACTTTATTTTGATTGCGAAATAATTCGCAGCGTTTCATGGGTCCCAGACAAAATTTGTAAAACGTGCTACAATGGTCTTAAGATGTGGATCCAAGGGAAACGCAGTTCACTTCGTTTTGGTGTACCAATGATTTGGACTGATCCAGGAGAGCATAATTCCGACAACTGTTACGCTTGCGCAAACAAAATATGTGGAGTAAATCGTAAAGGCCTTAAACGAAGAGTTTACATATCTGTTAAAAGTGCACAAATACCTCTACCGCATTCGGATGAAATACCAATTCCACCGCTTCCAAGTCCTGACAGAGAAACTTCTTTTTCTATTGAAACAATGGATCAATCGGATTTCACCTATAAACCAACACCAGAAGCCGGCCCATAGAACAAAATAATTCCAATATCACAAGCAAGAATGGACAAGATTGTTGCAGAATTAAACCTTTCTCAACGTGAAGCTTTTGAAAGAATTGAACAATTTGGAGCCTAATGTCAAAGTCACCGGATATCGAAGACGACAATTGCTATTCCAACGGTACTACACACTCAACGAAGGGAACACATTTGTTTACTGCCACGATATAAAGGGAGGCGGTGGCCATTAATTATGTCGCAGCTGATTGGCGAATGTTCATCGATTCTTCGAAATCAAGCCTGAAAGTCGTTTTGCTACATAAATATAATAAAAAACCAAGTATTCCGATTGGCTACAGCACAGACATGAGCAAAACATAGGATTACATTAAAATAATTTTGGATAAAGTTTGTTACACTGATCACATGTGGCGGATCAGTTGTGATCTGAAAGTCGTGGCGATGTTAAGAGGTCTCCAAGGAGGCTATACGAAAAACATGTGTTTCTTGTGTCTTTGGGATACCCGATTTAAAGGAAACCAATACTAAACGCATGAGTGGCTTACTTGAGATCCAACAGAGAAAGGACACAACTGCGTAAATGATCCATTGGTGCCAATGGAGAACGTCCTCATGCCCCCTCTCCATATCAAACTGGGAATCGTAAAAAATTTCATCAAGACCATTGTGAAGCAACCGAAAATTCTTGATTGTTTGGAAAATATTTTCCCACGAATCAGCGAAGCAAAATTGAAGGAAGGTGTTCTGAATGGGCCGGATATACGAAAGCTCATGAAATCAAAGGAATTTAAAGGTGCTTTAGACGGTAATGATTACTTTGCGTGGAGGGCAGTGAAGAAAGTCATACGATATTTTTTGGGAAGTACGCGAGCACACAATTACCCCGCTCTTGTGACCAAGATGTTGCACTACTTCCAGAAAATTGGAGTGAATATGTCCCTCAAAATTCACTTCTTGCATCACCATCTCGAATACTTCAACAAGCAGCTAGCCTCAGAGTCGGATAAACATGGCGAGCGCTTCCATCAAGTGGCAATGCCAATTGAAACGCGACATAAAGGCAAAAGACTCGACTGGTGGCTGAAATTTGTTGGTGGTCGCAAACTGACTGATTAAAAACAATTGTTTTTTTCCAGATGAAGACAGATCCTCATCCGATACAGACTCTGAACAAGTGGGCGAACCACCACGCAAGAAAGTAAAGGGCGCAAACAAACGAAAATAAGTTTTGCGTTCATCGATTTTTATAACCTATGTATCTATGTAATAACCTAATAATTACCTGTAATAATTTTTAATTTTACATGTTAATAATTATAATAAATAATATATAATAAATATCATCCAAATTCATTGAAACATAAAATCAATATTCTTGTCAAAATGAGATACCTTCACTTAATTGTGAATAAAAGCGAAACGCGTCCATCGATTTTCATGATCTATGTCTCATTTTGTTTAAAGGTTATGTGACTTTACGTGAAAGTAATAGGACATGACACTTTTTTTTACCGGCTTGGATTTTTTATGAATTAAAAATAAAAAAAATTAAATTTTTTAGGCAAAAAATAGTTTGTTTTTCATACATTTATTTATAACTGCGAAACTGTTGCTTATGTAGCGAAACGTTGTATGAACAGATTAAAGGAATTGTAATTCTTAATTTTTTTAAATTTGTTTCAGCAGGTTGTCGAGTTATGTCAAAAAAAAAGACCACCAAAGGTCACAATTTCCCCTATATGATAGTTACTAACTTCAACTCGATATATCTCGATTCCTAGACGTTACCCAGCGAAACGCCGGGACACGTATAACTTCTTTTTTACCGATATAACATTTCCCGTTGGTTTCATCTCACCCCGATTTTGACTGTCGCGTAGTGTAATAATCGGATCACAATTAATCCAAAAGTGCACTTGATTTACGAATTTTAAGAGTGCTTTTATCTCGAGTTTAGAATTTATTTTAAGATCGAATTCATACTTGATTTATTGTTCTTTTATATTTTGCTATTAACTTTTAAAATACTGGTATGCTCCTTCCACATTGATTTCATTCAGAAATTCCATTAATTGGGAATCACCAACTTCCAAGTATTCTTCCTCATAAATTTTTTTTTAACAAATCAGGGAAAACAAATACACTAAATGAACTTTTTTGTATGAAAAGATGTTAAGCAACCGTAAACAAATAGAGAGGGAGAGATCTGAGAGAGAGAGAGAGAGTAAATTATATTCCAGGCATGTTCTCTCACAGATTAATATACTAGTTTCCCTCTTAATTCAAAACAAATAAAACTTAATTTAATTTAAGTTTAAGAATTAACTTCTTGTTTTATTTATACTTTAAATAGTATTAACATTTTTAAATCAAGAATTTTATTTAGTATAATTTTCGCTCTTGAGTTGTAAATCAGTCCCGTTTTGTACTCATTTTAACTATTCTTAATGGGAATCGAACATTTCATAAGTAAAACAATACATATGTGGTAAAAAAGGAAAAACTACATAATTGATTTTTATTACTTTTCAGGAGACCTTTTTTTAAGTTTTAAATTGAAATTAAAGGTCGTAAGTATACAATTTTTAACAACCTACCATATAAATATATTCGCAATTCGCGCAAAAGTCATTTGATATATTTTTGAAACGGATATGTATATTTGCTATCGAAAAATATAGCAGAAAGTACGGTGTTGTTTTTCTCTTTATCAATTAATATTTTGTTTAAATAATATATCAAGTTATATATTTTTTCCAAAATAGAATTTAAAAATATATCTTGAATATATTGAATTATGTACATAACATATTCCTTTTCCAAAACACTATAAAAATAATATTTATGACTTAAAAAACTATGAAGGCACGAAAAACTTCAAAAATTTTGAACATTTAAAATAAAAATATTTTCAAAACTTTATTTATATATTTTTTTGTATTTTTGGAACATTTTCAAAATTTTCATCAGATTTCATCTGACAATAAAGTCGTCTTGTGTTTTTTTTAACCGCAAGATACTTATGCATGCAAAGTCTGTTCGCGTTAATCATTTATATCAATGCTCTCCCAAGTTGTGGAGGTTTAATCCTAGAATACTTTTTTATTTTTTTTTTTATGCGTTAATGTTAATGTTATGTTAGGCAAAAAATAGTTTTTTTCTTCATACATTTATTTATAACTGCGAAACTGTTGCTTATGTAGCGAAACGTTGTATGAAGGAATTATAATTCCTATTTTTTTTTAATTTTTTCAGCAAAATCGGACTGGTGGTTGTCGAGTTATGTCAAAAAAAAAAACCAAAGGTCACAATTTCTCCTATATGATAGTTACCAACTTCGAATCGATATATCTCGATTCCTAGACGTGACCCAGCGAAACGCCGGGACACGTATAACTTCTTTTTTACCGATATAACTTTCTCCGGTAGTTTGAACCCTTCCCGATCACTGACCCCTACCATTTGTCGCACAGTGTAATTTAAATATTTTAAATATATTACCATTTCGTGCCATTGGAAGTAAATTTAAACTATTCGATAGAGCCAACCGCCTTACGTAGAGTACAATAAATATATAAATAAATAAATAAATATATATATATATATATATATATATATATATATATATATATACATACCACAAGAAATTAATAAATATTATTAAAATCCAAACTGTCAACTTGCCCGTGTTGCAAATTATTTTGTTTAATCTTTTATCATTAAATTTTGAAAATTTTGGATGAATATATTTCAAAAAAAAAAAAAAAAAACTTAAAAAATTTTCTATAAAATTATAATGTTAGGATTTTATAAAATTTTCAAGTGATTATAAAGTATAAAGATAAGTATTTTATATTCAGTTTATTTTACACTGTTTCCATTGTTATTAAGGTAATATTCAAATGTTTTTTACATTTCAAAAAAAGCTTTTAATTTATTCTTTTTTTGTAAGAAAAGTTAAAAATTTAGATATGTTTGTTCACAAAATAAAATATTGTGAAAAATATTTATAGACAATTGTACCGCAATAAAATGAACAAAACAGCTACTATGGTTCATAAAATATGATGAACAATATGCTTAAAATGATCAATGCAAAATTTCCTTTTCAGCTAATGTGAAAAATATATCAATCCATCATTTGTGCATGCAAAATTTCAGTTTTAAAAATAGTTTAGAAAAAAAATATTTTTCTTATTTAATTCAATTATTTTTTAAAATGTTTTAAAAATATTTGAGAAATATTTAATAGTTTACGAACTTCCAGATCAGTTTTAAATTATGAAAGGATTTGAAAGATATAATTGCTAAATATATTAGAACCTTTGTGTTGGAAAAAGGCGTAGTTTTAAATTTGAAATTAAAGGAAATGCAATTCTATTCTCAGAGCGTGTACTTAAATTTGAAATAGTTTTCGAGTATATAAATACTTATTTCAAAGAATTTTACTTATTGTTTCGTTAATTTTAGTTCATAATATTTAAAACTTATTTCCTAAATATTAAAAATATTTTCATATTTATTTCAAATGAAGTACTATAATCAAGAAGGCTTGAACAAAATTACTTCAAATTTCATTTTTATTTTTAATTTGTGAAAAAATGTTTGAAATTTGCTTAGGAAATTATGATTTTCATCCACAAATTGGAGATGATATAATGATTTTTACATACTTTATGAAAACGATATATGTGCGTACACAATTTCAGACATTATTTTCTACAGATTTTTCCTGGAAAAAAACTTTTCAATGAATTTATCGTTAATACTTGCGTTTTTGCTGATGTTTGTAACGCGCATACAAAATCACCCACCTTAAAGTATACGAATCGACTTTCTGAGTCGACCTAACGATGCACGTCCGTCTGGCTGGCTGTCCATGTAAACATTTTGCACAAATTACAGGTCGCAATTTTGAAGATAATCCAATTGAATTTGGAAAGTAGGACTTTCATGGCACAAGGACGAAACCTACTGAAATTGGTTATGATCGGTCCATTATTTCACCCAGCCCCATACAAATGTCGTCCCGGAATAGCGGTTTAATGATCATAAATGCCTTAAATATAGCAATATTTTAATGAAATTCGTTGTAAAGAAGTTTTGTATAAATATCAATATGTGCGCCAAATTTTATGAAGATCGGTTCATAATTCACCATAGCTCCCATATAAAACCCTCTTTCGAAAATCACTTTAAGATGCATAGACCACATACACATTTTAGTATCGAGTTTATATTCTACACAAACGCCCCCAGATGCAACAAACTGCTACACCTGAGTACCAATTTGAAGACATGTATTTGGACATGCCTTCCCCCTTGGTCAGGAGCGGAGCCTATCTAAAACTCCTTCCGATCTATGGGTCACGGCACCCGGTTGCAATGCAACTCCACACTGAGCTCACGCTCTACCCGCGATTTGGGTCTAAACCACAGCCACCACGAAAAGCTCCCCAGGGGGCCACTCCAACTGTCAGGCTGGAAACAAGTTCCAGGGGCTCCTGACACCCGTGGTACCAGTATTAAGTCACCGGTCGGACTTCGTAGCCAAAATTGACTACTACCAGTTGAACTCCAAATAGTTCGGGACTGGTGGCCCGCCACGCCAACATCAAACATACAAC
Source organism: Protocalliphora azurea (assembly GCA_932274085.1). Classification (NCBI taxonomy): domain Eukaryota; kingdom Metazoa; phylum Arthropoda; class Insecta; order Diptera; family Calliphoridae; genus Protocalliphora; species Protocalliphora azurea. The sequence goes on along the minus strand of OW026521.1, from coordinate 82,858,970 downwards.
ATACAGCAACAATTATGCACACACACAAAGGACACACTGACATTTAACAATCGCCCTCACGGGCGACTCATTGGCACATGGTGTGACACCAGCAAGGGACAATACGAACAAGACGACAATGACAACACTAGACTAGGCCACCCTCACGGATGACCCCAGTACTCCAGAAGGGAGCCAGACAGACGGACATCATTAGATCGACTCAAAAAATGATTCTGAGGCGATTGGTATACTTTAAGATGGGTGTTGGATGATTTTTTCTGTGCGCTACAAACATCAGTACAAACGCATAATACCTCAACCACCTATGGTGGCGTGGGGTATAACGAAAAAAAAATTTCGCAAAATTCTTAAAATTATCGTTATGTACAGTTTTATAATATTTATGAAAATAATTTTATTTTTCATGAAAAAAATTTGGGAATAAATTTGTATGTTCAATCCATACAGTTTATGTTAAAATACGATATACATATACTCCCTTTAACGGGGTGCTCTGTGATATCTTCAGAGTTCATCATCTTGGGAAAGACTGCACGTATACATCGGTCGATCATCAGCCTCATATGGAGACTTTTAACCAATAGGGTTATAATATCCAATATGGTATATATGAGTATACCATTTACTCAGTAGCAAATAGGGGCGGTGGAGGTTTACCTCCACTTCTCCGGAATATCACCGTTAACTCACTGAAATATCTGGATACTTTGTCTCACCTCCTGCAAACTGTTCTGGGACTTATTAGTACATGGAATACAGTTAGTGGCGTTAGCGTAAATCCAGGAAAAAAGGGACTTGTTCTCTTTTCTAGGAGATATAAGATATTGGAATCTTTGATAGGGTTCTGCTTAGTTCACCGCTGCTTATAACAGGAACTCTTCGGACAACTCCATCGAAGACCCCATTTGTTATAATGATCTGGTTACCGGTGGATTTTATGGCTAAACAGATCGCCATTATGACGGCGACAAGGCTTAGGACTATAGGTGCATGAAATGATAGTGGATTCGGCCATGCGACTATTTTCGGATTCTTTAATAGCATTCCTAGCAATATCGATTATTGCATCCCCATACCCTTTCTTGGCAGAGATTTCTCAGTATCAATCGCAACTACTCTAGAATTAAGAGCTAGTTTAGTAGAGGTTTATACTGACGGGTCCAAATTAGCTGAAGGGGTTTGGGGGTGGGTGTCTATATTCCCGCTTATAGAAAAAACATTTCCTTTAAATTGCCAGATCACTGCAGCATTCTTCAAGCAGAGACCTCGGACACAGAGAGCGGTGAACTAGCTAATTTACTATAAGGAATTAACAGCGGATATCCAAATCTGTACAGACATACAGATTGGTACGTAAATGCCGGACATCTCTGAATAAGATGGCGAGATATTTAAGCCTGAAGTTGGTCTGGATTAGGGGTCACTCAAGCACCCCGGGTAATTTTATTGCGGATGCACTAGCCAGAGATGAAACCCTTCTTCTAGATGAAGATACGGACCAACTGGTTGGAGTACAACTTTCGGCATGCAGATAAATAATTCTGCGGAACTTATCGAGGATTGCATAAGATAGATGGACAAGTGAATCCAAGTGTTCAACCTAGAGGCAAATATGGCCCCATTATGATGAATCTTTATCTAACTTCATCATGGGACTGCCCAGGCATTGGTCAAGAATTCCGGTAGCCGTTGTCACAAAGCACTGTATTGTTGGTGCGAATGCTAAGAGATTAGGGCTCCCTTTTAACGACTTTTGTAGAGGTTGTCGGTATGAAGAAGAGGAGGAAACCGTGGAGCATCATTTATGAAACTGTCCCACTTTTGTTCAGATCGGGACTGCTAATTTTTGAAGTCCGTTTGTGTATGTTTATTATCAGATCTCTCTTATATTGACATCAGATGGATCAATTCTTTCATACATGCGTCGGGTTGGTTCGTTTCGAACGCTGATATGGACACGTGAGTTAATAACACATGCTACCTCAGGGTTTCACAGTAGGACTAAGTTGGACCCAAGTGAGTGTCTTTTATATTTTAAAAATCAGAAAAACTGGTTAACTGGGTTTTATTTAGAAGTTAATATTTCCATCAGAAAACTCCCGGTGCGCTTCGCCACCCTTTTTGTTGCAATAACTAATTTATATGGGGGCAACTTCTGCTCCTGGATTTGTCGGCTCTATTAGAAGTTTGATATAAAGATTGTTCCTACAGCTTTTTAAGACTTTAACTAAACTACTCCTTTATACTTCCGAAAACTAGTATTTGCTTTGTACAGGGGCTACCCGTTCCCCTGAACCTTTTAGTACGTTTTCAGTTCAATGCAATATGATAACAAAGTAATTTCCACAAAGTTTGAGAGCCTTAGGTGTAATAATTTTTTAGATAAACCATTATGAATATCTAAACCACTCCACAAGCATGTCAATAACGTGACATTTTGCAAAAACATTCGCTTCGAAATAAGCCTTACTACAATGCACTAAGCGAATAAGTTCGCAATTGTAAGAAGAAAATCAATCGCGAAACTATCTATGTGTTCGTTATAAATAGAACATTTGGTTCTTATTCACCCATTATATTAAAAATGTATTAAGTTCAACCTAGATTGGGGCCAACCGAAAAATTTTTGGTATAAAACCGTATCTCCTAAATTGCTGCACGGATCGAACTACATAATAATAAGTTACAGGGTGTCGAAGTTGACCACCTCGAGTATATAAAAGTTTCAAAAAATCGTAATTCTACAAATAAAGTCCAATTTCAAAGATTTTTATATTTCTGTAAAGTGCTTGACAAGATAAAGGGAAAACATGCTTACTCTACTAAGTTTTCTCTTGATTTTTTGCCTCAACTTTATTTAGTTCTTCAGGAATTAGTCCTGCGATATATTAAGGCATTTTTTTAGTTTTTGCTAAAAAAGAATGAAGCATGAAAGACATAAAACAGACAGACATACACAAAACGTAAGGAATAATAGTAATAATATAATGCGAGTATGCTTTTGGGGAAGCAGTTTAGTGCTTATATATATATATATATATATATATATATATAAAGCTCAGTCATTTCGGTTTGTCAAATTAGTTCATAAATTTCCAAAATATCTTTAAAATATATTAATTATTCATATTACATTCCAATATGGTTGATGGGTATATTTGAAGGTAAGATTCGTCGAATACACCACTCTAACTTGTTTTAATATGCGTTATATGAAGAACTAGGGACTGTACGTAGAAAAACTACATACTCACTTTTTATCCAAAACGTCAAATTTCCTCCTAAAAAGAGGAATTGTGACGTGTATCGTCGAAGGATACACATTTAAAAATAATATGTAGAATATTTACAAATACTATACCAAACCAGTATGGGTGTCGAATGTAAGCTAATCCCTGCAATATAATGTTATTTTTTATTTAAATTTTGCAGCACAAAATATCCCTTTAAATATTATTTATTTTAAAATATATATAAGCCCGCAACAATCATTCTCAAACATGAAAACTAGAGACTATTTATGGTAGAACTGTGTACTCAGTTTTTCTCCAGGTTGTCAAATTTCCTCTCAAGAGCTCAATTTTTAAGAATATTGTAAAATATTTACGAAGATTATATCGACCCAATATGGATGTCAAATAAAAGCTAAGAATCTACACTATAATAAATAAATATATTAAATGTTGCAGCACAAAAACTGGAGAAAACATATTTTTTGGAAATTTAATCCTTTGATATTATTATTTAATTATATGCTTTATATAAAGGATATTTTCTTAACATTTTGCGCTCCAACATTTAAATAAAAACTTTGTTATATTGAATATCTACAATCAGTTTTCATTTGATATCCATATTGGGTTGATATAATTTTGGTAAATATTTTATAAGTATATATAACTTTAAAATACTTTTGAGAGAAAATTTAACTTCGAATTTTATTTCAAAGTTTTCATGTGAAAAAAAAAAAATTTTTGGAAATAGTTGCACGGTGTTAACACATTAATCTATTCTCAACAAATATTAAATCTATTTGATATAAACTAGGGTGTCATATTTGGCTATGTCAAATCTTATATGCCCTATATACAGTGTCGGCCAACACTAAATGAACACATTCTATACTCAAAATATTATCTTCGTTTAAGCAGAGTAATATTATTTTTTATTTACTTCCATATAAATGGAGATATTATATTTAATGTTGTTTTATGAAGAAATTTTTAAACGAATTTTGCCTTATCCAAAAAAATATAAAATTTTTGTAAAAAGTAAATTAAATGATTTTTATAAATTTTGAAAAGGTGATGAAAATTAAAACAGATTTCCGAAGTATTGTGACCCATAAGATCTTTGAAATATGGTAAAATCGACTGTAAGATAAGTTACAAATAAGTCAAAATATTGGAAATAGTGCAATGAATTGACTATGGAGGTCGACCAAGATGGAAGTCAAAGCGATTATAATAGGACTAGTCCGAGTGGCCTAAAATCACTGAGCATTAAAACCACAATTCCAATTTAAAGAAGAGCAGTTAACACTGGAGGGGAATTCTACAGTTCTGCAAAAAACCATTTATTCCCAAGAAATATAAAAAATCACGACTGAATTTGGGCAGGAGCACCTTCACTCTATTTGAAATCAATGGAACAGAGTTTTTTTAATTAGACAAACCGAATTTAATGTGAGCAATTTGAAGTGTTAGTCAGCCCCTATATCAACGTTTATATTCCCCATATTCTCAGGGAACTAAAAAGTATAGAAGCGGGATGTAATAGCTTGGAATGTAATGCTTGTAATAGCTAGGACAGGTACATAAAATTAAGGATATAAAGAATAAGAAATTCTGCAGTAAGTAATGTTTTCACATAAAAAAATTGATTTCATCATTTAAAACATATGGAAAGTAATAAATCAGAAGGACAAAGTTGGAGGCCCAGATAGATTCTTCTGTGAAATCCTGAAGACTTGAGCAGGAAATTTTTTAGATATATTTTTGAACCTTTGCCGAATTTTAATAAAGTTCTCACAAAGATATACATGTACATATATATATATATAGTTATGTAGTTATAGTTTAAATTAAATTGAAATAAGTTCTCAGTAAAAAATCGAGCTTCGAACGCAACAAACTTGTAAGCGAGAAAAGTAAAATAGATGGAAGCGCTATTTCCTTACGAATGACATGAATGTTGAAAAATAAGCGAATATTTAATTTATAATAAACACTTAGAGATTAGTTTCATGTATTATTATCATTATTATTATTATTATTATTATTATTATTTCTAGAAATTGCGAATTTATTCTCTTAGTGCATCGTAGTAAGGCTTATTTCGTAACGCATAAAATGTGTTTATTTACAAAATGTCACATAAGTGACATGCGGGTGGAGAGGTACAGATACTCATGACAGTTTATCTAAAAAACTATTACACTTAGAGCCCTCAAACTTTGTGGAAACTACTTTCTTATCATATCGAATTGATGAAATGAAAATGGACGGATAGATCCAAGGCAAGGGATAGCCCCGTAGCAAATATAAATTTGGCATGTCGAAAGGAGTATTTCAGTAAAAGTCTTAAATACTTTACAAAACACTCAAAAATGTCTTAAAAAAAAAGAATATGAAATTCGGTGCAAAGAATTTCTGTATAAGTATCAATCATTGTACCAAATTTTATAGAGATCGGTCCACAATTGACCATAGCTCCCATATAAACCTCTTTTCCAACAATCACTTTAACTTGCATAAATAAGTTTTATATAAGTAGAAACAATATTGCAAAATTTTATGATAATCGGTTCATAATTTACCATTCAGGAATCGCCATAAAGTACATAAAATCATCTAGATGTTATTATCAACGCATTATTCTGTATTTGCATATTTTATTTTACATTTGGTAAAATTGGCTACAGGTGTAATATATGTCCCCTTCCCAAATTTTTATGCTCGCACACAATATACACACAGGGTATCATATAGTCGGTCTTGACCAACTATATTTTTTTTTCTCGTTTTTTTAGTTTTGGTAATAATTTGCCCTTTGAAAGATTAATTTTGAATTGCAAAATTTAAGTTTCCAAAAAAGTAATGATGTTAAAATAGCTAAGTTCGAACTCGGAATTTATTGGAGTGAAGCGAATTTTATCACCGGTTAATACGTATACAGTTATTGGTAATTGATATATTTTTTTGGTAGAGGTTCAAATTTAAACAATTTTTGATTGAATTAATAATTTAGGTGATTAGTGATTTTTTCTATGTATGAATATTTTAATGGCATCAGAATACGTGTGATATATAATTTATAGCATTTATCATAATGCAAATAATTATTTTTAATCTGCTAGCATGGTGCAGAGTTTTATTTCATGGTTCCGATTCCATAAATCTCTATCCATAAAAATTTGAATATCATGGGTGAGTGATTTGCTTTCTTTATTTAAGTAATAATTCCTAGAGAAATTGAAAAGAATAGATAGAATTTCTATAGGAATTTAATTTCGAGATTTTATTCAGAAAAGTTGAATTTTATATTGTTATTTTTAAAATTCTCGAATATTAAATGAATGTTTATTACCGAGAAATTTTTGAGAAAAGTTCGATGCTACAACCATTCATATTAAATATATTTGTCGGTATTTGTAAACTATGCGGCGGTAATCTGGTCCTCCAACTATGGTTGCTATATAGATAGTATAGATTCGATTAAGAAACAATTCCTTTTATTAGCTTTGCATGGCCTTGGTTGGAATTACAGTGTGATGTTACCGTTATATGAAGATTGTTTGCAGCTTATAAATCTGCCTTCACTTCGCATAAGAACATTGGTTTTTGGAATTACATTTATGATAAAATTAATTAATGGTGAAAGTGATTCAGGCAATTCGTTTAAGAATATACGATTTAATGTTCCTCATCGGTTTACAAGAAATTATATGCCGTTAAAATTAGATCTATGTCGTCATAATTAGGAATTACTCGTTTTATTATCTTTGCTCACAACTTAATGAACTTTATAATCAATTTCTTATCCTATTTATAAAATTAAATAAATTTTAATACGCGATATATGAGAGTTTCCAAGAGAGTTCACTAGAATATTTTAAACATCCTACTTTGTTACTACCTCCTCACTTAATACTGATGTTTTTACCGAATAATATGCCTTCTTATTGCTTAAATGTTTCCGACTTTGTTCCTGTCTGCATTTCTTCATTCTGTATCCTGATGTCTTCAGATATAAATTAGTCCTGTTGCTTTGCAGTGTTCCTGTTTAAAATTTAAAATAATAAAAAAAGACAAAAAAATTTTTTTCGAACATTTAGTTTCGAAAATTCTTCATTTTTAGCGAACATTTGCTAATGTCGAAACTCTGGTTAGGCGGGTTGTAATTATAATTTGTTTATTTATTTTTTTATTTATTTCTTTATTTATTTAATAGTCTACGGAAAATTACTCCTTATGTGAGAAAAAAAAAATTGATTCAACTGCCAAAAACCTGATATTTTTTTTAAATTTAGTTCAAAGTGCCTCTTACAAACACTTCTACCTTTATTCTATCTTACAGACCTTATACCAGAAGTTATAATGTTGGGACATTTAGTCTATCAGTTCTGAATAGGACGGAACTCAGTTTGTCGAAGGAGGCCAATTTACTTGGACAGCAAATTGTCTTGGAGGAAAAATACTTACGAAAGGGCCTGGAAGGATCTTAAAGCCTACCACGCATTCAGGAATTCTATAGGGAAGCACTGGACATAATTCTCCACCTTCTTTCAATTGAGGAATTCGCGAGAGGTATGGCTATGCGGGGTTTATTTAAACTGAAGATATAGGGATTAATAGGGACCTTCACAGTGGGGCATGCTAGCATACTTAATGTAGTCAAGTTGAATGGTCAAACATTATCCTCGGCCGCCCAAACGGATTATGTAGATGCTATAATTGACTTCGAGGCTACTCCCGTTATTGAAATCCCTAGTAGAGACCTCTGGATTGGAGCAGAGAAGCTCCATGGAGGGTGCGATATCTTCACGGATGGCTCGTAGATGGAAGTAGGCACAGGGGCGGGAATTTAATTCATGGAAACAGATAACAAACTATCTTTTAGATTGTCTGATAGTTGTAGCGTTTTCCAGGTAGAAATTCTAGGCATTTACAAGGCCCTAGGATTACTGGAGGAGAATGTTGAGAGGGATACTGAGGTAACTATCTATGTGGATAGTCAGGCAGCACTGATGGCAATGACATGTTACTGTGTCAGGTCCAGGTTAGTGCTGGAGTGTAATGGTGCTAATGGATGCCTACAGAATAACACTTTGTTGGGTTCCTGGTGAGCTAGCTCGCAAGGTCTCGGAGTTGGACAGGTCGGTATCGGTTAGGATTCCGATTGGATCATATTTCATGGCTATAAGGGAATGGACTATAAGTAGAACGAATAATGCTTGGAGGAGTAGAATGGACTACAGAGTATTTAGAGCGTTATGGCCTACTCTTAAATCAGCAGATTCGATGTAGCTTTTGGGCACGGATCGTGGGGATCTAAGCGTCATTGTTGGTATGATTACCGGTCATTGTGTAGGGCTTCAACTTAGTAGACCGAGGTGGTTTGAGAGCCATATTATGTACGAACTAGAGGAGATTGCGGGTGGAGAACTCGGCAGCCTTATAGGGTTCGAAATGGGAATAAAGTGGCTTTTAGGTAGTCAGGGATGATTTGATAGGTCTTAGGTTCCACACTTTTCTTATTTTTCTTATAGTTAGCTATTTTTCTTTCCAATCTTTTGCTTTATTCTACTATGATTTTTCTCTTTCTTCATCTATCTGCTTTCTCTGTTATTTATAAAGGAATCACAATGGACCGAATGTCTCTGGGTGGAGGCATGAAGACGCCACCCTTTTTAACCTAACCTAACAGACCTTAAAATATTAATAATATTTATACTAAAAACATAACTACCAGTTACTTAAAAACAGTAATTTTTATAAGGTTAACATTGGTTGAGAAATCGATGAAATTATACAAATTACACACAGTTTTATAAATGAATCAGAATTAACATGTGAATTCTGGAAAACCTAAAGGTAAAGTCTTATAAAGTTCCGTGTAACTACCTGAGGAATTGTGAAGTTATAATACCAAGCAGAAAATCTAAGCAGACTTATCCATCAACTAAATTTATTAAAAAGGCTACGTTAAGCATCTTCCTTCTACTTTCCAAAGTAGTTAATTTTATTATAGATAACCTTCTTGAGTAAGGAGGAAGATTATTATTTGGATTCCAAGTTGAATTTCGCAAACAAAATAATTATAAAAATAAATCACATTTTTGATTAGAGTTTTGAGTAGAATTCTAAAATTTTTCAATATTATTAATTTTATATACATATTTTACAATGATATGTATGAACGACTCTATGTAGTATCCAAATGATTGTGTAGTTTTAAAAATAAATTCACTTATTTCACTTGAATTTCCGCTAAAAGCTGTAATAACTGCGAGATATTAAAAGTAGGGAGTTCTTCGAGTTGCCTTTTATAAATAGCACATAGGAAAAGATATATAATACATGTTGATGATTGTTTCAAATTCGCCAAAACACATATAGAGTACACACCTTTAGAGACATCATACATACATGTATGTAAAACTTTGGTACACAATAGGTTTTTAAATTCGGCATCAATGAAAATAACATCTAAAATAAGAAAAGTACCTATGTTCTATAACTTTTGTGAATATTTATCGCTTCGAAAAGTGTTGAAACAAAATATTCCATTGTTTCTCGAAGTGATAAATTTAACTTTGTCTATAATTCATAATGAAGAAATACAAAATTTATTACGTCGTTACGTTAGAAGTGACAAATATATATGTATATATATATATAGAATATATATGTATAAAAGATTCTAACTTTCTTTTTTATTACCTTAATTTACTTTACAACTTTATCTACAGGATTCCGGCTATCATTTGCGTCCATGGTTGATTACTCTATATCGTTCTTCGGCAAGCGATTATAAACGAAATTTCAATAAAATTCATGCCAAGGCGAAGAACTTTGTCAAACGTCGAAAAGGAGTATTGAAGTCCATTTTTAGATGTTTACGAGATGGCATTCACACTATACCACAGACCGCAGGTAAAATAATAAATGCATGTACAGTGTTATATAACTTTAGATTAACAACTGGTTTAGTTAACAAATATTTTGAAGAACAACAAAATATAGTTCATGTATCTGATACAATAGGCAATATAGGTGAGGATATTGCAGAACCATTACGAGAAGGTTCACGCTTAAGAAACGTGATAAATTCAAGATAAACATATTTGCACAGATATTTCAATATATATATATATATATATATATATATATATATATATAATAAAAAATAGCTAAAGTCAATGAATTTAATGATATAATAAATTAATTATTTAAATAAATACAATGAATTTAAATGATATAATAAATTATTAAATTCTCGTAAATTAGTATTTTTCGTTTACAAGAACGTCGAGGTACCATTTAATATCTCCTCGAGTTGTTTGATTTTGTTTAAAATTATTTCGGATTGATTTCTAATTTTATTTAATATGTTTTTCTACATATGTATATTAAAAAAAAAATTACGTCAATAATATCAATAATTCCCGATTCTGGGGTTTGACAATCGTAATCAACAGCATCAGTGGTGATAATATTTAATTTTTATAATATAATATTTAATTTGTTCCTCTTGTGGATTCAAATCACGTGGTATTTCACTCCAGCTGATATCTCCAGTTTTGTTCATAAAGTTTCCCCTTGCATTCACCTGTTTTTTTTTACACTTTCTTTCGAATCAGCATAAGACGAAGTAAAATTAGTATAAACGAAAAATTTGCAAGTAATAAGGCTATAATCAATAAAGACAGACAATCAACACAATATTCCTTCGGGATATTGTCTACAAAGATCAGAAATTTAAACACACATATGTTACATTTAGTGAAAAATATTTATGAACACATGGATTTTAAATGTACAAGAGGCCTTTAAGATTTTAAGAGCGGTTTATGTTCAAATTTCACATAGTCATAAACATCACCTGTAGTATTGGAACATTGTTTTTATTAGTGTTTCAATTTTCAAAATAATTTCCACTGATGGTATAAAAGTCCCTTATAAATACAAACATACTTTTTTTCATTGCTCCACTGACCTATCGCTACCACCTAGCAAATTTAATGACATTCTTAAAAATTCCTATTGCTCCTCCGAATTTGAAGTCCTCTAGCAAATTCTTAATGAGCTGATATATGCTCGACTAGTTTTTCTTTTTGTTGCTTAGAAATTCGCAAATTCTTCTGCAAATTTAGGAGTGAAATAATTTATAAATAATATGAAGCACCAAACACGAAATAGTATGCCTTTTCTATATTTTTATTGCTCACTTTATTTTTATATTTTTATTAATTATTAAATTTTATTATTCTTGTCTAGTTTTAATTTATGAGTATTTTTGACAGAATAAAATGAAAACTTTTCGAATAAATAATTTATAGAAACACTTTATAACAAAATCCTTTACGTTACAAAAATTTCTTACAAAAAAATAGACAATAGACAGTGGGGCAGAATCGAAATTTTTTGGAAATAAATCTGTAACTTCTGATCGGCCGGTTGGATTTTCATGATTTGGTACAGGCGTAGCAGAGGAGTGTGCATTGTTATGTTTGGAAGGGGGGCACAACAATCCCCCAGATTCGGAGCTAAGGGGGCTCAAAGTTAGGTACCTCTGACATAAAAAATTTTTAATCGTTTGCAAAATTTTTATTTCTCGTCCGATTTCAAATATTTTTATATATTATTGTAGGCCCTGATAAGACCTATAAAAAACATGACATGTCCTATTTATCTCTTATAGTTTTCGAGTTATTTGCGTTTGAATTTTTAAGCACCATAATTTAGCATGTTTTTGGTCCAGTTTTTTTCATATATATACTAGTATTTGCGACCGATTTTATTAGTTTTTTCTTTGCTAGTTAAAGAACAAAATTATCTATTGGATAAAAAAAATTTGAAGTCGATATCTTTACCGAGTCCAAAAATAAACGATTTTGAATTTGAAGATTGCAAAAAAGACGACTTTTTGTGTTTTTTTTTTGCCGGAAAAGTATCTACACTCTTTTTTATCTAAAATAAAATTTTCTTTAGCAACATATAATAATTTTACACTTTTATGAAAGTTAACTTTACAGAGATGACTATAAGATAAAAAACAGGCCCAATAACTCAATTGGCCATGGTACATACCCTCCCGAATTCGACGCATTTTATATGAAAGTTTTGATTTTAGACCATATTTTCTCACATTACAGAGCACAAATCGACAAGCGGAATACATTTTAAGAATCTTCAATATCTTTTTAAAAGTTTCAAATCAAAATCTACGAGACTTCGGCAAAATGTGGATTCTATAGCCAAAAATGTAAAAAATCCCATTTTTGGGAATTTTGATTATTTTTTTTGGGAATTCAGGAAAACCCTACCCCTGATTGAAATTTGGTTAACGCGCTTCTATTTATATTAATAAGATCCATATTTCCTGCAAATTTCATTAAGATACCTTTATAAACAAATATGTTATTAGAATTAAAAAATTTGTATTTTCTTCAAAAACCCCAAATTGGGTCTTTTGTTTGGTTTATTTCTAAATAGCGAAAGAAATTTTAAAAATATGTATTCAAAATTAAGCTTATCATTTAGCATATATAATTTCCGATCTTTCGCAAGAAGATTCAAGTCAATATCATGCCTTGTTTCAAAAATATGCGCCTTTAACCTTTTATATTTCCAATTTATTGTATATATGACTATATTTTTACAAACTTGCAAACTTTTGCCTTTAGTTTTGCGTGAATAATTACTTAGAAAATTATGAATATTTCTGTATACTTTTAGTAATATCTATATTGTACGTTTCAATCGAAATGTTTCTCGAAGTGAGAGTTACAGAACATAGGTACAGAATACTTCAAAATAAATTTAAACACAAAACATTCATACCTACCGAATATTTAATACAATTTCTGCAGTCTGTAATCTTTCGGATCTAAGGATATCATTCTATTTTTTTAAAAATACAAATTAGTAATAATTGACCAGAATATTATTGAAAATTATTTTTCAGAATGATTTTCTTTTTTGTTTGAATTTTTTAAAACCTGTCAATGGTTTAAAAATATTAATTATATTAATAAAAAAAAGTGTAGATAAAATTAAATAATAAATTAATTGATATTTTTTTTCTGTGCAAGATCAAAAATTCAGATACTAATTCCAGTTGATATCCTCCCAGCAAGAAATTAACATCTATAATCCAGTTTCTAAAGAAACGCATAGGTTCACATTTTTTGGGTTAAGATCCATTAGATTAATATTACTCCATACGAAAAAGTTGACTAATTAATGTTGTAAATATTATATATTCGCAGCACTATTATAGTCTAAGAAGATTTTTACGTCCTCTGCATAGATTAAAATTTTACAATATTCAATTATACTTGGCAAATCATAAATAAGGAAAATAAGATAAGATCTAAGTGATTACCTTGGGAAAACTCCAGCTTCCATATTTATGGTTTTAGAGATAACATTTTTGAAAACAACACGCTGCTTGCGACAGGTATGATTTTATCCAGTTCAAACTATTTGTTGTGAAGCCCATTGCATGAAGTTTGATTAAGCAGGTCATGATTGACTTTATCAAATGCCTTGCTAAAATCGATATATGTGACATCAGTCAATAATAAATTGAAAAGATTGGTTACTGTTGAACAAAGTTTTGGAATTACACTTAACTTAGAAATTCCTCTATAGTTGACTGTATTTGATTTGTTGCCAGATTTAAAAAGCGAAACAATATAAGACTCTTTCAAGTACTGTGGAAAATAACCATATTTTATAGAGATATTAAAAATTATGTTTAACAGAGTAGCAAGAGCATTTGTGCAATTAATTAAATAACAACAATTTATTACTCGTAGCTGTTGTTTTATTGTAGTTCAGAACGCGTGGTGAAGAAAAAGTCAGCAAACAAATTGCATATTGTCAAATCATTTCTAGATACCTGAGTTAAGTATTCCATAGTATTAGCATATATATCAGATTTTCTTTTCGAATTCAACAAATTATAAAATGACTTTGGATCATATTTTAAATTAATCACCATTAAGATTATGTAATTTTTGTAAAGCAAAGCGTTGAGAGTTTGGCACGGGTAATAGCTAATTTACCATAATCAGACAGTAGACCAAATTTGTTTTTTAGCCTTTGCAATTCTTTTGAGAACCATGGTGGACTAGATTTCGGAAGTAATTTTATTTTAGGAATACATTCGTTAACATATTCAGAAATTGTTTTGTAGAATGTGCGAACAATTAGATCAACGGGGAATATTTGGACTAATTTCAAGAGTAGGATGCTATCTGTGTTCAGGTATAGAAATCGGGTTAGAACGTATTAATGTACAATCCTCTGGTTCATTCACAAATAGCGGATCAAGTAATTTGCCACAACTATTATAAATTCCATTTATTTGGAAAAGGCATAAATCAAAAAAGTTGTTAAAAAATTCTTCTATCCAATCATTTGCTTTAATAGGAGTATGAAAGAATGAGTTCGCTAAAAACTTCCAAGATCTGTGGGCATATTAAAATCTCCGAAAATAAGAATAGAATTAGTAAATTTAGAATTCATTAAATTAGTGGATTCCTATTTTGAATCGGTGGAATATACGAAGAGTACTATTTCTTAACCAAGTTTCGATGAGAATAATTATGTGATGTTTAAACCCAAAGTTACTTAAGTTCAAATTGGAGAGCTTATAATTTAAAACAAAGACGTTTTGATCCACAATATGTAGTTGATTATCAGTAGTAAAATTTATTTTTTTTTTTTTTAATGGTGCAGTTGAAGAAATACGGGCAACATTAACATTTTGTTAGACAATTTGGGTACACATTATCGTACTAGCGTATTATTAGCTAAATTCGGATTAAAAATTTGTTTAAACAAATTGTCAGGAACAGTTATCTTAAATGATGTAATACTTTTAGATTGAGAATAAAAAAATTTGTAAGTTATAATATAATCTTTAATAATCAGTTTATTTTTCATATAGCAGTCTATGTTATCAATTGTTGTTTCAGAGACAAAACAAGATACGAAAATGTGCCTTTTTGGAGGTAACACACGAAGTTGACGGTAAGAGTTAGAAATTGAGTTTATTATATTCATTGTTGTTGTTTACTCAACAGCATCAAAAAGTAACAGGGTTTCAAGAGTTTTCCGTGTGTAACTTTAGAATTTTTTCGGATTGTTTGAAAGGAGTAGTAGTAGGTTTATCTAATTCAGTTGGATTTATCTTGTTTATGTTCCTAGTAGACTTTCTGCGCTTAGGAGATGATTGAGTTGGGTAACAGATTGTTGAGGTTGATATTAGTCCAGTGAAGTATATTGTTCGAAAAGTTTAACATATGCCGACAAAAGATTAACAACGTTAGTCATACTATTATGAATTTCGAGAAAAATGGATTTTCTTACCTTGAAAAGGTTATAAAAATCAATACCAATTTTTCTATAGTTAATATAGCACCAATGTAGCCCATCACATTTTTGAGTAGTCTCACTGCATTTAAAGTGAATTAAATCGTGGAGTAACCAGGATACAAGCATATTCTCTTCCGGATTAGCTACTGAACATTTTTTTATTTAAGCATTCTATTAAATGTGAGGTATAAGTGTATGATCCCACCAAAATAAAAAAAGAACTGCAAAAGTGCTGAAAAAGTAATGGTTTTAACACTGTGTTGTCACTTGAAGAAGTACTTAGAACTGAAAAAGAGCTGCAGAAGTGATTTTTCTAAACCATGGTTGTCACTGGCAGGATGTTCTTCTTTTATTCTTCTTGTTCATTGCTTTTGAAGTAATTCTCTTAAAACTATGTTTAAACAATTTTTTATATAAAATTTTGTTTCATCATTATTAAAAGATAATAAAAATACTTTTTAATTTGTAAACTTTTTATTTTTTAATTATTAACCTTTTTTCCTGCTAAAAATACATTTATTTTCACTTTTTTGGAAGTAATTATTAATAACTTTAAAAAAAGCTGTTAGTTCTACTTTTGAATTGGTGCAAAAAGTTCTTTTTTTTTGAAACACTTGATCGTTTTTTTTTTTTTCTTTGTTAATTAATAAAATAATATTTTATTAATAAAAATGAAAATTTTAAAAATAAAAATTTAAATTTTTTAAGTAATGAACATTTTCCTATTAAAAATTTTATCTTATAAATATAAAAAATTTGGGTAATTTAAAATTGCTTTCTAAACATTTTTAAAATATAAAATTGTAAAATTTCAAAAATACAAACAAGAATTGCGTAATACCATAGGAAATGTTTCATATTATGTTACAATATAAATAAAACTATTTGTTTAGACGTAAAAAGTATAAATAAATGTCGAATTACATGATATTTCTGAAAATACACAAATGCGAATTTAATTAAATTTTAAGTTTTAATACTTATACAGTTTTTCAATACTTATATAATTTTAAATTTCATAATTTCTAGAGGTTTAAACATATGATTGAATATATTAATAAGCCCCCACTTTAAAGTGTACTGTTAGACTCACTTTCTGGGTAGATTTTATGAACCTATTGAAATGGTTATGAAATAGGAGTTTAAAGATCACAAGTACTTAGGTGAAGTAATATTTCAACTTAATTCAGCACCGACATTTTCATGTAAGTTTAAATCTGTGGATCAAATTGCATCAGCATCTTCTTCCAAATTTATGCTATAGCGCATAATTCCCGTATAAATGTTAGTATTATGATTATGTATATTTTAGTTAAATAAGTTTTGTATCGCAAATCTTGTTTCTAAAAACAGATATTAATATAAAGAGAAAAAAATAAGAAATTGACAAACTTTGGTTGCATTGGAAGATGGAATTTGTAAAATATTTAAATTTCCCCCCAACTGAAACCGTACCAAATAGTAGTTTTTTATAGCTTACATTTTTTTAATATTTTATATAGTTTTTTAGATAGTTTTTTAATATTTTACATTGCTTTGAAAAAATAGAAATTTTTGTTCCCTTGATGTACTAAGAAGGACTTCTTTTAGAGTAAAAATTTCATCGAAAAAATAACTAATATTTGTTCTCCTAAAAGTTAAATATTTAATTACATAATCAGTTTTGTATTACTTGTAGCAACGTATAGACAAAATCGTGAAGTTATTTAGGGAAGTGAATAAATTTAATCATAATATTACTTTCATTAAAATTTTAGAAAAATAAGTAAAAACTTAAGAACTAATAATTTGTTTCCCGAAAAAAAATATTTTTTGAGTTAGTAATTGTAATAATTTTTTCGTTTTTACTAGTAAACGCATCATATATTATGAAAAAAGCACTTAAAAGATTAGAAAGTGTATATAGAATTATGGATTTACAAAAATTTTGGCAAAATATATGAAAATTTTATACTTTTGTTCCTTTTATGAGAAAAATATTGTAAAGTTGTTTTGTAGAAATTATGGTCTATCCTAAAGTAGTTTTAAAAAATTTTGACCAAAATCCTAATTTTAAAATATTTTTCAATAACAAGCTTAATATTTTTGAACCCCATTTCGAGAAAAAATCGAAACTTTTTTTCGATTTTTTCTCGAATTGTAATTGCAATCAGTCGCTGAAGACCAATTACATATTTTATTATTTTTCCTATTTTTTCAAAAAAGCAGTCTCGGGACACTGTAATGAACATTTAAATGTTTTTTTTAATAAACTAATATTCAGGTATAGTAAGTAATTCATTTTTATTATGTTAATAAACTCGTAATTAACGAAATAAACACTGACATTTTTCGTGAAGATATGATTTCCGAAATAAATAAATAAAAATTCGATTTGATGTTCTATAAAATTTTATTGAAATTTAACGATATTTTATCAACATCTTCAATATTCAGTGATGTGAAATTATGAAAATGGAAAAATTACCACTGAGTTAAACTGTATAAGTACTAAAATTTATTATCTTTTACTTTTAGAATTAGCTGATTAAATTCGGATTTGTGAACATTCTTAAATATGCCACTAGAAATATCCTCATATATTTATACTTTTTACGTCTATAAAAATAGTTTTATTTATACTGTAAAATAATAAAAAAATAATTCTTGTTGGTGTTTTTGAAATTTAAAAATTTTATATTTTAAAAATATTTAGAAGGCAATTTTAATTTTTTTAAATTTTTCATATCTATTTTTTAATTTCTTATAGTTAAAATTTTCAATAGTAAAATATTCATTGCTTAAAATAAATTTAATTTTCATTTTTCAAATTTTCATTTGTAAAATTTTTAGTAATAAAGTATTCCTTTATTAAGCATTTTAACTTTCTAAATATTTATTTGCTTGGTAATACTAATTTTTGAAATTGTTAACAAATACAATTTTAAAATTCAAGTTCTCTGCTAAGAAAATTGTAATATTTAAGCAATTTTATAATTTCTATTAAATGCAATTAAAAGAAATTATAAATGTGAAATTTTTTTCATGAAAACTAAAATGAAAGCTGAAGGAAAAAATCATTTGCATACATTTCTGTATAAAAGTAATAATTTAATATTATATATTTTAAAAATTAAACGTTACACATTTATGTATTATTTTTGCAAAATTTTAAACTTTGCACAGAAAAAACTAAAAATGGACTTCAGTTACAAAATTGCTCATATCAATTAAATTTTTATTTGATTTTGATCCAATCAACAAAATGATAATATTAATTAAGTAGAATAGTTGACATGGGATTAAATTTCAATTAATTTTCTTAATCAAAATAATTAGAATTATGATTGAAAATTTGCCAAAAATCAACTAAAATTTGTATTAATTCAATTTTACAATTAACTAAATCTTTACTTCAATAAAAGTGCACAGATTTCAATATATATATGAAAAATCCAAATTTGATTGGGAAAAAGTAAACTTGGTATATAGTATCGTCTAAGCATCATATATTTTATAAATCATGTTATAATCTGATTTTTATAAGCTTTGGCCTCAAATGTTTCATGTAACTCACATGTGATTATCTGTGACTTTCAATTGGATATATAAGATGACAAGACGAAACTGTATGTCACGTTCCGTTTCCCTCCCGAAAACTTAACATAAAAACCTTTACTTCAGCAAGGCATTCCAATAAAGATTTTCATATTAATATATTTGAGTGGCTTTGCTTTGAAACAAGAATGGATTTTGAAATTTAATCTAACCCCGGTACCAATGACGGGAACATCCAGAAGAGTATTGAATCGATTAATAATCTCATCAAATATTTAAAATTCGAAATAATTAAACTGAGAAATCATGTACATATTTCCTTTTTGTTTTTTTTTTAGATTGATATAATGATCCCAAACAGTCGAAAATGGTTGCAAATCGATTTAAAGTTATTTTATTTCTATATTTTTTTATATTATCAAGTTTTTCTTAGTTAGAAAGCTAATTACATTAATTAATAATATTATTAAATTTAATATTAAAAATCATTTAGTAGGAAAATTATTTGGAATATTTTTTTCTGTGTGGTTTCATTAAAACTTTTTAAATCCAAAAATTTCAAAGAGAAAAATTTTGTATTTTTTTTTTCTTTAAAAAGAAAAAACAAGTGAACAGTTTTTTTTTTATCACGTACTAATATTTTTCATGGGTGTGTCTAATATTTCTCCATTAATTAGCTGGTAACACTAGTATATCCTATTATAACTCGAGAAGTGTTTATGAATATTTTTCCATTTTAATTGAGAAAAAACAAAGGAAAAAAATCTTAAATTTTGTATGAAAAATTGATTTTTGTCGCCACTAATTTCCGAATAACACCGAAATTACTGAGGGAATAAAAAATAATATTAAGATAAATTGGAGGTAATTTTAGTAGGCATCTATATGAGTTTTATTTATCCAAATTAGACAAAACGTTCTACTGTAATACTATGACCGATACTGTGTTATTAAGGGGATCATATTAGTTATGCCAATAAAAAAATTATTTCATGATGGAAACGAAAAACTGAAATCAGATTCTAGTTTAGGAAGCCAAAACCCATCCAGTGATATTAAGTAACATAAACGTTTATCTTGGTTGTTTTATTATTATTTCCTTTTCTACTTTTTCTTAAAGGAATAATTTCCTAAAACCGTAATTCCAAATTGTTAACATGTTTACAGATAACAAGTAATTAATTTCGTATTATAACATTTCCTTCTGTGATAAAAACAAAAAAACAAAGGAAAAAGAAGGGAAGATGTGACATGTTTTAAATAAGTGGAGCAACTCCGTTTATTAAACATGTTTTGAATCATTCTGATTTCATACAATAACAAACATCAACGCAAACTTTAGCATGTTTTACCATAATTAAGTTAATATCGTTTTGACATGTCACTGTCTAAAAAGTTTTGAAACTACCCACGTACAAAAACAATAAAAAAAATACATTCGTTTCTCTCATATGTACACAGAAAAAAATTAAAATGAACTTCAATTATGAAATTGCTTATATCAATTAAATTTTTGTTTGATTTTGCTCCTGTCACCAAAATAATAATATTAGTTAACTAATAATAATTGATTCTTATGTAATTTTCAATAATTTTTTAATCAAACCAATTAGAGCCTTAATTGAAATTTTTCCTAAAATCAACTAAAAAAGTTATTGATCCAATTCTAAAGTTAGATAAAATTCTATATAATTGAATAATTTCTTTTCTCATTAAAATACACAGGATTCCAAAAAATATCTTTATTTTATTACAAATATTTAAATAATATTATTTTTTTTACAAAAAATCTGTAATATGTGTAAAATAGTAAAATGTATAGTTTATGATAAATAATGTGTTTTATGTAATAGGTATAACGTATGTGACGTACGCGATACGGAATAAATGACTTTAATCTTTTAAAATCCAACTAATACTTCCAGGTCTTGCTATTACAATATTTCTCAGCAGTCTACTTGAACCTATGGGTTGAACAAATAATAAAAACATTAGATAACACATATAGGCTTGTCAGGAGTAACCAATACTTACTTATTTCCAGAATTGAAACATCATTACTGAACTAAATAAATATCTATATTGAAAATTTGCATGTGTATTTAGAAGAGTTATGTCAACATTATATTAGTTTTCAAGAATTTTGAAAATAACCGTTTTTTGAGATATAATGATTAGATTTTTATATGTTCAAATTTGATCTTTGAAATTTTGATATAAATAAACTTTATACATATCGTTGTAAAGTTATTAACTTTGTCTTTAATGTGAAACTAAAGCCAGAGATCGATATACCATCTTTATTTTAAAAGTCATTAGCAATTAAACAAGTACGCCTTTTAACTTTTTTCGTTTTTTAAAATATCATATTTTTGGACCAGAAAAGGCTATGAGTGTAAAATTTTATGATTTGAGAAACACTTCCAAAAGCCAATTTATATAGTGAATTTCATTGAATTCGGAAATGTCAAAATCGATTTCTATCCGTTTTGATATGTAATTCCAAAACAGAATTCAAGTAATGGATAACTACAGATATTTACACGTATAAAACTATTAAATTTTAAAGTTTTTTTTTTTTTGAGAGATAATATTTAAAATTTTTTTCTTTTTGTTTAAAAATTTCTCAAAGTTTTCACATTTTTTTCTTTTTTGTTTTTCAAATAAAACCAAGTAAAACAAGTTAAATAAATTTCGAAATAATACGAATCAAATAATTAATTATACAATTCTAAACAAAACTTTTTTCTGTGTAAGTTTCGAAAGTTTGGGAAGACATCAACAAACATTTTTTTCTTTGGGTTTAAATGCGTGTAAGAAACTTTTAGATTTTAGACAAAGGAAAAAAATCAGGAAATGACTACGGAAATAGGAAACTAAGAAGTAATGAAAGCAACTAATACCTCATTTAAAGAAGAACAATCACATATGTGTGTACATGTACACATACATGCAATAAATTTATACTAAGCAAAATTTACACCCAATGAATCCGGAAGCTTAAGCGAATAAATGAATCAACTAATTTGTTACTTAAAGAAATACTTACAAAAATTTTGTGTCAATTAAATACTAAATTATTACATTAAGGTTTTCCCAAATATACATGTGTAAAAATACGCACATTGGCAATGACGAACAAAATGAAATTATAGTAAAATATTAAATTAAGTTACTATTTTTTTTTTTGTTTATTATTTTTTTTTTTTTTTTTTGTTTCATTTCCGGCAAGCAAAAGTATTTAATTTTTTATAAAACTATCATAAGAAAAATAATTTAACTCTGAAAGATTTTTATCATTTCAAAGACGTTGTCTGCATTAAATTCTCTTACAAAGGAGCTTTTAAATTTATATATTTTGTATATAAATGTATATAAATGTATATAATTTTTTTTATTAAAAATTCAGTCTTAATATTACGACTATTATTAAAATGCTAGCTTTTTGAAAAAAAACAGCAACATTGAAATGATACACCGGTTTTCTTTATTATGCATTAAGAAAATCGAAAACAAATAAGTTAGAATGTTATATTAATTAAAATTTAATCTTATATGGGAGACGAGTGTTAATTTTTGGTTTTCCTAGTTAACATCGATACCCGAACTATTTGTAGAAAATTTCGTTGTCGTACATGCTTTTGTTTAAAAGATATCAGGAAATGTATAAACTGATGTTACAACGGACACCCAGTGTTTCTAGTATTTGGCTCATAACTTTTCTTTATGACGCGATTTTACCCATTTTCAAAGCTTATATAAAACAAATATTTGAACCAAATTTAGTTCCCCGTATGGTTCCCATCAAAAGATAGTGGGTATCACAAGAAAACAACGGCAAGATTCATCTTATCAAGCTAGGTCATCTCGACCGTATTATTAATTCTTTTACATTTTTTTTTACACTCATTTTATTGACGATATATTTTTACATATGACCCATACTATTTCATTTATTTATATATATTTCCTTTAGAAAATAGCAGAAAATTCTATATAGGGCTTGTGTAAAATGGTAGAAAAGTATACTTGTTAGAAAATTTTAGAGAGTTATGAGGTGAATAAAATTTCACTTTCTAATGGGGCTAGTAGAAATTTTGACTAATGAATATAAATTTTTAAAATTATGGAAAAATTTTAGTTGAACGATTTATATAGAAAAATATTATTTATTTTCAAATCTTTTAACATTTCAAACACATTACATTCTTTAAAGTTTTTGATATTGAATATTCACAGTTTTCTTTTTAATTTTTTAGAAGCCATTGAGAGTCCCAGCATGATACTTACGGAGGATATACAAAAAGGTTTCATCGTCTACATATATTTTTTTATGAATTTAAAGGTACCATTTTTTCAGATACACGACCACGAAATTTGATACGCGAAATATCGACCATTCAAATTCAAAATAAAAACACGTTTCAGGGATCATTTTAAAGGTACTTTTATTACCTTTAACTGCAGACCTCACTGTATATTGTAACATATATATTTTGGAGGGTATTCGTATTTTTATAAGGACAATTTATCTTACTTTCGCGAAGTCATACTAAAAATCGACATTTACGTTACCAGTATTAATATTAATATTTTTTCCAAATTTCATTGAATTTGTATGATTTGTGGAAGCAATTGGCAATTTTACTGTTTGATTATAAACGAAACAATACAAATTGAAATAAATATTTCGTATTTCTTACGACATTTCTTGTAATAATTCATAAACTATTGTGAGTCCCATCATGTCTCTTACTTGATCATTTCAATAAATTGTTTATTTAATTCGACTAAAATTGAATACTAATTCCTCAATACCAAGAAAAAATTTGATTATTGTGAATAATATTTTATTCAAATTGACAACAATTTTTTCAAATTAACTAATTCGATTAGTCATATTGACGAATTTTCATCAATTTAACTAATTTACTAAAAATTAACTAAAATTTCTGTTGAATTTATTAATGATTTTGTTGCTTGATATTTTATTTACTTTTCTTCAATTCTAAATCCCTTCGGAAAGGCCATAAACTGTGAAATTTAACAAGATATAAACCCAGAAGATGTTAATTAAAACGAAAAAGAAAGATATACTCGGTCAAGACGGGCTATATGACCATTGTTTACGAGCATAAAAATTCGGAAAAATAGGTCAAATAATGGACCGATCACAACCAATTTCAATAGGTTTCGTCTTTGTATCATAAAAGTCATAAGTGCCAAATTTCATTGAATTATCTTTAAAATTGCGACCCGTACTTTGTGCAAAATTTTACATGGACAGCCAGCCAGACGGACGGACATCGTTAAATTGATTTAAAAAGTGATTCTGAGTTGATTGGTATACTTTAAGGTGGATGTTAGATAAATTTTTCTATGCGTTACAAACATCAGCACAAACGCATAATACCCCAACCAGCTATGGTGGTGTAGAGTGTTAAGATCTTCATTTTCAAGATTTTGATCGCCCTGAGCCGCCTCAATTCTTTTCCAATCAGCCCAAGACTTTGACTGTCTTAGTTCTTCCACCATTCGAATATTTCTAGGGAGCGAGAATAAAAATCTGGACAACTTTCGTATATTTAAGCATAATTTGTACTCACTCGTAGCATGATTGTTCATATACGGCCTACTTTGTAGAACACCATTTGGTTAAGTTTTCTAAGGAGATTGAAATATTTGTAGTATAGTTTTCCATTAAACTGCTCCTCCTTAAGATGATAATGCTCGTGGCACTGGCAGTTGATTTGATAAAAAATATTTATAGTTACTGAATTATAAAATAAGTACATGCAAAGAAAAAATTATTAACTTATCTTTCTAACGGTTGGAGCAAAAATGTATAAAATCAATTTACAGATTAAAAATAAAATTTGTGTAAAAATTGTGGAAGTTTTAATTTTCATACGTCTAACAGCCGCATCTGTTCTCTGATTGCATGAATAATATTCGTTTATCTTTAAGAAACCGACCTTAAGCTTCAAATATTTTTTTAATTTAGATTTTTTGAAAGTAACTTTTGATGCATGTTAACAACACTTAGTGAAGTAAAATAATAAAAATTTGATATTGGCAAGCACTCAATCTTAAAAAATTCTAAAAAAGTGTGGACAAGTGGTGAAAGCAAAATTTTCAAGATTTTAATATTTTTAGTTTTTCGATTAGAAAATTTGCGCCGTTGCGAGAATTGTAAAATAAAGAATGGAGGTTTATCACTCTGCATGCATCTCGTTAATGTGCCCTGAATAGCAGGGGTGCACTCACAGGCTTATTTCAATGAAGCTAAGGTATCGCGTGATCAAAAAGGATTTCCAAAAACGCAACTTTTAACATTTTCGGGGTAAATATATATATATATATATCAAAAATCTATGCGCACGTTGAATGATAAAAAGTTTTTTTTTTGTTTTGTGGGGATTTTTTTTCCAATTTTGGGTTGGCCAAAAAAGTATCGGGTAGCCCTGCTATTAGGGGTGATTATGTTCTTATTGGTTATATATTGCATGCAGAGAAAAAAATAAGGTTGTAGTGACCATAATCTAAGAGAAACATACTATGATTGGAACATATGGTCACAACTAAAAATAATTATAATTATAAATAATAATTGTTAAGATTGCATTTCATCATATTGTGTCCAATTTTATGGTTTGTTTTTCATGTTATGGTTACAGTTTTTCATTAAAGGAGAGTTGAACCAATTGAAATCGAGGAAGAGTTGGGTTATGAAATAGAAGTTGTAGTAAACATTTTTAATAAAGGTAAGATTCCCCAAGACATTTTTTATTA
This sequence comes from Protocalliphora azurea, assembly GCA_932274085.1. Classification (NCBI taxonomy): domain Eukaryota; kingdom Metazoa; phylum Arthropoda; class Insecta; order Diptera; family Calliphoridae; genus Protocalliphora; species Protocalliphora azurea. The sequence goes on along the minus strand of OW026521.1, from coordinate 82,833,027 downwards.
ACTAAACCCTATAATAGTAGTTAATCAATAACTTATATTGCTTGAATAACACCAAATATAACAAAATCTTGTCTACATATATTAATTCATATATAAACTAAATGAGAATTATAATGAAGGTGGAAAACAGACGCTAAAAACAAAATATATTAGAAAACAAACAAGTTATGCATTTTTCAACCGTATTTATAAAAACCATAGAATTTATTTGTAACTTTTTGTTATTATGGGAAGAGTGTAATTAATATGACTTCGAAATAAACTATGATTTAAGAACAAGGAAAAAGATTGCTTATATTTAATGGTTGTAGATATGATTATATTTTTATGTTAACAAAATTTATTTCTGTTAAAAATATCCAAAAACATAAAATTTGTATAGTCAACTATATTAAAATTTTGGTTGAATATAAACATTGAAAGATACAACTGAAACAAAAACATTGTTATTCTCATGACAAACAGACGTTTTTTTCGCTCCGTGATTTTTTAATTAGTAGCGATTAATAGCGATTTAGTGAAAATTAAATATATTATAATACGTGATTGGACGCTATACAAATAATTGTATTGCTAGTGTTAATATTTATTAAATGTAATACATTAAACATTTACAGAAAACAAAATTAAATTTTATAAGTAAACAAACAAAGCAAAATTTGTGATAAAAAAGTGTTATGATTATCTGTTATACATAATTTAAAAGAGCCTGTGAGTTCTCATGATGATAGAAGACTCGGCATAAACGGCAGAAATGCGTATATAATTCTCAACGGGGAGAGTGCAAAAATAAAAGTATTTGTGATCAACAATACAATAAAAATTATTTAACCGCCAAATCACTTGAGAGAGCTTGCTCTTGTTTCACCGTAATTCAATTACATGAAGAAAACACACAAACAATACCACCATCTAAAAATTGTTTAAAGCAAAACATAAAAGAAAATATGAAAAACAAAATACAAAAACAACCATTTAAAAACAACACAACCAATGCCAAGCTCTGCATGTATCTGTTGTAATCCACTACCAACAATAACTAGTGAAAGTTTGAATGTATTTAACCCTTCCAGCAGCACAGATAGAAAAGATGGTACGCATAAAGGTACTATCCCGAATAATAAGATAAGTACTACAAAATCTCAAATGCCATCAGGTATGCTTAGATATGTAAATATTAATAATGTAAATTTAAGACCCCAGAAAAGTTTGACTTCTGCTAAAAAGCAAAAGGTAATTGATAAATCCTTTATGCGCAACCGTTTTGCTCTCTTGAGTGATAATATAGAAAATAATCATACAAAAGATGGTAATTCTATTCGAAAATCATCTTAACCCCCTCCAATATATCTTCGTGAGCCTAGCTCCAATAATTTAGTTAAGACATCTACAGAACTTATTGGAAGAAACAATTTTCAAATTGTTCCAGTAAGAAAAGGTGTCGTGCAAGATACAAAATAGGATTGTTATAGAAAAATCTCTCATTACCTAAATGATAGTAAGAAAAACTTTTATACGTATCAACTTAAAAGTAGTAAAGGTTTGACAGTTGTCATTAAAGGAATAGAATCCAGTGTTGAACCAGTTTAAATCAAGGAAGAGCTGGGTTATGAGATAGAAGTTGTAGTAAACATTTTTAATGAAGGTAAGATTCCCCAACCAATTTTTAGAGTTGAGTTCGAGCCGAGCGAAGAGAAAGTAAATAAAATTGAAACGCATCCTTTATATTCTCATTGATACCTATTGAATCACGGAGTTACTATAGAGGAACCCCTTAAAAGAAAGAAGCCTGTACAATGCGGCAATTGCCAAGAGTTCGGTCATACTAAAAATTATATTACCCTACGAACGGTTTGTGTAGCATGCGGAAATCTGCACTCGTCATCACAATGTGATATTGTGAAGAAAGGTCTCAAAAGAAAACGTGACAACTGCGGTAGCGATCATTCAGCCAATTACTGCGGGTGTCCAGTGTATATTGAATATTATAATTTGTAAACCAGCAAAGAAACAAAAACAATGTTATGTTTGACTAGCTAAATAAAAATTCGATGGATTTTAGCAAGAAACGTAAACTAGATTTTGGCGTCTACCCATCACTCTTCGCTGGAGCATTCCGATTGTATTTTCATGGCGGACAATGATGCTAAGTGCTTACAAAATTTGCAAAAATAGTTTGAATGAACATCGTGCAGACCACAGAAATTAGTATCATTTAAGTACACAAATCGTTAGCTCCACAACAGCTTCTCTGTATATTAATGGCTCTATAAATGTGGATTTGAATGAATTCTAAAGCAATTTGGTACCATTTCTACGTATACATTTCCTCTTGATGGCAAATGCTCCATTGGTGTCGTTCGCACGAGTATCTCATGAAAAACACGCCATTACATGCTTAAATCGGGTAATATGATGGTTCAGTGTAATTCTCGAGCTAGAAAACACATGGCTGGTGGTATGTTGTATCGTGCTGATGCTACATAGTGTCTACATTAGAGATTTTTTTATCAAGACAAACGTCAAACTTAACGCTAATTTGTGGAAGGTGGCAACAGTTGCACAAAAACAACAATCTGGCGTATTCATTATTGTTTTTTATATATGTAGTTTGACAACTATAACAACCAAAATAATAATCAGCTGTTTAACCAAGATTACCTTGTCAATGTTTGCACTGATTTTGACGTTTGTTTTGATAAAAATTTGCCTAATGTAGACACTAGGTTATGCACAAAGATGTCGATGCCGTTATTTCGGCTATCAAATCGAAACGTCACATTCAGTTTGTCAACTAGTGTCAAACAGGCTTCAGAATCTCTATTAGCTACGAAAAACCAACCGTTATACTTCGCGATCATTATGCATGTTATTGAATACTACAGCCATAGCAGTAATTTGCCTTATAAATTTGACTTGATGTTTAAGAAACGAGCTTTTGTTCACTGACGGGAACAAACAAAATAAAAAATAAAAAGAATTCCATCGATATCAACACATTTTGAGGACATCCCGAAAGGAAATATAATAAATTATGGCTAAAATTTTTCTAAATAAATTATTATTTGGATTTAAATTAAATTTAATAAAAAATTATATTTTTTTTAATGTTCTATTTTATTGAACAGAAAAAAATATGACTAGAATTTTTTAAATAAATCATTATTTAACTTTAAATAAAATTTTATAAAAGAATTTGTTTGATTTTAATATAATATTTTATTGCTTGTAAATTTATTCTAAACTAATACGAAAACCAATAACAATTTATTGTTTTTTGACAATTAAAAATATAAAAATAAATAAAATTATAAAAATGTTAACACAAAAAAATATAAAATTCATCATTTGCAGGATTCCAGAAGTACGTTACCTTAATTTTCTTATATATTTCATTACCAAATATGTATAGTGATTTATCTTCTAGATGAATCAAAATCATATGAAATATGCATGTATATTCGCATAAATGATGGGGTCTATTGTATATTACTGTATAATCCCCAAGTCGATTACACTATGTCCTTTCAATTATGTGCCTGAACATGTAGCTCCCTCTCGTGTTATAATTATGCGACTTCTTGAAAATAATTTAATGTATTTTAATTTTTGTATTTCAAATTATTTAAAAGTATTTTGCGGAAATGGTCTTCAGCGGAAGTGTTACTTAACAAAATGATACATGCTTGCAATCGTAAATTGCCTTGTTGTACGGTATTGGCGGTACCAAAGCAGAGTGTGTTTGAGCATTTGTTATATCCTATCTATTTTGGTAAAAGGTATGTAAGTTGAATTCATTTAGAAAATAATTCAATTGATAACGATTGCGTTTCTGTTTTAGATGGTTTTTGCCACTTATGAAATTTGGAAATAGTGTCGTCTTTTTTTATTTCATATATGTCTATTTATTCATATATGTATATTTTGTATACTACTACACATGAATACATACACTCCCTGCCAGCAATTAGGTGATAGTTTTATCCACTATCAGAAAAATGACTCTTTCTAGTATTTTCAAGATGTTATTTTACTGTTAGTAAACAATTTTACAAATACAAATAACATTAATTTCGATTTTTGATCTACTTATTCTACATTTCTTACTAACTAAAATATCGAAAAAGTCACTTAAAAGTAAGTTTTTGGATAAACATAAAATTACCAAAAACTGTCTCCCATTAGTGTTCTCAAGATGTTATTTTCCTGATAGTAAAAAATTTTACAAAAACAAATAACATTAATTTCGATTTTCGACCGTCCGAAAATAAAAAAACCATTAAATTAAGAGCAAAAAATGTGAAAAAGTCGATGGCACTTAGTTGGCGTGTTACTTTCAAAAGCAAGCAATCGATTTTTTTTAAATTTTAAGAAAAATTAAAAAAAGAGTGATAAAGTGAGATAAAAATAATATGTATATATATATATATATATATATATATATATATATATATATATATATATATGTGTGTATATATAAAGTGAATGTTGTTTATAATGAAGACAAAATAAGAACAAAATTGTGAAAAAAAATTTGAAATTTTAAATTAAATTAAATAAAAAATAAATATTATTCGGTAAAACTAAGCGAAAATTCATTTTGAAGACAACAAATTAATTTAGATTTATTTCTTGCTTTTAATAATATAAAATTTCGAAATAAATTGCGTTTCGCTCATAAAAATATGTATATTTTTTTAGTGAAAGTGAACCCATATATGCATGTTCATCAAACCTTTCAACTAAATTTTTAAAGTTGTTAGGCTCTTCGAAATCAAAAATATTCTGTTACAATTTATCAAAATATATCTATATTTTTTTTACTAAGATAATTTGTTTTAATTTTCCCTAACCCTAACACTAAATGACTTTATTCGTCACACAAAAAAAGCAGTCAATAGTGTCATTAAAAAAGTATCCAAACTGCGATACAGTTTTGCCCGAAAAATGACTCCCCTTCGATAGGAAAATAATTTCTTTTTCTTTTACTATTTAAAAATAAATATGGATACTATTTAGTCAAAGTTTGGATAGTAATGTTGATAGTATTAAGTTAGAATTTCGACAGAAATAGTGACTTTTTCTGCTCCTCAAAATGACTCCAATTTGACACATAAAAAAAGCACTTAATAGTGTCATTAAAAAAGTATTAAAACTGCTGCACACTTCTTCCCGCACGGTGACTCTTCTTGGATAAGAAAATGATATCATATTCGACTGTTAAAAACAACTTGAGGTTACTCTTTAGTGCAAATTTGGATAGAAAATGTTGGCAGGGCTATTAGTTATCTTTATACTATACACTGTCTAATACCGTAATACAATACTAACATTCGATGCGAATTATTGTATATATTATAGAAAATGTAAAAAAAGAATATTAAATAAAAAATAAAATTTTTTTGAAAATCTGCAAAAAATTTAATATTATTTTTATTGATTTTAATATACCATATTATTGAATTTCTTAAGAAAATTCAAATGTTCAAATTTATAAATAGCAAAAATATTTTAATAAGAAGAAAATTAAGATTTTTTCAATAAAATATTTACGAATTTGAATATTTGATTTTACTAATTCAGTGATAGGTCCGAATTCAGTAAAAAATATAATTGGTTTTATGAATTTAGTAATAGAATACGAAATTTAATTTTTTCTGTGTACCATCTTCATATAAACCTATTACCTTACTTTCTTGCTTGTCGAAGCTGTTCGAAAAAGTATTTTAAAAGAAAATTCTACCGTTCTTGAACGATGGATATATCGTCGTAGTTCACCAGTTTGGTTTTCGAATAAAACACGGAACCATAGAACAGATGAATCGTCTAACTGGAGAGATTAGGAAATGTTTCGAATTAAAGAAGTATTGTTCAGTTACTTTCTTAGATGTCGCACAAGCATTCGACAAAGCTTGGCACAAGGCCCTAATCTATAAAACTAAATGTTTATTACCACCATGTATCCACGAATTGCTGGAGTCCTATCTATCTGACCATATATTTAGGGTAAAGTATAATGACTTTGAATTTGAAATAAAATCCTATGTTCCAAAGGGAAGTGTTCTTGGACCTACTGTATATAATTTACACCTCTGATTTGTCTATATGTGATGAACTGATAATTTCAACATTTTCTGATTAAGTAGGTAAGTATACCCCAGTCAGATCATATTACATAATTTGGTATTCATTTAGGTAGGCGACTAATTTGGCATCGTCATATAAAAGCCAAGAAACTTCATATTAAGTTAAAATCTTCCAGTCTTCACTGTTTAATTAAAAGCTATTCAAAATTAAGTCTTGACAATAAAGTCATCCTATATAAAACCGTTTTAAAGCCAATTTGGGCATACGGCATCCAATTATGGGCAACACCCAGTATTGATATTATACAAAGGCCCCAATAAAAAATTCTTAGGACCATGACGGATGCATCATGGTACATAAGAAATGAGAATATTCATAGGGATTTAGAGGTAACATTTGTAAAAGACGAGTTTAGTTAGCTCAATGAAGAATTCATTCTCAAACTAGAGACTCATCCAACCCTCTCGCAAGACTTCTTACTGAAGTTGAAACCGTAACGTTTTTGCAGCCTGGAAGTGAGTATTAATAAGGATTTCAAGTGAGTCAGCTGAGGTTTCCGGTCAAGAGCCATTCATCCTTCTAATGTAGGTTGGATTTGATTGTATTTATCAGGAACTCTACTGAGTCTGGCTCAATCTTTTGTGTTATCTAGATTCACAGAAGTCTCTCTATGAGTTTCATTTTGCGACCAAAATATAGTTTTTTTTCTTTGTAGGCTGTTTAACGTAGTGCCGCCACCTCAATTTACTTCTGAGGTTATCATTTAAGGCTATACGTGTTTCTTTTCGTAGTTTAGATAGCTTATTAGTTAATTTCCTTAGTAAACATAAATAGTTTTAATCAAGTTTTATTGCCAGTACCACGATCATCATCTTAAGGAAGTACAGTTTTGAATTATTATAAAACCACTTCAAAACTTAATGAAGGATCGCGCATTCTTACTGTTGACATCATAGCTTCAAAATCTTACTTGAATGACACACAGAGGGATGGAACTGAGAAAAATGGCGATTAATTGAAAATTAATATTTTGAAAAAGTAATTGATTCTAGCTACAAATTGATGACATGAAGTATAATTATCTGTTAAAAAATTTTAAATTTTTTCACTTTCCGTGTACTGCGCTGTTAAAGTCACATTTTTTTTTAAATTTTTAATCGCAGTGGTAAAAACTTAAAATTTAGGGTTTTCGAGTTTATAATTTTACATTTTGTTTCATAAAAAGTCCTTTTTTTAATAGAGTTGTTAAGCATAGGTATTTAGTAAGTTATTTACGTATTTTTATAACCTTGACCACAGGTGTAAAAGGTATATATAAGTTTGTCATTTCATTTGTAATTTCCACAATTTTTGCCGGAGAACAAAATGTATAACAAATATTTAGCCAATACCTTAAAATTTCTAACTGATACTTTACAGAATTTTTTAATTTGACTTCCGATTTTCCAATATTTTATTACAAAACCTATGGTATGTATTTTAAAATTGCTCAATTTTAATATTCTATTTTTTAAATTCTATTCAAGCTATTATTACATTTGAAAAACAAGTCAGAGCGTTATATTCCGCTTCACCACTTTATAAACAAATAATAAAATTTACGCCTTAAAATATGTTTTCATATTTTCACATTTATACTTACAAAAATAATCCAAATTCTTTTCCAAACTACAAAAATGTAAACACAAAATTAAATTATCATTCCCAGTGTTGCCAGGAGTTGAGAAAAATTAGCTAAATTGGACTTTCTTCTCTAAAATAGGTCAGAAAAGGCTAAGTGCCCCAAAAAATTAGGCCAGAAAGAAGCTATATATTTTTCTTATTTTAAACTTATACCCGTATTCTGAACTTTTTGTCAATGCCAAAATTATAACAGAATTATTTTTTTTGACATTTTTTGAAAATTGTTTGTTTAATTGTTATTTGTTATTGTTTTGTCAGAATACGAGGGTTATTTTCTTTTTTTTTATTATTTTTTTTTTCTTATCAGTTTTAGAATTTATTAAAGATATTGTAACAACTTTTTAATTAATACACAGAAGAGCTGTCAACAAAATAATCTAATGAAAAATCGCCCACAAATTTCCTATACAATTCATATGAAAAATGAAATATTGTTTTGAAGTGAATTTTCCACATTTTTGGGTGATTTTTCGCTCTTATATAATTTCTTTTTTAATATAGTCATATATAGTTTCGATTGTTAATGAAAGAATAATTATAACAAGTCATTAAGAAAGTCCATAAGTTATGTCTGATTTGTAGATGAATTCTGTAAAAATTAAATTAGTAAAAGCAAATATGAAATTAATTTCCTCTTTGTTGAAATTCTAAAATTTTACCCCTTTTAAGGCAATTTTAAGAATCAACAAAGAGAAAAAAAGGTAGAAGCTAAGTGAAAGCAAGATAAAATGGCTAAATTTAGCCTTAAAAAGGCTAAACTAGTAACACTGATCATAGCAAACGTTGCTCCCTTAGAAAAAACACAACTACACTGATAGCTTCTGATGACTACTACACGCTTTTACAAAAGAAAACAACACTGAAAATTTGTGAAAATTAAACACCCTTTAATCAACTAATTCAATATTAGTATTGACAATTTTTCGTCAATTGAAATTGAATTGACTAATGATTTTGTTGGTTGATACTTAATCTATTTTTCTTCAATTCTACATCCCCTTTTTACGATGTTTACTGCTCATTTTTAGGTGAGTGTACAAATACAAAAATTCTCAAAACGCTGAACACTGATCCAGAAGCATGCCAAGGTATTTAATCTACGTTTGTAGGGGTTTAGGTAGATAGGTATGTAGAAAAGGGTGACGTATTCACGCCTCCACTCAAACGGTCCATTGTGCTCCCTTTAAAGATAGAGAAGGAAAAAGAAAAAGATAAAAGAAATAAGAAGAAGTGAAATCAGCCATTTTATACCCATTACAAACCCTATGAGATTAATAAGCCCTTTGCCTAGTTCCTGCAGTGTTTGGCTCTCATACCACTTCAGCCTTTCGCGCTGAAGCTCCAGACAGTGTCAGAGTATGTGCTCCACTGTCTCTAGTTCCTCTACATAATCGCACGTCCTCCAAAAGTCCCAATTATACATCATATTCCCTATTAAGAAGTGACCAGTAACAATGCCAACATGACTCTCAGACTACTACGACTCATATCCAGAAAGTGTTTCAAATCTGTCAGTTTAAGACTGGACCATAGCGCTATAGATACCCTGCAGTCCGTTTTATTCCTCCATACCTGATTCGTGTTGACCAGAATCCGATCCCTTATGGCTCTAAAATAGGACCCAATTGGAATCCTAACAGATGTCTCCATCGGCTATTCATTTCCGAGAATGCCGCAGTGACATCCATTAGTATTCTTAATTCTTTCCACTCAAGTATCAACTTGGACCTAACATAATAACTTGTCAGTGGCGATAATACTACCCAGCTATCAACATAGATGGTAATCTCAGTATTCCATTCAAAGTTTTCCTCCAGAAATCCCAAGGCTTTATAGATGACCAAAATTTCCGCCTGAAGAATGCTGCAACGGTCAGACAATTTATAAGATCGTCTTATATCAGTTTCCATAAAATAGACACGCGCTCCCGTACCTACTTCCATATTTGAGCCATCTGTAAAGACATCACAGTCTCCATGGAGCTTTTCTACTCCAACCCTGAATTTTCCTAATAATCCCAATTCTTTGAATCTAAATAGGTAACGAATAGCCATACCTCTCACAAACACTTTAATTGGAAGAAGGTGGAAAATTTTGTCTATTTCCACCTGAAGCGTACTTCACCTGACGCCTGTGATGCCAATTGAAGCACATCTCTGAACTTTAGAGAGAAGGTTCCTATAGGTTCCTTTACTTAATACCCCCCTCCACACTGAACAGCCACAAGTAAGAATAGGTCTCACAACCGACGTGTAGATGCAATATATATCTACCGATTTAAGACCCAAATTCTTACTTATATAGTTCCTGCAGGTGTAGTAGACATTAAGCTTCTTCCTGACCCTTTCCTGAGTATTTCTCCTCCAAGAGTATATTATCATCCAAGTATAAACCCAGGTATTTGGCCTCTCTCGACAGTGCAATTTGCATCCTATGCAATACCGGTAAGCTAAAAGCCTCAACCTTATATTTCCTGATAAACAGAACTGACTCTGTTTTTCCCGCGTTTGCCCCTATTGACTCAAAGACACAGTTCTCGTAGACCTAATTGCATGACCTCGCTGATCGTAGGTAGAAATTTACCCGAGAGCAGTATAACCACGTCATCGGCGTAGACTACGGTCTGTAATCCTTGGGTTTCGAGTGAGTCGTCTTTCTCGCTTTGACCCTTATCTCTTTCCACCCCTGGGAATATATTTCAACCTAAAACACTCCCTAAATATATCCACAAGTAATGAGATGATACTGTTATTGATATTCTGCAGCATGACCGGAAGAATTCCATCCGGGCTCGGTGATTTGTATGACCCAAATGTATTCACCGCCCATGTCTCTAATAATCATCCCCCTAATTGTGTCATTATCACACCCATCCGAAGCGGATCCGTGTAGGCTATCATTGATTCTACCTGATCGCACCTCAGACTCTATATCACTACAGCCTGGGAAATGTATCTCCATAAGTAAACTGAGGGACTCTGAGCTAGACAATAGATAATACACAATAAATACACAATAAAGTTTGAACAGCTCGTTCACAGAGCGATGGTAATTAATTTGGGTTTATCGGACTTAAAGTATCTGAATGTGATAACCCCAAACCCGAAATTGGCAATAACTCCAGCTTTTTAAGAGACTCCTGATCCTCCACGAATCTGAAGTCTTCGCCTTGGTTCTCCTTATAGATCAAGGTTTTGACAAGCTTCCATTAACCTGTAAGAACACCTTCATTCTAATTTTCCAATGCTGTCAGTATGGTTCCCACCTCTGGAATGAGTGGTGGGAACCACCCAACTGCAACTGCGTTCCTAAGAAATTCAAAAGATTTCTTATTTCCGCAGTTTACGTTTTTGACACCCTTCATCCAGTCTGCGCCTCTGAATGATACCTCGTCCGGACTTCCTTTTACAAAGGCGATCTCCTCAATGAGCCTATGCACAATCTGTCGCCATTGCTCAATGCTGATCGTCCTATCTGATCTCATGCTAGAAGTTTCAGCAAATACACCAGTGTTGTCCTTACGGGTTACAACAATGAGGCTGACAGACTTCCGACATGCTGCCATCTTACTAGTTGTATGCTGATCATATCCAGACCTAGCACCCCTGATAACCTTTTGCAGGGCTATAACATGATTATTTATTAGAATTGCTGGGCACGATTCCTTCCGCAATGTGAACGTTATATGTATGCAGTTCTCTTCATTGACTTTTATTTTCCATTTATTCTGGGGTACGCCTGCTTTTATAGGCTGGGGAGAACTTAGGAAGTATTCTTCTGTAAGAATAAGCTTTCGTTAAGTTATATAGCTTTCAGTAGCCTGTATATCGTTGTGGGTAGGTTTAGTTTTATTTTATATAAGAAGTACTTTGTCAAAGTATGGCACGAAGCTTGCGAAACATCGATGAAGAGAGCAGAACAAAATTTCTTTTCTTCAAATGTCTTGGATATAACGTCAACAAGTCTGTGTGTTTGTTCAACAGTACTATGTTTTCTTCTGAATACAAATTGATGATTAGGGATACAATCAGTTCGATCCATTATCAGGTTCAACTTGTTCATTAACAGCTTCTCGAACAGCTTTGAATTATTCCACTCTGATGGTTAGTATTTAAAATATAAAGTATTATTTTTAATGCTATCTGTGGTAGCTCTAAAAGCATCTTGTTACTCATTTTATCAGTACCAGGCTTGTGTGACGCTTCTGTGCAGCTGATAGATTTTGTAGTGTTTATTGTTTAGATATTAGCGAATGTTATCTAAGAATTTTCGAAACTAAATGTCCGAGAAAATATCGACAATTATATTAAATATGAATGTGTCGATTTTTTCTCAATAATTTCACGGCAGAAAACATTTGCGAGAATTTTAGAAATAACGGTATCGAAATATTCAAATTTTTTTTTAATAAAATCTCGAAACTAAATTCCTCTAGAAATTGTAATTCTTTTCAGTTTCTCCAGCATTTTTATTACTTAAACAAACAAAAAAAAAAAAAAAACAAATTTTCTTTCTTACTTAAACTAAGAGCATTACGTGTCATACGAGTACTTGCGTCAAAGTTCATTGCATTTGGTTGTAAAATATTGCGATTTAAAATTCATGATGTTGAGTAAAAACTAATATTAATTAAAGAAAACGCATTGGTAACTCCTTTGGTCGAAGTTGAAATTTGGGCAAAATTCTTCAATTATTTACCACTCCAGAATTTTTATCTTTGAAATACAATTTATTATTTTGTAAATTTTTATTATTTTATATATTGTGTAAAGCTTGAAATAAAATATAACTTTTAAAATTATGTCAGCTTTTAATTTCAAATTTGGAAATGAAACAGAATAGAAATCTATTGCAAACAATACTAATCACAAAGCTTGTAGTCAGCTGAGAACATTTATAGAATTTTTATGTTGATGTGATGTAACGTCACATAAGGTTGTGTGTATTTTTTAGCACTGAAGTGCTGTACGGCTATACACAAGCGCTCGACTGACAAAGCCTTAAACACATTTGTGCTCTTTATATTAACCAAACAAGCACGCAAGAGATATAAAAACAATTTACGCAGATTACACAGATTTTTATTATTATATTTTTGACCTAATAAAGAATTTATTATGATTTTTTATTCAAATATTTTATAAAATAGTTGCATCCAACAGCGTAGTATATGTATAAACGGTTTTGATCTATTTTTTAACTGAAATTATCTCTATAATAAAGAAAGAATTCGGAGTAAAATATAAATAGCCGTATTCCAAAAAGAATTAATTTATATTTAAAGTACACACTACTAATATACAATTTAGTCCTTAAGGTCTTTATCAAGAAAATTGTATTCAAAAAACCGTTTATAGTCTACATTAACTAAGAAGACAACCCTTCTCAGTTTCTCTCTCATTTATATTCCAGTGTTGTGAAAGCTTAGAATAATAGTACATTGTTGATGATAAATAAGTTATTATTTAGCTTATATAGATGTAACTATGTATAAATGAAATACTTTCATTTAATTTTTGTTGGTTGTAATTATAACTATCCGAATAACGAATATTCTGCGATAAAAACAACTTCACCATTTCATATTTGGTTTTTTTTTCATTATTTTTGTTTAAATTTTGTGAAAGTTTTAATATTCTTTAAATTTCGTAATTTTATCTAAGACAGAAAATAACGAAAAAGTTGAACATATGTGATTACGTCGAAGATTTGGTTGACATGCGGGTAGCCAGTAATGTTGGTATTTTAATACAAAACAGAAAAAATAGACTGTTTCCAGTTTATATTTACGATTTTTTATACAAAATATCTCAAACTTAACGTATGTGCAGAAATTATTGTCCTTTTTTAATTCTTATCTTAACAATCGGAAATTTTAAAATGTAACGTTTTTTCAAGAATTTACGCATAAATACAAAAATTTATTATTATTATTTATTTTTTAATATGTATGTAACGGAAATAATCTTAAAGTAGCTTTAAAGTAAGGTCGAACCTACTTTAGAATATTTAAAGTTAACAATGGTTTACTAAAGGTACATTACGCTAGTCATCGTTTTTTAGGGCAATTTCTAGAATAAAAAAGAGTTAGAAAAAAGCTAGATGCTATGACGAAAATTTGGAGGCTAAAAGCAAAATAAAAAGGCTAGATTTAGCCTTATTTGTATTATGAGTGGAATAAAGTAATATATATATATGTTTTTTTTTTTTTTTTTTTTTTTTTTGATAAAAAGAAATTCAATTTGGACGGTCCTGATTCATATTCTTGCTATTGGGGTGATTGGAAGTAGAACGAAATTCGTATGTTGTAATGGATGCTTTTTATAATTTCGTACTTAAACACATTTTTTTATTTTATTATTCGACTCCCAAGATTTTAAATAATTTAAAAAATTTAACTACTAGTTCAATACCCAAGCGTGTCGTACTCTAATAGCTATAATATTGAATAATAATAAAAAGAGAAAAAATATAAACTAATTTGAGTATTTTTCAAGAGAAAGCTTTATTACCTATAAAACTGATATAATTTGGCAAATTCGTTTTTAAACAAATAATATATAGAGTTCTATAAAAAATTTCTTCCGATGATATTGATTAATTTGGTTCCCCTTTTTAGTACTTTTCTAAGAAAAATATTTCATTTTATTTCTGCTGCCAACACTGTAAGGATGAATTTCTTGGGTAAACTAAATTCACTGTAAAAGAAATAAAATCAAGGTTTAATAGGTTCAGAAGCTTTTATATATCTTTTTCTAATAATACCATCTTTCGAAACTGGAAGTCCATTTATATATAGGAACTTATCTTTTATTTCCTTTACTTTAGTAATGTTTTTTTTTTCACATACGTATACTTTGTGCTAACTAAGATGAAAAATAATTTAATTCCTTTGGAGTTTGCTCTCCTTCTTGATTTCTTTTCATTTTGCTCTTTATTGTTTTTACATTTGCTTTTAATGGCAATGTCAAGACATGAATAAAACCTAAAAGTACCTTTAATTGCAACTTAGAAATTGTAATGGATTAATTATTTTTTGACATTTGATGATCGGAAATTTCTCGATCATTGATTTCAATCAAAAAGTGACGCGTATATATAAAGCATATTTTAGACTTTAACTTCCTTTCTTATAAAAATTCTTAAGAAAAAACATCATTTGTTTTATGAAAATTAAGTTTTCATATATAAAGACATATCAAAATTTGGTGAAATATTAAGCATTTTCATAAACCCTTAGGAAAAGCTGAAACGTGATCCATTATTGAGTAAAACTTTTTGGATGACAAATGTCCTTTCACCAGTGGTAAATTTTCCAATTTAGGTCTCAGTTATAGAGTATATTGGTAGCAATTCTGGGAGTTGAACTTTATGTCATGTCTTCAAGAAGTACATCTATTGATTGATTCACAATGAGATCCACTTAATCTGGGTACATCTTGCTCCATTGGTTATTATCATTTTACCAACATACTATAGTCAATCTTATTTCTAGATCTGGTAAGTATAATCTACAAACTCTCCTACCAATAACTACGAGAAATAACAGAACGTAATTTTTCCAATGTGTTCTAAATGTTGTAACTAACCAAATATGCGTTCTTCCACTTAATTCAAAATCTGTTGCAAAAAATGTTTTCCCCCATAAGTTATCGACCAGAATGATCCGCAGCACATCTGTATTATCATCCGTACAAATTTTCATCGCTTCAGAGTCATTTTACATATCCAGTAACATTCCATAAACAATATTTAAAAGCAAATATAAAATTCAAAATTAAGTGAAGTGAACCGTAAAGAAATTAAAATATGAGAAATAAATCATAAAAAAATATATATACGAGCCCTAACCACTATTAATTCGTACACTGAGCATTTTTCAACAATGGGATATTAAAACAAGGATATTTTGATAATAATATTAATTGCACCAGAATGTTTATATTTTTTTTCTTGAAGATACTTTTATTGTCCTTAAATTTGTATTAAAAAACTACCATATATAAGAAAACTTATTTTAAAAAGATAAACATAAACGAAAGTCCATTATTTTTAATTAAAATAAATTGATCACTATTAATTCAAACAGTCGCATATTTTCCTACTTAGAACTGTGTTACATCTCCTTTGTTTTTTAATACAGAGTCGATTCGCTTTGGCATGGTGCTGATCAGTTTCTGACAATCTTCGGGGGTTATCGAGTCCCAAATTTCTTGAATTTTGGACTTTAGCCTGTCGAGAGTTCGTTGAGGGTCAATTGAGGATCACTTCGGATTAAGGTCTGGACTAGATGATGGCCAATCCAGAACCTCTACACCATTTTTCTGCAGCCATTTTTTAGTTTTTTTTTGGCGGTGTGGGATGACGCACCATTCTGTTGAAAAATATATTCGCCGCAGTCATACAATTTAGCTACTGATGGTATTAGATTTTCGTCTAAAATTTTTATGTATTTTTCTGTGTTTACGAATCCATCAATGAAGTGGATCTTTCCGACACCCTTTGAGGATATACTCGTACATCCCCATACCATGAGGATAGCTGGAAACTTAACAGTGCATTTCAAATAGTCTTTGTTATAAGCCTCCGTGTTTTTGCGAATTACTCTTTTCCTAGCATCACCAACACAAACATCAAACTTGGATTCGTCACTGAAAATAATACTGTCCCATTGCCTTTGAACCCAGAAACGTCTCTCCTCACACCATAACAAACGTTTTTTTATTTTGAAGGGCAGTAACCAAAGGCTTTTCCTTGGCCTAAAAAATTATATGATTTTCTAAATTGATCTTGACATACCGAATGAACTTTTAACTTACTTTATAAAAATTCTACCCTATATATTTTTCATTTGCTGGCGTATCCATTCACGTCGCACGGGCTTTCCAATGGCATCAGATCACTTCGAAGATATATCGCAAACAATGCTTCGACGATTTTGTTTAATAATGCTCGCTAAAGCTCTTTTATCTAGAGGCGTTATTTTTGATGTCCGGCCTCTTTTTAACTTCATTGCAATAATTTCCACTAATTTCGTATTTTTTAACAATGCTTTATATTGTTGATCTTGTGAGTTTAAGATCAGTCGATATTTGCCCATAGGTCTTTCCCTATTTGAATTTTTCAACGATTATAATTCGAATTTCTTCACAAACGGGCTTACCACTTGCAATTTTTCAGAAATAATAAAAACTAAAGTAAAAGAAGTGAAAAAGTATTCTTTTTTACTCTCTTGCATTCTTCTCCTCTTTTTGTAACGGTACATTTAAAATTTTTGTTTACATTTTGATTTTCTTTGACATCTTGAGCCTAGTTTATACACTGTACGAATTAATAGTGGTGAAATTAATTTTAATGAATAATAATGATTTTTAAGTTTATGCATTTTTTTTTTATATTTTCGTATAATATTCAAGGATGTTTACAAATAAATTTAAAGGAAACAAAATCACCAATCATAAAAGTATAACTCTGTATTTGTAGTTAACTTAGTTCAGTTTTTTTCTGGCGTTTATTGCTAGATAGCTAAAAATTTTTTGGTGTACGAATTAATAGGGCTCGTATTTATTTTCGTAAAAAATAAAAAAGAAGGAAAAAGAAATTTTAGAACACGAATTAAAGAATTATGTTTAAAATAAATCCTAATAGTGTTAAGCTAAAAAATAAATGAAATTAAAGCAGAAATTATACCTAATATCACAGGTAAGTTTACACAGAAAATTTAAGAATTAATTGAATAACAGTCATTTAATACAACTAATAAACAGAAAAAAACTTCATAAAATAACGAGTTATTTGGCTTATGTCACCCAAATGCAAGAACCGTAAATAATACATTCCTTTAGCAACCTGCATCGCTACCATGGATGGCCTGGAAGTTGGTAAGTTTGAACCTATGTATATCAAACCTAATTTTATATTTATAGTTCTTGTGATATGATATCTAAAACCTAAAATTTCCTAATCAAACCTAAGAATAAAAGCAACAACCTGAAGAAAATCTGTACAGAGACTAATGTTGGAACCTGAGATTAGTTATAGTTATAGCGTTCCGTTAAATCTTAATTCATGCGAATGGTATAGTACAATTTCGAAACGAAATTTCTTTGGAGGCAGTATTATTTTTTGGGCAGCCTTTTCTGCTGCAAGAAAATGAAAAATATTCTTTGTTCCATCTAAAATGAACGGTGCAAATTATGATGAACTGTTGCGCTTCTCTCATTTATGGATGAAAAAATGAATGAAGATTGCATATTCCAACAGATAACGCTGCAATCAATGTCTCGAACCAATCTAAATCGTGGGTTAATGTACATATTATACCACTATTGGACTGGCTGGCTTGCAGTCCGAATTTAAATCCAATGGAGAATCTATGGGAGTGTATGGCCCGTAAAGTTTACGAAAGAAATGCACAGAATGAAATCATAATGAGACAAGCCTGCGAAGAAATTGACAAAGGTTCATCAACACATTATTAATAACGTTAAAACAGTTCATTAGTTTAAGTGCGTATATAGGAAAATACCATACAAATAGCATTAAACTACTAACATTACAATGAAAAAGAAAATTCATGTATATTTTAAGTTTTTTGTTATTAATTTTTTAAATGAAGTCAATAAATTATTTAAAAAATTAATTTGTAGCACCTTAATTATTTTTAGCCAAATTTTTCGTTAGTTGATTAAAAAAAAATTGACGTGCGTTTATAGGAATATGCATATGTATATATTCGAGCCATCTATTCTAGCCCTAGTTCTACAGAAAAAGTTATGGCTAAAATATTTCTAAATAAATAATTATTTGGATTTAAATCAAATTTAATAGAAAATCATATTTGGTTTTAATATTTTATTTTATTGGCTGTAAACATTTTCAAACTCAATATAAAAAACAAAAACAATTTTCTGTATTTTGACAAGTTTAATAAAATACTAACAAAAATTATTAAAATATTTATGAGTGTTGTAGATCTTTCATGTTGTTTTATCGAATTCCCTATCGTTCGGCTTGAGGTCCAAATAAATAAAAATTAAAAACTCTTTGGTTTTTTAAATTTATTACATTACTTTTTATTTTTATCCAAAATATTTCGACCAACTTTGTTGGTGCGTTTATGTGTTTACTAAAAAAATTAACTATATTGCAGTGTTGTCCGTTGTTACTGTTCTGAGCTTTCGTCACTGTTTTTTTTATGCTAAAAAATATAATTCATTTATATATATGAAATCCAATATTTGCAGACGCCCAGAGCTAAATTATATTCATTTAATTAAGGATTTTTCAAATGGAGTAATTAATATTTATATATCTTATTCTAGACAATTTGGAAACCTTTTAAATGTGGATCTGAAAACAAGTACAAATTTATCATATAATGAACGTAAGTTCGGCTAGCGATCCATTTAAATCGTATGTATATATAACTGAGAGTATATTAGATTATTTCATAGAACTTGGTGTGTGTAATTATTTTGCTATACCTAACTCTATTCAATTGTTTTGCAAAAAAAAGTACTTCTGCGCTTAAAATTGTTTATACCCTTCAACAACGGTTCCCAAGTAGGGGTCCGCTAAAAACCTTGTTTCATTCGACTTGATAGGAACCAAATGCTAGGAATCCAAATGCTATATCATATAATGAAGCTTATTGTCTTTAGGACTGAGTATGGAATATGAAGGACTGCTTCCTGGTTTCTAAGATCTTTGTAACTTCTATAAGGTCTTTTGAAATGGAGACCAATTCTATTTGCATGTTTATTCACCGAGAAAAAAATTTATAAAAGAGTTCATAAACTACAATTCTGTGGTAACTCCTGCCCTTCACTGCCTTCCCTATGATCGGCTTGCTTGCTTAAAGATCTATCTTCATTCTTGGTCCCCATACACATATCTACTTGGAATAGGGTATATTTTATAGAAATATAAATTACATATCAGAAGTACTGTATTTATGGCTAAAGGAACTGGGATACTTTAATTTAAAACATGCCCGACCTGCTAACAATAAGTAGTATTCAATATTTAAATTTTAATAACGATACTTTCTTTTAGATCGATTTGGAAATTGGTATATCGTAAAAGACGATTCGAAGGAATAAGTAACAAATAAATAACATTTAGAATATAATATTGTTATTCTATATTCATGAATGTATACATATATATATTATTTTTTGCAATTTTATTTAAAATGTATTAATTGCAAAAATAATTCTTTATAATAAATCTTATTAATTGTTAAAAACAAAATATTATTTTTATTGTTTAAAAAAAATAGGTTGTAGAAATTTGTGAAAGAATATTTGAAATTTATATATAGTAAAAATATTTTGATAGGAAAAAAAATAATTTTTTTTCGGCAAAAAATGTACGAATATTCAATGTTTGTTTTTACTAATTCACTGATAGGTCCGATTTCAGTAAAAATATAATTAGTTTTATAAATTTAGTAATAGAATACGAAATTTAACTTTTTTTGGTATTCTGTACCATTCGTTACGTTTAATATTAATAAAATATGTTAATATTTACACTAATTGCTTTATATCATTTGAAAAATTTTGCAAAGTTGCCACTAAAAATGTTGTTGCTTTCAGGGTTGTTTTTAGGAATGTAATAATCTAAAGAAATATAGTATAATATGGTAATAATATAAATATTTCAATTCAATGAGAATTGTCATTTTTGTAAAAAAAGAACAATAATAAAACAAATTTGTACAAAGAATTATAAAAAAATTAAAAAACAATAAAAATGATAAAGAAAGATATAATCGGTCAAGACCGACTATATGATACCCTACACCATATGTACGAGCATAAAAATTCATGAAGGGCACATATATTGCATCTATACAAATACAGAATAAAGCGTTGATACTAACATCTAGATGATTTTATGCACTTTATGGTGATTGCTGGAAGTGGGTATATATGGGAGCTATAGTAAATTATATACCGATTCTCATAAAATTGGCAATGTTATTTCTATTTATATACAACTTATTTGTGTCGAATATTAACTTGAAACTAACATTCGTATGGAATTTTTGCAGGTTAAAGTGATTTCCGATATATGGGAGCTATGGTCAATTGTGGACTGATCTTAATAAAATTTAGTAAAAAGATTGATACTTACACAGAACTTCTTTGTACTGAATTTCATTAAAATGTTCTTTTTGAGTGTTTAAACTATTTTCCCGGAAGGAAATTTGTATGGGGGCTTCTTCAATAGGCTTCTTCCTTGTATCATAAAAGTCCCGATCGATTAAAAAAGTGATTCTCAGTCAATTGGTATACTTTAAGGTGGATGTTGGATAACTTTTTCTATGCGTTACAAACATCAGCACAAATACAAACCTATGGTGGTGTAGGGTATAAAAATAAAGACGCTTTAATGGTTTTTTTTATTATATGAATCAAAATAATTAAACAAAGTAAACATTAAGGAATACGTCCAATATTATACGGCTAGTTTGGGAAATATTGGTCAATTAACAAAATCATTTCATATGAATGAAATAATCATGCTCTTTTACCGTTTATTGGGAATGCCAATTTTGAAGTCACTGTAATATATGGTGCCATTCTTTTGGTACTACATCTCGACTTCTGTTCCAAAAAATTCTGTCGTTATTTCACATGGGTGTCTCGATTAAACTCTTCCTTGTGAGTTTTTGGAGGTAGTTTGTTTCATGCACAATTTAAATGGTAAAAAATTGTTATTAATACCTTTCTCATTTGTGTAACTTTATTGTATATATAACAAGATTTAGTAAATTATCCTTAAAATGAGACAAAATTTACAAGAGTAGATAACCATCAAAAATAGAGACGTACAAACATCAGTAAGTTTATTCCCAAATAGAGATTCAACACATAAAGACAACGTTATATCAAAGCTCTCTTTATACTTGAAAAAATTGCCAAGAATGAGGCAAATGGCACTCCACATGATCGCGATAAGGAAGCGGTGGTTGACGAGTATCTTAAGTTTGAGGGCTCCCAACCATCCACATCCCAGGCAGCGCAGGAAAGAGCCAAGCGCAATCGCTCTCAAGGTGAGGGTAACAATTCGCTGAAGAGGACAAAGGTCCATGATAAATCGACCGCTTCGACTCCTTCCACTACAATAACGTTAGCAAGAAGGCCGTTAACGAGGTGGTTAAAAATCACTTGCTGATGGCACTGGTTAACGACAAAAGCGGCTATCTAACACCTGTGGTATCAGAATGGGGTGCTATAGAGTCTAAATTGGCTGAACTCGTGATGGAACATGTACTCACCAAGAAAGACTCTTCAGTTTGACTCTGGTGAGATACACCGGGGCTACAGGATAATCAAATGTTGGGACGACTTCTAAAAAGATTTTCTCAGCAAACGCATCGCAAAGATTAGTGATGTATGGGAAGGCTTAAGCCTATCCCAGCGGAGGAAATCCCTATGAGACCGCGGGCAAAGGTTTGGTTACCAAAGATGAGCTGTGATAACCATAAAATACTGGAGTGTCTGAAGCTGCAGAACCCCAGTATTCCCATGGGTGATTGGACAGTCATCCGTACAGAAGATCATGGGGACAACAACATGTGCATTATCTTCGCCATCTCAGAAAATAACGCAGTTGAGCTAGAGAAGGCGGGGCTAAAACTGTACTTTGGGGTTAGGGACGCCAAGGTTAAGGTGTTCCGTCCTGTGCGACGTGCTACATTCAATCTGAGGATTCTTTTAGTGGAAAAGGACCTCGACATTGCTACAGTCCAAGAACCCTGGGTTTCAAACTCCCAAGTCAAAGGGTTCCCGACTTCAAAATATAAAACACTATATTTAAAAGATAATGGTAAGCCAAGATCTTGTCATATTGCTAAAAAACACATAAATATATTTTTCTGCTGCAGATCTGACAGTCGCAAGGGTCGAATTAGTGCGAAATAGGAGTTTCTTGATCGCCTCTAGCTATATGGCACACGACAATCCAGCCTCGCCATACGAAGTGAAGGCGTTTCTAGCCTCTATGGAGGCTCAAGACGACATTATCCTTAGCTGTGATGCAAATTCAAGGCATACAATATGGGGTAGCACTGAAATCAACGACAGAGGTGAGTGTCTACTTTATTTCATCAATACAAGAATCCTGATCATATGCAACTCTGGCAACGACCCCACATTCGTTTTTCCGAGCTCGGTGAACCGTACTGGATGCGAAGAGGTGCTAGATATTACACTTACAAAAGACAGATCTAATTTATCAGTTGATATGTGGAGAGTATCCAAAAAATCCTTTTCGTGCCATTGCTGGATGCTTTTCGATATTGGACTCGACTGCAATGAAACAGAGGAAGCGTTAAAGCTTTTAACATACAATGTCCAATGACGAAAGCTAAAAAGAGTTTCCCTCTCTGGTGGAACAAGAAACTCTCGATGCTATGCAAGGAGGCAGGCAATGCTTTCAATATTAGCTACAGGACGAAACTGTGGCAGTTTTATCACGATAAGTGCAGAGAATATAAGAAAGCAGTAAAGATCGCAAAAAGAGATTCATGGAAAGATTTCAACGAATCTATCAACAATACCAAGGAATCTGCAAGACTCAGTAAGGTTTTGGAAAATGGTCATAATAATCCACCCTATATTAAATAGACGGATGGCTCATGGTCAGAATCGTCGGCGGAATCTTTGGATATTATACTGAACACTTATTTTTCTGGATGTACAAATGTTACCGGCCTGGAGATGGGGCATATTAACTCCTCGCAAGGAATCGAGGATGACATGATATCCGTGGAGAAAATTTCATGGGCAATAGATAGCTTCTCTCCGCATAAATCTGCAGGGCCTGATGGCATTATGCCACGGATGCTACAAAATGGATAATGAATAATATGGATAATGATTTTTCTCATAAAAATTTTATGCTAAAGTATTAATTAATTTATAGCTAAGGAAAACCTAATTTTGAAATAGGGATTGATACTTATTTTAATTGTGCCTATTATGTGCAAGATCTCGTTGATCTGCACAAAATAGTGAATGTAGTAGATAGTCTCAAATTTTGGAAATCAAGAATTAAAACTTTTCAAAAAGTCAGTTTTTCGCGAAGCCCATACACAGTTTCATATAGACTAGGATGGATTATTTAGTGAACTTAGTTTTTTATTAATTTACACAATATTCGGAAGAACATTAAAAATAAAATAAATTTAACAAAAAAGTATGCTGGCCTTTATATATATATATATATATATATATATATATATACATATATATATATATATATATGATATATAAAGTAACTCTGATTAATGAAATGTGGGTGGAAAATGGTGTTATTTATGCACAAAATCACTGAATATGATTCACAAAAAGAGCATTATTTGGGTGTTGAGGTCAATTATGGACCAATCCACATGAAATAGTCACAAGAGATGTAACTTTTTTCAGATGTTGGTTGGTTGGTGCACATGATAGCACGTAAACCTACGGGCAAACAATTAGACTCCTTACATTCCGTTTTGATGATAATGAATTAGATCCAGCCTGTAACATTGAGATATTTAATAATGTCACCGAGTCTAGTGTCAGATATCTCACAGAGATTGTCTAATTGGCACCTTCCCAGAAATTTATGTCTGAATATGATATACTGTCTCCTCCTTCTCGCGATTGCCACAACTACGACAGCATTCTTTGTATGGGAGACAAAGTCTGCTTGCATGCTTCCCGATCGTCCAGTGATCTGTAAACAATGCTATTAGAATCAAGATGTCTTTGCGTTTGTAGCCAATGAGTTGCATTGAGCGTTTTTCGTTGTAAGTAGGCCACGTTTCCATCGATACTCTACATTTGTCCACATTTCGCCATTTATTTTTCGCCTATTTTAGATAGTGTTTTTGGATTCTGCTTTTGACTGATCCTAACGAGATTGCGACAGAAACCGATAAGAAGGCATTCATAGCAGAGCCTGCCCAGACTAATTCGTCTGCCTGTTCATTACCACAGTAATCCCTATGCGCAGGAACCCAGACTATAGTAATGTCATACAGTCGACTTAGTCCTAGCAGTTCGTCTTTACACTGTCTGACTAGAATAGAGGTAGTTTTTGGTAATTTGTCCGATAGAATTGCCGCTTGGCTGTCGATAAATAAATCAATACTTCCTTGAATATTTCTATCGCGAATTAGTTTACACGCTTCACTAGCGGTCAGTGATTTCTACCTGAAAAACGCTTGCCTCATCAGAGAGTCTATATGAGCATCTAAGTCAAAGATCGTTAGAGAAGACACCAGAGCCGATACCGTAGTTCATCCTTGAGCCATCAGGGTATATCCTCGTTCCATATTGTTCAAGAAGATTTCCCCTTCTCCATTCGCTCCAGGTGAGGAATAGGACTTTAATAGTATTTCTATGGGTATTAGGTGCAATATAGTGTTCAGAGCATCTGATGGACTAGTACCAATGGAACCTGATCTTTGTATCTTTGTATTCTGTAAAGTTGATCCACCACGTAGCTCTCACTAGTAGCGGACTAGGAGTGAAGCCGGGCAAGACAGAGCTAGTACTTTTCTCAACAAAGACCAAGATCCCGAGCTTCAGACTGCTACGGTTAGAAAACTGTGAACTCACCTTGTCAGACAATGCAAAGTACTTGGGCATTATTTTGGACTCCAAGCTTTCATGGAAGCTAAACATTCAACATAGGGTTAGTAAGGCTACGGTAGCATAATACACCTGTAGAAAGATGTTCAATGTAAAATGGGGTTTGAGTCCAAAATTGACCAAATGGCTCTGAAATACTAGCGGTCAGGGAAGCGTGTAAACTAATTCGCAATAGAAATATTCAAGGGAATATTGGTTATTTATCGACAGTCAAGCGGCAATATTATCGCTCAAATGACCTAAAACTACATCTATTCCAGTCCGACAGTGTAAAGAGGAACTGCTAGGACTAAGTCGATTGTATGACATTATTAAGGCTTCCTGCGCATAGAAATTACTCTGGTAATGAACATGCAGACGAATTAGCCCAGGCAAGCTCTGCTATGAATGTCTCCTTATCGGTTTCTGTGGTAATCCCGTTAGGATCAGCCAAAAGCAGAATCCAAAATCATTTTATAGAAAAGACGAAAAATAGATGGCGAAATCTGGACAAATGTAGAGTCGCGAAAGAAACGTGGCCTATCTACAACGAAAAACGCTCATTGCAACTCATTGGCTACAAACGTAAAGACATCTCGAGACTAATAGCATTGTCGTAGTTGTGGCAATCGCGGGAAGGAGGAGACAGTATATCATCTTCTATGTGAATGCCCAACCTTGAACACAATCAGACATAAATTTTTGGGAAGGTACCAATTAGAAAACCTCTGTGAGATATCTGACACTAGACTCAGTGACATTATTAAATATCTCAATGCTACAGGCTGGATCTAATTAATTTATGTTCTCTTTGTTCTTCCCTACACTTCTATCTCAGTTCAGACTCAGTACAACTCATTCACTTGGCGAGTAATGTGGTCCCATCAAAACGAATTCTAACGAGTCTAATTGATTGCTCGTAAGGTTACGGGCTACCACGTAAACCAACCAACCAACCAACCAACCAACCTGAGCTTCAGTTTAAAAAGTGTGATAATACGAATGCCTTGTGTATTTATTGCTAGTACCAACATGAGACACATGAGCATAATAAAATATCAAAAGGCCATAAAACCCTTTAATGATATTGGGATAAGGCAACCTGAATTATCACTTAGAATATATGCGACTGAAAAGCAAAACAGCCATGCAATTCTTGTGCTTTTTATTGCTGCCCACAGTCCATTTTTGGTTGTGCATCATCTAAGTGCGCTATGTAATAAAGCTTTTAAAGACAGCAAGGCTGCAAATTTCGGTTTACATCGCACAAATATAATTACTAATGTTTTGGCTCCGCATTTTATAGACATTTTACTGGACGACAAAAATGATTCTCATTATAGCTTATTTTAGATAAAGGTATGTAAAATATGTTTTTTTTATTTTTAGGTACTGATATTTTGGTTAAGAAACTCCTTGGTGTAGTAATCCGTTTTTACAGCAAAAGAAAAGAAGATTTTGTTACTACATTTTTGAGTCTAATAAATTTAGAAGGAGGCAGAGCCGATGATCTACTAAAAGGTTGGAAACGTTTACAAAATTGTTTAATTTAGATTTATAAAAGTCATTTGAAACAGTTTAACTTAAAAATATGTATATTTGATTTATTTAACATATTTAGCATCATTATTAGTAGAAGTTCAAAAAGTTAACAAGGCATTTGAATCCCAAAATGCAGATCAGGCTAAACTTTTTAATGACTTGTACAGACTTTTGCAAACCTTAATAAATGGAATTATAATACCACATGAATATTTGGATTATATGGAAGGTGATACTGATTCGGTATTAAACGAATATTGCTATTTAGGATATAATTTGGAAAAAGTTTGTTCTGATAACAATATTGAAACACCTGAAAAGCAAATAATCAAATTCAATTTAATAGTCTTTACTAAAGCGCTCATTTATGAAATAAGAGCGAAGTTGTCAAAAAAATTCAAAACTTTAAAAAATTTATCGTTGTTTAAGGTTGATAATATTTTACAAAATTTATATCGGAATTTATAAATGATAAAAGAGTAATAGAAGAAATGGAATATTGTCTGAATAATTTAAAATTATGTGATTGGAAAAATAAAGATAATACTGAGTTGCTTTGGATTAAAGTACATACATTGCTTTAAAAATTCGGTTAATGAAAACACATTTTTTAAGCTATTGTCATTTGTAATTAATGTATTATGTTTTCCATATTGCAATACAGAAGTGGAAAGAGCATTTAGCGCAATGAATTATTTCAAATCCGAAATTAGAAACAGAATTTCTCTTAACACAGTAAATTTTTTAATTTATATTAAATATGGCCTTAAAATAAAAATTCATGTTGTGGAAATTATTATATGCCACCAAATGTTACTTCAAAAATTAATTCAAATACCACTTATAATATGTCAAAATATTACATACGGACAATCTTATAGCCAAAATATTAAAATGAAGATGTAAATGGGGAATCCTGTTTCTTTGAAGATGAAAAGTTTTAATTTTACTTTTCATACAGAAATTTTAATTATAAAATTTTTGACTTTTGCACCTGAAGTATTTTTTATACCTTTTATAAAAATCGTTATCTTTATTTGTATTTTATATGAAACTTCTAATATGTATTTAAGACAAATATGTATAAACTTTGTTGTTTTGTTTGTTATAAAAAAAGCTTAATTTCGAACTTAAAAATTAAACTCTATATTTAAAATATTTATAAATTTAAAGGCTTTGAATTATTATAAAATAATATAATAATCATTGTTTGTACCTAAAATAGTGTCTTCTTTTATAAAAAAGTTAATTTTTAATATTGAATAATACTACTAAATATTTGCAAGTGAATTTAAAAGAGCAAATATTTAGGTAGTACCTTTTTTTGTTTGTAATAATAAATAAATTTTTAACTAAATTTAAAAGAAGTTTTTTTTTTCCGTGTGGAGTCTTTACCTGTTTACTTCCATCGGACGCGTCCCCAGGTGGCGGATAGGGGGGATTGGGCGAGAGACACTGGATGCACTAATGTACGGTGCTGGAGCCCTCTTCCCTTGCCGACATTAATGCATCCTTTGTATCACACCCAGTCCTGAAAACGGTAGGCTTGCTGGACTGGATGCGATGCATTGATGTATTCTATTTGGTGTTTCCGCCGAAATGAACACATCTCTGACACTGGGTACGGTCTTGGGTCATACGTTTTCCGTGGACCAAATAAATGGGTATTATGCACTTTTAAGATCAAGGTGGTTGGTAGCAGTGCCGAGGATCTGAATGATTAGTTAGTGCTAAAAGAAACTAATAGTGAACAGCTCCCCTCTGATGCTGATGGCAAGGGTCAGTTGTATTACAGCCTAGTCCGCGTACGCCGTCACTGCGCGAGATGGTCTATTTTTTACGAGCATACTCGTGGGACCAAATAGAAAAGTAAAAATGGAAACAGATAGATTAAGTATTGAACGGGACAAAGGGACAACGGACAAAGAAATCAACACTAGGGTAGAAGAAGGGACGGAAGCTGACTTACGAGTTAGGGATAGGGTCAAGGTAGGGGAAAACAAGGACGAAGTCGGGAAAAGGGGGAAAGATGAGGATGGGGACGATGACATGGACTTAATAAGACTGCATACGGACATCCTCATTCAACACGGACAACTAATGACCCAACTAACGGAGGAGGACAGCCAGCTGGACTCGGCGGAGGACCCTGTAGGATCTGGAGCGACGGAGGGACTGGAGGACCTGTCTCTTTTATCCGATGAAGAGCATGAGACAACAGTGGTCTCTGCTCTTGACCGGGGAAAAGAAATCGGAACTGCAGTCACTGCGTCAACTCCGGGTAGGAAGCAGGTGAGCTCGACGGGGGCATCAGGCATGCCAAGGCCTACGGCCAAACCTATTGTTCGGCAGGTAGCGGTAGCATATCCAATGGATGAGCAAGCCGCAACCGACAGCCGAACGAATTTTGAAAAGGGTAAAAACGGTGTTAGGGCCTCTATAGCTGCACTAAATAAGTTGGCTAAAAAGGACCCATCGCTGTTAGACGGGCGGGATAGGCATGTTCGCAGAAAACACCGAAAGAGAATCTACAGGTTTGAACGGACCTATGGCTCCATCGGTGACATCCTGGGATTGTCTTATCCCGATGGTTTTAAAGGGGAGGTAGAGGAAGGTCCGCAAATTGCTCGCAAGGGTAAAGAGTCCGTGTCTACCAACACTTTGGAACCAAAAGTCGACGCTGTTGCACATTGTGATATTCACAAGCCATCCAGTAGTCCTGTAGCTTCTCTCAAGGGAAGCGACAGGTCGGCAAGGATTGGTAGTGAGAAAAAACTCATGGAGAAGAGAGTAGAAAGGGTAAATCAAGCTCTTGCGAGCCCCGCTAAAGGATCTCAAATAAGGTCAATTAGGGGAGCTCTGCCTGGAGATGAGATACCCTCTACCTCTAAGAAAGCTGGTCATATTCCGCATGACTCTTTTAAAGGTCCCAATAAGGGGACCATAAAAAGAGTGAGGTCGGGGGATGACCAGCAGATTCCGTCTGCGAAGAAGGTTGGTAATGCACCAAGTGGCCCGCTTAAAAACTCTCATAAGGGAGTAGTGAAGCGGGTAGTATCTAGTGTCGTGCAACCTTCATCGTCCAAAAAGGGGAAGGATTCGTCCAAGTCGGACATTCTTCAAGCAGCAGTCATTGACCGTGCTGATCCAGATGGGAGAATCAGTACGGAAATGTGGCGGCTGATTGAGGACAGACTTATGGACGAAATCTTCCAGGCAAGGCACAGGCCGGGTGAAATAGCCTTCATGGGTGCAGACTGGACAAGGGGCGTCAAGACTGTTGGTTGCGGTAACAAAGGAACTTTTGAATTCCTGAAAGCCGCGATCAACAGATGTGGCAACCTTTGCTCAGATGCGCAACTGGAGGTTATACCAGCGTCGGAATTGCCTCTGCGACCAATAGTCACGGTATGGATTCCACCACCCATTAAGCCGGTGGAAGTCATACTGGGAATATTGGAGGGACAAAATAGGGGGATCAATACAAGTCAATGGAAACTTGTCTCTTCATTGACTTGTAAAGAGAACCAGGGTAAAGATTTCCGATTCGCAGTGGATCGGGAATCTATTAGGAAATTGGACTCATTGGGGGGGGGTTGTTACGTTCGGGCTTGGCTACATCAAATTTCGCTACGCGAAAAATGATAAAGCCAAAGAGGTTGCGGATGGTGCAGATAAATCTGCATCATTGTGAAGCGGCCTCGACCGAATTGATAACCTACCTCAGTGAGACCGATGTGGACGTGGCCCTAATCCAGGAGCCTTGGCTAAATGATAACCAGGTCTGTGGTTTAAGGGCCAAAGGATACAAATTGTTCAAGCCGTCCACTGGGGATAAGGTGAGAACTTGTATTTTGGTGAAGAATGATCTTCAGGTAATTCTTCTTAACTCTTTCAGTTATGGTGATCTAACGGTCGTCCAAGGAGAGGCATTGGGAGGCGGTAAACTGGCCTTGGCCTCGGTGTACATGCCCTATGAGGAGTTTGAACCACCAGATGACAGGGTGTGGGCCTTAGCCGAGTACGCAAGACGGAATGGAGTACGTCTATTGCTCGGTTGCGATGCTAATGCACACCACAGTCAATGGGGTAGCAGGGATACTAATAAGAGAGGTGAGTCAACTTTTGATTTTATTATTGCAAATGATCTTTTAATCTGTAATAGGGGTAATACTCCTACGTTCAGAACGAAGGATAGGAATTCAGTAATAGACATCACACTGACCAACTCGAGAGACCTAGTTGAAGACTGGAGGGTAGCCATGGGATGTACTTTCTCTGACCATGGTAGGATAACCTTTAGTCTGAACTTCCGAGGTTCTGAGGGGAAACCTTTCAGGAATCCTAGGAGGACAGATTGGGACGCCTTCGGGCGGGATCTGGGGTCAAGATTGACTGGAACTCCGATGGAGATCTTGTCGAGGGAAAATCTTGACGAAATAGTGGGGAAGGTAACAGGGTCCATTAACAGAAGCTATGAGCTTAACTGCCCGGTGAGCTATCCGGGTAAAAGGAAACAGCCAGTCTGGTGGTCGGAGGAGTTGAAGGCTCAACGGACCACAGTTGGAAGGCTGTACAACAAGGCCCATAGATCTGGTAGGGACGAGGATTGGGGCACCTATAGAGTGTGTTTCAATAAGTACAAAAAGGACATTAGAAGAGCTAAAAGAGCCTCGTGGATTAGGTTCAGCGAGGCCATTGACTCGGTCAATGAACTTTCCAGATTCAGGAAGATACTGTCAAAGGACCCTAGCGTTCCAGGGAGTATCCAGAGATCAGATGGTTCATGGACGGAGTCTAGTTCTGAGTCAATTAATGTACTTTTGGAAACCCATTTTCCGGGTTGCAGGGATCCATTGGTGGAGGAATCAGGTGAGGGAGAACACTTCTTCACGGAGTCCACCAGTGGGATGATTGGAACAGTGGTAAGAGACCTAATAACGGTGGAGAAGGTCACATGGGCGGTGAATTCATTCGAGCCTTATAAGTCACCAGGCCCGGATGGTATTTTTCCGGCCATGTTGCAGAATGCACCGTTGGTGGTCCGTAAACTACTGGCTGAGATTTTTAAGGGGTGTCTAATACATGGACATATTCCAAGGGGGTGGAGAGAGGTTAGGGTTATATTCATACCGAAAGGTGGAAGGACCTGTCACTCGAAACCCAAGGATTATAGACCTATCAGCCTATCGTCTTTCCTCTTGAAGACTTTAGAGAGACTGATAGATCTATATTTAAGATCGTCTGGTAGCTCCAGCATCATGAGTAGTGCTCAACATGCTTACCTGAAAGGTAAATCTGTGGAGAGTGCGCTAAGTGATGTGGT
The DNA here is from genome assembly GCA_932274085.1 of Protocalliphora azurea. Lineage (NCBI taxonomy): Eukaryota > Metazoa > Arthropoda > Insecta > Diptera > Calliphoridae > Protocalliphora > Protocalliphora azurea. The sequence goes on along the minus strand of OW026521.1, from coordinate 82,800,753 downwards.
GGGTTATATAGAACAAGGGCTTCGGTATAAGGAGTACACCATGGCCGCGTTCTTGGATATTGAGGGAGCGTTCAATAATATTGAGATTGACGCTATCAAGCAGGCGCTGGTGAATCTTAAGGTACATGACTTCTTGATCGAATGGATAATCCTCATGCTGAGCAGCAGGATTATCAATTCAAGCTTGGGTGGAGTATGCTTAAGAAAACTAGTGACTAGGGGAACTCCGCAAGGGGGAGTGCTCTCACCCCTGCTGTGGCTAATGGCTGTCGATGTGATTTTGCGTCAATTCGACAGTAGATAGCGGAAGATCGTGGCTTATGCTGATGATGTGGTCATACTGGTAAAGGGAAAATTTCTTCCCACAATCAGTGAGATCATGCAGTCAGCGCTGGGTGAGCTGTCCTCGTGGGCTGCTGATAAGGGGTTGGGAGTGAACCCGGAAAAGACAGAGTTGGTTCTGTTTACTAGGAGGTACAAGGTAGGGAAATTCAGACTACCGGTACTATGTGGGACTGAACTGAAGCTTTCAGACTCAGCGAAATATCTGGGGGTGTTCCTTGATAGCAAACTGACCTGGAAGAGGAATGTTCAGGAAAGACTCAAGCGTGGCCTCAATGCCTACTACACCTGTAGAAACTCCATAGGTAAGAGTTGGGGACTCAAACCGAAAGTTGTATATTGGATTTACACTTCGGTGGTGAGACCAATCCTTTCATATGGTTGTTCTGTCTGGTGGTAGGCACTGGAACGCAAGAGCAATAGGAGCCTTTTGTCGAAGGCGCAAAGGTGTGCTTCGATTGGCATTACAGGTGCAATGAGAAGCACACCACAAGCGGCTCTGGATGTCATACTTCATCTCTTACCTATTGAAGAGTTTGTGAGGGGTATGGCAGCAAAGAGTCTACTGAGACTTAGGGAATTGGGATTATTAGGCTCATCAAGAGCAGGTCACTCCAAGGTCATTTACGAGATCAGTTACGGTGAGGTTAATCTGAGCTCTGCGGGGGCATCAGATTACATGTCCACTGAATCGGACTTTGGAGTAGGTCCTGTCGTGGTGATACCTGATAGGGAGGTCTGGTCCGGCACTGAGAGACTATATGAGGGTTGCGCAGTGTTCACGGACGGATCAAAGATGGTCGAGGGTACCGGGGCGGGGGTCTATATTATGGGCACGAATTTGAAGGGCTCTTTTAGACTCCCTGATGAGTGCAGTGTTTTTCAGGCTGAGATTCTCGGCATCCTGAGGGCCGCGGAGATGATCAGGCAAAACATTGCGAGAGGTACCGAGGTCACTCTCTATGTGGACAGTCAGGCGGCTCTAAAGGCCTTGGGGACACATTTAGTGAGATCCAGGCTGGTGGCTGCCTGTAGGAAGACACTGAGAGAGTTGATGGAGGACTACATGGTGAGACTCTGCTGGGTGCCTGGCCATTGCAATATTTCAGGCAACGAATTGGCTGATGAACTGGCAAGGCAAGGTGCGGCAGGGAACGTCTCGGAGAGAGAGACATATGTGAAACCACCACTAAGTTTCTTCTATGGGAAGATCAATGATTGGATCTTGGTCAGAACCAATTCGGCTTGGGAAAGTAGGGAGGACTGCAAGGTCTCGAGGGCGATATGGCCGGTATTGGACAAGGCAGACACTACCACTCTCCTGGGCATGAATAGGAAGAGCTTGAGGGTCATGATAGGGGCCATAACGGGTCACTGTCTGATAGGGAAGATGAGGTCTAGAATGGACGCTAACAGTTCTGATTTTTGCAGACTGTGTGAGGACATCGACGAGACCGAGTCTATTGAGCACATTGTGTGCCATTGTCCGCGATTACAGCATCGTAGGATGAAGTGGCTGGGTAGACAGTTCCTCGACGGGCTAGGTGACGTTCGGGACATGGATCTTGTTGACGTCATAGGCTTCGTCATGGGAATTGGCTGCTTGAGGGAGAATCAGGGGTTTAACCCTAGGGGGATTGGTGGCATTGCTGGTCCCCCTCTGTGATTCGCTACATTTCTATTCCCTTTTTATCTTTCACTTTACTTTTTCTGTACTCTGTATTTTCAATTTTATATATTCTATACTCTTATTTCACAACTATTCTGTTGAAGGGACTCACAATGGACCGGGATCGGTCTCTGGGTGGAGATGTGGTACTATCTGGTATCACATCTACCTTCTCTATCTATCTATCTATCTAAAAGAAGTTTTATTCAAATATAATTTAGCGTTTTTCTGAGCGTTTTGATTGATATCCGGCGCGTTTTGGTTCAAAAAAGTTGACAACGCTGGTTCGTGTCTTGACTTATTGGTACAAATTGACATTACTTTGTGCAATAAAATATTAATGTATTTATTAGTTCAATGTGAATTATATTAGCTCGCATAAAGAGAGTATAATTGTTTATTTGCACAGCATCGACTTTTTCGTTTTTGCGTCTCAAGATATTAACATCTTTCTAAAACATTAATCAGTAAAACAAAGTTGTTCTTTATAGTTATCTCTATAGTATCTTAGTGTCTTACCTTTATCTCTATATTATATTACACAACAATTTTTAAAATTTTTTTGAGTTAATATTTTTTAAATAAATTGCATACATCTGTTAAAAAGAATACATTTATCGTTCCTTATAGTAAGAAGCACGTGACCACCAGTTGTACATTTAAATGGATAGGATTGGCACCGTGTAAAAGAAACTTTTGTCTATAAGGCTCTAGTGGCAAATGCACAACAATTTTGAATAACTCTACCCATATATTTAACTATTTTACATCAAGATTTACATCAAAATATAGGTAAGCAGGATCTAAATAAAAGAAATGAAATCCAACGTGGTTTATAGAAAGTCCTATCTTTATCAACAACTGCACAGTGGGGCAGAATCGAAATTTTTTGGAAATAAATCTGTAACTTCTGATTGGCTGGTTGGATTTTCATGAAATTTGGTATAGGCGTAGCGGAGGAGGGTATAATGTTAAATTTGGAAGAGGGGCACCACAAACCCCTCAGGGGCGGAGCTAAGGGACTCAAAGTTAGGTACCTCTGACATAAAAAATTTTTAATCGCTTGCAAAATTTTTGTTTCTCGTCCGATTTCAAATATTTTTATACATTGTTGTAGGCCCTCATATGACCTATATCTCTTATAGTTTTCAAGTTATTTGCGTTTAAATTTTTAAGCACCATAATTTTGTATGTTCTTGGTCCAGTTTTTTTCATATATATCCTAGTATTTCCGACCGATTTTATTAGCCTTTTTCTTATGTAGTTAAAGAACAAAATTATCTATTGAATAAAAAAAATTGAAGTCGATATCTTTACCGAGTCCAAAAATAAACGATTTTGAATTTTAAAAATTCAAAAAAAGACGACTTTTTGTGTTTTTTTTAGCCGAAAAACTATCCAAAATCTTTTTTATCTAAAATAAAATTTTCTTAGCAACATATAATAATTTTACACTTTTCTGAAAGGCAACTTCACAGAGATGACTTTGAGATAAAAAAAAGCCCAATAACTCAATTGGTCATGGTACACACCCTCCCGAATTCTACCCATTTTATATGAAAGTTTTGACTTTAGACCATTTTTTCTCAAATCCCAAAGCACGAAACGACAAGCGGAATATCTTTATTATATGTTGCTAAAGAAAATTTTATTTTAGATAAAAAAGAGTGTAGATACTTTTTCGGCTAAAAAAATCCAAAAAGTCGTCTTTTTTGGAATAATCAAATTGAAAATAGTTTATTTTTGGACTCGGTAAAGATATCGACTTCAATTTTTTTTATTCAATAGATAATTTTGTTCTTTAACTACATAAGAAAAAGGCTAATAAAATCGGTTGGAAATACTAGGATATATATGAAAAAAACTGGACCAAGAACATACAAAATTATGGTGCTTAAAAATTTAAACGCAAATAACTTGAAAACTATAAGAGATAAATAGGACATGTAAGCATGTTTTTTATAGGTCTTATCAGGGCCTACAACAATATATAAAAATATTTGAAATCGGACGAGAAACAAAAATTTGGCAAACTATTAAAAATTTTTTATGTCAGAGGTACCTAACTTAGCTCCGCCCCTGAGGTGTTTGTTGTGCCTCCCTTCCAAACTTAATATTGTACACTCCTCCGCTACGCCTATACCAAATTTCATGAAAATCCAACCAGCTGATCAGTAGTTACAGATTTATTTCCAAAAAATTTCGATTCTGCCCCACTGTGCACTGTATGTAAAATATTTGATAAATGCGGAAGTGAGCAGTGGGTAAAACGTACGTCCATTAGTTCGTGTGACGTCACTGAGAATTACCTATACCTACATACTACGTTTTACACAAGTCTTTTCTATTCTATTTGAAAGTTTATGTCAACGTGTAAAATAAGTAAAAGAAAACAAAAGTGGAAAAAACAAAAAAAAGTCTAAAGAACATTTATAGAATCGAAAAATACTATAAATTAAGAAGGTTCCCGTAATGTTGTCAATATTTCTTACTATACTGTATGCAAGAGAAAAATCAATGCATCACAAGTTCACTTAACCTATAAATGCACTTCAATTAAACTATAAAGTTCTTGAGTATTATTTTCTAGGAATTCATATATCATCAAAATAGTTTTTTTTATTTAAAACTTAACAAATCGAAAACTTCCTTAAATATGGTTAGAATATAAATTTAGAAAAAATAATAAAAATAATAAAAACATACTAAAGTCTATGATTAAAATTTAGAACAACTACTTGCAATCTAAAATTAAAAATGTTTCCTAAAATAACTGGTTAAAATAGCAAAGAATTGTTTTTAATATAAAATCAAAAATTTTCTCAACTAAAAGTTATAGTGGCTAAAATATAAGAATAATTAAAAATCTTAATTACTTCTTGCAAATCCCTGAACAAATTATATTTTCTAAAATGTTAAACTGTATTTATAATACTAAAATCTTTTAAAAACTAATTCTAATCACATTATTTTTATATCATAGCTTCAATATGAAACAAATTATTTTTCTCTATCTAACCATAATTAATGATTTTTAAACAGTACTTCCAAAACCGGTGTCCAATGTCTGGTGTGAATTTCATTGAAATCGTATATGCCAAATTCGACTGCTGTCCGTTTTGATATGGAATCACTCTTATATAAATGGAAAAGTTCCGAAAAATTACTTCATTTGATTTCAAAAAACATCAACATATTACTAATTGAAATTTTTGCTAAAATTTGTATTTATGTTACGCTTTTTTGGTTTCAGAAAATACGCATCCAAGAAAACGTAACCTACATAACTTGAAAAATATTTAAAGCGAGTAAAAATATTTTTCACCAGTATATTGGGTCTTATTTAAGAATTTAAAAACCCAAGAATTCTGTTTATGGGGCAATTAATTTTGATTTTGGAAAGTTGTTTGTTCCCCCTGTAAAATTGTGAAAAGTTATATTACGTTGTTGTTTTCAGTAGCGATATATATTTTATATATTTATATATTTTATAGGGTATAGGGTGAACACTTTAGAAATTACAAATGGAGTGACAAACATATATATGAGAAAAAATATAAAACTAAAGAATTTACAAAGTTGTATTCACAACAGGAAAATTTCTCCCCATAATCAATGAGATCATGCAGTCCGCGCTGGGTGAGATGTCCTCTTGGGCCGCTGATAGAGGGTTGAAGTGAATCCTGAAAAGACAGAGTTAGTTCTGTTTACTAGAAAGTACAAGGTGGAGAATTTTAGATTATCGGTACTGTGTGGAACGGAACTGAGACTTTCCGACTCAGCGAAATATCTTGGAGTATTCCTCGATAGCAAGCTGACTTTGAAGAGGAATATTCAAGAGAGACTGCAGAAACTCCTTAGGTAAGAACCAGGGACTCAAACCGAGGGTTATGAATTGGATCTACGCCTCGGTGATGAGACCAATTCCTACATATGGTTGTTCTGTTTGGTGGCAGGCACTGGAACGTAAGAATAATAAGAATCTTTTGTCGAAGGTGTGCTTCAATTGGCATTACAGGTGCAATGAGAAGTACACCACAGGCGGCTCTGGACGTCATACTTCATCTCTTACCCATTGAGGAGTTTGTGAGGGGTATGGCGGCAAGGAGTCTGCTGAGACTTAAGGAATTAATATTATTAGGTTCGTCAAGAACAGGTCACTCCCGGGTCGTATACGGTGTCAGTTACGGTGACGTTAATTTGGGCTCCACGAGGACATCAGATTGGACTTTGGGGTAAACCCTGTCGTGGTGATACCTGACAGGGAGGTTTGGTCCGGCACCAAGAGACTGTACGAAGGTTGGCAGTATTCACAGATGGAACAAAGATGAACATTGGTACTGTTGCGGGAGTCTATATTATGGGTACGGATTTGAAAGGCTCATTTAGACTCCCTGATGAGTGTAGCTGAGGTTCTCGGCATTTTGAAGGTCGCGGAAAGTTGCGAGGGGTTCTGAGGTTACTCTCTATGTGGACAGTTAGGCGGCTCTGAAGTACTTGGGGGCACATCTGGTGAAATCCAGGTTAGTTGCCGACTGTAAGAAGTCACTGAGAGAGCTGATGGAACACTACGTGGTGAAACTCTGCTGGGTACCTGATCATTGTAATATATCTGGTAATGAATTAGTCGATGAATTGTCAAGGCAAGGCGCAGCGAAGGATGTCTCGCTGGGTTTCTTCTTTGGGAAGATCAACGATTATATCTTGGCCAGAACCAATTCGGCTTTGGAGTGTAAAGTGGACTTTAAGATGTCGAAGGCGATATGGCCTGCACTTGACAGGGAAGACACAAGACTCTTCTAGACTTGAGTAGGAAAAGTTTGAGGATCATGATAGTAGTCATAACGGGACTCTGTTTGATAGGGAATATGAGGTCTAAATGGGACGTTGCTAATTCGAAATTTAGCAGAATGTGTGAAGACGTCGACGAGACCGAGTCTATTGACCACATTATGTGTTACTGTCCACGATTGCAGCATCGTAGGATGAAATGGATGGGCAGTCAATTTCTCGACGGGCTAAGTGACGTTCGGGACTTGGAGCTTATAGACATCATAGCTTTTGTCATGGTAAAAGACTGTCTAAGGGGGAGTTAGGGGTATATCCCTAAAGAATTTTTTGCTCTTGTTATTCCAATTCTGATTCTTGTTACTCTTTTCTCTTTTCTTTTCTTCTTCCCCTATTCTATCATGTTTTAATGAAGAGACTCACAATGGACCAATGTCGGTTTCCGAGTGGAGAAGTGGTACAACGAATGTATCACGTCTACATTATCTATCTATCTATATATCTTTCTATGTATCTATCTGTATATACAAAATTAAAAATATGGTACAAGATTCATAGAGATGTCATATTAAAAGTATCAAAATTACCTTTAGTATAACGTACAACATGACTTTTTTCTCAATATTATTTTATTATTTATTTAAAGTTAGCGGATAAATATCAATATTTACATATATATATATATATATATATATATATATATAATAAATACGAAATATTTATTATGTTTATTTCAATTTGTATTAATTCCACAAATCATATAAATATAATGAAATTTCGCAAGAATCTTAATATTAAATCTGGTAACGCAAATACCGAGCTCTAGTATTATTTCCGCGATGGTTACCGATTTGTGAAAAATATATATGTATTCTTTGAAAGTATCGTGTTGGGACTCCCAATAGTTTCTGAATTATTGAAAAAAGTCTCACCAAATAAAGTGAACAAATTCATGCTTAAAATTTTATTAAAAATAATAATCTTTTTATTTTATACTGCGTTATATTTTTTGTAATAACTCAGCGTGATACTTAAGGAGAATATACAGAAAGGATTCATTATCCACATGTATTTTTTTAATACCACATTTTGTGATCCGCATTCGGAGAATTTATTTCGCGAATTATCGACCATTCAAGTCCAACATAAAATCATGTTTCAGATATCATTTTAAATTTATTTTTATTACCTGTAATTATAGATCTCAATGAACGTTGTAACATATGTATGTATTTTGGAAGATATTCGTATTCTTATAAAGATAACTTATGTTATATTTGAAGTGTTATAAATCGCCAGCCATCGCGGAAGTCATACTAAAGGCGGTGTTAATGTTAGTTAATATTCTTGCAAATATAGTGGCAAATTTCATTACATTAGGATGATATGAGTAAGCAATTGCCACTATTTCTATTTGATTATAGACGAATCAATACAAACTGAAATAAATATTTTGTATCTATTATGATATTTTTTTGTATTAATTCATAAACTTTTGCGAGTCCCTGAATGGCAATTACTAAGGATATGAATCCCATCTTCAACATTAACATATATTTTTTTTAAAACATTTTTGAACATAATTTTTTTAGATATTTGTCCGCGAACTCTAAATCGCGAAATATGGACCATTTTATGACATCTCAATAAATATTGTACCATTAACATTTTGAAAGATATTTGTATTTTCATGTATACAACTTCGTGAATTTTGTACCAGTCTTAGTTTTGATTAGTATAATGACTGTACTAATTATCATCACATTCCTAAGAGGTGAGGAAATCAGCTGGTTGATTTTAAGTGGAATGACATACGTTAATAAATCTTGTGAAAAACTATCACCACATGTAAAAAGACTGACAATATTATTATTACTAGCTGAATTACCCAGAAAAATTGATTTTTCAAAAATAGTTTTTGAAAATTTTTTAAAATAAAAAAAATATTTCGGGTGCCATGTATATGTTTTGTTAATTTTAAGATTCTATATTTAGTGCAGGAAAAACTAAGTTAATATTTTTAAAATTTTAAAATTTATAGAGTTTAAACCATGCATAATTTGTACAGAATATTTTTTTTAATATTTTGTAACAATTTAAATACGATAATAAGAATCAAAAAATTTAGGCCATTAAATGGTCGGAGGGGTACATTAAAATGCCCCTCCGACCATGCAATGATAAAGCCAAAAAATGCAATTCACACCGGAAACCGATTTTCTAAAAATAGTCCTGAGAGTGTACCTGGTGAAAAACTATACTTTTTTCAAAATTTGCGCTTATTTTTTAAAGATTTGGAGAGCCCAAACTCTGTTATTCACGAGGTCACATTAATGTGATACATCACGGATGAAACATAATTACCTCGTTTTTAAGTATATGACATCATATTACATCTTCATGAAAAAAACTCAAAAATATTAAAATTCCTTGATTCGTTTCAATCATGTTTTTCTAATTTTTCAACTTTGAAGAATTGTAACTACTCTAGAGGAAAGAGACCCGGTTTAAAACATTAACTCAAAAAAAAGTCGTTGAAGCCGATTTTAACATTTTTGTGATTTTGCGAGACTTTATGTGTCTTGTATTTCTAAAGTTTGTTTTAAAATTAGGAAAACCGTTGATGCATTTTCACCGAAATACAGGTATTTAAAGCTAAAAATGTAGATGATTCTGACTAATATATTTTTATCAAAAAAAGAATTTCGAAAATGTTGACGGTTACGACATTTTGGCGGTTAGGGCCCGATATACTTTCGGACTTGTTTCAATTCATATAAACTTAATAAAACTACAATTTTTTTCTAAAATGCACGAAAAAACTTTGGCACCAACTCCTCATAGTCCGTTAGGGGATGTTGAAAAAATTAACATTTTGTAAAATAAACTCATTTATGTAATTCAGTAACATCACAGGTCAAAACTAAAAAAATTCCAGTTATTGAAAAAATCCCTCATTCAAATCACCGAAAAACATCTCGTTACAAATTTAACCCATTGAAAATATACTACCCCAAGTTTTATAAAAGTTTAGGTAAGAGTTAGAACAAATATGTCCTAATTCCTAACTTATACACAGAAAAAAAATTGTTTGGAAAACGATTCCAATAATTATATTTTTATAAAAATACCTAATATTATATTGCAATAATATGAAGTTCTTAATAAAATATATTTTGAATACATATGTTAGTAAAAAAAATAACTGTGATTGTATTAGTATTTCTGTAACAGTAAATTCAATTCGTAAAATCGATGATTGTTTTTTTCCAAAGCAATTTAAAAAATCCAAAGAGACAACAGAATAGAAAAATGCACGTTATAGTGATACAACAAACATTAATGGTTGCTGATATAAATTTATTATAAAAAGTATATTGCAATAAAAAATAAACTAAATTCGGAATTTTTTACCGAAAATAAAGTATAAAAACAATTATTAGTAGGTGTAGAAATGAATTAATTATAAAAATTCGGTTATAATAAAAAATTCTTAATTGGCGGCTCTCAACCAAAAATGATATGCTCTTTCTTCTACAAAAAATAAAAATATTAACAACAAATAATAAATTGTATGTAAATATTTCAAAAATAAATAACATTACAAATAAAATAATAAAAAATAATTTGCAAATAATTTACTTCTTTTAGATCAGTACCCAATTTTGGTAAATAGATCCAACGTTATCGTTTTGAAAATATATCAACACTGGAATTGTTTACATAATTGTTTTCCAAACGTTTATAAAATATTAAAACAACATTTTAGAGTGATTTAATTAAATAGATATGTATTTCAATTTTATGTATTTTAATTTTTTTTAATAATTTCGTGTCTTTTTTCTTGTATATTAATTTGTGTGTGGTAAATTTAAATAAAATGTCAAAAATGGGGAAAAAGTATTGAATCTTTAATTATTTAAAACTTTTTACTGAACTATTTTGGAAAACGACTGCTTGTTTCATATTCATACAGTTACAACTAAATTATGAGATGGTACCGATAGGAAACGACCACATTCGATTGGCAATAAATTCGGTTGCCACAACGATTATATTTTTTTCGCTATATACCCCATTTACTCACTAGAAGTTTTTAAAATATTAAAAAATTCACGTTAAAGCCAGTGTTTCCGAATTCAGGTCCCTGAATTTTATGGTCAACACCAATATCAATAATAGAAAATTCTTATTTAATTCTATACACTTGCTGTGGTAAGTTTTGGGGAAGTTTAGATAAATAAAAGTATTGTAAAAATTTACTCTCAAATTGTAAAAAAATTTTCAAACGCAGGGGAATGCAAAAAGTCAAATTTGTGACCCAACAAACAACATTTCAAAATGAGGACTTTCTCTTTTGAGAGCGTGACTGTGGGTGACTTTGGGTGACTTCGTCGAACACACACACAAGCGACATGAATTACGTAAAATTATTATCTACCACTTTGACTTGTGTTAAGAACAATTTTCTTTGCAATTTTGACCTTTGAAATTCCTACGTGCCAATTTTAATTGAATTATATTCAAAAATGCGACCAGTACTTTGTGCACAATGTTTACATGGACAGACATCTAACCAGCCAGACGGACGGACGGACATAGTTAGATCGACTCAAAAAGTGATTCTGAGTCGATTGATATATTTTAATGTGGGTGTTGGATGATTTTTTATGTGCGCTACAAGCATCAGCACAAACGCATAATAACAACCCCCAAACACCTAAGGAGGTGTGGGGTATAACTGACATTCGATTGTTGATTACGGCCTCTTACATTTTAGATGACGATATACACTTTTCAACTTTTCGTGAAGGGTTTACACATAAGTATAAAATAAAAATTTCCCACTTTTGTTTATATAAAAAAAATTATACATCATTGTTTTTTTTTTCATAATTCTTATTCCAAATTACTCCGATTTGAACATATCTCATTTCTAAACTTAGAAAGTTTGAGTGCATGAAAACAGTTTTTTATTTCTTGTCCAATTTACCACAAACATTAGGTTTTTACTAAGTACATACAGGCAAACTTACATACTATAAATTCTAAATAGCAAAAGTATGTATATCTGTAAACATATGTATGTATTTCTCTATTAGTAATGCCAATAATTTAAGACTTTTGTATTATTTCAAAATTTTCAAAAAAAAAAAAAAAAAAAGAAATAAAAAGGAAGGAAAAAAAAATAACTTTTTTCAACATTATAAACTTGTTGTGGTTTATAGCTAGTTTCAATTGAATTTGGCTTTAATAACATTTTCCAAGAAAATCATTTATAAAGCAAGATCTGTAAATACAATAAAAGCTGACACATTCATACAAATGTACACACACACACACACACACAAAATAAACAATTGTATACTTAGAAACATACGTAAATAAGAAAGTAAATAAATATTTGTTCATTCACCCATCTATCCATACATAAATTAAAATGTACTCAAAATGGTTTGTAATTGTAAATGTGATTTTGATTGTATTTTCTTCAGTTTAGTTCTGTTGTGTTACTTTGTTGTTTCATCTGTTTTGTGAAAGAGGTCAATCTTTTACGAATACTAAGTATGCACAGAGTAAAAATATTTAGGTTTCATATCCATGTCTTGTCTGTTGCATTATTAAACAAATTTGTGTCTTACTGACAGTAACGTGGTTACATGGGTTTGTACTTACATATGTGTCAACATTATCTAAAGAGTGTTTAAGTATTAATTACTAAAATAGATTGAATAATAGTTAATGAGTTTTTTTTTATTCATGTAAGAATTTAAAATTAGTTACAACTTTCTGAAACATTTTATAAGTAATCTTTCTAGTTATTAAATGATTTCTTTTGATGCAGTTTGCAAAAATTTTGAACAAGTAATATTCGGATGATAGATATTTTATACAATACATATGTAATTTAATAATTGGAATAATATAATTTTTTTTAATATAAATTTTTAATTGATATACAAACATATAATACTGCCCACAAAATAAAATCAATTTCGCGCCATTATTTTTAAATAAAGCTCCCTTAAGAGATGTAAAGTAATAATGCGTGTATTTTCCATTGATATAAGTATATACACATACATATGTACGTAAGTATAATTGTGAATGTGTATTTAATTCTATTTGTATTCGTATAAAATAACAGGTTTCTTATTCTCAATAAATCTCAACTTGTCATTATCACACATTACCTGCAGTCAAAAACTTAAAACAATTCAATTTTTATAAAGCTCAAATCTATATTAAAGTGATGTAAATAATAAACAAAAACAAAAAAAGTACGGAAAGAAAAGTGAAAACACGTGACATTAAATTAAAAAAAAAGACAAAAACCAAAAACCAAATACACGCATACAACTGTGAAATAGTTTAAAGTGTGTGCGAATATGCATATATGTGTGTAATGAAAGAAAGATTAAGAATGACTTCCATGTCCTTATGGGTAATACGTACTACATACATATGTACTTGTTCATGTATGTGTATTCGTATTGTATGATTGTATTCATATACAATTGGAAATTATGCCATTCGTATCGCTCGAGGATACTAAAATGAAGTAAAGCAGGAAAAAGCGACACTTAAATTCAAACAAATTTCTTTCTTTCTTCTAACTTTCCCACCCTCTCAAAAAAGGTCAAATAAATGTTAGAAAACTAATAACGATGATGAACAAGTGGCAAGACACAGAATGAAAGAACATTAGCATCAATATAAAAATTGAGTTAGTTGTGCTAAAATGAAAGAAAAGAAAAAATAAAGAAAATTTAGCAAAAAAAATAAATAAATAAAAAAAATTAAAGGAGGATAAAATAAATCAAAATTTTTTGATTCGGCCAGCAATGAAGGCAATGATTATTTCATACTTTAATACACATGTATATATGTATGTATGTATAAATGTATGTATGTATGAATATAAGTATTAATAATGGTGAAGACCTACGACAACTTTTGTTTAAGATAAAAAACTACCCGACATTGCACAGTGGGACAGAATTGAAATTTTTTGGAAATAAATCTGTAACTTCTGATCGGCTGTTTGGATTTTCATGAAATTTTGTATAGGCATAGCAGAGCAGAGTACAATTTTAAGTTTGGAACGGGCGGCACAACAAATCCCCCAGGGGCGGAGCCAAGGGGGCTCAAAGTTAGCTACCTCTGACAAAAAAAAATTTCAATCGCTTGCCAAATTTTTGTTTCTCGTCCGATTTAAAATTTTTATATTGTTGTAAGCCCTGCTAAGACCTATAAAATCATGCTTCCGCGTCCTATTTATCTCTTATAGTTTTCGAGTTATTTGCTTTTGAATTTTTAAGCACCATAATTTTGCATGTTCTTGGGCCAGTTTTTTCATATATATACTAGTATTTCCGACCAATTTTATTTTTTTTTTAACTAGTTAAAGAACAAAATTATCTATTGAATAAAAAAATTATAAGTCGATATCTTTACCCAGTCCAAAAATAAACGATTTTGAATTTGAAAATTGTAAAAAAAGGCGACTTCGTGTGTTTTTTTTAGCCGAAAAAGTATCTACACTCTTTTTTATCTAAAATAAAATTTTCTTTAGCAAAATATAATAATTTTGCACTCCTCTGAAAGGCAACTTCACAGAGATGACTTTAAGATAAAAAACGAGTCCAATAACTCAATTCGTTATGGTACACACCGTCCCGAATTCAACCCATTTCATATGAAAGTTTTGATTTTAGACCATATTTCCTCAAATCCCAAAGCACGAATCGACAAGCAGAATACATTTTAAGAATCTTCAATATGCTTTTAAAAGTTTTAAAGCAAAATCTATGGGACTTCGGAAAAATGTGGATTCTATAGCCAAAAATGTAAAAAATCCCATTTTTGAGAATTTTCATTAGTTTTTTTGGGATTTCAGGAAAACCCTACCCTGATTGAAATCTGGTTAATGCGCTTTTATTTATATTAATAAGATCCATATTTCTTGCAAATTTCATTAAGATATCTTTATAAACAAATGTGTTATTACAGTTAAAAAATTTGTATTTTCTTCAAAAACCCCAAATTGGGTTTATTTCTAAATAGCGAAAGAAATTTTAAAAGTATATTAAGCTTATCCTTTAGCATATATAATTTCCGCTCTTTTGCAAAGAGATTCAAGTCAATATCATGTCTCATTTCACAAATATGCTCCCTTAAACTTTTATATTTCCAATTTATTGTATATATGCCTATATTTTTACAAACTTGCAACTTTTGCCTTTAGATTTGCGTGAATAATTACTTAGAAAATAATGAATATTTCTGTATACTTTTAATAATATCTATATACAAAATATTTTGATAAAAATAATTAATAAATATTTTTTATTTTTAATAGGGTTGCCACATTCCCCAAATTTAAGTAAATCTTTATCCTTTTCTAAGCATTTATATATTTCTATTAATGAATTTAAAATGACAAAACAAACAAAAAATGTCTATTTTAACTTAATCAATGTTATTATTTTTGGTATTTATCATCTTCCTTAATAAATATTATATTTCTAATACGATTTTTTATTACTTATTTACATTAAATTTATGTAGACAATTTTTGTAATATTTTAAACTTATACTACTTATTTTCTATAAAATAATCTGCTGCATCTGTATACATATCTAAAAGATAATAAAGGTCCTTCAAGTCTTCAGTATTTTGAGTTGATAAAGACTCGTAATAAATCCAACGTTTTCTCATTGATGAGAGTACAGAGTCTGATGATAACAATAGGCTATTAAAAATATCCTCGTTTTGTGACGTTCTGGAGCATTTCCTGGAGCTGAATAATTGAACGTGGTTGCTTCTTGAGCCTCTTCTGTAAGCTCTCCAAGTGGAAGAATATTTCGTTCACTTATAATTTCGCCATGGCTCAATACTTTATGTACAGTTGGTGTCATTTCTTTTCATGGATATAGAGAAACAAGTAGTTTAGATATTTCTGTTGCATATTCTACAAAATGAGCAGAGTTAATTTGGTGCTTACTATTAATTGCCATTAATAGTATGTTAGTCCTTTCAAGTAACTCTTTATTAATACCTGCTATTTTAGATGTAGCTTCGAAATTTCCGAAAAACCTTCTTGCTATATTTCCATCATTTGTACTACCACCAGTCGGCAGAGGTTTGTCGATGTTTAATCCCGTCTCTTCTCAGAATTCATCCTGGATTCTACTTTTCTCAGATATTCTAAGTGTTTTTAAATCCTCGTTGTTTCTGGTAGGTTTTGTTAAATTTTCTTGCACACTTCTGTACTTTAAATCATGTGCTATGTGCAGGAAATGCTCCATGAACAGTATTCTGGCGTGAAGTGGAGATATTCCGAAAGATAGAAATTCTTCATTAATACTCCTTGCTTTACCAATATCCGAAAATTGTGATTTCGTCTCGTCACATAGTGAGTATTTCCAAAAAGAAGATGTTTCCGAATGGTATTACTAACCTTTCCATCAATCATGGTTAGACTAAGTTGAAAGGATATGTCGAATATGTATTGGTTTATGGTTATTGAAAGTTATTGAAATCATTTATTTCATCTTTAATATATTCCACTAAATCCTTTGTTTTTGTCTTCGACCGAACCTTATAGGTCTGCAAAAATGTTTTGATTCTGGATTGGTGTTAAGCCATATATCTTCAAATAAGTTTTTACACTTTGATAAACATTGCTTTAAGGAATAAAATCGCATTCTTAATGGCACCAGAGATGCTATAAATACACTTTTATAACCCGACATTTTCTTACTTCCGCTAGCATTCTTGTATTCAGGAAGGGCTGATAGTCCGTCACATCCCCACCTACAGATTAATACAACGTCGCTGTTATTTACTTTTTCCAACTGATCTGCAGAAAAATCTGCAACTATCCTGGTAGCTGTATTCTCAAGCAAAGAAGATAGCTCTACACATGCTTCCTTTTCGGTAACCGAAATAGATGGCTTAAGACGTTTTGGTGATGATATTAATTGCACTCTTAGGTTGCTTCTCCTCTTTTAACATTGCTTTGAATGTATCAGAAACTTCTTCTTTCGAAATTATAGAATCTTTTCTTCTTAGATCTTGTACTTAAATCATAATATGTCTTACACGGTGCTCCAGTTGATATTTTGCACGCTGATATTTCTATATCCGTATCCAAACAATCGGATGTTCATGTTTCAATGTAATCACCATGGTAATCAACTTCGTTATGATGTTGATAAGGATTAGCTGCGTATTTATATATATATATATATATATATATATATATATATATCTATTAGATATATCGCAGAGGTATATATATTTACAGGCATTCTGTGAATTTTCATTAGGTAAAATATCTGAAAGAGTCAATTTGGGAGAGTACCTATACCGAATTCATTGATATTATATGTTGCTGTTAGGTATCACCGGAAAGTATACCTGTACATTGTCGCTAGATCATAAATATATAAATTTTTAACCATCAACAATAGATAAATACGTTTGTTAAATTTAGGTAAACACCATAAATGTAAATGTAAAAGTACTTAATATGTTAAAATAGAATTTTTTGTTTGTTTTGTTATTTTAAATTAATTAATAGAAATATATGAATGCATAGAAAAGGATAAAGATTTACATAAATTTGGGAAATGTGGCAACCCTGTTAAAAATAAAAAATATTTATTAATTATTTTTATAAAAATATTTTGTGTATAGATATTATTAAAAGTATACAGAAATATTTATTATTTTCTAAGTAATTATTCACGCAAAGCTAAAGGCAAAAGTTGCAATTTTGAAAATATATAGTCATATATACAATAAATCGGAAATATAAAGGTTTAAAGGCGCATATTTCTGAAATGAGGCATGACATTGACTTGAATCTTTTGGCAGAAGATCGCAAATTATATAAGCTAAAGGATAAGCTTACTTTGGAATACATATTTTTAAAATTTCTTTCGCTATTTAGAAATAAACCCAATTTGGGGTTTTTGGAGAAATTAGAAATTTTTTAACTGTAATAACATATTTGTTTATAAAGATATTCCGATTGTCGATTCGTGTTTTTGGATTTGAGAAAATATGGTCTAAAATCAAAACTTTCATATAAAATGGGTCGAATTCGTGTACCATGACCAATTGAGTTTTTTTTGGGACTTGGTAAAGATATCGACTTCAAATTCAAATATTCAATAGACAGTTTTGTTCTTTAACAAGTTAAGAAAAAAACTAATAAAATCGGTCGGAAATACTAGGATATATATAAAAAAAACTGGACCGAGAACATGCAAAATTATGGTGATTAAAAATTCAAATGCAAATAACTCGAAAACTATAACAGATAAATAGGACATGTCAGCATGTCTTTTATAGGTCTTATCAGGGCCTACAACAATATTTAAAAACATTTGAAACCGAAGGAAAACAAAAATTTAGCAATTGATTTAACAAATTTTATATCAGAGGTACCTAATTTTGAGCCCCCTTAGCTCCGCCCCTGGGGGGTTTGTTGTGCCCCCTTCCAAACTTAACATTTTATGCTCTTCTACAATGCATGTACCGAATTTCATTAAAAGCCAACTAGCCGATCAGAAGTTACAGATTTATTTACAAAAAATTTCGATTCTGCCCCACTGTGCATTGCTACAAATATACTTATGTATATTATGTACTTAGATATACATACATAAATATGTATATATTTTTTAATACTGCTGTATATTAAAATCTATGTATTTTTCCTAAACAGTTCTAAAAATTAGAACAATAAGAGAAGTGGCCTATTTGGTTATATTCGACAGATTTTGATTTTCCGTAATTTAGTAATTTAGAAATTAGTGGCAATATTTTTTCTTAAGCAAATTTTAAAAAATTTGGTCCTAAAAAATCCTTTAAAAATAAATTAAGTCTTAGTTTGAATAAAATAAGCCATACATCATGAAAATGGATGGTCAAATATTGATTTTATTCATAACTGGCATTACCATAGATCAGATATAAACTTCGTAGCTTTTTTATTAAAAAAAAACAACAACAACAAAATATAATATCAAGATTGAAAAAAACTCGTAAAATTAAACTAACAGTTATAATATTGGTGCCTTCAGAAAATGAATAGCAAACATCTAAATCGCACCTTACATGATTCCAATTTCATGCCTCCAGGTTTATATTTAAATATGGAATATCCAAGGAGTGGGATATCGTACCACTAGGTAACCCTTTATAAGTTCATCAATAAATAACACAGGGTACAAAAAAAGTACAGAAACCGGATTTCATAAAATTTGGAACTATTTTTTTTTTGGGCAAAAAAGAAAAAAAAACTATTTAAATTTTGTTCTTACAATTACCAGTTTAGGAGATGTATGAAGTACCTTTTTAGACGTTTTTACTCCCCAAGATTTCAAATTTATAAACAATAAACTTTTTAAATATTGCAATAAAAAAAAGTACTAAAAAGTAAAATAATTAATAGGAATTTCAGAAAATACCTAAAGCATGTTTGATACATTTCTGAAAAAGAAAGTTACTATTTTAAATATATTTCAATGTTTTTCGTTTGGAAGATTCGTAGGGTATAAAGTACCAATTTTTACATCATCGAGGGTTTAAAAACTACCAAATTATTTTTATTATTATTTTTAAGTAAAGGAAATGCAACTAATAGGGCTTGTGGATTCTCACCCACATAGAACCATTTATTTTTAATTTCATATTTCTAGGTTAATTACTACAAAAATAACAAAAACTACTACAAAATCACTTTTATGGATTCTCATTCACTTAGAAACATACATTTTCAATATTAAGTTTTTAGGTTAAATACTACAGAAAATTCAAGATGTACTATTAGAGGAAAGAAAAAGTACCACAAAGTACTCTATTAATGCATATCATTCACTTAGGACATACATCCTTAATTTCATGTTTGTTGGTTAAATATTATAGAAAATTTAAAAAGTGCCATTATAAGAACGAAAAAGTACCACAAAATACCCTCTCATTCTCATTCACTTAGGACTATATAACTTTAATTGATTTTGGGTCCAAATTAAAAAAAATACCGTTAGAAGAATGAAAAAGTACCACCCTTCTTGAATTTTACCCACATAAGACAACGTATCTTTGATTTCATATTTGTAGGTTCAATATTATACAAAATTCATAAAGTATCATTAGAAGATTTAAAAAAGTACCACAGAGTCCATCCCCTGCGAATTCTTAATCGTATGCATCTTTAATCTCAAGTATCTTCGTTCAATATTATAAAAACTTCAAAAAGTATCATTAGAAGAACGAAAAGTATATCTTTAATTTCATGATTTTAGGTTCAATATTATAGAAAATTCAAAATGGGACTATAGGTGATTTCAAATTCTGAGGTTTAGTAATTATTTTGTCTAAATTTTGTGGGCTATATTAGAATTTTTAAAACAAAAAAATTGTATATATCTCTTATCAATTATGTGTTTGTTATAAAAGATATCAAGAAAAGTTGAAAATATATTTTAATTAAAATGATGCATTTTAAAAAGAAGCAGTTTCGTTCGGTACAGAAAAAACACAGAACAAAAATCATGAAAAGTTTAATAAATTGTTGTAGATGTAAATTTGAGAGCTGGCCATGTGCAAGTGAGCAGATAATAAGGTCAAAAGGAATACGTGTAATAGATTTAAAAATTTACTCTTAAACCAATAACAAAAAGATTTCTATAGTTTAACAAAGAGTAAATGGGTTACGATAAAAAAATTAAATTTACGTTATAACATCGTATTTACGTTAACATACTGAGAATATGGCAGCAATTAAGTATTACATATTCCAAATTGGATTATATTGTTGGAACGCATGCACCGTTTTAACAGCTGTACAAGAAATTTAAATTTTTTTGGAAGTGGTACATTTATATAAATTATTCCTTAAAAATGTTTAGCCCAAACAGAATTCTTATTGCTGTTGTGTTCGCACTAAAAATAGGATATAGAATATATTTATTTAACCCTCACATATTCACTCTTACGCCAAGCTAAATACCGAATTTTATTCCGAAAGCTTTTTCCATAGGATTATGCGCAATCTAAGTGAGTGCAAAATATTATATTTAGCTTTTACTTAAATGAGTCTTATTTACTCTCTATACTTTAGTCGTTGTCTATTACTTGATACATGGTTTGTCGAATTTTATGACTGCCAACATTCCTTAACTTTCACATTGTACGGGTGTGCACCAACGAGGCTATTCCAGTTAGTTTACGGTGAATGTTCGGTGAAAGCTGTTCTCAAAATTAACGTACGCGATAACACTATTACGCCTGACAATTTATTGTGTTTAAAGTGTGTGTTTATGGTTTTGTGTAATTGTTCAAAGCAATTTGTAAATTGTTAAACCGGTCGTTTACAATCACCAAAAGGAAAAAGAAAAAAATTAAATAAAAATAAATAATAAAATAAAAAAAAAAAAAAAAAAAAATATTCAAGGTATTTCATATGAATATAAAAAGTATGCCAGTTATTGTTTCATTGTTCTGAAAGAATCAAAATAAAAAGAAAAAATTAATAGTGTTTCACTTAGTTATCCTTGAAATGAAATATTTCGAGAAAACACAAAAAAGTCGAAGGCATGACCAAACCAATATATATATATATATATATATATATATATATATATATATATATATATATGTATACATACACATATATTGCGATTTAATAAAATAATATTTTTTGTAAAGTGAGTGATGATAATGTTGTGCAAGTATTAAAAACAACGTGTTAACCTAAATCTGTTTTTCAACAACAAAAAATCAAAAGTTTGAGTCCTGCCATTTGTCAGGTTGTTAACAAAAATATAAAAGAAATTTTAAATAAAACAACAAACAACCCCCGTACGCCTTATTCTCGTCTATCATGTTCAATAATGAAACAGCATACAATATGAAAAATAAAGTTGAAATAAAATTAAAATAAATTCATGTAAATAAATGAATATTTATTTTTATTCTTTTCAGATAAAAAGTGAATTTTAACAACGTGAAGTTAGAAAATATAACAACAATAGCTACTACAAAAATAATAACAGTGACAACAACAAAAACAACAAAGAAGCAGGCGAAGTTATTACAATTTTTTAGCTTTATTTGTTAGCTGTGTATTTGTGTATAAAAAAATAATAATAAAATCATTAGTACTATTATTACAATAGTATTTTATTGTGTTATGTTTTCTAAATGTATGTATGTATGTGAAAACAGTCACAAATGCACAAAAAAGTTTCTAAATAATAAAGGATAAAAGAAAACAAATTTGTTCAAAAGTGTCTCCAAAAAGCAAAAGTGCTCAATTATAACAACAATAGAAATATTTTTAAAATATTAAATACTGCCGTATTTAAAAAAATATGTGTATATTAAAACAAAAACAGTGTGTAACAAAAGTAATTAACAAGGAGTTAAAATTAACAGCAAAAGCAATTTAAGTTCAAAAAGCTAATGTGAATGTTTTTGTTTAAAAAATTCTACACAGAAAAGTGAAAGTAAAATTATAAGAAGCACTTTACAACCGTATAAAAAATATTACTAACACATTTTCACTTTACATATCCAACATTTCGTAAGTTGTTTGCATCAAATAAAAGAAAAATAATATGTGTGAGTTTGTGTAAATTGCACTTGTTTCTTTCCGACATTAAATGTTAAAGAAGTATGTAAAAAAAAAAACAAAAATAAATAAGTTAATAATAACAGCAACAACATAAAGATACTTTTCATTCATATTTAAATGCAAGTAGATGAGTGTGTAAAAAAACATTTATTACAGTAAAAGTATTTGAGTGCGTGTTTTAGAGCTAAACCATTGTCATTGTAAAGAAGAAAAACTCAACCATAAGTTGGGATATGTGATGTGTTTATACTAGTAAGCCTCCTTACATACATATGTGTCGTTTTATCCTTGTTGACTTCATCCTTGGGTAATAAGCAAATATTTGTTTGGATATAAAATACATTGTTTAGTTTTGTTCGTCTTGTTTAGTGAGTTTTTGTTTTTGGTCCTTGTTTTTGGTATTTTTTGTTTTTTTGCATTAATACCACACTGAACTAGAACAAAAATTACCCAAACCATGTCCTGCATTTTTGTCTTCATATGGGCCTGTGTGTTTGAATAGACTCGAGTAAAAATTGCTTAAACATTATATGTGAGCAGTGTGTATCTATAAAAATATTCTACACATACAAGCCATCATTGAGTAAATGACAAGTTAAAAAACATAACTATTAACATCATTTAAAGGTTGTCTGTAAAAACGGCTATACTCTGCCCAACAAAACAAAGGATAATAATAAGTAAGGAGTCAGAAATGTGAGTATAATCGCTATCGTAAATTTGCTGTTTCTTTTAAGCTTTATTTATGAAAATCTTTTAATTATTTTGAACGATTTTTTAAAACAATGTTTTAATTTGGTATCGAGAGGGGATTAAGAGATTTTTGATGTAAACAGAAAGGACTAAAAATCATGTTTTGAAAAGGAGGAATGGTGCCACATAAATATAGTATACGTTATGATTAATAACCTACGCGCCACCATGGCAAAATGAAGGGAAAAGAATGGTTGCAGAGATAACAAACATATTGTCGGAAATCACGAAAAGAAGTTTAAGAAAAATTATATTTTCTATAAAAAACAAAGTTTCAAAATAGATTTATTATCATTATCTTTTTTTTTTAACAAATACTTATCATATAGAAGTACTATCATGTAATAGAAAATTCTATAAGGCTAAAATTTTATAAACAAAATGTTGTCTTCTATGAGCGAAGCCAATTTAAGGGGCATATATCAGCATTTTTAATCTTAAAAGATGTACTATAGATAAAAAAGTCTGGACAATGTTGATCACCGTCATATATTTTTTCGGAAATCATAAATCTCCGCAACAGTATTGCCAGAAGGTGAAAAAAGAAGAGGCTAAATTGAATTTGGAAAAAGCCATAAAAGGTCAAAAAGATTTTTTTTTTTTTAATTTAAAAATTTATTTCTTCTCATTCTCATTAGTTTTTGTTAATTTTTGAAAGATATTATAATTAATTTATTAATATAAAACATTGAATGGCACAAATCGTCTAAAAAATTCCCATACAAATTGGGTTATGTCAAGTTTTAGAATTTTATTCACATGAAAAATGACTCAATGTACGCACAGAAAAAAATTTGTTCGAAAACAAAACATTATAAACCGAAAAATTAAACATTAAATAGTTGTAAGATTAAACAAAATTAATACTTTATATATATAAAATTATTATTTTATGCAAATAAAATTCATAATTTATGTTAAAAAGTGTGTCTCAGATTTTTAGGTTATTGTGTTTTTGATGCTAAAACTTTTTAAAAATATATTACATTTAAAAATTATTAAAAATAAAATATATATTGGATAAATTTAATTATAAATAAATTGCCGTTTATTTCCATTTTATTTCTATAATTTGCATTATTTTTTTTAATGGACTAGTTCTTAATAAATCTGGAAAATATTAAAAACTGGTTCGCAACAACGTTTTTTGGATTAATCATAGTGTTCAGAAATAGTCTCATATACATACGTATGAATACAACATGAAGTTATAACATTTACATCTAACATTTGCAGAACGATTTCTTTAATAAGAGATGCTGTTTCAAAAGAAAATGTTGTGTTAGAATGAAAAATCTCCCAACCAAGTATTTTTTTTATAATAGTGTGTATTTTCGAAGTTCAACTTATTTAATATTCACTGCCACAAATCTACAGAAGTGTCACTTGTGAATAAAATAAAAAATGAAGATACTTATAATTTTATTTGCATTTTTTATTTCTAATTTAAAATATTTGTTAATCAATTTATTAATGTTTAAATAAAAACATTAAGGATTTCCATTTATACTAAATCAAATGAATTTTTTAAAATAATTTTGTATCTGATTGAACAAAATAAATTAAAAAAGAAAATATTTTATGTAATCAAAAGTGAAACATACATTTTTTACAAAAAGATAAGCAATTTTTTTTTTTATATTTGAGTATAAAATAATATTGATATGTATTTTTTTTATACAAAAAAGTTGAACAAGTTTTTATGACTTTTATTTGAAAACGATATATTCAAATAGAAAGATTTCAAATAAGTATTTTGCTATTTTTATAAAAAAATCAAAGAAATAAAATTATTAAGCCACAAGAGGCTTGACTAAAAAAATCATATAGCTTTTTCAATTATTTAAGTTAAAAAGAAAAACGCAGCGATTGTTTCAGAAGTTTTTTCAGCAAATAATGTTCCTTTTGGTTTCTTCGAATGTTTAAAAAATCTGTACAGAAGAATCTAATGACTAGAGTCGGGTAAATAACGCGGCCAATAGTCATCAAAATAAACTTATTTAAACATATTAAATAATTCAGTAGTAGAAAGAATATTACTTATTTTTCTTTTTCCAAACAATTTTGAAAATATTCAAACAAATTTAAGTTGAATAAAAATATTCAAAAATTTTATATGAAAAAAAAAATATTTCAAATTCAATTTTATTTAATTTTAGAAATAGGAAATAAAATAAAGAAAAAAAAGTATTCAACCTAAAGAAATAAAAATTCTGTTCGTTTGCATGATATTTTTACTAGTTTTAATATTTTTGCAAGTATTTTATTCGAAAAGCGTTTCTGTGCATATAAAAATAGTAAAAGTAGTAAACATTTTAAGAGAAAATAATTTTCTCTTTTCCTATATATTACTTGAATATCTTTTACGAGCAAAACTAGTAAAAAAAATTATTTTCAATTTCCTACTGAATTTATTTTGAAAAACAATAATTAGAATAATTAGAAAACATGTTGAATGAAGTGCAAATTTTAGAATTATGATTTATACTTTTATACTTACTTATGTGACAAAATTGTACACGTCTAAATAATTTAGGGAAGGTCCTTGTGTGAGGCTTATAGTCACTTATAGACCAATACTAAAAAATGTATGCGATGGTTTAAGATTACAAAAGATTTTATTGAAGTTGAATTCTGCAAGATATAAGAGATCTATAGCTAGATTATACAAGTTCCTTGTATAAAATTACAAGCACGTTAAATTATCTTCCAAATGTACATATAGTTTACATTAACGGACATACGTACAAACGGACAAAGTTAAATCGATTCAGTTTGATTCAAGCCGATTGGTATATTTGAAATTAATTTTTATCAGCATAAGTAGAGTAAAAACGAAACAGTGCAATAATGCATTCGATTCAAGTAAAGTATCCTATATACCGAACTATTGATGATACTCGTATTCATCAAGGCTCAAAATCATTAATACTTATTTTTTTTTTCACTACTTGTAATCATACATATCATAATATCATAGATAACAGAAATCTTATAAGGTAATATGTATGTGAAAAATTATCTGCCCGTATTTTTTGAGATGTTTCCATTTAATATAAACATAAAATTAAATAAAAATTTTATTTTTTATTGACACTAAAATTTACTTAACTATTTTCCGTTTTCTTGCTTTTTCAAGTAAAAGTTTATTTTTTAGAATATTTTTAATTTATCTTTTTTTAATAGTTTTGCTAGAATTTCAAACGAACAAACCTAAAATTTATTTTCAAATTAGTTAAAGACTTTAGAATTTGATTACACCCTACAGCACGCATAAAAAATGTTATCACTATTTGAGTCGATCTAACGATGTCTGTCCGTCTGGCAGGCCGGACGACTGGCTGTCCATGTAAACCTTGTACACAAAGTATGGGTTGCAATTTTAAAGATAATTCAATGAAATTTGGCACGTGGACGATGTCTGCTGAAATTGGTTGTGATCAGTTGTTTGGTTGTGACATTTATTTAGCCACCATACGAATGTCCCCCCGGAATAGAGTTTAAACACTGAAAAATACCTTAAAAATAAGAATATTTTAATGAAATTCGGTGCAAAGAAGTTCTGTACAAGTATCAATATAGAGCAACAAAATGTTGATAGCTAAACCTGAAAATATAATTTGTAAATGAATTTTGATTACAGTTATAGAAATATTTTATATTTAAGTGAACTAAAAAGAATTTAATTCCATTACCTAACACAATTTTATAAATTAATAAGTAATGTTTTAACCTGAATATATTATTTTGTGTGGGAACACATATACCATTGGGGGAATGTTAAAATTATTACAAGCGTATAAAATCTGCTAGATTTACATATTTTTAATACCTGATATTGAATATTGTTTAATTCTCTTAAATTTTTTTTATAGTTTTGCTTCCAGATCTTTTTGAAGCTCCCAGATGTGGTAGAAATTCGGCTTAGTTATAGAACTAATCTCCCTTCTAATCCTTACGAAGCCAGGAATAGATTTTTTTTTCATTATTTTGCGGATGATTTTTTAAGTCGGTTTTAGTTCTAAAAAATTTTAAATTGTTATACTCTTGTTTGCTCTTCAAATCCTATCGGATTTTTGTTTTTGTACTTTCCGAAACATTGTAGATTTTAAATTTGAACTATGGTTGAATAAAATGTTCCTTACAACATTAATGGTTTCAAGGCGCATATAAAAGATGTAAGAGCACTAAAGTGATACAAGTGGTATCAATTAAAAATTGGTTGTCATGAAATTATGGCAGTTGGACAAATATTCTTAAATTAGTTTAGGATTTTATTTAATTGTTATCTTGGACTTCAACAAACACATATATTTAATGGAAATTACAGTCACTGCGATAGTTTTAAGATTAACTTTCTTGTCACCATCAAAGAATTTTTTAAACTTAAAAAAGTTTTAAAGTTTTTAATTTTCTTTCAAAACTTATATTTTATGTACTTAAGTACTCGTATAAAAAAAGTAACTTCAATTCTTTCGAAACTCTCCTCTTGTCTTGAAATTGAGTCAATAAATAAGTATTAAAACGGAAGAGGAAGTAGACATAAAGCTATTCCAAAATGGAAAAGTAATTTCTTTGAAGTGTTTTTTGAAAAACATTTAAAGAGACAAAAACACCTGCGAAACTAATCTCAATTTTAGGTATTTTTTTTTAACAAATTGTCAGAGAAATGGCAACATGTGCTGGTTTATAGGAAATGTTTTTTAACATTCACTTTTATTTTATGAACACAATTGTTCAGCTTGTATATTGAATTTAGAGTAAATAATTCAGCTAATATTTTTAGTTTCATATAAGGATATTTTTCTAACAAATAACTAACATTCTAACTTAAATTGCAATACTTTCATATGGTCTCTAATTTAGTGTCTTTAGAGAACTATCTAATAAAATACCTAACAATGTTTATATTACAAACAATATTAAAAATTTTTCACGTATAAAGAATTGTGTGATTACAATTATATTTTGAGAGATATGGCTTTTGATATTAATAACAATCATATTGGGGCACCAAAAGTTAACATAATAAAATTCTTTGTTGTTTTAAATGCGTACTGAATATTTGTATTGTTTACGCAAGCTATTTATCAGTTAAACATCAAAGTGTTTTCTTTCTTGTCTTTTTATCTATGACAAATTAATTAAAAAAGATTGTATTTAGGATGAGATCAAAGAACCCTTTTTTAGTAATATTTAAAATGTAGCAAAATATCAAGAATAACATGTTTATATTAAAATTTTTTATTGTAGCATATTGTACAAGGAATAATAACCCAAAATATATAAAAGCTTACAATTTATTTTGTCCATAAGAAAAAAAAAAAATCATAAAACACACAATATGTGTTCACGCATATGTGTGTTTTGGGCCAGAGGATGAAACCTTATATTAAATTATACGCTCCATATACATATATACGTAAATATGCGTGTGTGTTTTCATCGTTCACAAATTAAAAATGTAATAAAGCTTGAAAGAATCCAAATTTTACTGTATAAAAACAGATTTTTTTTTTTTTTTTTGATAAATCTCTATCATATTTAAAAAGAAAAGAAAAAAGTGTATATTACAGTGTTTGCAAATACTGTACATGTATATTATATTCAAATAAAATTGCAAAATCATTTCATGGATTTAAGAGATTTTTTGTTTGTATAATACATGTCTTCTTTTGTTTACTTTTTTTTAAGATTCTGCATTAAAAAGTGTGGTAAATAATACCACAAAATCAAAATGCTATGATTGAAAATATTAACATTCATCCAGCGATATATCATAATGATTCGCTATATTCACGATAGCGGATTTTGATAGGTATTACTTTTTCACATACAAATAATCTATAAAAAATTTGATTAATTTTTTAAACAAATCTAGCTGTGTCGGAAGTCCATCACTTCCGCAGATAGCATAATGAGCTTTTAAAATAAATATATATGTGTCCGTAAGATAAGCAGAATAATAAAATCTGGCTAAAATCCACTTTTTCTGGCATAAATTCAAAAAGCATTGTTAGTACCGTTTTGAGGTTGTATCGTAGTCATTTGATCTAAAATTAACAATAATATTTATTAAAGCCGAATTTAAATATTTTTTTCTTAAAACTCTATAATATATAGTTTTACTAGAGTGGATATACTTTTAAATATGATATTTATTTGTTTTGCTTTAGTTTTATTTTCATTATTTTGTAAGTTTTTAGATTATTATTGATTAGTGAATCTACTCAATAAGTCAGAATATAATATTTTTCTAAATTTGTTTGTGAAGACCAAGATATTTCCGCTCAGTATAACAAAATTTAACTGAGAGAAAATTGACGATTGCAAGAGTTTTCCAAAAAATGATGGCACTAAACACTTTGGCGAATACTCTCACATTTTTCCATATACACATTGAATATTCTGTCTCAGCTCCGATTTTCTTCATTTTTTCATCATCGATAGCACTTTTAAGGCAGAAAATAATGATGTGAAAGTATTTGGTACAACTGAATAGTTTCGGCGTTATAGACCATTGAAAAACGTATTTTCCTAAAAAGCTCATATCAAAAAAATTGCTGTTATTAAAAAATTTGGTAAAAATAAAATTGCTAAGCTTTTAGTATCTTTTAAATATTTGTTGAATAAGGCCAAATACATTTTAACTGATCGAAGTTTGACGCAATTGGTTGATGGGGCTCATTTTGTGTATACACAACACTATGATTATATATATATATATATATATATATATATATATATATCGAAGAAACGTTATGAAGCAAAAATTCAATTGTCTAAGTTAAATCTGTCACTTATTTCATTTAGGAAATTGCATGAAATTTCTTATTTTTAATCATGTAATTTATATTTTTTGAATTCTTTTTCTGAGTAAAATTCAGTAAAAAGTTAAATAAAATGCAGTTAAAAAAACTGAAACAGCGTTTGTAAAAAACTGGAAACCAGTATTCGGTTTCGGTTTTGGTTGTGTTAAAGAGATTTAATAAACCATTTTGTTTTTTAACTGATTGGGTAAAAATTTTGAAAATTTGATAAAAATATTGGGCTGCTTATTGAAAAAACTGGACCAAGATCTGGCAAAATTGAGATAGCAAATGCAAATAACTTGAAAACTATAAGAAATTAAAGCACATGCAAACATGTTTTCCAAGGTTCTTATCGAAGACTTTAAAATTTTTTAAATCGGATAAGAAACAAACATTTTACAAGCGATTAAATATTTTCTATGTCAGAGGTACTCTAATTTGCACCTTTATAGTCCCTCTCCCCTTCAGAATTTATAATTGTACAATCCACTGCTACGCCTATGCCCTTGTGAACACCATTCAAGATATTGATTTACTTTTTTTCGGTATTAAATACAATAGAATGCCCGTAAACTTTTCTCAGGTCTTAGGATTTTGTAATATTCGCTCATACCCTATGTAGCCATTTGAATATTTCCATTTTGAATTTTGAAAAACTAGCGTATTTACTCACGGTTTTCATATTTTTAAATCTGAAAAAATTGATAGTGCAGAAATTTAAACACCAATATTTTTATAAGCTGTAAACGGATTTTAATGACTTAAATTACATATAGAAAAATTTTTCCTTTTTAAACACAATTTTAAAATAATATTACCACTTAAAAATGCATTCATAATGCAAATGCAATTTTAGGATGCATTTTTTAAAATTTCTACATTATAAATTCTTGTCTTTCTTTGATATTACTAAAAATTTTAATGACTTAAATTACATACAGACAAAAATATGTCCTTTTTAAACACAATTTTAAAATAATATTATCACTTAAAAATGCATTCATAATGCAACTGCAATTTTAGAATGCATTTTTTAAAATTTTTACATTATAAATTCTTGTCTTTCTCTGATATAACTAAAAATTGCAAAATAAATTATTTTGGGACAAAATGGTACGCTATTAAAAAATAAAAATATCCCTACATGTTTTTTCACATAAAAGTAATATCTTTTTACAACTTGTATTTTTTATTATTATTTATATTTATGTGAGTTTTTATTTTTAAAACTAATTTCAGTCATAACTTTTCATAATTTATTATTTGTGGTAAAATACATTTTTGCCCCAGAATAATTGTTAATGTACTGTGTAATAAACATATTTGTCTTCAATATTAAGCATAAATCTTTAAAATAAAAAGGGAAGACAAATCAATATGAACACTTAAAGTTGCACATTACTGAATGAGAATAACCAGTAAAATTAAAACTCAAAAATATGAAAAAAATTAAATTTTGCATAAAAAAATGGTGATATTTTTTCTAAAAAAATCGACTTTTTAAAAAATTTATTGTAAATTGTACGAGTGCATTTCTAAACCCTTCAATACAGGAGTAAAGGGTATGTCATTTCGTTTGTAATTTACACAAGTTTCTTCGGAGAGCAAAAAAGTTAACATTTTCTGGCACCTTATAAGAAATGACGATAGGACATTGTCCGTCTGTTCCTCCGTCCGTTAGTCGGTTAAAATATATATATATATATATATATATATATATATATATTTGTTTATTTTTTTTTTTAATTTTCCTACAGTAGAAATTGCGTTTCGACATGCCAATAGCAAGAATATGATTAGGGACCGCCAAATCGAATTTCTTTTCATCAGAAAAGATTACTTTATTCCACTCATATGTCAGTTTCGTATCTACGCGTAAATTTGAAACTTATGATTATGTTTTAACGTTGGCACACATTTTGGTTTCTTCCATTTTATGTTAGCATCTGTTCGCTAAGTGTGTGCAACATGCCTGGAAGTGACAGGAACTTGAAGTTTATTTTTTATTTGTGTAGCATTTCATTAACTGTGGGTAGCTTTTTCTTTTATTTTATTAACTTAACTTTTTGTTAATTTTTGATTACCTTTTTTTTGGTTTCCGAATTCCTTATTTCTGTCATTTTGTTACGAAAACCTCAAATAATTCCTTCCGATCAGTTAACTTTTCGTCAAATTTCTCTGTTACAACAGCCTTGATCACGACAAAATTGAATTTAATTTTTTTCCTGGTCTATACGAAAAGTTCCTTTGGGCATCCTTTAAGCTGTTGTTATTACACGACTAAAAAAAAAATAAATAAATACATTTATAGGAATATGCACCAGTGTACATCCATCTATTCCAAATACGTATAGGCAAAAAATTACAAAAATTAATAAAATTCTGTACAAGTTCATACTTTACAAACACATTTAAAAGTCCTTGGTCAATTTCATGTCATTTCACACATTTTTTGCTCATTTAAAAATGAGCAAAAATTAAAACATTTCAAAATGCTCACTGTGTGTTAATCTCTAATTTACATTATGTTGACAAGGTGAAGACTTCAATTACAATTTTTACACCACTACATACATAAATACTTATATGTAAAATTCATTACTTTTATATTGGACTTAAAAGATACGATCTTAAATGAAAGTAACACAATAACATGTCAACATAGTAATTAGAAAGTCCAATTAGAATGAATTAGAAAGAGCAGTTCCATTAGAAATAAAGTGGTGTCGAATAAATTAAAATGCCTTTTTATAATACTGATTATCAACAACTAGATCTTATGATGTGCGACTTGGTTAAACTAATAAAATAACTTTAACTTTCCGTATACATATAAAATATTAAAAACATTGCTGCTCATATTTTAAAAAGTACTTCTTACATTTCTTCAAAATTTTTAGGATACGAGTAATTTTCGCTTTAATACTTTAAGATTTATCATAATTTTTATTCATTCTCTTGTGTAAACTATATAACTTACTTTTTTCCTTAAAGTTTAAAAACGCAATATTAAAAAAACTCGGCTTTAGAAACATAAAATTTGCAAATTTCGAGTTAACA
Organism: Protocalliphora azurea; assembly: GCA_932274085.1. Taxonomy (NCBI): domain Eukaryota; kingdom Metazoa; phylum Arthropoda; class Insecta; order Diptera; family Calliphoridae; genus Protocalliphora; species Protocalliphora azurea. The sequence goes on along the minus strand of OW026521.1, from coordinate 82,767,673 downwards.
TCACTAATGCATAGTAAATAATGTGTTTTATTAACAACAGACAAGATCTTCTGAACAATTTTCTTTATATTTCACGCAGGATCACGATAAAATAATCTTTTACAAAATAATGTAATTTTTTGTGTATTACTCGCAACAATTTAAAGTTATCTATAAAAATGATTAAATGTTACCATAATAGTAAAAAAAGTTTATCTTAAAAAAGAGATTTTTTGAGTTATGATGTTGTTTCAGCAAATGAGCGATATGATGTTTATAAATGTAAATCTTTTCACACTCTCCCTTTAATTAAAGAGTTACATATATAAAATCTGAAACTCATTATATATTTACGAAGTTCAATAATAATGTTTCTATTAGTAGCACAATTTTTAAAACCACATTTGATTAAAGCATAGAAGATCTATGACAATCTATAGTTATACGTATTAAACATTGCTCATAAGCTAAGATAACCGCTGAAGTAGAATATTATAATCCAAACCGTTAGTTATTTATCCAATGTTATAAGTTTTTTATTTAAATGTTGCAAATAAGCGCTCCTTATATAAAATGGTCAAAAGAAAACAACAAGATTCTTGTACAGATATGAGGAAAAGAAAAGAGGATTTATTTATTTACTTAATTAATAACTTAATAATAACACTGTGATCGAAAACTAAACTTATCTTTTTTTAAAAAGATGGGCACCCATTGGGTAAAACTGATCGACGACGCTTAATTTTATAGTGCTAAACATTTCTTTAAATTAGTGCTCGTTTATGAAATAATTCATTTTGAAAGGCTAAAAGAGGATTGAGAAATTGTTAAATTTAAACCAAATAAACAATTGAGATCATGAATTCTTATTATAAAATATATTTTAAACGCTAAACTAGGAAAATGTAAACTAACAAAAAATATTACTATCCGGATGAAATTGATTTAATTTATGATTTATTGTTTAACTAATATAAATAACGTTCTTTTTATTTCCAATTTTCTATTATTTGTGCTACTTATTTAATAAAGTTTAAACCCAAATATCGCGAAAACGAACCCTAACTTGCAAAAACGGCTGCCACCATCGAATTCAACGTACTCGAATTAGCTTTATTATATAAAGTTACAAAGGCCATCAACATAAAGGAAATAAAAAAATAATTTGAAATACATATGGACGAAAACGCAAAACTTTTAAAATTCGACTACAATTTTTTCCAATTTTTTTCTTTCTTGGCACATTGACGGCGATTTAAACAAACAAAAAGTAATTCTTCAGCATTTAAGATCCGGTGGAGAAAAAAATTCTCAAATATTCAAATATAATTTATTTACATTATAATTGCAGACATTCATAAATCTTGTGAAGAGCTATCACCGTACGTAAAAGGACTTATAATATTATAATTTCCAGCCGAGTTCTAGCTGAAAGAATTTTTTCAATAAAAAAAATTATAAAAACTTTATTAATAAAAATACATATTTTTAATAAAAACATATATCGTAAGTTTTTCCCAGAACTATTGAAAAAACAGCGGATAATTCGTTTTTGCAAAACAAAATCGGAAAATTCTTTCTCTATTTTTCTGCTGAAGAAATGAACTTAGACGGTCAATTAGCTACAAAGATATCGGTTTAAACCTATTTTTGGCCGATATACAAGTCGTAAATAAGCTACGGAATTGTCACTTATATAGATCGATTACAAATATTTTTCTTGAATTTCAGATTTTTTGAATCAACCGAATTCGTTCATAATCAACCGAGTTTTTGCTTCCGCTTCCCTTATAATTGTTGTTTTCATGGGAACTGAAAATAACAACAATAAGCTAAGGCATATTTGATTAGACTTCGTTCTTTCACAGAAAAAAACATTTTTTTACAATTTTTGTTTTTAGAAATCAACTAAGTAGATCCAGTATTAACCAATTAATTAACGCCAAAACGCGTTATTTGTTTTTTATTTTTTATTTTAATCTATCACAAATAGTTCTTCGAATTTCGGTTTTTTAAATCATTCAAGTCGGTCCATAAATTTTCCTCCACACTCTTTTCTTTTATTTAATATTGTCTTACATTTATAAAATATTTGTTCTACACCGAAATGATTATATATTCCTTAAATTCGTGCGAACTCTTTTTAAATTTCAAAATATTAAATTTCTTATTTACTAGCTTTTACCGGTGTGCTTCGCTACCATATTTGATGCGATAACAAATAATTACTTTATACAGGAGATATTACTCTCCTGGACCTATTAACCCTATTAGAAATTTGATATGAAAATGACTTTAAATTTTTTAAGACTTTTACTGTAATGTCCTTTTCATGAGATAATTTATATTTTTTTCAATGGCTGCTACCTATCCCCTGGACCTATCGTCCTATTTTTGTATCATCAAAGCGATATTATAGAATAAAGGCTCCCAAGAAATTTGAGGGCTCTTACTGTAATAGTTCCTTAGATATGCCATAATGATCCCTTTTTCGATCTATTTTAAGCTATTTTAAGCCTGTTTCGATCTATTTTAAGCTAACCGATTTATCCCTTTGAGAGTTTTAAAAAAGTAGGCATAAATATGGGCATGGAATCTGATCAAGATCCAACATAACCTATAACATTCTACAGTGCAAGCACTAAATGTGCGTTAAATTTCATGCAATTAGCTTTATTAATAGCGTGTAAAATTTAAACATAATTTTTTCAAGTGGGCGTAAAATTGGAGTGTGATATCCAATAGAGATCTAATAAAGCTTATAACCGCCTGGTACTATCTGTGTGTCAAATTTCGTGAAAATCGGTTTAGCCGTTTAGATGTGATGAATAGGTTTAAACCGATATCTTTGTAGTCAAATAGACAAAGAATTTTCCGATTTTGTTTTGCAAAAACGAATTCTTCGCTGTTTTTTCAATAGTTCTGGGAAAAACTTACGATATATGTTTTTATTAAAAATATATATTTTAATTAATAAATTTTTTATAATTTTTTTTATTGAAAAAATTCTTTCAGCTAGAACTCGGCTGGAATTTATAATATTGTAAGTCCTTTTACGTACGGTGATAGCTCTTCACAAGATTTATGAATGTCTGCAATTATAATGTAAATAAATTATATTTAAATATTTGAGAATTTTTTTCTCCACCGGATCTTAAGTGCTGAAGAATTACTTTTTGTTTGTTTAAATCGCCGTCAATGTGCCAAGAAAGAAAAAAATTGGAAAAAATTGTAGTCGAATTTTAAAAGTTTTGCGTTTTCGTCCATATGTATTTCAAATTATTTTTTTATTTCCTTTATGTTGGTGGCCTTTGTAACTTTATATAATAAAGCTAATTCGAGTACGTTGAATTCGATGGTGGCAGCCGTTTCGTTCGTTTTCGCGATATTTGGGTTTAAACTTTATTAAATAAGTAGCACAAATAATAGAAAATTGGAAATAAAAAGAACGTTATTTATATTAGTTAAACAATAAATCATAAATTAAACCAATTTCATCCAGATAGTAATATTTTTTGTTAGTTTACATTTTCCTAGTTTAGCGTTTAAAATATAAAATTGTTTATTTGGTTTAAATTTAACAATTTCTCAATCCTCTTTTAGCCTTTCAAAATGAATTATTTCATAAACGAGCACTAATTTAAAGAAATGTTTAGCACTATAAAATTAAGCGTCGTCGATCAGTTTTACCCAATGGGTGCCCATCTTTTTAAAAAAAGATAAGTTTAGTTTTCGATCACAGTGTTATTATTAAGTTATTAATTAAGTAAATAAATAAATCCTCTTTTCTTTTCCTCATATCTGTACAAGAATCTTGTTGTTTTCTTTTGACCATTTTATATAAGGAGCGCTTATTTGCAACATTTAAATAAAAAACTTATAACATTGGATAAATAACTAACGGTTTGGATTATAATATTCTACTTCAGCGGACATCTTAGCTTATGAGCAATGTTTAATACGTATAACTATAGATTGTCATAGATCTTCTATGCTTTAACCAAATGTGGTTTTAAAAATTGTGCTACTAATAGAAACATTATTATTGAACTTCGTAAATATATAATGAGTTTCAGATTTTATATATGTAACTCTTTAATTAAAGGGAGAGTGTGAAAAGATTTATATTTATAAACATCATATCGCTCATTTGCTGAAACAACATCATAACTCAAAAAATCTCTTTTTTAAGATACACTTTTTTTACTATTATGGTAACATTTAATCATTTTTATAGATAACTTTAAATTGTTGCGAGTAATACACAAAAAATTACATTATTTTGTAAAAGATTATTTTATCGTGATCCTGCGTGAAATATAAAGAAAATTGTTCAGAAGATCTTGTCTGTTGTTAATAAAACACATTATTTACTATGCATTAGTGATGTTAACTCGAAATTTGCATTTTTTGAGTATTAACGTTGTTGCAGCAACTTTTATGTTTCTAAGAAAAAGTAGTTTGTAGAAAAGTTGTTTGTTTGATCTTAATCATAATTCTGAACATGGTTTTATAGTTTACACAAGAGAATGAATTAAAATTATAATAAATCTTAAAGTATTAAAGCAAAAATTTCTCGTATCCTAAAAATTTTGAAGAAATGTAAGAGGTACTTTTTAAAATATGCGCAGCAATGTTTTTAATATTTTATATGTATACGGAAAGTTAAAGTTATTTTATTAGTTTAACCAAGTCGCACATCATAAGATCTAGTTGTTGATAATCAGTATTATAAAAAGGCATTTTAATTTACTCGACACCATTTTATTTCTAATGAAACTGCTCTTTCTAATTCATTCTAATTAGACTTTCTAATCACTAAGTTGACATGTTATAGTGTTACTTTCATTTAAGATTGTATCTTTTAAGTCCAATATAAATGCAATTAATTTTACATATAAGTATTTATGTATGTAGTCGTATATATATAAATATACTCAATATTGTAATTGAAGTCTTCACCTTGTCAATTTAATATAAATATACAGAATATTATTAATTTTTATAATTTTTTCTTTATACGTATGTTTCTATATTATACATATGGATGGAATGGATGGATTTACCTATAAATTTTTGTTTTAATTAAGAAATGTCATCAGCTTAAATGATGTCCAAAGGAATGTTTCTTCCAGATGAGGAAGAAATCGAAATTCAATGTTTTCGTGATCAAGGCTGTTCTAACAGAGAAAGTGGATAAAAAATTAACTGGTCCGAAGGAGTTATTCGTGGCTTTCTCAAGAAAGGACAGAACTATGTAGTGCGGAAACGAACAAAAGGTAATCGAAAATTAACAAAAAGGCAAATTAATAAAATAAAAGAATAAATCACCTGAAATAAATTAAATGCTACACAAATAAAACATTAACTTGACCTTCCTGTCACTTCCAAACATGTTGCACACATTTTGAGAACAGATGGTAACATAAAATGGAAGAAATCAAAATGAAAGCCAATGCTAAGACAGCATCATAAGGAAAATCAAAATAATATAAGAGGGGTAGGGTATTACAGAATATATACAAACGCAAAATGTGAATGAAATGCGTCCTCAGAGCGGCGAGCACTGCTGTAGACATGTCAACAAAACGTCGTCAAATATTTAACGAGTTCTTTTATTTATTATTATTATTTCATTACATAATACATACATTTATGAACGTGTAAGTATATGTGGCGGCGTTCTTGTTGAATTGCCATTGATTGTGTTTTTCATCATTTTTATGTGATAAAAAATAATAATAAAAAATAAAAAGATCTAAAAGAATAAAAGAAAATATACCCTCCGAAATATTTTAGCACTTGCTGTTGTTTTTGTTATCTCGCTGGAAAGGTTTCTTGTTATTTTAATATGTTCTTGTTATAGTATATGTTTAAAAACGCACACATACATCCTTATACTCACATATACTGCATAGTTATTATGGTTTATATTTTTGTTGTTGTTGAATTGTTTTCTTTTCGTCAACAGCAATGACATTGTATACATTTATTATATTTCTGATTGTCATACATTCAAACTCACACTCCTACTTACATACATATGTATCTATGTAAATAGGAGCAAACCATGGTGTTGGTGAAAGTGTATGTTATACTAACATGTGTATAGAAATATGTAAGTGTTTGTATATAATGTTGTTGTAAAAATATTTTCCTTATAATGATAATGTTGTTGTCACTAATATTTTTGAGATGTTGTTTAAAGTGTTTTTAACTAAAATTCAGGAAACTGTATACACACATGTTTGTACGTGAGTGCAATATTTTTTATTCGGGAAAAATTAAAAATGAAACTTAAGTTTAACTCAACGACATCAACCATCGCAGAAGTACTATTAAATATGATGAGATTTTTTAATTTTTTTTTTTAATTTTAATAAGCAATATTTTCCATTAACGTAATTGTCTTTTTTTAGTGATGTTTTTTACACGACATTAAACATTTTTTAATATTTCTCAAATTTGCTCAAATTTACGATTCCCATAAGTTAAATTAATAAAATTAAGAATGTAGTATATTTTAATAACTGTGATCATAAAATCGAAATATTTGTGTACCTAGCTATTTTAGTTTTCACATATATAAACTGTTTCGAAAACGAATTAATGGTCAATTAGGGGTGTGATGTTGGCTTGAAGCATTTAAGTAATTAATTAAAATCTTTAAAAAAATTTGACGGTATAAGACCAAATATTTTCTTTCTTTTTCTCAAATGTCTCATAGATCGAAACAACTAGAATACTAAGAAACACTGCATTTGATTAACCGTTTGTGTATCATCTTGATAAGCATTTAGATGTGGTGGTCAGGAACGCAAAAGTTTTGCATTTTTGGCCCTTCCTACAGGCTGCCTGATCCGATGTCAAGTTTTTCTTTTCCTTTCCAGCTGGCTCATAAATATTTTGTTAAAATCTATTTGCTAAAATCTATTTTTTCACGCCTTTATCGAGGAATTTATGGTATTATTCCGAAATGGCCACAACCACGTTTTACTTCAAACACAAATGTTACTTGTTATCAATGTAACATGATTCTATAATATGTTGCAAAATTTAAAACTTTTTATCACTTTTAATCTACTTAACTCTACTTGTTTAAAATACTGAAATGAACTGGCATTTTGAGTAGAGTGCGCAGACTTTTATAGGAGAAATTCTTTCCAAAACTTATGAAACTGTGTACCTATTCACCTATTCCTATTTATGGTATATTTTAATATTTTGAATCCAAAAATGAACAGTAATTTTGTATCATCATAAAAACTGCAAATTATATGTATTTCTTAAGCAAATTTTATGACCATTGATGAAAATGTTTTATTCTTTTTTGAGATAATTTTAACTACACAATTTTAACAGTTTTATTCATAAATTTTTAGTATATTTCAGATAACTCTTTAAATATTAGTGATCATATTCAATAATTTAATATTTCTTTTAGAATACTATTTTTTCATAAGGCTACAGTAAAAAATTTCTACTACATATGTAACCTTAATCCCAAAAATTTCATATTCGTTTGTAAACAACAATTTTTTCAAATATTTTCAATTTCATTTTGCATAAATTTAATCCTATACTTTAACATAGCTCTTGCTTCGCGACCAACTTTAGACGTTACAACTTGGGAGCGATCCATCTCAATTTTTAGGTAATAAATTAGCTACATCCCAGAATACTCAAGCGTTTGAAACATGACAATTTTAATATGTTTCAAAAAATATTTTCAAACTAATTGGAGTTACAAATTTAATATCAAGAGTTATTCTTAAATAAATTCATACTCAAAAGAAAAATATTTAAAATTGTATACTTTCAATTTGATGTCAAATTTTATTGCTAAATTTAGGAAAATGCTAACCAAAAAAAGGATTTCGTTCAATATTTATTGAAGGTTCATTAAGAAATATTAGCTTTAAATATTTTTTTAATTGAGTCCAAAAATGCCTCATTAAGAATTTTGAAATACATTTGATTTGAAATAATTTAATAAGAAGTACCTTCGTTAATTTGAAAAAAAAAAACGTTTGTTCTCCAATTATTTTCAAATTACTGAACAACAGAAAACATTTGACTCTAGGTAATTATAAATTTTATATTTTTTTCTTTTCATATTTAAATTTATCTTTATTTACATTTTCTATTTACACATTTACAATTTTATTAATTTATTTAAAGGAAAAACAATACATTGTAGATAAAATATTCGTGTTCAAAAAATGTTTGAGATTGAGGATAATATTTGACGAAAAATTATTATGATTTGGTAGTATCTTTATTATTAAAATTTTTGATAGAATATAACATGATGATAGCAAAATTCAAGCACATACATAAACCTCAATAATCTGAAGAACTCGAAAATGATTAAATAATTACTTCATATTAATATCTTTTAATTCGAAGAAAGTGCGAAGAAATAAATACCAATCAAAAAATACATTAAATTTTGTCTTCAAACAAAAGGTTTTCCTACAATGACCGTTGCTTTATAATTTTTCAAATTTGCGGTGCGCCACCTTGCGTAAATAGAGTTAAAACACACTATACCTAATTGGTCATTGATGCGTTTTCGCAACACCAATTTTTAGGAGTTTGGTGATCTTATCCTTATAAATTATTTATCACATTGTGAATATTTTCTTATTTTTTGGTATCTTGGCTATCGTTTAAAAATTAACTTCGATTTTTTGTACAATTTTACCAATACCTTTTTTTGACCCGTTCTCTGAGGGGTAAAAATTCCGCCGAATTCCAACTTTTTTCTTAATCTATTTAGCCAACATTCCAGGCTAAATATATATGTATAAAACATTATCATTAACCTTATATTAAATGAGTTAGAGTAAAGGTAAAGTCACTGATGCAAACAAGCAACATTGCACAGTGGGGTCAAATGCAAATTTTTTGGTAATAAATCTGGATCTCCTAAACTACTGGTCGGATCAAATTGAAATGTATGGAAGAGTTGTAGAGGAGGACCTAAGCTTTCAGAAAAATCATCTTGTAGTCACCCTGTGATAACACGAGATAAGCTACAGGGTGTCAAAGTTGACTACCTCGAGTATGTAAAAGTTAAAAAAAATCGTAACTTGTACAAATGAAGTCCGATTTTAAAGATTTTTATATTTCTGGAAAGTGCTTGGCAAGATAAAGAAAAAATAAGCTTACTCATCTAAGTTATCTCTTACAGTTAAAAAGATATTTATGCTTGAATTTTGAATTTTTGATTTTTTGGCTCGAAATTCTTTCGTTTTTCGGGAATAAGTCCGGAGATATATGAGGTAAAAATTTTTTAAAAATATTCTGTAGTTTGTTACATATTTCAAAATAATATGCTGAAAGAATTTTTGGATTATCTCAATTCGTCTAGACGTGAAAAATATTCAAAGTCAGCACTCTGAAATTGGCATGAAAAATGGCTATTTTTTTTACAAAAATATAGTACAATTCATTCACTTTTTTCTCAAAGTTCCGTTAATAAAAAAATTGTTTCCTTATTAATTTCAAAAGATAAGGCTTCATAAATGGTTAATAAAGAAATTTTGAATTGATTTAAGTTTGCACCCTACATCCAGCATTGACCGAAAATTGTCAATTTTAAAAAATAGTTTCATTTTTATTTTTGGTACCCATATTTTTTATGGAAATAGATTTAGAATGATTTAACACTAAACTGCTTCCCGCCCGGCCAAAAACGAATGCAGGAGTGGAGATTTTATGTCAAAAGTCAGTTTTTTTAACGACTATTTTTAAAAGCATATTAAAAGCATATTAGCATAATATTTTTATTATTATTTCTTATGTAGTGTATAAAACATAAATCAAGCTTTCATTCCTAAAAAAATCAATGAAATAGCTCCAATAACCTATTTTTGGTCATTTTTCAAAAATAAATTTTTTTTAAAAAATAGCTGAAAATCCAAAAAAATTTAATTTTTTTAATACAACTCCACTAATTTTGCAAATACTTTAAAAATATTAAAATAATATAAAAATAGACTTATTTACCAATTCAACGATATATAAAATGTTGATATAGGTCATTTAATAATAGTAATATAATGGCCTCAAAACTACCAAGTCACGTCAAAAGTTGCAAAATTCACTATTTTGTTCGTATTTCCATATGTGTGTATACGTAACACTCAACTGCATTGCTTATTTTTGTTACGAAATAATAATATTTATTAATGAATATATTTAAAGTCTTCATAATTTTTTTCTACTGAAAAGGTTTTTAAAATTACCTAAGTACATAAATAAGTATATTTTCCTTCGTTTTTTATTAAATTTTTTTAAGTTTTTAAATAATTTACCTAGCTACTTAATTAATGAATTATAACAAAAATGATTTTTTACAGTTGCATAGGTACATTTTTTGACGTACCTGTTTAACACTACAGGTCATAAAAATAAACTGAATGAAATTGGGGGTTTTGAGCAAAAATTTAAATTTTTTAATTCATTTTTGCCTGTCACCATTTACCTAATATAAATATTCTTTTTCTATATATAAGTATCCTTATAAATATGCAGATTTATTAGTGAATTTGCCATTATGGAGATTACATTAAAACACTTTTCTATTTGCAAAGTAATCTGGGATAATCTATCTGATATTATAAATCGTCCTAAAAGATAAGAAAACTCATTGATACAATAGTATCTTTTGGTTTAACTCTTACTGCAGAAGACAGTTTAAAGCTCGAAAATTTTTATAAATCATACGAAAAAAGGATGCAAGCTTCAGATTTGTCAATACCAAAGTTCAAGAAGAAAAATGAAGAGTGGTTGGAGGGAGAAATACCAATTTTCGTCGAAAAGCAGAAAAAGGGTCGACCAAAAAAAGTTACGATGAAGTTCAGCTAAGAACAAAGAGGACCAAACAGGAATCTATTCTAAATTCACATACGAATGCCGAAATAAAAGATACATTTAAAGCTTTAGTAACACGTACGCAACCAAAGGAAGTAGAAAAAGTTATAGATGTGTTACCAACAGCTTCTCCCAATCGATTACATCGGATAATCGAAAGCATAGTGACACCGAAATCAACATCGTCCTTTAACTCTGAAACTCCTTTAGCTCTAATATTAAATTTAGGATTATCAAGAAACCAATACGAGATTTTGAGGAAATCTGTTAGCGAAAAAGGATATGATATCTTTCCCAGTAGCAAATCAGTGAGAGAAGCGAAAAGTAGTATTTTACAGCCTATGGAGCACCCGGTTAATGCTTCTGTTAAAAGTGCTAAAGTTAATATATTGCAATTATTTGAAAATACTGCCTCTAGAATTATATCTACCTTCAGCAATGATAACATTGAAAAATGCAAAGACTCTGAACTTATTTTAATATTCAAATGGGGCTGCGATGGAACATCAGGATTTTCGGAATACAAACAACTGGATGGAAGTAATTCTGGAAATAATTATTCCCCGCTGTTTATAGCGTCTCTGGTACCACTTCGAATGCGCTTAAATAAGCCTTCCTCATCGACAAGAAATGACTCGCTTTTTGATGATATATGGATAAATTTAACTCCAGGTTCCAAATTTTTGTGCCGTCCAATCCTTTTTGATTACACAAAAGAAACCACGGTTACAATAAACAGCATTGTCAACCAATTGGAAGAAGAAATTAAAGCATTGCCCCCAATATATGTAAAAGTATCAAACAGAACTATTAAAGTTACATTTCAACAATAATTAACGATGATTGATTGAAAAATTGCAAACGCTATAACAGATACAACATCTACACGGAAATGTAATATATGTGGAAAAATAAGTTCACAATTTCAGGATAATTCTGAAGTCCTTGTTAATAAAAATTCCTTAAAATTTGGAATATCACCACTCCACGCAAGGATAAGATTTTTGGAGTTCTGCTTACATCTTGCATATGATATGAAGTACATAAATATTCCCGGGCAGGAAAATGCTACAGTAAAAAATAATTTGGAACTTCACGAATTACGAAAAGAGGAGAAGAAAAGAATTCAATTAGAATTCAAAGAACAACTCGGATTAATAATTGATAAACCTCTACATGGCTATGGAAGCTCAAATGATGGAAATACAGCAAGACGTTTCTTTGAAAATCCGGAACTCACATCTTCAATCACAGGCATTGACTTAAATATTTTGAAGCGTTTTAAGATTATATTGGCAGCCATTAATAGCAAAAAACAAATTAATGCGGACAAATTTAAAATTTTTGCTTACGAAACTAAAGAACTACTTAACATTACATACCCCTGGAAATCAATGACTCCAACAATTCACAAAGTATTGGCTCATGGTAAAGAAATAATAGAAAATAGTATTTTGCCATTGGGAGAGCTAACAGAGGAAGCACAGGAAGCCCGAAATAAAGATGTTAAACATTTCCGACTCTTCAATACCCGAAAATGTTCGAAAATAGCGCAAAATATGGATTTAATAGAATATTTATTAATATCATCAGATCCAGTTATATATTCTATAAGAACACGATGGCTACCAAAAATCACTCTTGAAATAGAAAAAGAGGATTCCGAAGCTAAGGAAGTTAAAAATTTGCTAACGTTTGATGTTTCTGATTATTTTCAAGAAAATCTCTAATAATATCTTCGATAATATATTCTTAATAAAATAAATATACGGGATATATGTATAACAAGTATGTAAATATGTAGAACAAATTAAATAAACATTACTCAAATAAAGAATTTACTACTTTATAATAACAAATATATACCTACATAATATATAAAACTAAAATGTTACGTATACACACATATGGAAATACGGAACAAAATAGTGAATTTTGCAACTTTTGACGTGACTTGGTAGTTTTGAGGCCATTATATTACTATTATTAAATGACCTATATCAACATTTTATATATCGTTGAATTGACAAATAAGTCGATTTTTATATTCTTTTAACATTTTTAAAGTATTTGCAAAATTAGTGGAGTTGTATTAAAAAAATTAATTTTTTTTTGGAGTTTCAGCTATTTTTTTTAAAAAAATTTATTTTTGAAAAATTACCAAAAATAGGTTATTGGAGCTATTTTATTGATTTTTTTAGGAATGAAAGCTTGATTTGTGTTTTATACACTACATAAGAAATAATAATAAAAATATTATGCTAATATGCTTTTAATATGCTTTTAAAAATAGTCGTTAAAAAAACTGACTTTTAATATAAAATCTCCACTCCTGCATTCGTTTTTGGCCGGGCGGGAAGCAGTTTAGTGTTAAATCATTTTAAATCTATTTCCATAAAAAATATGGGTACCAAATTTAAAAAAGCTCGCGTGACATTTTTTTTATTAATCGATAAAAATGAAACTATTTTTTAAAATTGACAATTTTCGGTCAATGCTGGATGTAGGGTGCAAACTTAAATCAATTCAAAATTTCTTTATTAACCATTTATGAAGCCTTATCTTTTGAAATTAATAAGGAAAAAATTTTTTTATTAACGGAACTTTGAGAAAAAAGTGAATGAATTGTACTATATTTTTGTGAAAAAATAGCCATTTTTCATGCCAATTTCAGAGTGCTGACTTTGAATATTTTTCACGTCTAGACGAATTGAGATAATCCAAAAATTCTTTCAGCATGTTATTTTGAAATATGTAGCAAATTACAGAATATTTTAAAAAAATTTTTACCTCATATATCTCCGGACTTATTCCCGAAAAACGAAAGAAAGTCGAGCCAAAAAATCAAACATTCAAAATTCAAGTGTAAATATCTTTTTAAGTGCAAGAGATAACTTAGATGAGTAAGCTTATTTTTTCTTTATCTTGCCAAGCACTTTCCAGAAATATAAAAATCTTTAAAATCGGACTTCATTTGTACAAGTTACGATTTTTTTTAACTTTTACATACTCGAGGTAGTCAACTTTGACACCCTGTAGCTTATCTCGTGTTATCACAGGGTGACTACAAGATGATTTTTCTGAAAGCTTAGGTCCTCCTCTACAACTCTTCCATACATTTCAATTTGATCCGACCAGTAGTTTAGGAGATCCAGATTTATTACCAAAAAATTTGCATTTGACCCCACTGTGCATTGGTCGAAAATGGGTCAAACTTGACTAAAAAAATTAGAATTTTCTTGAATGAGTCCAAATATAACTAAAATCAAATATCATCTATTTATGGACTACTGAAAAAACCTAAAATTTTAGAAAATTTTATATTTGACCTTCATTTTTAGGGGTTGTTGTTGTCCGATTTTTGAGAAGCCAACTTTTCCATTTATAAGAGCATTTTCGAACGAAGGCAAGCAAATTGTGTCCATATTTCCCAATACTAACGCATATACTTATATTTGTATTTAAACATTGATGTATGTATGTATGTATTTGTTCATATATATGTATTCATGCACACACAGATACATATTTATACCATTTTTTTTTTTTTTTTTTTTGTACTTATATTCGCGAATAATATTTTCCAAAAAATCATGACAATATTTTTCTTGTATCATTTTTTTTATTCTTTAAGCTTTTTATTCCATAAGTAGATTGAAATAAATATTAACCAGCCAGTCAGATAAGAAATTGTAAAAGCGTTTATGAAAAGACTTTCTATTCAATGAAACTTTATGAAGCATGATTTCTTTGTGTACAAACAGACATACATATGAACACTAAAGTACATTGATTTATATGGAGACAAGAAATGTTGCAAATGTACTCCCTAAACTTAAAGATTGATATGTTTTAAGCTAATTCACAAATTATTTCGGTTTAATTATTTCTTTTACGTGAGCTGGACCATTTTTAAAATACCTCCAAAAATATAGTTTTCATCAACAGTAACACTAATTGTTAACCTTATGTCAAAACAATTACATCACATGATAGACAAATGACGTTTAATACATAATAAGCAAATAAGTTTTTAAAATTAGTTTTCATTCTGGTGATATTAAAATTTTAGTAAAAATTTCTATGATTTTATTTTAAATACTATTTTAATAAAATTTGCATATTTTGGACATTTTCCATTGTAATTTATATATTACCTTATACTATTTATACTACTTATATATGTATTCATTTAAACCTTTGGTTGCACAAGTAATATTTTAGGATTTCCAGTCCATAATTGGTTAAGTTAATTTTTATATCAAAGAAACGGTTAGCTAAGAAAAAAATGTCACCACACGTGTAAAATAGTGACTAAATTTCAAAAATTTCATAAAATATCCGAAATGTATAAAATTATATGTTTGAATAAAGAGAATGTGACAAAAAATTTTAGCAAAATCTTAATATTGTGCGACTGAAAAGCGACATAACAATTATTTAAATGAATATCCGGGGCCTTAGAATGCCTATATTACAATTTTAAGTTAGTTTTCTTTTAACGAAAATGTTTATAATGATATTGAAAGAAATACGTATTTTTAGATGTTTTGCAAATGATCCAGCTTACGCAAATTTAAATATTTTGATGTAAATTTTTTGAATCATGCAAGAACCGGTCTATCCTTATCTCTAGAGCGGTACATTTGCAACTATTTTTTCGTCAGTCTCTTTAATGTACATATATCTATAAATAAGTAAAACATAAACGCACACCTACTTTTATAGTATATATTCATATATTTTTATTTACAATTCTTTTCATGAAATGTTAAAGTAATTTTTTACGATAATTTTAAATTATTTCTTCAGTATTTATATTTTTAATAAACAAAAAATATATCGTTCATTACATTCCACTTCAAAATGCAATAACAATTGTTCTGGGACACGGCGATCTACTATATTCATTTTTTTTTTTTTTAGAAAAAAGGCTACAAGTTTTTTCATACAAAATTTAAATTTTTTCATAATATTTTTGTTTTTTAATTTTTTTGGTTATTCTCATTTAGTAATATGTAAATTTAAACTATACGTGGGATTTTTCTTTAACTATACGTGGGATTTTATTGATTTTAAAAACAACATTAAGCTTATTACAACAAATATATAAAAATAATATTTTTTCTAAAGATGCACTCACAAGAAGAATGCAATTTTCAGATGTATTTTTTAAGAAATGTCTACCCTTTTGATTTTAAATATTTTTTTATTTATTTTTTTATTACACAGTATTAAAATTGAAAATTATTCTGGGACAAAAATGTATTATACTGCGAATAATAAATTATGACTAAATAATAAATAAACTCACAAAAAATAAAAAACACAAAACTTTAAAAAAAAATATATATTTTTGTATGAAAAAATGTGCAGGAATATTTTCAATTTCTTTTTTTTTTAATGATAGACCATTTTTATCATCAAAGAAAAATTTCATCATAGCAAGTTTTAGTAAATATTTAATTAGAAATTATTCAAAAACGTTTCCTAAAATTACATTTGTATTATTAATGCATTTTTAACTGTTAATATTATTTTTAAATTATAGTGTTTATTTTTAAATTATAGTGTTTCAGGAGGGCATATTCTTCAGTATAAAATTTAAATCACTAAAATCCATTTACAGCTTATAGATTAAATTTCTAAGAATAATGGTTTTTCTCATACAATAATAATTAAGTCCCTTTATTTTTATGCTAGCCTAATAATCAGCGTTGGCAGAATAATGATTATATCATATTTTTGATGATTTTTTAACCTAAATATGATTTGATGATTTTTTTCTTAGAAAATATGATTTTTATTTTAATCACATAAGCAATGTTTTTAAAGACTCGCGATGATTTGTTATTGTTTTTTTTTTTTTTTTTTTTTTTTTTTTTTGTTATTTATCCAATGACGATAACGCAGGAGTAACAATAAGTTCTGGTACATGACCGAAAACGAGAAATATTTCAAGTATTTTTATAATTTTAGGTAATAAAAAACTGGTTTGGAAAAAAATTCGCAAAAATTCAGTTTTGCAAAATAATCGTGATTTTATTAGAAAAATTAGCAAAGAGATTACTAATGAAAATCAAAAGTCAAACTTTTAATTCCGCCCAATTCTGTATTAACAGTTCATCAAAACATAAAAGATCTGAGCAACTATATTATTAACTATTTCCAGTAATTTCGAATAATGTCATTTAAGGATTTAATCATTCAGGAAACTAACACATTTGTAAATTTTTGTAATACATATTTACACTGATTTTTACTGAAATAAATAATATAAATATAATAATGACTCATCCTTAAATAAAATAAATTGCATACAGATATGAGTAGAAGACAAAAGAAGTTAAAAAATAAAGCAAATTTAAATAATTTTATTACTATCAATAAACACTATGGCTACACTGAATAATGAGAAAGCAAACACTTTATGCACAAATATCATAATTAATATTTTTTAACAGATATATGTATGTGCTCTTATAAAACTTAATATATAAAAGCGGGTATTTTGGGCAATTTGTTAATCCACTACTGGTAAAATATCAAGAAACCTTTAAATTTCAAAAATCTTTATAATCAAAATCTACACATATACAAAATTTCATCGTTGTACCTAATTTCCTTTTAATTTTTTCAAATTTTAATATGGGTCAGTTGACTGTGCGGTGAGTCTAATTTTTGTCCAATATTAATTTATAAAATATTTTTGTGGAGCTTTGAAAACAGTGAAATAGAGACTTCCCAAAAGATTAGTACTGATAATCGATCACTCAGTTTGAGTGTTGAAAGACTCCTCATAAAGAATCCATTAAAAATACCTCGAACTCAATAAAATACATATATAAAAAGTAGTTTTCTAATAATAGGAAGTTTATCCATATATCATCAAAGTAATAATTTTTATTATTTTTATAGCAAAATTGTGATTTTTCATTGTGCAAATGATGATTTTTTGGCCAAAGTTTCTGGCAACGCTGCTATTAATCCATAGCTAAGGAAATCCTGAGCACAAAAGTTAATTTATATCATACTTACAATCCTTTTATAAAAATAATTAATTTATATCATTGTATATTTTATATCTTCGATAATTGGACGCTTTAAATTGCAAGGTCTTAAATTGTACAAATTGTTTTGAAATATGTATCTTTCAAATGTCGAATTTTACTACTTACTATTCCTTTTCCAATATATCTTTGAGCACAATGAAAAAGTATTTTCATAAATAGAATTATTTAAAAAATATTTATACTCGCAATAAAATAAAATAAACAAAAACGAATGTAAAAAACACATTTTCTACTAAAATAGCCATATATTGGTTAGAAATTATAAACATTTTGCGTATACAAGAAATTCCTCGGATAACCCGTCCCGGGATTTCCCGTGAAAAATTCTAAGTATAACCCAAATTTGCAAGGGAATTTTGTGGATGATTTTTCATTGGATCTTTTGCTGGCAGCCAATCTATTTATTACAATATTTAAAAAAGTTAATAATAAAAAATAAGCAAATAAAATAATATTTCAAATAAAAAAATGTTTTTTCTTTAATTATGTTTTGGGGCATTTAGCATTTTTTGACCTTTTTCAAAGTTCAATTTAGCCTCTTTTTTTCTCATCTCCTGGAAACACTGAGAACTACTTATCTCAAATAGAAAACTTTGCTATGCAACGTAAATTGAAGGAAAGTAGCGTGAAATATTTTGTTAAAACAGTCAACAAAAGTAAACGTATCATATGTTTTTGAATATTCATTGTGTAAAAGACCTTATTTTTAGGTTATTATGAAAAGACGATAAATTAGAGGGTTGCAAAAAAGTGACGCAGTTACGTAAAAATCTATTTTCTGTAGTTTTTTGGGATATGCTACCTAGAATTTTTGTGTCAATAGATATTTACACACATGTGCATAAAACAAGTTGAAATAGCTGATTGCAACACGATGATTTTTTTGTTCAATGATTGGGTCATGGTGAAATCAAACAGGTGTCAGCAATTCTACAAAAACAACAATACGCAAATTCATTAATTTTTTTATACATGCAGTTTGACACTTCAGAGAGAAAGCAAAAATTGTGCTTATTTGGAGTTTGACAATTGACAAGTACTAAAAAAAATAATCAGCTGATTAAGTGAGGTCACCTGTTTGAATTCGATTTGGGTTGGTCCATGGCGAAATGAAGCAGGAAGCTGATTAAGTAAGGTCTGCTGTTTGAATTAGCCTTGGGTTGTGACTTAACTCTGTAACTACCTGCTATTACGTGCCTTTTATAGTTTCGATCACTCATATGAACATACACATACATACATAACCAGCTTAGCATGCTGGCTGACTGCCCACGTAAAGCTATTGCGCAAAGTAGAGGTCGCAACAAGGACGAAGTCTATTGAATTTGGTTATAATATGACCATTATTTCACCTAGCCCCAATATGAATGTCTTTGCGGAATAGAGTTTTAAAATTCATAAATGCCTTAAAATAGGAATATTTTAATGAAATTTGGCACAAGTTAGTTTTATATAAGTATAAATTCGTTTGCAAAATTTCTGCTTATAATTGAATATAGTTCCCATATGAAACAATCTTTTGAAAATCATTTTAACGTTCATAAATCCCACAAAAAATATTAATATTTAATACAAAGTTTGTATAAATAGTAACTAGAGTGCTAAAATTTTCGTGGATCGGCCCATAATTGATTAAAGCTGCCATATAAGGCCTACTTACCCTAAATGTAAATGTTAGTATAAACATTGTATTATGTATTTTTATAGAAATATACATTACACTCAAGACAAGTATCTGTGCACAATCAAACACAGGTATAATACATGATCTTTACTTACATTTTGATGCACATGTACAATGGCGTAGGGTATAATATGGTCGGGCTTGACCGACTATCTTTTCTGACTTGTTTTTAAATAAATTTATAGTGGTTTAAAAATTAAGCAAATAAGTATCAAAGACAAGTTCCCGTATAATTATTTTTAAATCTGATCTATTTATCTACATTTTTTGGCAAAGATGTCAAACGTAATACAATTTCAAATCAGCTGGAAAATTCAACGAGGTTTCAATATTTGAAGACAACTGAATGGTAAATGAACTATTAATAAATTATATATGAAATGATCATTTAGGATAGATGTATAAAATAATTTTAGACAAAAAAGAAATTTCTTCAATAATTTGCTTAGCTTTTAATTTTAACGTATTCCTGTGATTAGCATTCAACACTATATTTATCTTATTTTTTTATTTACACGCTATACAATTTTGTAGTTTTACACTTCAGTTTTGAATATAACGTGCCAGCAATGATATTACTTTAATACCAACAATCAATCAACTAGCTGGAGATAAGACACATTAGCGTAGAAAACTAACGCATTTAATCACATTCCATATTTTTTCTCATTATTAAATTTTCTTTTTCAAAATATTTTGCAAGATACAATTGTTATTTCTGTACAGAAAGTTTTGCATCAAAATAAAGAAATATGTTAATTTGCAAGTTTCTAGATATATAATACTTATGCATTTAGACTAGCATATATAATGAATTGTATACTTTGAAACGTAAACTCAAGTACAAACATTTTAACTTAATTTTTCATGGTCAGATTATTTTGAAGTTGATTTACAACTACTATTACTATGTACTATTAATAAGTATGTATATTAATACATGTATATTAAGGAGGCACTGTTTATCTATGTGAATAAAGGAAAAATTAGGTATCAATTTTTCAAACTTAAACGGAAATTTACTTTATTGTAAGATGCAATTTTTAAAAATGTTCATCCTGGCATTATCATTTTTCGCAAGTTATATTGAATGTCATTTTTTTTTTTTTTGTTTACATAAAATTTACAAAACACGAGTAAATTTATTTTTCTTACCTACTTAGACAAAAAAATGATAACTATAAAAATGTTTTCCATAAATATTATGAATCAAACATAACATTTTTTCAACATTTTTTGTAAAAGATATCATTAAATTGTTAATAATAATTTTAGGAATTTTGCGAATATCGCAATTTAGTTTTATTAGATTATATATATATATATAATCTATAATATATATATTATATATATATATATATATCAAAAATCTATGTACACTTTGTTTTTACTCGATATTCAAAAGGTAGGTTAAATCAGAATTATGGTCTCGATTATGTTCATTATAAAACGTATCGATCCTCCTTTAATTTGTATTTTGTCTACATTTGTGTATGTTACGTATTGCAAATACGAATGATATAACTATAAAATAAACTCTTAATAAACGGTCATCATTGACAAAAATTGCACCAAAAATTGTTAAAAGCTGCATTAAATTCAAACGCTTAAACGTTTGTGCACCGCCAATAGCGCGGCTATTAAGGACACATTAACGGAATGTATCTATTTATTTTTTATTTTACTATACTCGAAACGGAGTAAATTTTCTAATCGAAAAACTGCAAAAAATTACAATTTTTAAATTGTTGGTTTCAACGATGTAATTTAACACTGGTCAACGACACATTGAGTGAACACAAGTGGACCTATTTTTAAAAGTGTTTATAGTTCACATTATAGGAATTGGACATATATGAAAAAATCCGCGATAACAGGAATAAAAAGAAAGAAAAAAATTTGTTATTTTCAAACACTTTTTTGAAATTTTTAAATTTGAGTGCTTGCCGGTACCATATTGAACCATTTCAAGTCTTGAGTTTTACTTTTAAAAATCAGAATTAAAAAAAATTTCAGGTTTAAGGTCGGTTTCATAAAGGTAACGAAGAAATCTATTAAAATTATTTTCACCCAAAATGAATGTCAAATGAAAGCTAAAAATCTCTGCAATACCAAAAAGCTAATTTTTTTAATGTTGCAGCACAAAGTGTTAAGAAAATATCCTTTATATAACGCATATAATTAACTAATAAATATAATATTAAATGTTTATATTTGCAAAAAGATATTTTCTTAATTTTTGTGTTGCAAAATTTCAATAAAAAATATTATTATATGACAGGGATTTAACATCCATATTGGGACAATGGAAACATTGAAGTCCTTCTGATAGATAATTTTACATCCTGTAGAAAAACAGGTTATACAGTTTTACCATGGTTAGAATTATTGTTTTAGACTGATACGTATTTGAAAATATTTAATAAAATATAACATTTTCAAAAGGATATTTTCGTAATTGTTTGTGATGCAGCTTTCATTTAACACCCATAGCAAGTTGATATAATATTCGTAAATATTTTATATTTTTTAATGTGCATCCTTCGAAGATTTCAAGTCCTTTTAAGAGGAATTTTGAAGTCCTGGAGAAAAAAACTACGTATTTTACTACGTATGGTCTCTACTTTCCATCATATGTATGTATGCATTTTTTCATGTGGAAGCTCTTTTCACATAAAATAATTACAATCAATAAAAAATTCTATTAATTATGTAGATCTTGTAGTAAATGAATTAATATGAGTAGTTTTGAAAACAATTTATTTATATTTCTCTTTTTTTTGTTTTTGGAAAATTGTGCGTGTCAAAAATACCTCGGAAAACAAATAAAAATCCTTCCTCATATGAACGTACATTAAGCTACATAATGTAGAATTTGTCCCATTTTAAGTATTTTGTAAATGTTTACCTACATACATCCATGCAAACATATACTATATACTTTTGTTTGTACCTAAATAGGTATGTATGTATATCAATTTCCCTACATTGCAATAATAGATATCTGCATATAAACAAGTACAGCAAGAGTTAATTACTCTATTTTTATTTCAAATCAATACAAGAGCAATCAAAACAAGTGCTTAGTATATTTGTGTATGTGAAACTGTTTGTACCCAGCAAACAAAAATTCAAATATTTTAAATATAATATAATTTAAATTTGTATTTCAAAAACATTTCCTTCAAAAATTAAAGAAAATTTGAAACGAAATATGATAATTTTTAAGTAGGCATTTTCTACCCTAAATGTCCTAGCCTTCCCACAAATTCCCTCCCGGAATATGAATTTAACATTCATAAGTGCCTTAAATACATACATATTAAGGTGACTAACTTCCTATGGAAGGGAAAAAAAGTGTTTTTATATTATCTCCCAAAGAAATGCATACAAATTGCGGTATTTGGAAGTCGCGTCCATTAGTATATAAAACATATCGAAGGGTGACCTCAATATTTATATGATCCACAAAATATCCTATTTGTCATCTTTTTTTCACAATATTGTTTGTTATTTTTAACGAAAATTTAAATTTTTAAATTTGTAATTGCTTTAAGATATGAGTTGCTGGTGTTTGATTAATTTTTATTTCAATATTCGTAAAATTTCTCAGTTTATCAGACAGTCAATCTGATTTACCATATGGGAATCAAACTTCTTCCTTTGACAAGATCTACCCATTTGAATTAAAATATTTACGAAAATTGCAAAAATTACTTATATCTAAATATTACACTCTCTGTTAACATTATTTGTTTTTACAAAAAAGGCATTTTTTAAAAAAGTCCATCTCATGAAATATTGAGGGAAACATCATAAAACATACCAAAATTAATTTTCAGGGGTGTAAGAGAAACACTTTTTAAGAGAGTCGCCTTATTAAATATTTACTTTAATAAAATTCTTCAGAAATAGGTTTTGTATATATAAAAACCTTTGTACCGAATTTCATATAAATCCGTCAATAGCTATGAAATAATTACTTCTCCCGGAAATTATTTTAACGTGCATAAATTCCATATAAGACCCTCTGTGCAACCCTCGAAAATCATATTGATGCAATGGATTTCATGCTCAATGTATGTTTTTGTGGTTGTTTATGTGTGCACTGATTATTCATGTACTTTAATACTTGGCACTAAATATATACATATATATGAATGTTGGTTTATTTATTCTGCTAACGGCAAATTACAATCCCATAAATTTTCAATATGTAGTTTAGGTATACATTATACTGCACCAAAATTTTACCAAATTAGGAATTCGGACCGTAAATCCCCCTAAAATCGTTAATAAAATAAATAAAAATATATTGTATGAAATATTAGTGAACTTTGATATTGTTAAGTCGTTTCACATCGGACCTGAATTTTGTATGGTGCGTTTATATGGGGAAAATATGGTAATTGTCTATCAAACAAGATATCAAAATTAAAAATCTATTAAAAAATCTTTAAGTTATTACGAATTCCCTAGACCGTTAATGTGTTTTAGACCACTTGTGTAAAGAGTGTACAAAAAATGTTTAACTCTTTGTACTAAATAGCTATTTTCAATTAAATTTAAGCCATAATGAATGAAAAATATGTTCTTGTTTCTCCAGGATGATTCAAGTCCCTTTCCATGTTTGGCTAAAAAATTTAGATTTTTTAAGACTGTTTCAAAATTTTGTTAAACAAATTTTGCGGATTTCGACATAAAGGCATTTTTTTCAGTTTTTTTTAGTTATAAAGTCAATTGTTTTTTATTGATAAACAAAATTATTACAGAGTAAGATAAACCATATCTCATAAAATATATTCTAAAATTTTTAACAAAATTAAAATAAGAAGTCAAAAATTAAAACTTTAAATATTTAAATTTTTTAAAGGAAAACATCAAGAAAAAATATTGTTTTAATGTGGATATGGATGCAATGATTTCAGTATGGAATTCTAATGGTCTAACATGACTTTACTTATCAGGATGGGGTAATTATCCTTTTATTTATTCATGAAATTAACTAAAAAAAATTACTTTACAAATATTTAAGAAAAGGTGCGTTAAAAAAAATGCTGACCCCAAAACTCATTTGAGGATTAAATTTGCCTTTTTTCATCGAAATCAAGATAAAAATAAATAAAATTTCATTGTGTATTCCTTAAAACTTTTAAATATTCTAAATTTTGACCTTTGATCTTAAATTTTTAAATACTATCATTGCCCAATTATCCTAGAAACTTCAGAATGTATTTTCTGAGACATGTTTTATCTTATTCTATAATAATTCTGTTTATTCTAAACATCTATTCTTAAAAAAATGACTTTATAACTTAGAAAAACCGCAAAAATGCCTTTTTGCTGAAATCCGCAAAATTCTTCTTTTATTTGATTTCCCGTGGTGTTGCCTATAAACCTGCGTAGTTTTATTCCAACTTTTTTGAAATTTGTTAAAAAATATTTTTAAAAGTTTAAAATTATGGTTTTGAAATAATCTTAAAAAAAATCAAAATTTTTTAATCAAAGGGTTTTAAATTATCCTGCAGGGACAAAAACATATTTTTCGGTAATTGTGGTTTAAATTTAATTAGCATTTCATTTAAACATTTCATTTCTTAAAAAAATTTTTTAACCGATTTTTCTAAAAACTGCAAAGGAAACATATTTTCCCCATATAAACACACCATACAAATTTCAAGTCCGATGCGACACAGGTTATCGATATCCGATTTTACTAATATTTTACAGAATATATTTTTACAACCCAATGAACCATTCGTAGGGGAGTTACGGTGAGAATTCAAAATTTTGGTGCACTCTATTTTACATGTAATTACTGTAGGCTGTGGGACATTTGAAAATGTTATTCTTCAATTTTCATGTCTTTTTATGTTATTTGGGCATTGGTATTAAACTGACAATACTAAATGTAACTACATATACATACATGGATCGGTATTAGGTTGGCACAGTGTAACTATACAATAGAGTTTGCGAAGCTTTCATATTAATATTTACTTCATTTGTATGTTATGGTGGTAAAAATATTTTTTTTTTTCGAACTAGATTTACATAAAATTATTAAATGAGACATCAATTATAATATCTTGGCCAAATTTTAAATTCTGCGATGATTGGAACAGGTGCTACCCGGCCACTTATGTTGATGATTCAAGAAAAAATCTTTAAAAATCTTTTACGTTAAACGATAACTTAGGAAAAATTAATATACTTATATTTCGTAAGTTTTCAAAAAAGTTTTTATAAAGGATGACAGAATTAAAATACCTTAATAAAGATTTATTTTTAGTTTCTATGAAATTTTTATATGAGTTATTTTAATTAAAATGATCCTATTATTTTTCCCTTTAACTATTTTTGAAAACTTAAAAAATATGGGTATAATAATAGCTATCATTTGATGTGTATTTCATTGATATCGAATACTTTTTTTGGAGATTTCTTCTGCGATCATCAATATCAATGGCTGTGTAGAAATCTGTTCCAATAATCGTAGATAGTTGAAATTTGAACAAGATATATTTTATATTTTATAATTTTAAGTATGTTTGAATGTACGATAATCTTCCTTTTTTTCATACAATGTTGGATAGTATATATTTTATTTCAACAATATTTTGGCCAATCTAACGTGATAAATGACATGGAAAGAGGGAGCTAAGCAGACTTTTATTACCTAAGAAGTATATATGCACATTAAATCTAACCTTAAAACAACTTCATCTTGAATAGAGGAAATTTTATCTTTTGGCTTTCAACAGCAACTGCTAAAGCTTTTCTTAAAAGTTGTTAAAATACAATTTTTAATTACTAAAAATATTTTATTTGATAGAACAATAATGAACTGTTTAACTAACGGTTGCAAAATACTTGTAATATTTTTATCCTGAGTTAAGGTCAATCAAAAATATAAATTTAAAAACAATATAATTTTTCATTTTATATTTCGTTTTAACTTATTTATTGCCTCTAATATTTCGTTAATAACTTTCAAGAAATCTAAACAAGAAATAATAAGTAAGAAAGATATAGTCGGTCAAGCCCGACCATATGATACCCCACACCATTGTGTACGTCCATCAAAATTCGTGGAGCGGTGTTATACTAGACATGTGAACAATTGTGGAGCCATTCTTTAATAAATGTAAAATAAAATATACGAATACAGAATATTACGTTAATACTAACATTTATATGAATTTATGCACTTTAGGGTGATTCCCAAAAGTGGGCTTATATGGGAGCTATGGTAAATTATGGAGCAATCTTCATAAAATTTATCACTGTGATTACACCTTATACGAAACTTATTTATGTCGGTCAAGCCCAACCATATGATATCCCACACCATTGCATTTGTGATTTATGCACGTTAAAGTGATTTTCGGAAGAGGGTTTTATATGGGAGCTATGGTCAATTATGGGTCGATCTTCATGAAATTTGGCGCAAAGATTAATACTTATACAGAACTTCGTTGTACTGAATTTCATTAAAATATTTCTATTTAAGGCGTCTATGATCGTTAAACCCTTAGTCGGAGAGGACATTTGTATGGGGGCTAGGTGAAATAATGAACCGATCACAAGCAATTTCAATAGACTTTGTCCTTTTGTCATGTTAGATCGACTCAAAAATTGATTTTGAGTCGATTGGTATACATTAAGGTGGGTTTTGAATGATTTTTTCTGTGCGTTACAAACATCAGCATACGCGCATAATACCCCAACCACCTATGGTGGTATAGGGTATACAAATTTTATATAAATTATTAAACAAAAATTTAATAATTTTAATTTGTCTATAACCTCTCAACTCCACAACAAGTGATCAACTAATTTTTGTCTTTTTGTGTTTTTTTATAATATGACATATATATAATTGATCACAATCGTTTACATCACACAGTGTATGATTTTAAAAATTTAGCTTATCAAAGCCAATACATTTTTTTGAGTTTTGAAAAAAAGTTAGCTATACCGATTAAAAGCCTTCCAGAAAACTGAAGAAAGTATTAAAAAAATGTTAACCGTTATTAAGTAAAGGTAGCACCGTAGTTGTAGACAAATATTATACGAAGAATTTTTTGGTAGGATGTTCAATTTTGAGTGTCTGTAATTTTTTATTTTAAGCAAGATCTTTTTGTGTTTGAAAAAGGTTATCAAAAAAAAAAAAAAAAAAAAAAAAAAACCTTGGGATTTTTTAGGTCTTCAACTTTTTTGTAATTTTTTTGCTTTTATTATAATTTATTAAACAAAAACTAAAAAGTACCACAAAGTACCGCTATAATTCCTGATATGCGGTCTTCCAAAATCAGTAATAAGATTTTGTATACAACTTGCTCCTTTTTCGTTCACAAAGTAATAACTGATCAATGTATTTCTTACCAACCAATTTTTGATGTCTCGTTGCTTGCATCAAAGAACAAGAAAAGTTTGAGTGGTATTGAGTTTATTTCTGAAAATATTAGTACAACTTCAAACAAAACTATAGACATTGGATTAATAAAATCATTTTCAAATAAAATAATTAAGAAAATAAAAATCAATTCAAGATGTATGTTAGCAAAAAGAATAAAACATCAGTTTTTACATAACAAATAAAAATTGGTTGATTAAAGAGATTGATTTATCAACGGTTGTTATTGGAAAAAATGTTTCTACTCCACTAAACACTTGTGGGATGCCTAGTAAACATTTCGAATATTATTCAGTTGTGTCAAAAGTAAGAAAAGTTAAATATCTTCTGAAAAATGCCAATCCGTATCAGATACTTATGGCAGCCGAAATGCAGATGCGTTCAGCAGGAAAACGGTCATCTGTTGCAATAGTTGGTGAACTCATAACCGCTTCTCCAGAAAGATTAAGCCGTTCAATCGTAAGCTATAATAACAGATATGAGTTTATTTAAACATGACTATCAATCAAAAATTGTATTCTTTTTACGAATCTATAAAAATGTCCAAAAAATTATGTTATCCAGAAAAAATAACTGTAACAGAGCCATTTGCAGAAATCAATCTTCAATCAATGATTGATCATACAGTTTTGAGGCTTTGTTTGACATTAAAAGATATGTTTCTTTCGACAAATGTTGATTTTAATAAAGTGACTTTGTTGGTAAAATATAGAGCACAGTTGATAACCGTTATAAAAAAATTTTTTCTCAAGACTGTATTTTTGATGAAGGTTTGTTTATTATATCAATGGTCTCAACTGAAACATCTATTAAATATATGGACAAAATTTTATAATTTATAAAAATTCAACAACATCATCAACAAGGTATTGTCGCCCAATTAAATTTATATTTGCTAAAGAGAGCCAAAGATCTAATTTTAAATGAAGTCAAAAATATTGAAAATCAAATTATATTTTTTATGTTAACATATGTAACAGTCGAAGACAAACAACTTTCTATTTCTGCGAGCCTTATTATATGCATGAGAGATGGTAAGGTCTATAATACTATTTAAAAATATACATCATGCAAAGATTGATATTTATGTGATGCTACCCCTACTGCACTGAATGATGTAAACATATGAAAAAGACAGTTGACTAAAATATGTTACGCGTAGGACTATCATCTCTCCATTTCATACAGCTTGGATATCAAAAGTTGGAAAGTGAGAGGGGAGGCTAATAAAGCAAAAATTGTAGTACGAAAAAAATATATTCAAGAATGGTTTCGAAATGAAACGGGGTTACTAGTGGATATTCCAAAACCGAATTCGGGAAATTATAATTATGGTAATACTGCAAGGTGTTTTTTTCGTAATGCAGAATAGACTGCAAAAATTATTGAACTAAATGTAGAAATAGTAAAGCATTTTCATATTATTTTGGAAACTCTCAGATGTGGTCACTAAATTAATTATATTGCCTTTGAAAATTATTCCTTATAAACTAGGAATATGTAAATGGTTTTATATGCCCGCTACAGTACATAAAATTTTATTTCAAAAATATATTGTATCTGTTGGCCAATTATTCGAGAAAGCCCAGGAGGCAAGAAATAGGGATTATAAAAACTTTTTGGAATGTCATAAAAATTAGTTTAGTTATAATGTAATACATATATACATACATACATACATATATACATACATACATATATACATACATACATGCATGCATATCTGCATGCGTACACACATTCTTAACAAAATTTTATTAAATTTTGTTCTCAGTTAGGCATGGCAGTTGTCCGATCACGCCCATTTTTTTGAAACTAGCTTAGTATGAGGCTTGTGTCAAATTTCATCAATATAGCTTTCTTAATTACAAAATTATAAACTTTTGATCACTTAAAAAGGCGAAAATCTCACATTGTGCATAGGTCTTATATCAATGAGACGTTTATCTATGGGGATATTATTAATATGTAATATTTCCAATGTAAATCTAATTTTAAAACTATTCTCTTCATTAAAACTCTCGCCTACTTGAAATTTGGTCTATGACCACTCACTGTACCATAAACTGCAAACTAAACTGAAATTTATAATCACTAATATTCAATTCCTTTTTAATAAAATTGGTGCCTATGTTTTTACTATAATTCGTCTAGGATGTTTTGAATAAAAGTTGATTAATCTATTTCATTTCTTATTATTGCAGCATACCAACGTGGTAATTTGTTATCATTTTCCATCTCCAAAGTGAATTGAATTTGCTTATTGTAAGAGGTCAATGAGATCAAAGTATTGTAAACGGCGTACTTTTTGAAATATTTTGTAGGTATTTTAGGTTCACCTCCATTATCTCTATAGTCATATCAAAGAGCTCCTCCATGATAATGTCCGTTATAACTGGTGAGGCATATGAATCCATAGGCATTCCACTCCCCTTGAGCTCATAATTAAAATACCGAGTTTCCTTAATGAAAAAGCTAATTATTTTATTTATTTTTTATGAACAAATCAATAAAAAATCAATTAAAACAAATAGACTGATATCTGGACTAAATTTTGCATTTTGTCTCGTTTTGCGATTTTTTTTTTTTTTTTTTTTTTTTTTTGAGAAAATTAAAGTTTTTTCCAAATAAGTTAGCATTGGCAATTCTTATCTTTTGCAAAGATAAATATGTAAACGTAGAAATTAAACTACAAATGTTCATATATTTCTTTTATGCATCCAAATGATTGATGCCATAGCTAAATTCCAACTCCCTTTGGAATGACTTTTTAACCAAAATAGCAAAAAGTTTACTTATGATGCATAAAAAGTGCAAAAATGAATTAAAGGTTTGTGAAACAAAGTAAATGCATTAAATTGCTTTGATTTTCATCCAAAACATATTAAAAAAAATCACTTTGATAATACTGGTCAGGAAAAGTGGTTAACGAAACCATAGTGCAAAGATATGACAAATGAAATCAGTTCTAATTAACAAATGGAACATTGTTCATTGGTATTTTATTAAGTTGTTATTTGTGTGTTTATATTTCAATAAATATTTGTGTTTGTTTTTCTTTTTAATATATATATAAATGAAAACGAAAAATAATTGGCTACAAATTCATTATATAATTTAATACCATGTATTTTAGTTATTTTAAACTTTGTGTATTTGTAGCTTTTTCCTTCTTGTACACATACATTAATATTTATTACCAAATGTTTGGGGTTTTTGTGTATTGTTGCTTTAAATACAATACTTAACAATGCATACTTATGTACATACATATTTTGCTGCGATGTAGCATGTAGCAATGTATTCAGTTATTTCATTATGTGTGCACCAGAAGGAAAAATAAGGGCTAGAAAGACATTATAAAATGCTTTATTTAGCAGTTATGCCAATCACATTCCAACATTTTTTCTATTTTACACGGCCTGTTATATGCCCTTCTCCCTTCCAAATGGATGTGAGAAGGCAAGGCTTTGCTCTTAAATAAATATGTTTTCTTATATGCAATGCTATTACAAAAAAGTCTAAAATTTAATTTTTTTAAAAAAATACATACCTTCATTAATGACACTTTGAATAAGACTAAATGATTTTGAACCTTGTAGGTCTTGCAACTAAAAATATTTCTGTTTGCAATGAGAAAGTTAATAAGTGAGTTATAATAATTTTTCTACTTAACATCTAATGAAAGGGAAACAAGTATTAATACCGGATTTATCGAAAAGGAAGCGGAGGCTTTCTTTAAAGAATTTTCATAGAAAACCAAGTGGAATGTGTTTTAATTTTTTTCGGAAAAGTTTTGAATAAGGCTATGACTTTTTCTGGACTTTAAAATACTATAGCACTACTTTATGCGCAATATTGTCCTGATATTAAAAACCAGTTATTTATTTAAATTAAAAAAAAAATCACGCACCGACTACGATTTCTAAAATGAGTTTTTTTTAAGTTTATTTTTTATTTTAATTTATATTTAATTCAATAAGCAAAAACAATTTATTAGGGATATAGTATATTATATGATAAAAGCTATAAATTTAAGATACGATTTATTTTACAAAATTGATATATATCCTCTACTAATTTTATAGCTATTGTCCTGTCATTTCAAATGATAAATTATCACGAACTCATTTTTTCTATGTCTATATTTAAATATTTTATGAAGGCCTGTAACAGATTGTGAACTTGCGATTACGTGAAATTTCTATTTTATGATTAAAAGCGTTAGGTGATAATCAATACTAAAATTCAAAAATAAGCAACAACTAACACATTATAAGAAAAATATAAAATACAAAATTTTTAAAACGTGTTTATATACAAAAAGAAAAGTTTTACCGCAATCGGTGCATGAACTTTTTTGATTATCGCGAAAAAATATTATATCATTTCTTAATATTTTTTTATGTTCTACAAGGCTATGGTATTCTTTAGATATTTTGAAAAGTTACAAAAATTCGCAACCCTAGTGCAGAGGCATTCACAAGGCTTACAGGGATGAAACACAGTCATATTTTCCTACTGGGTATATATACATATATATTTCAGTATGTGAGAGTGTGAAACTTAATTATTGTTTGTATGTTTGACATTTGTATATTATGCTGAATAAATTAATAGTTGTAAGAAAATTTTTTTCATCACATTGTTCTTACACAAATATCATGGGATTTTGAAAACGACCACTATGTAGCATAAAAGTAATATTAGCTTGGCAAACAAACTAATTTCATTGTGCCATAAAAAAAGACGATAAGACTATATGTATAAGAGGAATAACACTCCAGCTATAGTGTTCGTTCGTTCGCTAAGTTAATGTTAAAAAATTGGTATTCGGATTGCGCTTAAAAATCTTGTAAGATCTTAACGTTCTAAATAATAATAAAAAAATAAGCCTAAAGCAATCCCCATATATAATAATGTTAGTATATTACATTTTAATCTACTTAAAAAAATTTTACAATATTTGTAATTGGTTCTTTTTCAAACCAATACATATATGTGTGAATATATTACAATAAGAAAATATAACTTTTTTAGGAGAATTACTTTTCCTAATAAACATACGCATCTAAGACTAAAAATTCTTGCATAAAACTGAGACCTTAAGAAACAAAATTATTTTTCTAATAAGTGCCTCAATGTTTGTGTTACTTAAATGTTTTCAACTAAAAAAAAAAAAAAAAACACATAAGTGGAAATAATATTACGTAAATAATAAACTATTACTAATAGAATACATACTAAATTCCCATCACAGCGAAAATAAATACAATCTTAACAAGGTTATTGATGTTTCCGTTTATATTTATTATGTTGTTGTTATATGTCTTTTATTTCTTTGTTTATTGATATTTATTATTATTTTTCTTTAAAGGAATGACTACATCGATATAACACGTAGTATGTATAAGAACTAATTACTGTTAGTTAAAAGTATTTCAATTAATATTTAAAAAAAATTTAAATAATATTTTGGGTTGTTTTGTCAACATGATAATTGTACTTACATGTGTGTACATTAAATTGCTCCAAAAGATCGGACTCTTGAATTACGATCGTAAATCCCCTAAAAATTAACATTGCTCTCGAAGTGATTTCTGGCAGTAAATCCAATTTTAGAATTATTTATTTGTAGGTCTCCCAAGATGAAGTTTTGAAGTTTTTTCAAACATTTTTAAACATTCCTTTATATCCATCATATTATTTTTAATGTATGTGCGCTTATGAACTTGACAATAACAGATTATGTATAAAATGCGTTTTTTTTTTGCATAATATTGCTTTAATATCCAGTTTACTTCTATTTATATAGAATAATTTTAGAAATCTATTTTTTTCACCAAAAAAAAAAGCTTTAAAACCAAGATTTTATGGAACTTTTATTTTTTCATACTATTTTTTTTTTTAGATTTTTCGGTATTTTTGAATAAATGTAGGACAATCCATTATTTTAGAATAACATATAAATTTAAGAACACAATTGAAACATTTCAAGTTTATGTATTTTCTACTTATATTGCAAACAATTTTATTATTTTGTGAGTATTAATCATCTCTTGATGTGATTTTATTTATAATTTCAACAAATTTACTTGGAAAAACAAGTAAACAATATGTAATCGGTCAAGCACCATCATTTGATACCTTAGACCACATTTTTGTAATATTATCGTGATATTATCATTTATATGACATTTATAATGCGTTTGAAACCCGATAGTAGGCCTTATATGAGGATTATGGTCAATTGTTGACCGACAGAGAAAAAAGTTTGTGAAGGTGTTCTACTCATATAAAACTTATTGACGTTTAATATTATTGTTATGATAACATTTACATGTACTTTAAGATGATTTTCGGGAGAGGGGCTTTTATGGAAGCCATGGTCGGTTTTCTACCGAAATATGTGCATACGTGTAGGTTATCTCTTTTAGATTAAAAAATATTTTAGATACGAAATAAATTGTTCCCTCATTTTTTGCCTCGTTTTTTAAGCTTTTCTAACTTGGCAGGCTTAATGTTGGCCCTAATTTTTTTAATATTTACCAGAATTCTTACAAAATTCTTCATAACATTGGTGCAAGAATCATGTAAATATATAGATCCCACAAAAAAGTTATATTAATAAGAAATTAAAAAAAATGTAATTTTTTTCCAAAAAGGTGGCAATATTTTTTCGTTTATAAAAATAGTTGTTTGATTTGGCTTATACTGTCTAATGTTTCAAAAGGAATCTTAACGTAGATGCGTGTAAAGCCAACCCAGAAGTGCTTGGGGCAACGATCTTCTTACAAGCCTTACCCAAACTTTGTCAATTTTCCATAATTTTTTTTTTAATTAATTGTGAAATTCTCAAAACGCAAATCTGGTTTTAAAACAACATATGGAGGTATGTTAATTACA
The DNA here is from genome assembly GCA_932274085.1 of Protocalliphora azurea. NCBI lineage: Eukaryota > Metazoa > Arthropoda > Insecta > Diptera > Calliphoridae > Protocalliphora > Protocalliphora azurea. The sequence goes on along the minus strand of OW026521.1, from coordinate 82,732,731 downwards.
TACCTCCAAAATTCCATTGGAATACCTTTACCGTTTAAATTTTATTGAAATATACCTAAAATCTAAATTTTAAGTTTTCCGTGTCATGGTCTAGAGTAATTTCGCCCCATTTAATTTATTTCTATTAGTTGTTATTCTCCATAATACTACAAGTTCAGAGATGATAATCACTTATATATTCAACTTGTATCTGAACAAACAATTAACAATAAAAATGTAAACATGTTAAAAGTATAACCGCAATGTAAAGGTAACAGAAGAAATTAACATTGCATTACTGTTCATGCTGTATTTAAATTTTTCATAAAATACATAAGAAAAGTGCTAAAAATTACCTAAGAAGACAAAGTAAAAGTAGAAACATTTTTTAAAGTATTTGATATTAAAGTAGTGTTGCCAGGAGGAAAAAAAGATACTAAAATGAACTAAGTGCTCCAAAAAATAAGCCCAGAAAAAAATAATAATTCTTTCTCGTTCTCATTAGTATTTCGTACTTTTTTAAAGATATTGTAATGAATTTATAAACAAAGCATAATAGGGCTGCCAGCAAAATAACTCAATAAAAAATCAACCAGAAAGTTTAAATACAAATTTGGGTTATATTCCATATGAAAAATTATTCAATACTTTGAATTGGTTTTTCATAGAACTATAATTCCATTTTGATTAAGCATTTCCAAATTTTTGTGAGATTTTTCATATTTATAAGATTTTTTTAATAATATTCGTAAAAAGTTTCAATGGTTATTGAAGTAAGTCCATAGAAAAACTTATTTTATTTTCGATTTCGAGAATGAAGCACCGAAGGCTAAATTTTTTATCAAATGTAAATAATCTAGATTTTTTGTGTGAATAAATACACAAAAATACTTAAATGAGTGAATCTGTGAAAATAAAATAAGTATTAACAAATAAAAAATTATTTTCATCACTGCTGATTTTTTTTGTGAAAAATTCAAATCTGTGTACAAAAAAAAATTTAAATTGATAAGTGGCGATCAAATTTTATACAATACTTTTATAAATAACTTTGTGTCACCAAAAAATTTCATATTTTACTTCATTTTTCCCTTTTAGTTTTTGAAATGAAAACAAAAATTTTTATGAATCTATGATTCGTAAATTTCAGGGAATATTGAATTGATTTTCTTAACTTAAGGTGTGTTTTTATTTAATTGTTATTCTCTAAAGCAATGACATTAATTAAAATGCATGACCTGAAAAACATAATAGGTTGAACTATGTAGGTTTTAATACTTAGAATATCAATTTTACTTAAATAGATGTAATTATATTCTTTAATATCATAAACTTACTGATGCAAAAATTGTGAACTAATCTGATAAAGGGAACCGTAGCGAAAATAGATATTTTTTTTACAAAAATAAAATACTTTATTTTTATTTGATTTCAGTTAATAATAGATTTGCTAAATTACTTTTTATTATTTGTAAGAAGTAGGAAATTGTAAGAAAAACAACAAAGTTGTCAAACGCAAAATACTACCAAATTATAAAAAATTCGAAATATCTTGTAAATTTTGAGATAATTAAAAAAAAATACGTTTTGATGATAGTTTGTGCACTAAAGATCTCATAGATACTTAAATTTTAAATTAATTTTGAATGTAATTGCAACAGAACTTAGCTTTTAAACTTTATTTAATTCTTTTATATTTACTACAAAAAGGAAATAATTTGTTAAATTTTTTTAATTAAATTTGCTCTTCTATGACGTCAATCTTTCAAATCGTTTAAATACTCAAACAATTATTTAATAATTTCAAAACTTTATCAAATTATTTTTAATATAGTTTTAAGGAAATCACTTTATGCTTTATTTGAAACATTGGAGCCAAAATAAAAACGTATAAAAAGTTTTGGTGAATCATTCTATATAAAATCGAATAAGTTTTAAAATTTTTGTCCAATTTAAAAGAAAATAAATCTTGTTATGCTTAAAAAGGGTCCTTAAAAGTATTAAATCGTTGTATAGCCTTTTGTAGAGGAAATTATAATAAATTGCATTAGAACTTAAGAAATTTTAATTGTTGTTTATAAATTTTCTTTCAATATTTGGCCAAAACATATACAAATGTATATGGATGACAATCTTGATTCTTCTACTTTCAAAATCTTAAATCAAAATCTTAAAAAGATGAATTAACAAAACATTAACAGAATTTATCCAAGAACTTAAAAAAAAAAAACTATTTTTTGAGCATAATTCAAAATTTTTTATGAATTTTGTTAGATAATATTCTTAACTAATTTTTTTAAGGCTTTTCTTTAAAAATTTCCATTTGCATACATTTATCGTTGATAATTTATGTGAAAATATTTTTGTTTAGTTTCAAAAATAAAATTGTCTCAAAATACGCAAAATTTTCATTATATATAATCTAATAATATCTATTATATCTAATAATATCTTAAGCACTTTTTGTAAAAAATTTTGGATAGATTTTGATTTATAAAATAAAAAATATTTTTAATTAAATGATAAAACAGGTGTTACACAAATTATTTTTTTATCGAAAAATGCCTTTTTATTCGTATGGTCGGTCCGTACAATTTAAAAGTAAATTTACCGAAATTACAAAATTATTTATTATTAGAAGAATTTAACATTTTACAACAATTCATAAATATGTTATGTAGTTATTTAATAAAAGTGAAATAAAAATACTTAAAAATGTGTATTTCCTATATATAACCTACTGATTTAATTAAAAATTTTCGAAAAAAGATGCGGAGTTGAAGACAAATTTATCATTCCTTTTTTTATTTATGACAATCTATTTTTTTTTTTCAAAAATAATTTTTATTTTTTTCCTTTTCAGAAGTAATGTTATATAATAATATAATTTTTTTGTCTGCCAAATCATAAACGAATTTTTGGTGATTTCTTTACAAGTTACATATCCGAGGTAACCTACTTTGGTGGTCTACCCACTCCCCCTCCGACTCGCATACATATAGATGCTAATAAATCTTACCAAATATCGAAAAGAGGTAAGAAAACGATTAAGTTTTATTTTATGAAGTTTTTATCGTCTCCTGTCATTTTAAATTTTGATTTTTACCAATAATTTTTAAATTTTAAAGAGTGTAAGTTGTTTACACAACTACGCATAGGCTGGAGAACATAAATTCATATGCAGGTTATAGCTAGTATTCCATGGACTAAAATTTATTAAAATTGTTCCCTGTTGAACAATATTTTTAATTATTTAACATTTAGCTTTACAAAAAATATACAATTTTTCAATTAAATTAGTTGAATTTTCGACATTAGATTCTTAAAGATAAAACCAACTAAAATGATAATATCGTGAAAATAATCCATTTAGTTGTTTGTAATTAGAATTCTTGAAAGTTGCAACATGGCATTTTTAAATGATTTTCCAATTTTGGAAGGATATTCATATAATTAGATACTATACTTTCTACTAAAGCAGAAACTTTTTTGAAAACGAATTTTAGAAAAATTTTTTATCATAATTTCAACTAAATTTATTTGAGTACTCTTTGGAAAGAAATTATGTGTCAAATTTCATTACAAATCTTGTAAATTGTTACCTATAGCTTGATCAGAATGTTAATTATTAATAACGGTTGGGATAACTGACAGTTCTAAATCGGTTTAGAAAATTACTAAGTGTCAAGTCAAACACTTCAAGGTGGCTAAATAAGAACTGTTTTTATGCGTTATAAATATTATCAAAAACGTCATAAAATTGCATATATACGAGTAATTGACATCTAACATAATTGTTTTAATATTTTTTAAATAACAAGATTTCTCTTTCTAACGATATCAATATCTTGATACACAAAGTTACGGTTTTGGTAATGCCGCAAAACACAATTTTTCAGTCCAATGTGTATTATCGACATCTAGCTAAAAATAATTATTTTTTATGTATTTTTCTTAATTTAAATTTTCAAATTAAATTTTATCCTTTGTGTTATCCTTGTCCGATTGTGTTAAATATTTCAGAATATATTTTTTAGGATTTGGATTATGTTCAAATTCACAAACTCTGTTGTATCTTTGAATCAATGTATGTTGTAAATATTTTCAGACAAATTTTTTTTAAAGCAAAGATTGTTTTTAATATTTATTCAAGAGTTTACATGTGTACATCATGCACATAATACAAAACAAATTCACTTTGCAACCACATAACTGCAACATTTTCCGAAATCAGCTAACTTTAAATAGCAGGAACGGATTAGCTGTAGAAGATATTTACGGGATTAACCGCTTTTTAAGTTTATTTTTTCTGCTTTTTCATATAATTTTCTACAAAAGATTTATGAAGAAGCATAAGGTAAAGATATGAAATTGTTATAAAAAATATACCTTTTGTCATAATATGATTATCTCATATAACTTGACAATGCAATCAAAGGTCAGATAGATAAAATAAATTATACAGATTTTTCATTAATATTAATTTCGAAAAAAAAACGAATATTTTAAAAAAAATTATTACTATTTAAATCATTATAACTTTAATTACATTTATTTTTTATATAACTAAGCTAAAAATCCGACAACGTTTTTAGATTTCGACTAAATAATACTTAAAAAAAATTCGTTATATTTCCTTTAGAGTCGAATTCAATTGCATGACATCGCCAAAAACCTTTATTTCAAAAAATATTTTAAAAACTATTTTTTGGAAATATATAAAATTGTTTTTGATTAAAAACGTAATCCTTTTATGAATTTATGTTTTTGTTTCAAAAAATATTTATAAAATAATATTTTTCGTATTATGAAATCAAAATTGGTGAAAACCGGTTAACGCGTTTTTTTTTTTTTTTTTTTTTAAGACCAAACCCGATTTTTCAAATGCGTCGGTTTTTTGGATACTAATTATTTAATAGAAGGTTTTTGAAATTTGTTGACTATTTTTGAAAAATGACGAAATACGGTTTTGTATTAATTATTGTTCATAATAAATTTAAATTTTTTTTTTTTTTACTAGAATACACTAAAAATACGCTTGAGAAACAAAATACTATGGAGAAACATTTAAAAGTATTTTTTTATAACAAGCTCAAAATTACAAATTCTTTAATACTTATTTCTAAAAAATACTCTAATACATGTGTTGGGCAAAATGTACTGGACCCGTGATTTTTAACCCTGCAAGACTATTTTTTGTTCAATATCAGGCTTACGTTAGAAAGATTGCTATACATATGTGTGATTATTATTTCATATATCCACAGTTATATTGTATTGAGTAAAATAAAGATCAGAAAAAAATGTTTAAGTCGGAAGTAGTAAATCTTCTGGAGGAAATAATTCATAATTTTTAAAGTTTTAAATTAATATAACTAACCAATTCTTTTATGAGCAATCTCATTATGAATCATTCAGTTCGTTCATTTGTGAAAATAACCATACGATATTTATTTTTAATGAGACCCGTAATTATGCAAAATATTATAGTAAAACATTCTTGTATAAACGGTTTTTTAAAAAAGCTGAAAAATTATTTAAAAACTGAATTTATTATTTCCGGAACTTTTTTTACATTTGAGTACGTGAATAAGAAATATAGCTAATTATAACTAACATAGGAAATCAGAAAATACTTAAAAATATACTTTACGTATGTGTAGGTTTCAGATTGAATTTTATGGTTTTACTATATAAATGGTTTTGTTTCCTAAAAATTTAATTAGCTAATTAAATAGAAAATACAAATAAAAACATTATGTTACAAAATAACAAATTAATACTCATAGAAAAAAAAATAATGTCAGGTTGAGGTTAGTTCATGTACTTAAAACTATTAACTTTATATACTTTTAGATAATGGAACACTTTACAGTTTTACTTTATTTCACTAATTATAATAAAATTATAAATGGATGTACCAGAGAGCATAAGTGTTATAATTAAAAAAAAAAAGAAAATAAATCAAATTTCAATTGTTAAATAAAAAATAAAAATGAGGTTTTCCTTTTTAATTAAAATTCAAAAATTGAGTATTAAAATACAAATGAAAAATAAAAATCAAACAATGAGTTTCATGTTTTGAAATAAAAAAGAAAAACTTTTAAGATTTTTATTTTTGTTTTTAAATAATAGAAATATATCATTTATTCAAATTTGTATTACAATGTATAATAAACTGACACTTTATTAATATATAGGCGAGGTTTATATAAATAAATAAGTAAATATGTATATATATAGTCCAACATGCTCTAAGAAAACGTAACTCACCTGTCAAAAAAACCGAACTTTTTGTATGTGTTAGCAGAATTTTCTTCAGAACTAATTTATACTTGTGAAGAAAGAATTTTTTTTTTGCTAAGCGAATTAAAAGAGTTGAACTTCTAGTTATTTTCTATGACAAGAAAAAATAAGTTTTTAAATTGAAAAAAATGTTTATTTTTTCTGGCCTTATTTTTTGGGGTATTAGCATTTTTTTGACCTTTTTTCCCACCTCGTGGTAATACTGCAAATAAGTGACACACACATACTCCTGATAAATAACACACACATTGTGTATTTATCAGCTACAATAATGCAGATAAATGCAAGACTTCTATTTTATGCAAAAAAAAAAAAAAATTAAAAATCATAGACTGACTTTCATTTTTTGTGAGAGAAAGTAAAAATCAGAACTTGAGTTTTATTTAAAAAATTATCTGTAATTTTATTTGAAATTCATAAAATAAAAATCAGAAATAATTATTATTTCCGAGAAATAAAATAAAAATCAAAAATAAAAGAAAAAAATAAAAGTTTAAATGGCGTAATAGCAGATGCTATAGTGTACTCAAGATATTTTTAACTAATTTCTTCATATTGATTTTTTTGATCCAAAATTACACAAATAATAATTATTTTTGGTCTAGGGTATGTACACAGAAATAAATAAAAATCGATTTCAATTACGAAATTTCTTATACCAATTGAAATTTTAATTCATTTCGCTGCAATCGTAGAAAAGACAATATTAACTAAATGAAATTATGATTTTAATTGTGACTAAAATCAATTAAAATATTAACTGACACAATTAGAATATTAACTGAATCTGCACTGTTTTGAAAATGCCCTTAATATATAAAAAACATCTACTTAATTTTTAATAATACATACATATGTAAATCTATATTTAGCTTTAAAAATATTTAAGATGAAAATTAAACATATTATATATTATTTTCATAATCCCTTTCTGTTAGATTTTTCCAAGAAAGTGAAGACCTATGATATGACTAGTGTTTTTAATCTACCGACATTTTTAAACTCCCGGAAATCGGTATTTTATTTAAGGCAACCCAGAAATTCCCGTGTATTCGGAAAAATTCCATATTATTTAAAATGAATGAAAATTAAACAAAAAAGCAGATATAACTATCAACTTTGAAATAAAAATATAATATAACTATTTACTATATACATAATTATATACATTGTAATATTTTCTAATAAATGTTTTTGTTGGGTAACAAATAAAATATACATTTATACTCGTATTCACAAACGAATTTTAAGTTTAAAATACATTTTAGAGAAAAAATTTTAATGAAAATTTTGTTGTAAATTTCAAATTTAAAAGTTGTTTGTGAATACTGGTGTTAATATTTTCAAAATGCTTTTTTGAAAATTCATTGTTATATTAAAAAATATATTCATACACTCATCTATTTTTAAAAAACTAAAAATGATTTTTATTCGAATGTCGACAATAAAAACTTAAGGAAAGAATCTTGGATATCATTCGTCACAACCACAGAAATTTTTTTAAGAAATCGTAAATAAGCACGTCTTTGAACATATTTTTTTTTTTTTTTTTTTTTTTGATATCTCACTTGGACCACGATCGATTTCTTTAAAATATAAAAATAATAATTTTTTTAGTTTTAAATATAGAAAATTAATGTGTAAAAATTGTTGAAGGTGAAAAATCGAAATAAAAAATCTTACAAAACTAACATTGCCGAGGCTTTTTAAGTTTTGTGTTCTAATAGCAGAAGTTTCAAGCATAGAAAATTTTCAAATATTTAATATTTTTGTTTTGTCATTTCAGTGTTTCTTAGTTCGGAAGTTTTTCCGGAAATTATTTCTCGTATTTTAAAAACTCTTTGGAGTTATTACATCAAACTGGATGCAAAGCAATATAATCATCTAACCGTATAATATACGGTTAGATGATTTAGAATCAGTTATGTAGATTCTTATTATGCAATAAAAAAATAATGGTATACATGCGTATACACTATTATTTTATTGAGGGGACGATATTTGCTTTATTATGGTCAATCAACGTCTTTTAATTTTTGAATTTAAAAGTGACAAAAATAAACATTTTTGGTAGTTTTCAATTCCAGGAATTCCCAACAAAAGACTCCGGTAATCAAGAAGTGAAAAATTTGCAAATTTGTTGGGAATTCTCGGGTTAAAATCCCTAGATATAATACAAAATGAGAACATTAAATGATAAGTGATAGAATTTTTAGAAAATCGTAGAATATTTACTTATGTATACGGGCTTCCTTTTATACAGAACACCAAGATAAGGTGTTCAAAACGTTTACTTACTGCATTTTAATCATTATTTTTGAGAAAAACTTTAAAATCTGTCTTACGTAGTATCAGATTCTATAACGAAAGGAATATTTAGTTACAAAGGCTTGTCTTTCGAAATGTAGAACTCTTAATTGATATTTTGTTTTTTTTTTTTCTAAAAACATTTTTGTATATTATTTGGTTTTTTAAGAATGATGCCACATTTTCATTTTTTTTTCGTAATACGAGATTAAACATCTTTATTATATGAATCAATATTTTTATTAAATTCAAATATAAAAATAAATAACAAATTAATTTAAAAATATTATAGGATATTTTTTCTGTATACATTCGAAATTAGTACCTATTTTTTATTTTTATAAAAAGTATTACTTATTTACTTTCAATTATTTATAGAAAGAAACACCATTTTTTAAATTTTAAATTTTACTAAACTGTTTTTAATATTTACCAATAAGTATTGGCATGACATAAAAGTTTGGAGTCCGATTCTAAAAAAAAAAAATCGAAAGGTATTCAAAACCCGAATAACTTTGAAAACCTTTCAGTTGAAGACTTTTAAGTGGCATCCTAGATATTGTTATTTAATGTTACAGAAAAATCTTGAAATTTTACAAAAATTACAACATAAACTCATGAATATGTTCCTGGGAATAGCTCAGGTATTCGTGATCAATTGATTGTTCGTCAAAATATTTCCATTTGACCGCAATGAGAATCCTGGTTTGAAGGATTATTTTTTAAAGTTACTGACATTATACTGAAATAAATTACTTTTTTACTAAATATTAATCCCTCCATGGAACACTAAGAAACATTTTAAAGAAAAATTATAAAAATGGAAGATATGATTTTTTTAAATATGCTTGATACAGGGACGAATATTGATTTCATTATAATTCTTTTCAAAAATGGCATTTCTACAAAAATAATTAGAAACTTAATTTATTAACCATTAGTTTCAGTCACAGTTTGTTGAAATCGGACAAATGATTCCGAAGATATATGTAGTTAAATTTCGTATCTCTTTAAAAAAAATCTGAAAATGTTAACTTTGAACCGTAATAAAAACGAAACTACAACGAATTTGAATATTGTGTAGAACTTCAAATTTTATATTGATCATCATCATCATCATCAGAGGTGGTGGTGGTACGTTTTTATTTTGTTCGGAAAATTTTGTTTTCTCCCTATAATTAAATGATTTAAACACAAATTATTTTATTATAAAATTTATATCATGAAACATGACACATGGTTGAAACGTGCATATATATAAAGAAAAAAATAATAAATATTAAAATAGTATTTAAATTATTCAATTATGTAGGTACCTATTGATATTTTCTTTACAGATCATTAAATATTGATATACTCCATTGCACATACCATTGCCGTCGTATGGCATTGAATACACTCACGGTACATGAAAATTACGTACTCAATAAAAAACATAAAAATACTTATTTATTTTTATTATTGTATATTTTAAAAATATAAAATACAAAATATAATAAATATGAAAATATAAAGTAGGAGCAATGTTTTTATATAAAAATTCATTTTGAAAAAATATTTCGTGCTTGTGTGATGTATTTAAAATTGTGCGTATATTTATAAAATCAATAAATTTTGATTATTTCTTTATAGTACCCAGTAAAAACTTTTTGCTGGGTAATGGCAACTACTTCTTAAGGTAGTTTCTTGGTAATGAAGAGTCATTTTTATTTGCCTACTTTAGTTGGCTAAATCGCTGGATTAACAACTAAAAGGTTATTGGTTCAACCCCATTCTGATACTGTTAGTTTTTCTTTTTTTTACAAAATGTCTAAAAAGATATTTTATACTAAAAAAAGTTTGTATGACATAGAAAATTTGTGCCCAAGTTGAAATCTCATTGACGTCAAAATTTTTTTTATCGTTTTTTATTCTTATTTTCATTTAGGTACATATTTTTGAGTATCCCTTAGTCTAAAAATAATTACATGAATTTGTGGACAACCCGGAAAAAAATTACTAATTATTCAGGAAAAAAATAAGTAGTTTATTTTTTTCAAATTAAAGCTTCTAGCTCACTAGGAAACCAAAGTTTTTGCTGGGTAACAGCTCACTGAAAACGTACTCTTAAAAACGCCCATATTTACTACAGTAATGTTTATTCACTTAGTTTGTAGAATATTTTACAGATGAAAAGAAAAAAATCAGTTTGTTGGGTGACAGTGTTCCCAAGATGTAGGAAAAAAACAGGTTAAATTTAATTTGGAAAGGCTAAATGACACAAAAAAAAAAAAAAAAATTAAATAGCCGGCTGACAAAGAAAAATCGCCAAAAAATAAATCATATAAATTTGGGTATATTTCATATTAAAGCCTTGTGATTTGAAAAGCAAATCTATTTGCTTTTGTTCATAGCCAACATGTATAGTAACAACAGTAAATACTGTTTGTACTGTTAGCTTACCAAAGGAAACAAATGCGTCGTGTGTATCAGCGATTGCAAATACAGATGTTCAAAGCATTTGTCGCAAACAAGTGGAGAAAGTGGTGTGGCAAAAAAAAAAAAAACAAATCATACAAAAAATTGAAAAAGTATTTAAGATACGCTAGTATTTTTAATGCTTTGCTTGTTTTTTGTAATACGTAGTTGCGTCCCAGTGGTAAAAAGAAGAGCTAAAAAGCCCTTCAAGAAGGACTTTTTATAGACAGAAGAGCTTCTTTAGAGAGCTCTTTTACACGCGATACTATTAAGGCCTTACACTTTCGCAACTCGATGCAGCCCTCCTAAAAGACCTCTTGAATAAAAACTGCCAGAAGGCCTTCTGAAGAAGTGGTACTAATAGGTCTTCTGAAGAAAAGCTATCAGCAGGTCTTCAACACTATTTAATAAAATATTTTTCTATTTATATAAATAATATTTTTTTATTTTAAATTATTTTATTAAAAAAATCAGTATGAAAAAATATATCTGAACTTTTAAAAAACATCTTAAGTCAAGATAAAACAATTTATCCAAATATATATATTTTCATAGAAATTGTTGATTTTTTTAATTGTTTAAATCTCCTGAAACAAATAGAAGTTTTTTTTTTTTTTTTGTCAAAAGTATACAGATATAATATAAACAATTCAGTTTTTAGTAAAATACGTATAATAAAAACTATAAATAAAAAATAAAATTAACTTAGAAAAACACAACCTACTCAAACAAAGCAGTAAATAAAACTAAATAAATTCTTATTAATTTTTTGGGATTTCTGCTTTGAATTTTATTATTGTTTTTGTAACGGTTTCTGAATGGTTTTATTTTTCCTTAAAGCAAGAAAAATAACGTAATCTTTCCTCCCTTCTGTGAGAAGGGAATTTTTTATACATAGAATTGTTGTTGCTTATAAGGTAATATATTAAAACAAATACAACAACATACAACAACTTTTTACTCGCCTTCTAAGAGAAGGGAAGTCGGAAGTTCTATCAGATATTTCAGAAGGCAAAGATGAGGCATTCTTGAAGGCCTGATTAGCATTAGCAACTGCGTCTTAATGAATGTGTAAATAGACCTTCTAGAAGGCCTGTAAAATGGAGGCATTGAAACCTTTACCACTGGGTATGTGTGGCAAAAAACCTTCACAATGTGTGCAAAGGAGTTGTTTATAAATTTATAACCATTAATGATCTTGTATACAAACATACATATATATGTATGTCTATATTTTATTGTTGTTTTTTTTTTAATGAATGTAAAAGGGTTAATTCTTATAGTAATAAAATAATAAATAAAAATAATAATAATAATAAAACAATATAGTAATAAAAAGTTACTCTTAATTAAGAATTAAAAAAGTAATTGAAATCTAGAAATTAATGTTATTAGAAATTTGAAACTCTCAGTTATATAACTAAGAAGTATATGACTAGTATGTTTACCTAAATTTTATTATTTAGTACATTTTTTTATATTTTTAGTACTTCTTAATATTTTAAATAATTTTAGTTTTATAATTAATTGTATGTTTAAAAAATTCTCACTTATTTCTATTATCATAAACTTTTTGGCCTTATATTTAATTTACATCACAAAAGTAAGTAACCATTCAATACATCATTTCTAGCTAATGCGTAAAGTAATAAAAAATTAAAAGAAAATATATCAAATTTTAAAGTTATGAATATCCAAAAACTTCCAGATCTCAAATTTAATTTTATCTGTGAAGAAACATTTTTTTGATCTGACATTCGTACGATAATAAAACATTACTAAAGTTATTTTGGGATGTCCAATTCGTTTTCAACTTATGTTCATTACTTAACTAATAAATTTTTACAAATATTAAGAATAAGGAATTATCCATTCATAAATTGGTTTTAGGTAAAGGTAGAATATTGCACTCTTAAAAATTATGAATGAAATATTTTAAGCGGTTAGGTAAATTTTGCATCTTTTCATATGTACATAAATTAAATAATACTGTTTTTACCTGATTTTAGACGAACTACATATGCTACGCCAAATTTGTTTGCTTATTCCGTGGTTTTATAAAAAATAAATTTACATTTTTTACAGTGCAAAACATATGTACCATATTTATCTATTTAGGTGAACCACACGTGCTTCGCTAGATATAGAAAAATTCATGTATGATAATAAGTCTCAAAGACTAATTTGAACGACTTTTTAATATTTATATTTGATAAAATCTGTTTACTAATAAAAATTATAGCATGTTTTTTCAATGTTACATGCATTTTCTCACTTTTCTTCAATATGTATATAATTAGTAACTTTATTAATATTTATTAATTATTTTGATCATAAATCACAATAACATTATAAATAATTCTTTTAAACGACTGTTTTACTTACGAAAATACTATCATTTATACAGTTGTGAATGCACACACATACATATATTGTTAACAGATAAATTGTTTTTTCCCTATTGAAGCAAACAAGTAATCAAATATCTTATATTATGTGAACAATCGCACTCTTATGTCTTATTGGGTCGCTATCACAATACACAGCATTTGCTCATAAAGTTAAATAGCAAAAGCAGTATTTATATGGTTTTAAGTACCTGCAGAACAATATTTATTTCTCTGCTCAGACACTGATTTAAATCATTTGAAAAATAACAAGTGGCTTGCAGTGTCTTATAAGGCATAAGCCATACAGGGCTTTATTTCATATGAAAAATAACCCAATGTTTTGAAATGATTTGTTCTTAATTTTTAACTATAATTCCATTTTGAGAAAGTATTTAAAAATTTTTGGGTGATTTTTCGCGTTTATAAGATTTTTTTATTATATTCATAAATACACAGAGAAATAGATTCGTTGTGACAAACGAATTTTTTACCAATCGAAATTATTCTATCCCATGTACTATCTTAGAATTGAGTTGGAACTGCCGAGTTTTATATTACCAGAATTATTTAAAAAATATATTCGGTTATAATAATAGTAACACATTTAAAAAAGGAATACACGTTCGATATTTTTAATATATTTTACTGTAAAAATATTAAATTTTTTCAGTTTAAAATTGGAAGAATATTTAAAATTTTAACATAATTAACTTACAAAATAAATTCAGCAATGAATTTGATGTTAATAGATGTATCTTCCTTGCAGTCATCGGTGGAAACAAGTTTATTAGAAATAAATGGACTTAATAACGTACTTTACCAGTATTGGATGTTAAACCTGCACAAGAACTAAATTTGACGAAAGCGCTCACAATGATTTGTAAATTTATTTAAGCGTAAATAATTAAGTTACTTTAAATAAAAGCAATACAATACTTGTCTATAATTTGTACCTTTATTGTATGATTTAAGCCGTGCTGAGTTAACAAAACAAAAGACTCTTATATATTTATATTATAGATCTTGAGAAGTTGTCGCCTGTTAAAAAACCATACACGAATTTCTGTACAGCTGTATTTATTTAAATCACATTTTCTAATTAAATATGTACAACATTTTTTATTATTTTTTAATTTATTTCAAAGCAAAAATATTTTAGAATATAACAGCTCTGTTCCAGTACTTGTCAAATTTTCAGGTTTTAGACAGAACTTATGGGAAAATGTTCCCGAATTAAAAATTTCAATATATTTTGTTGTTTTTCTGAAAATTCCTGACCAAATCAGAGCTAATAACAAAATTATTTTAGATTGAAAAAATATTTCTTTAAAAATGTCAAACAAGCTTTTTACATACTTTCGGTTGCTAGTAAAGAAAGTACAATCAATAATCTGTATTCTGTGAATAATCATTTCGTTACTGTAACTGAAAATATAGTTAAAGTTTAATTTTCTCTCAAACAAACGAATCTTCATTGCAAACCTCAATATTGTGTTACAAATAAGAATATATAACGATTTAGCCTACCGATTTCATTAGAATTAATTTAACCGAACCCAATTCGATTAATTTATCTAATTTTATAGTGGTGGTAATATCAGTTTTATTATAATTATATTTTATCGGTCTTTAGTATAAAAACTCTTTTAAATTTATGAATATTTCTAGTTAAAATTACATTTTGTTTTCCAACCAATTTATTTTCCGTGTGTGTTTTCTACAGTTAATGAAGTATCGAAGGCCTATATTCGAAACCCTATACCTAGAAAAACACAACTTTTCAGGAGAGCAAAAACTCTATTTATTTCTTTTAGTTTTATTCAAAAGAATTGTTTTTTACAATATTTATTTAAAATCACTACTAAATCTTACGTATAATTTGTTTTTAATATTTTACAATATTAGCAACTTTAAGAGAGATAGAGGGTTTTGCAATTTCAAAATATTCAATGTGTGTAAGTAAAATAAAAATATAGAGGCTTTTGCACTATAAAAAAATACATTTAATTACTATATCATGTTTGATTTTTTTAGTTTCTACACTAGTTAGTAATTTTAGAAAACAACATAATTCAAGTATGCTACTTTATTTTGGGATCGTAGCAGAGGGAATGGTACTCCCCATATAAACGAAATAATAATTATTAGAGTAAAAATGAATTATCGGTTGAGGGTACTATATAAACAATTTATTTGTAATTACCGTATAATTCCTTACAATTGAATTTAATGGTTAAAATACAAACTTTGTATTATAAAATATTTTTGTATTTTTTTTCTTAAGGCCTTATGTAAAATATCATAGCTATAACGTAAAGTTCCCTGTAAATACATTATGGTTGTTGAAAGCGTAAATAGTTATGCATTTATCTACTCAAATCTTATGACCGCACGTGAAAATTTTGTTCCTTTTATCTCGTTCATTTTTAAAATTTAAATGCAACAATACCTAACAAATATACAAATACAATTTATATTTTTTAATGAATTCAAAAATTATAACCGACACAAAGCTTTACGATACTTTGAAAATAATTCTAGCTTTATTTGTATTTTTTATGCTTTATTTTTCTTAATTTTCAATTACATATATTGTAAAACTCAAAAACACTTTGTAAATGTTTAAAGGAAGATTATAATTATGTTTTCAAAGAGTATACGATTCAATTAAAGCGCAATATTGTTTCAAACGGACTCCTGTCAAACAAACTTTTTTAATAATTTATTGTTTACATGAGCGAAAAATGAATAAATATTTTACACACGAAACCGAGGGTTTTCGTTCCCAATATCCTATAATAAAGAGGTGTCTCCTGCTTGCTTATCCTAATAAGAAATTTGTATGTTAGGAGCACACAATTTTCAGAAAAATGTACATACGAGTATTAATGTATTAGGCTTACCTTTTTATGTATGAATGTATATTACAATTCAATTTGTACATATTGTATATTATTTTCTATTTTTTATATGTTTCTCACTAAAAGTGCACATAAATTCTAAATTATTTTATTTTATTTAAATGTCAATTGGCCAGCAAACACTTTTTGAATTTCACAATTATTTATTGATAACTGCGTGTTTTTATAACATGAGCACAAATTTTGTTTTTGTTTTAAATATAAAAGGCAGTAATAGAAGAAAATCTTCTTTAAATATGTCTTTCTTATACATTTACAGAATTTAATAAATTTTCACTATGAATAATCGGCTATTGTAACTAACAATATATTTTATGTATTAAAATATATTAACATAAATTATTTTATAATTGCAAAGATCATATCAAAAGTTCTGTAAATATTATTCTGAGTCTAATTTAATTGTCTCTACCGACATAGTTATAATTATTTCCGAAAATGTATAAATCGATACAAATCATTGATTTAAATTTTGTAGAAGCCTACATTCTACAATAGTTACGAATTTGAAAGTATGGGAACAGAAAATCTCTTAAATTTATAAAAATTTAGTAATAGCAGTAAAAATTCGTTATATGTTATCAAATGATGATGAATACAAATGCTTTCTAACCAATCCTTTTTCTGTGTGTATTAGAGCAAAAGTTTAAAATTATGTGGGAATAACTTCCTTATCAAAAATCATAACAGATATGAAAATAAGGCGATCAACTCTAGAGAAAGTTTTAGCCCCCCTACATGATAAATCTTAATTATCGAATATCTGTGGAACTATCACAATGAAAGTCTCGAAATTTTGTGGAAATAATTTTCTTATCAACTTCCACAATTGATATGAAAATAGATAGACATTTTTACAGGGGGTAGTAACCGTCATAAAAAGTGAATATTTATTATTGTATATCTAAAGATATATAAACAATTGTCCACATGTCTAATATAAGAGGGGTCACGAATTTTGATGGACATGCACAATGGTGTGGCGTATCATATGGTCGGGCTTTACCGATTATATCTTTCTTACTTGGTTTATTTAAAATTTTAAAAAATTAAAATTTTATTTTTATTTTAGTCTATAATCAGTTTTGCTAGTTTGGACTTTTTTGGCCTTTTTTAAAGTTCAATTTGGCCTTTTTTTGTAGGAGGCCCCTGGCAACTTTATATAATAAATTAACATTGATATTTCAGTAACATAACTAATGCAGAAGTGTGCACCACCAATGAATTATTTTTTTATGAATTTTCTAAAAATCCTTAATTTTATATTATATGTTGAATGTTTCTTTATATAAATTTTTCATAACTCCTAATAAAATTTGCATTTTATTTGCGTGCTATGACATCTGCCGTAAATAGTTCTATTATTATACTTAATTGAAGATAAACAAATATGTACAGACAAACATACGATTATATAATTTACGATTGCCCCTAATTAATTTTCCCTTAATCATCTTAACTTATTAGCGCATAAGAATTCCATGTAATGAAGACACATTAATTGACAACTATTATGTGTTTTAACCACCAATATAAGTTGTATGTGTAATGATAAACAATTACATACTCAAATTTAGAATTTATATACATACATATACAAATCATTTGTTTTTCTATATAAATTTGTTAAATGCTCATGCAAAAACTAATTAATATTTACACAGTTATATTTTTAATTAATTAATCGTATTACTTGTATTTATAAATTATTATTAAAAATTAAAAATGTAAAAACTAATGGCGTAATATAAATTTATGTGTACATTAGACTGCTTCAAATAGAGCTGATTGTTCTTTTTGATGAAAAAATATAGTGTGCAAAATATAAAAGTGATCAGAAGTCGCTAACACGTGATACAGCACCTGAAGTTCGTAGGATGCATTTATATGGGGAAATTTTAACCTTTTCACAGCTTTTTTTAATTTTTACTATTATCAACTCATTTTTGCAATTTAATGTAAAAGAATCGTATTCTAGACATAATTATCTATCAAACAAGATAAAAAAATTAAAATGTCATCGGTTTTTTTGGGAGCAGTAATGTACATAAATACCGCATGAATGTATTAGTATACATATTGTTAGTACGTTATCACATGTTATAACAAATATTTACTTCTAATTTCAACTATGGTTTTATTAGTTTAAAAATTTATATTATTTCTTTTAATTTTTATAGCATAATTATTACTTATTAGCTAAATATATATATGTACATATACCCATCTGACTGTCTCTTAAAGGATCAAAGCAAAACATTACTGAGATTTCTAGCCATTACTCGACATAAATTACAACAAATCAAAAATAACTTCAAATTTCCAAAGAAAATATCTTAAAAATTTAAAATAAAATAGTGTGTCGTTTGTACTTTGCCCGAAATAAAATGTTGTTTAAATAAAAGCAATACTCTACAAACTGCTTACAGATATTTTAAAGGAAAGGAAGAAAACGTTTGAAAATATTTACACAACCTCAATGGAAACTGAAGTAGGAACTAAGCCAACAACTGCTATCACAACCTTATTTGCCGCTACCAACAAACAAGTAAAAATGTATATTGAATGTAAAGAAAATTCTATATGTAACCAAATAAGAGAAAAAAGCATTGAAAGGTCCGTACAGAAATATCTGTATATATGGATGTGTGTAGGTACTCCATTTATGCATGTGTTGTGTACTTCTTGTTTTATTTTTTCCAACTACTAATGGCAGCAACAACGGCCAATCCATATTCATGGTTCCTTTTAAAGTACCTATCTATAGAAAACTGGATAGCTAAATACTTGTATTAAGTACATTTAAAAGTGGCATCTCAATTTTGTATGTGATGTTCAGTGTGACCTAGCTAGCTGGCTGTAGGTAAGCAAATGCAACTGGTAAAAAGTTTTGTAAATATTCAACAAACTGTAAAAAGGCAAAAAAAAAAAAAAAGAAATATACAAAATAAAAAAATAAATTAAAAAGGCTATATTACTAACAAAAATCCATACATTGTAAACAAATACCAAAAATATATTTATCAACCAAAAACATTTTTCCCTAGTTACGAAGATACTGATGAGTTTAAACAATATTTTACCTGTGCTCCAAAAGCACTACCAGAGTAGAGAAATGACTGAACATGTGGTAGATATTCAAGTTTATATGAGAATTTATATATAAAAACACTTATGTGTACATACAGTGAGCACAAAAAATTTAAAGAAAATAACTTATATCATGAATTCAACGAAAGAACACATAAAAAAGTAAAATTTTTGATTTCATGTCTTTCAATTTTCTTCACATTCACAAATATTTCTCCATGAGGCTAATTAAAATTATCCAATTTTTTTTACAAAATCAAAAAAAGGGTTTTTTTGTGATTTGAAATTATTAAAAAATTAACAAAGTTGAAAAAATATGTTATTGGATTTTCATTATTTAAAATGCATTAGATTTCTACATTTACCCTCTTATAATAAAATTATTAAATAATTTTGTTTTTACCAAATGCATTTTAGATGGAAATTGTTCTCCCCCTAAGATTTTTATTTTTTTATTTCATATTAAAAAGTGATTTATTGGTTAAAAAATTTAATTAAGATTTTTTGTGACGGAAATATTTATCATTTTTAATAATTTTTAGAAAAAATACCAACACTTTTTTGCATACAAAAATATACTTTTTAAACATACATAAATGACAGATTTAATTGATTTAAAAAATATTTTGATGGTATTTATATTTGCTTTAATTTAAATAATTTAAAAATATTTTTTTTAATTGTATTAGATGCATCAATACATTTCCAAGTTTCTAATGCATTTTCTATAAAATTTCTTCAAAAACATTTTTTAAAAAGATATTTTATTAAAATTTGAAATATTTTAATAATTATTCATATATAACTATTTTTGGATACATATTTTCACAATCTTTTATAAATAAACCAAAAATTTGGTTAAAAATAATTTACGTTTTTAGTCCAAAACACAAAACATGTTTTGTACGTGAAAATTTGTTGATGTTTTTTAGAAAAATAATTTTAAAAATGCTACAGCTTCTCGTCAAAAAAAAACTTAAATTGAATTGTTCAGTCAAAATATCAAGTTTTACGTTTATTTAAGAAAATGAATATTAGTTTTTCCG
Organism: Protocalliphora azurea; assembly: GCA_932274085.1. Classification (NCBI taxonomy): domain Eukaryota; kingdom Metazoa; phylum Arthropoda; class Insecta; order Diptera; family Calliphoridae; genus Protocalliphora; species Protocalliphora azurea. The sequence goes on along the minus strand of OW026521.1, from coordinate 82,712,235 downwards.
GAAAAGTCTCTTAATATTAAAGATTTCAATTACTTTATCTTTACATAACATTTTATCAAATTTTTAAATTAGTCAAAGTTGTAGTGGGGTCGTGCTTATGACAAAAAGGGTGGCAAAGCAAGATATTGTGAGAACTCTTGTTTTAAAAGTTCTGTTTTCAGTTTAATAGTAAAATAATTTTCTATTACCTTTTCCAAGTGCAAACACAAACAACTTAATATTTAATTTTGAAAAAATTATAACTTTTTTTTTCCACATTTATGAGATTTTTTTTAGTACTTGTGGCATACTTTATTGAGTTCTTAGACTTGTTTTAAACGTAATTATTTGTTATAGCGTAAAATTTCCTTACGACATCTAAGGGCACTCCTAGGAATATTGACCACATCTGTGCATAAAATGAGACACACTCAGTGTTAATAGTATATAAACTCCGTATGTTTTCAAATTGTAGATTGCATGGCTAAATCAACAACAAGGAATGGATACTGTATCAATTGCACCTAAACACCACACCAGTGCACTAGTGTCGAATTATTAAATAAAATTCTGTGTGTTTAGAAGTTGTAAATTATTGTTGATTTTGAAATGTTATTTTTCAGTATAGAGATCGAATTTTAAAAGCTTGTAAATTTTATAAATATCTTTCTTTCAAAATTGAATTTGTTTGTGTAATAATATTGTCATTAAATTAAAAAAAAGGAAATCGGATGAAAAATGTGTTTTTGAAATATATAGCGCAAATGGATCTTTATAAGATCTCTAAGAAAATAAAAAAAATCTTTGAAATCTGACAAGAAAAATATTGACCAGCATTTAAAAATTTTACATGTTGGAATTCTGCTCCTTAAATTAATATACTCCTTGAATATGGTAGTGTAAAGTTTTATATAAATCTTGACAGCCGTTTAGAAATTACAAATATATTTGGAAAATATTTTAATCTGCCCCACTGTGTGCTATACTGATAGATGTATGGAGATTTACATAAAAATTTTTTTAGTTCTCTTAAGTGGTTTGTTTACCGAAACTTAGCTAAACTAAAACCTTGTATGTATTACGAGTATTTATATACATACATATGTATGTTTGTGTCTGTATTTCAGCATGAATTTCTAATTGGTCTTCAGTTAACCCAGTTCACCGAAGTCGCTGTTTATTATACCCTTTAACATCGGCAATTGGTGCGAATAATAAATGAATAAAAGAAAAGGGAAATATATATACATTTCTGAATATATACTTATAGAGATTTGTGAATGTGCAACGCATGAGTGGGTTACAAAATGTTTAAGTGTTTAAATGAATTAAATTATTTTGAGAAAGAACAATATAGCGTCTACTCAGCTATGGTTATTTTTGGGATTTCATTTTGTAACATAATATTATGTTGTATATTTAAATGAGTCCATGAAAATTTGGAAAAAGGACATAAAGGCACTTTTTTGAAATACTCACATGACATGTTTATGTAATTTACATCTTTTCTATTCCCACCTATCTGAAGTATGGTTAAAAAATACTTCATTTTCAAAAATTAATTCTTTTTAATAGTCATGTTTGATTAAGAGACATATTGACAATTAATTGGCTTTTATTTATTATAGAAATTATTTTTTGTATATGAAACCATTTTTAATTAACTTTATTTACAATTTTTAATTTTAACTTATATGTAAGTAATATTTTTTTCTATTTAAAAAAGTGGATAAAGGAATATAAATAAATAAAATCAATTCATTTCAAATTTGTTGTTTTTCGATGATGAAAGCCTCCTCTTTTTAAATCCACATATATGTATATTAAACTTACATACATATTGATGTACGAACATTATACATGTAGCATATGTATAAACAGGAGCAAAAACACACTCTAACCAGATGGTTGTTAAAAATATATTTCCATTAAAAATTCAACAAATCCCATCAGTGCAGATATAAAATTCATTAGAGTTTTTATTTTTATATTTTATTCCATTTAATTTCATTTTATCCGAGTGTAGAAACCCATATAAAAGCATGGAAATTATACATTTTAAATATTTTTTTTTTTTTTGCCAGAGTTTATAATTAAATGAAATTCAATTCTCCATCTATTTCATTATTTTTGTTAACTTTTTTTTAATATTCGGTCTAAAAACTATTGTTAACAATTTGTGGCAAAATTATTTTTATACTTTTGTTGGATAAAAATCATTTACTTTATTTTTTATTAATACGTAAACAATTTTTTACAACAACTCAACTATGAAATAATATTTTTAAAGAACGGTTTAACCAAAAAAGATTCAGTAAATTAAAATTTTTGTTAATCGAATAACTTTTTTAATATACTAAAATTAGTTCTTTAAGTAAACGTTAAAATATTTAAACATAAATATGAATATGCATTAAGAACAAATTTAGGAATAAAACCTGTTTGTTTTAAATGAATGACAGTTAGATTTTTGAAAATAATTTCCGTTTGTTAATCCATTTTTTATTTTATTTTTATTTTTTTTTTTAAATTTTATTTTAGAGAAATGGTGAAAAGTTTGAATTTATACTGTATATAAACTAGCTACTCACACTGGACCTATTCGCATTATAATTTTATTATTTTCCCTGTAATAGTCATTTAGAAAGAGCATGTTAATTTTATAGGATACTGAATCCCACAATTGTTTAAAGCTTTCCCTGTAAGAAGGTTTAAATTTGATTTTCGGCATTTATAAAATTATGGTGTGAAAATTTCAGAAAATTAGTTCAGCTCTTTGTTAGTTTTCTGGTGCTGCTCCTATATATATGTAAAGTTTCATGGAAATCGGTTCAACCGTTTAGGCATGATTATTATACACCTATGATATGTATATATAGATAAGTCAAGAAAATACAATCCATAAAATTAAATGCCAATTCAATATGTTATCACTTCAAAGTGATAAATATGCAAAACGAAAAGATTTTTCGAAACTTTTTCATTTGGTAGAGGAAAAACGACTCTGTGGCTAGAAAAAATATGAAACTCAGTACTTCTAATTATCAAGTTTAAATTCGTTAATTTTCGAATCTGGAATATGTTGGCCTTTTTTATTTTACAAGATTAATTGCTTCATTTATAATATCGGATGAAAAAGTAGAAATTTGAATTAAAAATTGTATATCGTAGAGGTAACCTAATTTGCAATTTCATAATACCGTTCCTAGGTGTTTATATCGATATTATAATACATATTAATTACACAAACAATTCTGATGACGACTATAGCAGACCAGCAATTGCATAGTGTCAAGCCTGGAATAATATTTGATGTATCAGCCTGGAATAATATTTGATGTATCAAATGTATCAGCTTTTAAATAATAAACCTTTTATATTTCTAAGAAGAAATTAATACTAAATCTTTAACATTGTACATATATATATATCATATTTTTTGTACATTTTATCATATTTATGATATGTTATATTATAAAATAAATTGCATTGATGGAGTAAATAAATTAATATAAAATTTAAAATATAAATGTGATTATACCCACATAAAATTATTTTAAGCAATATGATAATAATCATATCAAATACATATACAAATATATTATTTTGTATAAATAATATTGTGTTAATTGAATTTTTTAATGAAATTTAGAATAACAGTCAGTAAACTTTCCATCAATACGAAAATAAATAAAAACATTGCTCATATCATTTACAAGAATACACATGCCTCTATTAATATTTTAATTTTGGGATTTATTAACATAAATACAAGCCAAAAACTGAACCGATAAAATATTAACACATAGACCGGAAATGTTCATAAAATATAAAAATGCTATTCGGTTACAAATTACCTTTTTATACCCTAAACCTTATGTAAGGAATGTGATAAGTTATGGTCCGAAACTTATAACATTTAAGCATTTTTGTGCACAATTTCTTATATCCTACACCATCATAGGTGGTTGTGGTATTATGTGTTTGTACTGATGTTCGTAACACTAATGAAAAAATGGGACTGATCAAACAACTGTGTGTATATGTATGTATGTATGTATGTATGTATGTATACACATATACATACATACATATATATTTTGTATGTATGTATTTTTAAATCCAAGAACAAAAAAAAAATATGATTTCTATAGAAATTTTAACTAATAAAAATTATTCTGCAGCTTCTTAACAGTAACAAACTTCATGTGTTACATTTAACCTCTTAGTTTTTGGTGCTTTTCGTAAGCTGCAAATTAATGGATCTGATTATATTAATAGTCTATGCAGATAATTTGTATTGGAATCCTCTCCAGATGTTTTCCTTGTGAAATGTTCACAAAAGTTTTTAAGATCTTTATTTCTTGCCTCCTGGGCTTCTTTGGATAATTGGTCATTATACACAATACATTTTTCAATGTTATCTTTCCCGTAAAGTAAAAATTTATGTAGTATAGCGGGCATATAAAAGTATTTATATTTTTACAGATAAATATTCCTAATTTTTACAGTATAAATTTTCAAATGCAATAAAATCGATTTCACGTCCGTATCCGAAAGTTTCTAAAATAGTGTGAAAATGCTTTACCAATTCTACATCTAGGCCAATAATTTATAGTCTGCAGCCAATGTAGTTTCCTGAATTTTATTTTGGAATGTCCACTAGTAACCCACTTTCATTTCGAAACTTCTCTTGAATATAATTTTCCATCGTTTATGCTTTGTTAGTCTCTCCTCTCACTTGCCAACTTTTGATATTCAATCTATATGAAATATGCAACAGACATTATTTTTCATAACTATGATTAGATCATTCATTGCATTAGAGGTAACACCTCATAAATATCAAGCTTTGCATGAAATATATTTTGAAATAGCATTATAGACCTTACCATCTCACATGCATATAATAAGCCTCGCGGAAGCAGAAAGGTGTTTGTCATCTATTGTTGCAGATAGATGTTGGCATAATAAACATAATATGATTTTTGATATTTTTGGCTTCGTTCAAAATCAGACCTTTGCCTCTCTTTAGCAAATATAAATTTAATTTGGCAAAAGTACCATGTTGACGAGGGTGCTGAATTCTATATTTACTTATATTTTTTTGGTTATTGTTCATAGTTTTAATAGACATTTCAATTGGAACCATTGAAATAATAAACAAACTTTCATCAGAAATATTGTTTTGAGAAAATTGTTGTTTATAATGGTTATTAGCTATGCCATCACAACTACATTTGATCAATAAAATCTCTTGATTAAAATCAATATTGGTCGAAAGAAATGTATCTTATAATGCCAAGCAAAGTCTCAAAACTATATGATCAATCAATGATTGAAGATTGATTTCTGCAAAGGACTCCATTACAGTTATTTTTTTTTACATTTTTATAGATTTATAAGAAGAATATAATTTGGAATAAAGTGGAATATGTATTCTCTTAATAATTGAAAGTCATAACCAGTATCTGTTATCATACCTAAGGCTTGATCGGCGGAAAGGCTGAAGGTTTTTTTTGATCTCATTTTACTTTTTTGTATGATTTTATCTCTTTTGAGAGAAGCAACATCTGAACGTTTTCCTGCTGAACGCATTTGCATTTCGGCTGCCATCAGTACCTGGTATGGATTAACAGTTTTCAGAAGACCTCTAATTTTTCTTTTTTTGATACAACTGAATAATCTTCGAAATGTTTACATTTTTTTCAATAACAACCGTTGATAAATCAATCTCATTAATCAACCAATTTTTATTTGTTATGTAAAAACCGAGGTTTTATTCTTTTCGCTAACAGCCATCTTGAAATTATTTTTATTTTTTTAATTATTTTGTTTGAAAATTATCATATTATTGATTCAATATCAATAGTTTTGTTTGCATTTGTACTAATATTTCCAGAAATAAAGTCAATAATACTTAAACTTTTCTTGTTCTTTGATGCAAGCAACCAAGCATCAAAATTTTGAGAAATATTTTGACATGTAATCAGTTATTGGAGCAAAATTTTGCTACCGATTTTGGAAGACCACATACCGAGGATTACAACAATATGATTTAGATAACGAGACTTTGAGGGTCTTTTTAGTTTTGTCCAACAAAAATTAGTGTAAAAACAAAAACGTTAAAAAAGTTGAAGACCGAAAATTCTTGATAACCTTTTCCATTATTACTGATTTGATAAGGTAAATTTTTGAATTTACACTCTGTGGGCTGGCTGGCTATCCGTTCATGTAAACTTTGTTAACAAAGTACAGGATGCAATTATAAAAATATCTTGATCAAATTTTTCAAGAATAATTATTTTGGAATAAGAACGAAGCCTATTGAAATTGGTTATAATCGGTCCTCCCGGAATAAGGTTAATATTTTAATGAAACTAGGTGCAAAAGAGTTTCGTATAAGTATACATTTTTATTTTAATTGATAACAGCTTCATATAAACCCCTCTTCTGAAAGTCACTTTAATGTCCATAAATTCCATACAAGTTAATATCCGACAGAAATAATTTCTACATAAGTAGAAATTACAGTGCCAGATTTTATGAGGAACTGTCCATAATTTACCATAGCTCCCATATAAAGCCCACTTTCGGTAAGGCAATCACGATAAAGTAGAAAAATTCATATAAATATTAGTATCACTATAATATTCTGAATTCGTATGTTTTATTTTATTTTATCGGTCCTAAATTGGCCACAGGTCTAATATAAGAGTCCTACTCAAATCTTTGTGCACACACATAACGGTTTAGGTAGGGTTGCCAGATTCAAATTGTGATCTAACCTGGCACTCCCGAAAAACTAGCTTGATTTCCAAAAAAAAAATTGACAAACGTCTTTCGCTAAAAGTCTTTTATTTTTTTATGAAATTTATTTGGAAGTACGTATAAAATTTTTTTTTTTTTTGCGAAAATAAGAGTTTATATAGAATATTAGATTAGGCCATGTAAAAGTATTAAAAATGCAGTATTTAAATTTTGCAACTGTTAATTAAAAAAATAAATATGTTATATCTTGTTTTTATTGACTCAATAAAAATATTGCAATATCCATTAATATTGCTTTTGAACATTTACCCACGGCATTACTTTAACTTTTAACCATAAAATTACTACATCATATAAATGAATGTATTTTGGAAGTTTTAAAATAAGTATAGAGGAAACAGTGGTCAATGTAATACATATCGTAATCGATTTGTTCTGAAAAACATTTATTTAAATTTAAAAAAAGATCTTTTTTCTAAAACGATTGGTACACAGCATATTTATATGATTTTAATAATATTTAAAATTAAGTTATTGCTTTGTTGTACAAGTTTAAAAAAAATATATATATATACATATATGTATATATATATATATATATATTAATAGCTTATAATTATCATAACTTTTCGACTGCTATGATTCATTCTCTAAATAAAAAAATATCTTATTTAATTTATTTTATGGTCTTACTAAGTCAATTATAATTATTTCTTAATGTACTTCACAAATCACGGAAATAATATATATATAATATAATATATATATATATATATATATATATATATATATAATATAATATATATTATATATATATTATATATATATATACATATATATATATATATATATATATATATTATTTTTTTTTTTGTCGCGTAAACAGCATTTCTTAATAAATAATAATTGCGAGTCTAAAAAGTAAAAACCTATAGAAAAGTTTCTTCATGGCTAAAATTGTAAAGAACTATATTTTACAAACCAGTTTTGATATTAATTTAATTTTTAAAGATAAATATCTCAAAGTAAGTCAACTACACGCTGCTATAAAATGACACTTTTTATTTTCTCTCGGAAAACGATCTATTGTGCGTTGAATATCTTCTAGAGGACATCACAAAACAATTTCATGAAATTTCGAAACACCCCTTACATTTCGAGATATTACGAAAAAACCGCTTTTAGGATAATTCCTGCAATTCGTAGCTTCAGAAATTTTAAGACAATTTAAAATTTTTAAATTAATTCTGAAAGCAGAATGACTTTGCTTTTCAACTATATTACCACCTTTCACATAAATTAAATAATGAATTATTCATCGTTTTTAAATTTATTTCCCTTTTTCAAAATTTTGAATTTGTTGTAAATTTTTTTGATTTTTTTCTAAAGGACTACACATTTTTGTTTACAAAGTTTGAAATGTTATTTTGTTTGGAATAAAATATATCTATACAAAATCGCGCATAGAATAAAACATGTTTGGAAAGTTTTAGTAAGTTATTAAAGATGAAATCCAATAAGTTGTACAGTTTTTGTCCAATTTAGAAATACTAAATTTGGTTATGTTCACAACAAAAGAGTCTTAAAAATAATTGCAAAGGCTTTTTTAAAAGAAAAAATTGTAATAATTTCAATTTTATTTTTTCTAAAAGTTAATTGAAAATTTGCTTTTAATATTTGACCAAAACAAACCACAAACATACGGCTGAAAAACCCGTTTCTTATATTTTCCAAAGTAGTTTATAAAGGGAAAAAAAAAAAAACAAAAGAAAACAGAATTAAAAATACATTTTTACAGGAACCTATCCAATAAAGTTTTTGCGAATAACTCGAAGTTTTGAGGGTATATTGCAAATTTTAAAACTGATTTAAGGCCTATAACCTATGCTATGTCATTTCTCGTAAAAAGTAATATTATATATTTTTTTTTTATTTTCAGTGTACATGTTTTAACATGTGAGCTTAGAAATTCTATGAAATCGCGGAATTTTTGCTTCGATAAATCAATACCTCTATTTTTAAGAATTTTTTGAATGTTCCAATTTTAAACCTCCATAACTTAACGTGGTTAATAAAACAACAAATCTACGTTCGTGTAAAAAGAAAAATATTTGAAAATAGTTTTACTCAAAATTATCCAAATATTTTAAATTCCTCATATCTTCTCTACGTAACTTAAAATCAAATTGATAAAAATTATAGGAAGAAAATTATAGGAAGTCTTCAATCGATTCGTGGTAATTTTAGTGCATCATAGCAAAAGAATGCAAAATAATTATTTTTGTAAAATATATGAAAATTTCATACTTCTGTTTCTTTTATGAATAAAATGTTAAAAGGTTGTGTTTCAGTAATTATTTTCCATCTTAAAGTTACCAAAAAAGGCTTCTATAGGACCAAAAGCCCATAAGGAAAATTTAAAAATATTATTTCTAAATCATATTCAAAATCAGGATTTTTTTGAAACTCATTTCGAGAAAAATATAAAATTTGTTTGTTCTAAATGTATGAGATCCATGATTTTTTAATCGGTGATAGAAAAACGAAGACCAATTAAATTTTTTAATACTTTCCTGTATTCAACTCATCAATACGCGTCGTTTGAGTAGTCTTTCTAAATAAAAATCTCAAAAGAGCGGTTTCTTGACGTTGCCAGCCTAAATGAAAACTAATCTTATTCTAGATCCCGTTTCGCCTTCATAAAAAGACGATACATCCTTTTATGAGGTGGATTAAAATGAAAAAGTCCTTTTTTCTGGGTTTTTGAATTTTTTTTTTTATACTTCTGCCAAACGAACAATAATAATTTCACAACCCTCGTATTTTACTCCAATTTACCAAAGTACTATTTATATAAACAAGTTAAGATAAAACAATTATCAACAATTTAGTTAAAAAGTTCAGTAAAACTTTTTATTTCGTGTTTTATTTCAGTGTTCAATTAAGGACGTTTTGTATAAAAGTCTAGTCTAGTAGTTTTTTTTAAAGTATTGAAAAAAAAAGATATCTTAAAAGTTATGTTGTAATGAACTATATAAGTCTTCTATTCTTTTTCTATGTTCTATAATATAAATATATATAAAATTACTGCAATAATATTATTTTCCAATAACATGTACAAATTGTAAAAATATTTAAAGTATACCAGAAAAAACTTCGTAATTACATGTAGTTACTTTTCAATGACAACAACATACGGTCTGCATTATACAGAAGTACTCTAATACCTACTTATTTATGATCGGATTATTGATATTACAATTTATTTATTATTTTTTTATTTTGATTTTTTAATTCAGATTACCAATTTTTATAATTAAATAAGGGATAAATATATGAGAAGCAAAATTTTGTACGAAATAATTTTTAATTTAAAATAGATTTTAAAATGTTATATTTTTGATTACTGATAAGTTTTAGAAATTTTTTTACGTTTAAAATAAAAGCAAAAAAACTTCTTTTTATGCCTTAACTTCTCATTAGTTATTTTTAACCTATAATTTAACTAGTTCCTTTTGTTTTTACTAATATTGATTTCAATAATACTTTGAAATCAATTAGTTATTGATTGAACAGCTTGGATGTAATTAGTTCTTGTAATGACATCTAAGTAATAATATTCTAAAATGTCTAGTTGCCGCCAATGTCATCGCCTTGTTAAAATAACGGGTTCTTCAGCTAATGTGTAAGTAGTGAAAATCCATTATGTTAGCTTCTCAACTCATTATATGACAACAAAAAATATTTGTATCTTTCTATATCGAATAAAATCAGTTTGTCGGGACGCTCTAACATATATGATTATTACGTTAGAATATACAAATACACACTCTTAGCGCGAAACAAAGTGTAAATGAAGCCTTTATTAATACATTTCAAATTACTAAGTACCCTGCCAACATTTTCTATCCAAATTTGCACTAAAGAGTAACCTCAAGTTAATATTAACAGTCGAATATGATATCATTTTCTTATCCAAGAAGAGTCACCATGCGGGAAGAAATGTGCAGCAGTTTTAATACTTTTGTAATGACACTATTAAGTGCTTTTTTTATGTGTCAAATTGGAGTCATTTTGAGGAACAGAAATAGTCGCTATTTCTGTCGAAATTCTAACTTAATACTATCAATAATACTATCCAAAGTTTAACTAAATAGTATCTATATTTATTTTAAAATAGTAAAAGAAAAAGAAGTTATTTTCCTATCGAAGAAGAGTCATTGCTCGGGAAAAACTGTATCGCAGTTTTGATATTTTTTAATCACACTATTAAGTGCTTTTTTTGTGTGACGAATTAGAGTCACTTAGGGTTATTCAAAATCGGTTTTGTTGTGCTTAGGAAAATCTGGCTTTAAATATTCAATTTAAGAGAAGAATTTTTAAATATAAAATTACACCAAATTGCTGATAAAAATATAAGTATTGAAATCAGACACGAATCCACGAGGGTAGGAGTAGTATAGGAAATTTACCACAACAAACCATACCATAACAAACCTATACTTGAAGTGTTCATATTTAGGAAATAATACACTCTGCTACAACGAAAAATCACTCGAGAAATGACATAGCATACGTGATAGGCCTTCTTGCAATACAGGAATCCATAATATGTTTTTAAGGGTTTTGAATCATAATCTCCAGAAAAATTTAAATATATAGGAGAAAATGTGAAAATTTTTGGGATTTTCATTTTTTTTTTTTTTTTTGTGAAATGTGGGATTTCTTCTATAAAAATCTTAAAGTTTTTTACAATTTCTCATTTTAAACAATCAACGAAAATTTCGTTAAGATATCCTAACTAACAAAGATTTTATTACAGATATAATATTTATATTTTCTCCAAAAACCATGTTTTTTCTCAAATAAATTACGTTAATTAGCTTACATAATTCTTCATTATGTAGATAAAAATTTAAGACAATATCTTTTACAGAACAGAATTTATGCTACTTTAAAGTTTAATAAGAAGTAAAATATTTGAAATCGGATAGGAAACAAAAAATTGGCAAGCGATGCAATATTTTCTATGTCAGAGGTAACCTATTTTGAGCCCTATATGCCCCATATGCTCATATGGGGGCATATGGTGCCCCCATTCAGCCAGGCGATCAAAAGTTAAAAAATTTTTTCCAAAAAAAAAAATCGAAAAAAGAATTGTGTCAAAACGTGGTGGAGAAGCAGAATTTTACGGCAGATTTAATTGCTTGCCTTTGAAAGTAACACACCAACTAAGTACCATTGTCTTCTTCACATTTTTTGTTTTTAATTTAAAAACAATTTTTTACTTTCAGAAGATCGAAAATCGAAATCAATGTTATTTGTTTTTGTAAAATTTTTTACTATCAGGAAAATAACATCTTGGGAACACTAATGGGAGACAGTTTTTGGTAACTTTATATTTATCCAAAAACTAACTTTTAAGTGACTTTTTCGACATTTTAGTTAGTAAGAAATGTAGAATAAGTAGATCAAAAATCGAAGTTAATGTTATTTGTTTTTGTAAAATTGTTTACTAATAGGAAAATAACATCTTGAGAATACTAGAAAGAGTCATCTTTCTGATAGTGGATAAAACTATCATCTAATTGCTGGCAGGGTATGAATAAATGAAAGTAAGCAGTAACTTATAACCGGTTTTCCACAACCAATAAATTATTTCAGAGTCATTAATTGTATGCACACAGTCCTTCATACATTATTTAAGCACACACATGAACAAAATAGTCGTGTGTTAGTTGTTATTCCCTTTCATTTAATACTTAAAATATTCGCATTAAAGTTTGCAATAATTTTTTTTTTTTTTGATTTGTATTATTACCTACATTTTGTTTTCATTGGAAAAAATGTTAAGTATATATTGGAAAGAACTCAAATCCCAGTGTGTAATTTCTGATCGGATGGTCCGATTTACCCAAAGAAGAACCACAGATCTCTTAAAAAGCGCACCACAGGAATGTACGTTTTTTAAATACATGTCAGTTCTTAAAGTTCCCATTGAGACCTTCAAAAATACTGATTTACTTATTCCAATATTCTTATATTTTTTCGTAATTTCCTCGAGGAAACAGTATGCATATTTACTATAAAAACATTTGCTGGTTTTTTATAAGAGCAAATTTGTTTCGAGAGAAGTAATCGCCATTAATTATTGGCTACAATTGTCTTTTTTTTTTATTCCACAAACTGCCATAATTATGTTACTTGTTGTTATACACAGAAAATATTTCTACATTTCTGGAATATATTTTAACATAAACTGTATGAATTGAATATACAAATGTATTCCCAAACTTTTTTCATACAAAACTAAATTATTTTCATAAATATTATAAAATTCTACATAACGATAATTTTAGAAAATTTTCGAAAATTTAAGTTTATTTGTATTGAATTGCGGAATCTAAATGAAAATAGTTATATATACATATATACGATAAATGCATTAAAATTTTAAAACGTAAAAAATAATGCCTGAAATTGACAGTAATTTTGAAACCATTGTACAGTAAATATATATATAAATTTTCATAAAAGAGCTAAAAAAATCATTGTTCTGCCTCTAATGCATTGGAATATGTGCCTGAAAATCATTCAATATTAAAAATTTTCATAAGAAAATTTCAAACATTTTTTCACAAATTGAAAATATGAAATAAAATTTAAATATTTTTGTTCAAGCTTTCTATATATATGTTTCATTTGAAATAAATATGAAAACGTTTTTAATATTTAGGAAATTAGTTTTAAATGTTATGAACTAAGACTTATGAAATGATTTATTTTATTTAGGTATAAAATTTGTTCCATGTATGCTAATTGCCACAAAAAATCAATAAAATGTTTATTTTTATAATATAAATATATTTACTATATAAATATGTATATTTTTCTACCATCCCAGATACGCTAATTATTCTTATAGAAAATAATAAAAAATGTAACATCTCTTGGTGTAAGTTTAGTAAAGGAGGAAAAGAATGTAAATATGTGATGAAACCGCATTGTTGATACATTTAAGTTCGATGTTTTAACAAATATTATCATATGAATTGATTTTCAATAAATAACTAATGATGGGAATAATAACCAGTACAAATAAAATACTCTCACATACAAGTGTTAATAATAACCTTAATTAAATATGGTTAATATATATATATATATATATATATATAACGTGTTTTTTTTTTCTTTTAAATTCGTGTCTATGTGTTAAAAGCTTTCAAACTTTCAATCATTAACTAAAAATGTTGACCATAAAATTTTAAAGAATGAAAAAATTAAAGCAGACATTAAAAAGTTACGAAATAATTATTGTTGTTCCAGCAGAACTTGAATGCAGATAATTAAATTGCTATTGAACAAAGGGCGAAAATTTTCAATGAAGTAATGGTAAAGAGACAAAATATTTTTGAAGTAAAATACATAGTGGCTTTTTAATTTTACACAAATTAAACATGTGCACTAGGAGTAAAACTAACCTCACCAAAATATCTAACTAAAAAATTTACACTGAAAGCATTCCCATCGTAAAACAAATTTAATAAAAAAATTTATGGATAAAATCCTTTGAAACTTAAATAAATGAGAAATAAAAACTACATATTGTTTTAAAATTATTTTATTGCAAAAAAGAAAAAAAAAATTGTAAATATTTTTTCTCAAGTCAAATATCTCACGCGTGCCGAAATTACTCAACACCTGAATCTTAATTGTGCCACAAATATCTACAATGGTATGTGCGACTATACATTCGTACAATCGCTAATATCTTATCTATAGTAAGCAAATTAAACTCATGAAATAACAAATGATTTGAAAATTCATTTGTACAAATACATACCATCATATTGTGAGATATTGAAAACATCTATATTCTATGGCCAATAAACTGAATGCCAATTTATGTAGCATCCGACTAGTGTATTAAAAAAACGACTTTTTTAGAATACCAGTTTTCGGCTTAACCGAAAAATCTCATTTTGGAAAAACCGGTTGTTCGGTTTTGGACTCTTGAAAAAAACGGTTAGCCGGTTTTCAGTCATTTAAATTTTTTAACAAAAAAATGTTATTTTTTTGCAATTCTTTTTCAAACAAAAGCCTAAATTTATACGTCCATAAAAGATTTACTCTTTAAGAATAATAAATTTAAATTTTTATTAATTTTATAACTTATTTGTCTTACTTAATAAATTTTCTTTAATATTTTATTCGAGATCTTGGTATTTGAAGATATGTCTTTCCAAAATAAAATTTATTTTGTGATTGAGATAATCATCTACAATGCTTTTTGAATATTATATCCTGTTTTGTCCTTTTACTTCCGAAATTACACAACATTTTTAGCACACCAAGAATGAGGGTTTTTAACTTGGGTATGTATTATCTAACTATATCTTAGTAATCTTAAAGTATAGTATGAAACCTAAGAGAAAATGATAGAAAAAGTTAACTTATCTAATGATAATAATATCAGTGCTTGATGGGGTTTTCAATATGACCCAACGCATTGCTTAAGACAAAAAATATCTTGTTCTTAAAAAATTTTAATTTAAATCTTGAACCAATCAAGTCTGGATCGAATCCCTATTGAAATCCTTCGATTATATCTAGAAAATCATATCATGAAAAGATTCAGCATAATAAATCAGAATTTCAGAACAATTGATAAAAATACCCTTGGGAAAATTTTACAAAAATGAATCAGTTCTTTGCCCCATAGAATAAAAATATATTCAAAAAATGAGTAGAACACATAAGACAATAGATAGCTATTATAATAATCACGATTTTCTCATTTATCCTTGCTTTTAATCTTTAGTATAATACAAGGTTGGTTTCGGTACCTATTTTAATGGCCAGACAAATTTTTATAATTTGTCCATATCATTAGAGCCTTAGTATTTTACCTACGACTAATGAAGTAATTTAGTTAACTTAAAATTTGATATAATAAATAATCAAACGAAAATCATTTGCAAAAAATAAGAACTTTTATAAAAATTTATGGCGTACCTATTTTAATAACCATATGTCTATGTATGTATAATAAACGTTATAAAGCAAAAATTTAAATGTTTACATAATTTTGTGCGCACTGAATAGTTCGATTTATTTCAACTATTTTAAAGAATTGTTCAAGTTAAATAAGCTATCTGGTATTTTTTATTGCATTTAGCAAGTTTCATGAAACTTTTTATTTTTATTTTTTGATTACTTTTTTTGATCAAAATTACATACAAAAATTAAATAAAATGCTTTTAAAAAAGCCCCGCCTTTAAAACTTCGGTTTTGAAAAAAAAAAAAAATCAGAAAAAAACCGAAACCGATAGCATTTATAAAAAATCGGAAACCGGTTTTCGGTTTGGGATACTCTACATTCGACAAAAAGGCAGAGATTAACATTGAATGCGTATAAATAAATGAATGGCCAATCAGAACAAAAAATAAAAAAAGAAAAAAACTTAAACTGACATAGCATTGGCAATTGGGAATAATGGCCACAATAATAATAACATTAAAAAAGAAATTAATAAATTTATACTGGGAACAAACAAATTCATAAAATTCAAAAAGAGCTTTAAATGTCCAAAATATTTTGAACGAATTTAAAAGAATATTTGAAAACACAAGCAATGTACAGCTTGAATGGCCTAACTTGTAAGAAAAAAAAAAAATAATAATAATAAAACTTTATAATGTAATGGGTGTAATGGAGAATATAGCATTTAGGTATGTTTTTACGTATTCGATTGTTTATTTATGTGGGACTTAAAGAAAATTATCGATTTTTAAATTTTAAATGTCTCTATTACAAATATACACTAATATGTGTGTGGCTTTGTGTGGCAATATTTTTTGAATGTTTTTCATATTAGAAAAAATCTATTCTTAGACTCGGAAGCTTTAGATGATTGCACACTTCATTAGTTACTAAATCCTTTAAAGAACAACAATTCATCTGTGTTGGTTCATGTTTTTATTATTTTTATACACATACAACACGTACATATAATATATTCACACAATTGTTTAGAATATCCTTTTCTATTTTGCGCAGTCTTTCTTCTCCATTCAATACATTTATTCATTCTCTACAAAGTTAATGCTTTTGTGCTTTCAACTTTATTCAGTAAAGTAAGAAATAAAAAAAATAATAATAATGAAAGAAGGACGTGGCTTTATCATAAAAACGTACGCCGTCTCTACACTACACACCACCCTATATGCATATACACAAGCACATACCAATGCTTATATAATATAAGAGGCTCTGCCTCTATGTCATTGCCGTCAAATACAGTTATTTAATCTCCCACTTATCATCGTTTCCAGCTGTCTTTTATGTTCCTACATTGCGAGTGCCAAAAATGCCACCGATATATTGAAGATTCCTTGAAATTAAGACATTGACGTTGTTGATTTTTATGTTGAATGTTAATCATTTTCAGTTGTACAGTTTCTTGCCGCTTTCTGGCTGTTTAGCTGACTGAATGCTCTCTTGGAAATACGTACTAGTTGCACACATATATACATACATATTTTATTTCGTTTCAATTACTCATTAATATAGTAAATTTTATTACTCATATTTATAACCTTTAATGTGATAAGAAAAATTTTTATACTAAGACAATTAAAAAGATAAATTACAGAGTATAAATGTTATAACAGAATTATTGCAAATTAGACAAATGGTGTGGTGCGAAAATATAAAAAAAACATCTCCTAATTGATCCAGCTGTATGCATGAACATATTTATCGATAAAACGAGACTTTTAATATTCATGAAATTTTGGCAAAGAAGATTACTATCATAAATAACTCAGAAAATACTATACATGTAGAGAAAAAAGTAGTTATGGTATGATCACAAGAAGTTTTAAGTATGAATTTAACTTTACTTTTGGTAATAAAATTATTTTAATATATTTATGGGCTTTTACACTCTTCACCATTTTTTGCTGATTTCCTTAAAATTTTTTTCTCTTTCCTAAAAAATAATAATAATAATTTGACTTCAATAGTTTCCCTCTTTGTTAGCAAGATTAATTGTTAATTCTTTTTTTAAAGTACCTATCATTAGTCACAAAAAAGTCCGAAACTAATACTTATTATAATAAAGATTATTTCCACAAAATCATTTTAACAATTTTCTTTTATAACGGTAAAACGTAAGATAAATTTGTGGATAAAATAAAATTAAAATCTGATAAGAAAAATAATAATAGTATTGTCTAAATTACATCATAATTTCTTCATCAAAATGGATATCAAAAATATTTGTAATTTTAATCTTGTTATGAAATAATAATAATAATAATAATAATAATAATACATTTTTTGCTTCTCCAGAGAACTTTTTACGACATTCTGGTAAACAATTTTTTTGAGTTCTTTATGATGGACCCTACTACACAACAATTTCGCAATATTTTGCTCATAAAAGGAAAAAATTCTTACCTTTTTTGCAAAAAAAGAAAAATAAAGATAATTTTTTTGTATCGCAAGCACAAAATTATGAATTGTTTAATACATATTTCGAGATAAAACAAAATATACTAGACCAGTGATCTTCAAACACTGGTAGGTCACTAAATATCCATTTTTTATTTTTTTATATATATCCCAGCAAAAAAGGAACTGAAAAAGAGGTGAAAATGTCATGTGTTGTCATTGGAATTAAATACTTAGTGCTGAAGTCATTTTTTTAATTCATATTTGTGTGTGGTAGGATGTTCTTCTTTTATGCTTCTTGTTCATTGCTTTTGAAGTACTTCTCTAAACTATATTTATCAAATTTGTTTATGAAAATTCAGTTTGAGCCTTATTAAAAGATAATAATAATACTTTAAAATTTGTGAAATTTAAATTTTCTTAGAAATTAATAACATTTTTTTTTCGTTAAAAATACATTTTTAGAAGTAATTATTAATAACTTCCGAAAAAGCTTAAAATATGCACTTAGTTATACTTTTGATGTGGTGAAAACGTTCTTTTTTTGGAAGATCTTGATCGTTTTTTTTTTTTTTTCAATAGACATTACTTGTTAATCGTCTTTCTACATAATTTTTATCAACAAGACATTTTAATGCAAACAAACTTGATTCTTTTTTTTATTACTAAAAAAAAAAATTAATTTTCATCCATACATGGTACTTGTTTTCATTCTTAATGCCTGTATGTAAAAATGACCTTAATGCAATCATTAAGAACATTTTTACATTTTTATTCTTGGCAAGTGTTTCTTTCATATAAAAATAAAGGTACACATTTTTCAAACATAGAGTAGTTTTTTTCAAAATATTTTGTTTAATACCAAATTTACACTTGCACTTGAAATCTCGTTTGAATGAGATTTAAAAAAATCTACCCCGTTTACCTTTATTATATCGACAACTTTATAGATTTTGTTTGACAAATATAAATTCAGTACATCCACTAAACCACTTAAAATTGACACATGTTTCACCAATATTTATTTTAATATTAAATTCTCACTTATTTTTGATCAATTTTAATTGAAGCTTTATTCATTAATTTTTTAATTTTAATTTTTAGAAATATTTGTTTTTATACAATTTTTATTTTACTAATACACTAATTGAATAACGATTTTATTTAAAATCTAGTTAATTTTTCCTAGATTTTGGTGAAATCTCATTAGAAACTGGATTTTTATTTTGTATGGAAAATCTAAACAAAATCTATTAAAATTATCTAGATTGCGATTGAAATCTCATTTAAACTAGATTTTGTGCAAACGTAAATGGTTTATAACAAAATTTTTGAAAGTCTGAAATTATAGTTTTGAAACAGTTCTAAAAAATCAAAATTTTTTAACCAAGCAAGGAAGGGGGTTTGAAGTATACAGCAGAAAAAAAAAACATATTATGGTTCAAATTTAATTAAAAATAGCATTTTATTTAACCCTCTGCGACACCAATAAACATAAAAAAGCTGTTTGCGATGTTATTTAACAAGCATTGACTCTGGCATTTTCAGTACCTTCATATTATGTAGTCATGCGCTACAAGTCAACCACGTTAATGTTAAAGTAGGTGTCTGAGAAAAAACCAGCTCATTGTTTTTGTTATAATTTAATAGTGTCTCCCAAACAACACGCCAATAAATATTTTCAACATTTTTATTTCTTGCTAGTTTTGTTTGAATGGAACAATTAAACACAATACACAATGCTTGGAAGAAGAGAGTGAGCATGAGTTCATCCATATGGATGTTAAAGGCAATAATCCGAATCCCTGAAACTAAACTTTTAAGTGACGACGTAATTAAAAATGATGAAGTGAATGAAGATTTATGTGGCACAAATCAAGTCACATCTCTATCTAAGCGACAATCTATTTCTGCAGAAGTACATCAAGAATCATTAAGCGAATATTATAAAGGTAAGAATGGATTTATGTGGAGTAAACAAGAGTGTTCAAGAACATCTTGTCGGATTACCTGACCATTTATACGCTACAAGTTTTAAGGGATATTTGGAGCTCTGGCTCAAACTGTTCGACATATCCATATTGGACTGTCTGGTTCAATATACAAACCATAAGCTCAACAGCTATCGAGCACAGTTCAAAAACAATACAAAGGTAGAGCTCTTGGATACAGATTTAATTGAAATGAAGGCGTTTATTGGTCTTATGTACTACACTTCAGCTTTCAAGTGCTATGCTTCTTCGAACAGTATTTGCAACAATCAAAATACACTCCCGGACCTTACCTCTGCATCGTTAAAATGTTGCTGTGTTGTTATTGTTTACATGCCTCAGAAACCTGCAAAGTATGGCACCAACTTATATTATTAGTCGATACTCGGACATACTATACTTATGATGCATATATTTATCATGGAAAAAATTTCTATGGTATAGGCTTAACTGAATAGAAAAGAGACATGGCAGTACCAACTAAGTTCGCATTGAGACTTGTAAAAGTCTCAAATGTACCCCTCTAGAAATGCAGATTGCTCTATTCTAATATGATTCCCAAAATATAACATCTGAATGTTTAAATTTACTTAAGCTGGACTATTTTCAAAATACCTTTAAAAATATATACTTTTTTTTAATATTATCAAATTTTTCATTAAAAGAAAATTAATTTCAAATTATAATAGAGACATACTAACGGCTGGAATATTCAATTAAATAATTGTTACGTCTCTTTTCAGTCGAGGAATATTAAGATTTTACTAACGTTTTTTGTCATATTTTCTTTATTCAAACATAAATTTTATATATATTTCGGAAATTTTTCAAAATATGTTGGGTTTCAATGTATCATTGGAATGATCTATCCTGATACTATTGAACATTACACATAATTAACCCTTTAACAGCAACAGGGTCAATTTTACGCATTTCGTTCCAAAAAGGTTAAATTAGAAATTTTCTTCAATATAAATGAATTTATAAAAAATAAAAGTTCCTTTAAAATCTCGATAATAATCGAACTGAAAGGATTTTTGAAAATTAGTCACTATTTTACAATACTCGGTACTCGACACTTAATACTCAATACTTGCACTGTACTAATTTATAGTTTTTATGGCAAATATATGCTTTTGGTGACATTTATTTTCTTAACCAAACATTTATTTGACATAAAAATTAACTTAACCAATTATGGATTGGTTTATTTTTGGGGTCAAAAAACTTGAAGATTTTTTAATGGTACAAACGCTGTTTAATATCAATATTAGCTTGATCTAATGAAAGTCCAATCTGTTCGCGTAAAAGACTTTTAGCGAATGTCGTTATGGAGGTTTAAGATAGAAAGTTATAAAAATTCCCAAAATTATATTCTCAACAACATTTATAAAATTACCGCACGAATATAATCCTCATCAGTATGTCTAAAATGCAAATTATAAGTGATATGATATTGTTGATGACACCGAAGATAATCGCGATCGTAGAGATCTTTTAATATTTCCTTAAACAAATTTTATTAACAAAGTACGCGCAGATTTTCTCGTTTTTTATTTTATTGAAATATGTCAATTTCTAATATTTGACAACCAACAAATTTTTTAAAATTATATTAATGGACAAGAAATGACCGTAGTTAAAATTCAGAAGATTAAAAATATTGTAAAAATTCGACTTTAAGTCCGATATCAATAATAAATGAACATACATATGTAACATACACAGACGTATATAAAATACAAATTAAATCAGAAAAAAGTCACCAATAACCAAATATATTACAAAATAATTCATTCAATCAAAAACTTTTTCAAATTTGTACCTCTCCCTAAAATGATATCAATTACTAAAAACTGTAAAAAATGAAAAACAGAAAAATCTTTCGAATTAAATAATTGATCAAATCAATCAATTGAAGGAATTCAAAATTTAAATGAGAAATAAAATTTTACTTAAATTTTATTTTTATTTTATATTTATAAAATTATTAAATTGAGGTGCAAAATATACGATAATAATTTTTCCTTTAAAGTTCAAATTTCGATTTTATGAACTCTTAGACTCCGAGTTAAATCGTTATTTTTAATGATAATATCAGTCAAAAATATAAATTACACTCGTTCAATACATAATACACGAATGGATGCGATTATTTTTATAAAATAATTTAAATAAAAAATAAAATAAAGCCTATTTATATAATATTATAATCTGTGACATTTATTTCATATATCTTTGTGTGATTAATTGTGTCATCTCAATTAAAATAAAGAGCACAAGTGTTAATAAAATTATTTGCATACACTCTTTATGAGTCTCTTAAACGCAAATAAAGCGTGATCCATTTCGAGGTTCCCTACTTTTTGAAAGAAAAAAACACAGAAAATTCAAATTTAACGGGGAATGTTTATTATCATTTGAAAGAACATTCTTTGGCACTTATTTTTTGAAGATTATGTCTATCAAATGTTGGCCGTTGCTACGTCGCAGATGGTCCATCCGTTGAGTCCAATTTTCGATGACTCGTTCGAGCATTTCGACTGGTAACTGGCGAGTGACACGAGTGATGTTTTTCTCCAAGGCCTGAATCGAAGCGGGTTTGTCCGCATAAACTTTAGACTTTACATATTCCCACACAAAAAAGTCTAACGGTGTGATATCATACGATATTGGTGGCCAATCGACCGGCCCAAAACGTGAAATTATGTGCTCACCGAAGTGTTCTCTCAATAAATCCATTGATTGAAGTGATGTGTGGGAAGTGGCGCCGTCTTGCTGAAACCAAATGTCGCCGAGATCACGAGCTTCAATTTTAGGCATCAAATAGTCGGTTATCATGGCACGATAACGGTCGCCATTGACGGCTACGTTCGCACCGGCATCATTTTTAAAGAAATATGGACCGATGATTCCACCGGCCCACAAACCACACCAAACCGTTGTTTTTTCTGGATGAAGTGGCAGTTCTTGAATCTCTTCAGGTTGCTCTTCATCCCAAATGCGGCTATTTTGTTTGTTTACATATCCATTGAGCCAGAAATGGGCCTCATCGTTGAACAAAATTTGCCTCGAAAACGTCGGACCTTCTTGGAACTTTTCAAGAGCCTATAGAGCGAAGCGATGTCGCTTGGGAAGGTCGAGCGGCTTCAGTTGCTGCACAAGATGTATTTTGTACGCTTTCATTTTAAGATCTCGACGTAAAATGAGCCAAGTCGTTCCATACGTCAATCCGATTTGCTGCGAACGGCGCCGAATCGACTCTCCACGGTCTTCGTGTGCACTCTCAGCTACGGCCGCTATATTTTCTTCACAGCGTGCTGGACGTGGTCTATTCGGTCGCATATTATCCAATAATGAATGCTGGGTCTCAAAATGGGTGATGGTGTTGCGAATAGTATGCTCAGTATGCAGATTATGTAGACCATAAGTTGAACGAAGTGCACGAAAAACATTCCTCGCAGAACGTGAATTTTCGTAATAAAGTTGAACGATTTGTAAACGTTGTTCAGTCGAAGTCTTTCCATTATGAAATGCCAAACAATACTAAACAAAAATAACATGACAGTTTGACACGACTCACACGTGATCTGTCAAAAAAAGGATATTGAAAAAAGTATCTCTACTTGAATCACCCATTACTAATGAGCGAAGGCTTAGTGTTAATGACAGAAATGAATATGTGATTGTGAATGTTGATGATAATATAAAAAATAAAACAAATAAAAGAATTGATGACAGCTTGTATTTAACCGCCAAGTCAATCAATCGTGCTCGTTCCTGCTCCCCCGCTTTGATGACAAATAATGATTGTTCAACAAAAGAAAGCAACTCAGCTGTTGATAGAAAGTTACCAGAAAATAACAATATTTTATTTGCGCCTGAAGTTATGCTAGGTAAATCAACTTCAGAAAAGAAATCATTCACAGTAAGTACAGATAAAATTAACCCCTCAACTGGCGCTATACACAAGATTGGGCACCCTTTAAGTATTCAAATTATAATGGATCGATACATTACAGTTTTAAAACAAAGACGAAGACCTAAGTCCTCGAAAATAGCACCATTGGCAGAATTATCTAAGGATAGTAACTCTGATAGACCGAACACTGGAAATCGTTTTTCTATTTTTCAATGTGAGGACAATGAACCCGTTATTACAATTAGGCCAATCAAACCACCACCTATTTATCTAAGATAAATGAACTCAAACACTTTGGTTCGAAATTTGATATCATTTATTGGTGAAAACTCTTTTTATGTGATCCCCTTAAAAGAGGTACAATTCATGAGATCAAAATACAGGTAAATAGTGAAATCGATTATCGTAAAGTTGTGACAGATTTCATAATCGATAAGAAAAGTTTTTATGCTTATAAACTGAAAGGTAGCAAGGGTCTACAGATTGTTATAAAAGGTATTGGCTCTAGTGTTGAACCTGTTGAAATCAAAAAAGTCTGGAGGACAAAAGGTTAAATATTAAAAAATATTATATGCATTAGAAATCGGGAGAAAATTCCCCAACCGCTCTTCCGAGTAGAACTAGAAGCCGGTGACATGAAACTGAAAAAAATGGAACTCACCCTATATATAACATAAAATATTTATTACATCACAAAATTACAGTAGAAGAACCACATAAACGATCGGGCGCAGTCCAATTCATAAATTGTCAAGAATATGGTCATACAGACGCTTATTGTAGATTGCCACCCGTATGCGTTGTTTCTGGAGAGTTACACAATTCATCGTAATGAAATGTAGGCTGTCCCGTATACTCAATCGTTAAAAATCACTAAGCCAGAAATCGATAATTTCCCCCCTTCAACCATTAAATATCCTCAAGATAAATTACCCCCAGTTACATCAGCCCTCTAACAACATTTAGTACGCAAAAATCCTTAAGAACAACCAATCCTTACCGCAGGACTATCAACATTAGAATAAATTTAATCACAATATGAACCCAGAGCAAATGCCCGCTTTCAATTTCACACGACTAGAAGCTATAATCGATTCCCTCGTACAATCGGTAAATAATTTTGCAAATTCAAGGAGCAACATGATGCAAGAAATATTTAAAATGCAATCTATGTTATTGCAAGCTGTGCTGAAAAAATCATGAACTGCCTAAAAATAAGTTTTTGGAACGCCAACGGCATTCGGCAACACAAAAATGAACTCGAATAGTTTCTTAAAAGTCATGACCTAGATATAATATTAGTCTCGGAAACCCATTTGACGTCAAGAAGCTTATTTAGGATAAATGGATATGCTTTTTATGACACTAAAGATCCAAGAGAATGAGCATGTGGAGGATCTGGCATTTTAATAAAAACCCGTATCAAACACTACTTAATGTGTGATCTTCGTGAAAATTATCTTCAAGCTACAGCAATCTGTATTGATGATTGCTACAGAAACTTAGTGATTTCATCGATATATTTTCCTCAGGTTTTTAATTACAGAAAATCGGTATGAAAATTTTTATAAATCACATATTATGCAACGCTAAACATACATTCTGGGGATCACGACTTATAACCCTTAAAGGTCGTGTTTTGTTTAATACAATTTTTGAATGATTGAATGATATTTCCAGCGGAGATTCAACATATCGGCCTACTGACCCAAATAAAATACCGGATGTCATCGATTTCGCTGTTATGAGGAATTTACCAAGGGAATTAATTCATGTTAAATCTTCATTAGAATTATTTTTAGATCATTCACCCAATTTTGTTACTATATCAAACCCCAGAGAAATTGTGTAACACACTGGTATCTACCGATATCTAACACAAGAGTAATGCTGAACATGCTACCCTGACCCACTGACAAAACAGATATAATAGAATTTGTTCTGTGGATGTCGAACGGCTCTTGACTTTAAAAAGAAGAGTTTGTAGAGAGTGGCAACACCACAG
Organism: Protocalliphora azurea; assembly: GCA_932274085.1. NCBI lineage: Eukaryota > Metazoa > Arthropoda > Insecta > Diptera > Calliphoridae > Protocalliphora > Protocalliphora azurea. The sequence continues at coordinate 82,686,106 of OW026521.1, read as the reverse complement.
ATCCCCTCAACTCAGATCGAAGCTAAGAGAATACGAAAAGCTTAATAAAGAGCATGCGAAAAACTTAATAAGCTACTAGAGTATCAAAAAACTGAATTACTAAATAAATATTTGGAGAACAGTTGAAGCCCTTTGTTTTGAGATTCAAGAAGTCGACAAGGCTATTGTTGATTTAAACTCTAAAAAAGCACCTGGTATTGACAAAATCAGTAACAAGATGCTTTTTGAGCTACCCAGCATAGCAATAAGAATAATACTTTTTACTTTTAATGATATATTACGCCTTGAATATTACCCACCCGAATGGAAGGTCTCATTGTTTAAAATGATACCTAAGCAAGGTAAAGATCACACTAAAATATATTCATATGGGCCTATTAGCCTGTTGTCTAATATATCAAAGCTGTTTGAGAAGCTGTTAATGAAAAAGTTGAAACCAATAGGGAATCGTTTCGATTGTATTCTAAAAAGCTTGTTCTTCAAGAGGGAGACTTTATAAGCTCACCACAGTCTATTGCAGCTGGTGTACCCTAAAGCAGCATGCTGGGTCCCTTTTTATATTTAACATATACTTCTGATATGCCAACTAATAGTCGAACACATATATCAACATTTGCAGATGACACAGCTATTATAGGTGTTCATGAAAACCCCCAAAAAGCATATAAACTCTTGCAAGATCATATAATCTATCTAGAAAAATAGTTGAAACAATGGAGAATAAAAGTGAATGAACAGAAATATATACATATTACTTACGTATTGCGGAGGGATTCGTGCCCCCCCCCAATCCTGATAAATAATCAGATTTTACCCCAAAAAACGAAAGTAAAATATCTTGGTATGCATCTAGATCGAAGGGTTACGTGGAAATCATATATAGATATTAAATTAACTCAAATTAAGTTAAAATCACTTCAAATTAGCTAGCTTATTATTAGAAATTCAAAATAAAGTCTAGGCTGTAAACTGTTGATCTATAGCTCAATTATAAAGCTAATATGGTGCTATGGTATCCAGCTATGGGGCACGGTCTCAGCTTCAAATGTAGAAAAAATTCAAAAACTCCAAAATAAAATACTACGAATGATAACTGCAGCTCTCTATTATGTGAAAAATGAAATAATTCACAAGGACCTTAATGTTCCTCTTGCCAAAGATGAAATACACCCTAACCCACTTGCTCGAAACAAAATGAGAAGCGATTTGATTACTTATTGTTAGTTCACTTAATTTTGGGAAGATTTAATAAATAAATTTAGATGAAAAAAAAAATGATTAAATTTCAATACATTTATGGGTATTTATTTTATTGTTTTATAGGCTACACAGCTTCTCTGAGATATTATGTAAAACTAGCTGTATTGAAGAAAATTTAATTACTATTCTGAAATGTTTATTAGTCCAACCAATAATTTTATTAAGAGAGAAAAACTTTATAATTGTACTAAATTCATCACTGTTGTACTGCTGTATTTTTGTCAAAAAAGTTGTACTAAAAAAAGTACAATTGTACTGAATTTATCATCCTTGCTTAGAAATGGCTTAGTTTCTTCAAAAATTAGGCTAATAAAATCTAACCTAAGAATGGATCAACTCCAGTAAGCATGGATAACGTAACTAAAAATGTTTCCACAAGTGTAGCATTTCCAATCCGAATCTTGAGCCCAGTACTTCAAATATAGAACATCAAGGATATGTGATAAAATATCTCGCTAAGGATACACTTTTTATATATAAAATTGGATTTTGCCTAAACATTTGATCTTTACCAACAAATATTTTGAGCATTTCCATCAATACGTGTAGAGAAAAACCGTATTAAGGATAGTGCCATCCCAAAATGCTAACTGACTACTGTTCAACTTAAAAAGAAGAGTCATCTTTCTTCATTAGATGCAATTTTAAACCGTATTTCATAAAACAAAAAATTTAATTATTGCAAATTGAAAAGTTTTTGTTAAAATTTTGGTTTTAAGAGTAATTATATTTTGTATCTGTCATATATTCTTTGTTAATTCAGTTATTTCCAAATTAGAGATTTTTTTTTTTATTTTGCTAATACATTTATCGTTCGTCAGATAAAAGACGCTTACTTTAACCCCTTACCGTTTCTGAAACCGTATTCTATTAAAAAATTGAACTTGATTTCGTCTTAGAACTGATGTCTATAAATGTAAGAGATATTTATATTTTCTCAAAGAAGTTTTTATTTAGAAGAGAATGAGCCATTAAGCTTATTTTTAATTTTAATAAGATTTACAGATTTATTTCCAATGAATATACCGTCAACTAAAATGCAAATGGCCAATCAACACTTCTTAAAATTTAACAGAAGAGATAAAGAACTTAATATTTTTTTTTAATAAAAACCGATTTTGTTACGAAATTTATGAAAATCTATTAAATTAATAGATGATACATTTTTTAAATGATTTTTTGCGAATGGACATGATGTGACACTGAATATATACTTTATGAATGACATGGTGTTAGTCGTAGGCCTCATTGAGTAGCTTATTTTGCTATTTTTAGAATTACTAATACACAATCAACATCTGAAGTTATCCACAAAAACTTTTTCTTAAATTCTTAAAAAGTAACAAAAAAATGTTTATTCCTTCTAAAGTATATATACAAACAGATAAGTCAAAGCTATCTGCATGTATGAAGTATTAATTTCTTATATTCTGCATTTAAATCGACACATAGAGCTTTAAGAATTTTATTTTTAGGGCACTAAATTTATAAAATTTACTACGTCTATACTAGTTTGAAAAAAACTTTTAAATACATCAGGTAAGGTTTTCGCAGCAAGTACTTGTATAAAACACATATATCAGATAACTGGATAGATATATTTGCTCGCAAAACTTTAAAAAAAAATTTTACGAAGTTAAAGTTAAAGTTAAAGTTTTTCTCACAAACTCCACATTTTTCGTAAGTTTGCTAAGACACGTTTAAAAAATATTCATCACACATATATCAGATTATTGAAACATGTTCGTTAAACTCTATATGTTGACTAATAATAGGTCAAATTCTCGATTATTAGCTGATTAGACAAATAGCACACAAAAGCATATCTTTTTTAAAGATCTTATTGAGAGAATATATAAAATTTTGGAAATTGAATAAGCAACAAAAAATTGGAAAGGGTTTACAAAATTTACAAGTCAGAGGTGTTTTTTCAACCTGATTCCTCCCCTTGCTTTCTAAGGGATATGAGTCATCCAACTTAAGAAGATAAACTATTACATTCCTCGTAACGTAAAGTACAGTTTTATATAAATCAGATAAGCCGATTTGTAATTAGTGATTCAGAAATTTAACAAGTAACTAAGTTAACATTTTTAATCTTTATTTCAAGACAAAAATAGATCTAGCATAATTCATTCTCTAATTATTTTTTTTTTCTAAATATATCATAACTACAATTTTTACAACTATTTTTCATAATTACTAAGTAAAAGAAATAAAGTTTTATTAAAAACAAGCATGACAATCTTGCATAAATTTGTTGAATATAAAAAATGGAGATAATAATAAATATACACACCTTAAACATTTTATTGGCAAATTTTGCAAGTATGAATATAACAAATACGATGAGTTAAATATTCAAATATATTTTACTTATATTATGTAGAAACAATGAGGGGTGGAGTATTACCTTTTTTTAGTCATTCAAACAAAAATATAAAATATTGAAAAATTTAATGGAATATTTTTGTGAAAATAAGAGCAAAAGAAGTATAAATAAAATTTTTCTGTTTAGTAAACCACAGTCCCTCCCACAATTAATTTCAAAAAAGTTGTTCTTATAAAACCGAATACCTTAATAAAACATTATTTAAGGCTAATTAAAAATTAATTTAAAAAAATCTTTGAACAAATTTGAATTTCCTATTTATTGTTTATTTTCTTTTTTCAATAGTAATAATAATAATGAAAATTTTCCTGGTATAGCAAATTATCAGGCCTGTCACACGTTCCGATCGGAATGGTTTTGATTCCGTACTTGGAATTCCGATCGAATTTGCTTTTGCTTCTTCAGATTTCAATCGATTTTGTTAATTTGCAAAAGTTAATTTTTTCTGGATTCATATGGCAGCGTTGCATAAATTAAAAAAAAAAAAAACAAAATAAAAAACAGAATTGGAAAACAAACAAATTTCAGGAAATTTTATTCTAAAATTAAAAAAGTGAAAATATGCCGGGAATATCTATAGTTGTTGTAGAATCACAAAGTCTATAGAAAAATTGCGTCGTAGAATTTTAAGAGATGCTTCGGATCTATTATCATACCCAAATGCAGTGTAAGTACATTCATAAAGTATCAATATTTTATAAAATTATTTTTTTTAAGTAAATATAATCATTAAGATCACAATTCGTGGCTGCTAGGAGATTCTACTTACTCCATATAAAGATGTTGCCGCTGGGACTGTAGGGCACTCATTTAATAATTAGTACTCTAAAGGACCCAACATTGTAGAACGTACAATTGGTTTGGGTACTTTGGTATGCACTCCACATAAATTCATAACAATTATTAATGTTTGCTATGCATTGCATAATATATATATATATATATATATATATATATATATACAGAGAATATAACATAGACTGGGAACTAGATTCAGTGAGGAATGAAAATTATGATGGTGATTATGCATATGATTTGAAAGTCGTTTTCGAAAGAAGCATCTTTCACATTGCCAAACAAGTAATAGGCAGTATTGCTGCGGTATTAAATTAGATAAAACAACCATATAATATATATGTACAAACACATTTTAATTTATTTGTTTTTTTAATATATGTTTAATTACATTATTTTTTTTTTTTTTTTGGTATCAGACTTTAAGGAATACAATATTATTGACCATATTTAACTAAAAATATATGAGACCTTATAAAGTAAAATATTTGTACTCTTCGATGAGATCACATTTTAGTGGACGTAAAAATTATTGACGTTTAGCTTTTTCATTTTCTATTTGGAGCTTTAAAGCCTCAATTTCAATTAACTTCAACTTTAATTAGTTTTTTCTTTAAACTTTTTTTGTATTTCCAAGTCATTTAACTGTTTAACTTTATTATGTTTTTTAAAAATATCGCACAACATATCTAATTTTTTTATTTTGAATTTTAATTTCTTCTCGCTGTTCTTCCATTAAATGAACTATCTTTTCTAAGTTTATATCGGTTTACCGGACCTTCATTACTTGCAGAATATTTTTAAATGTGTATTCTCCTCTTTTAAAAAGGTGTTTAAATCAGCCTTGGGAGTGGATGGTGTAGAAGTTCTGTAGTATTTTGGGTTAGGTGATAGTGTTGGTGAGCGTCATGGGGTTTCGATAGATTTTGTTCTCCACCTCTCCAAAACTTTTTGTCCCTGCAACGCTTTCAACACTTTTATACTGACCTCTCACTCGCGCCACTGTTTCCTCGGCGTCATTTAAAACATATTTGTTATGTGTACCTCCACCAGTTTTTTCATTGTGATACATATTTTTTTACGTACTATTTCCAATCCGCCCACGTTTTTTCCATCCATTACAATCTTTTGTTGGTGGTTCAGAAGAATTGAGCCGGTCCGTTAATTCTGCCCAATTTGCGTCCACAAAAACTCGGTCTCCTTTCACATAGACCCTGGCTATGTCCTGGTGACACTCCATAAATTCTACAAATATTTTTTCTTGGGCTGGATTTCTGTGCTTAACAAAAAAGGTTAAAAAATGTTTCAATAAAATATTCAATACTTACATTTTGTTTGAAAACTTTTTGTTTTATATTTTTTATTTTGCTTTGATTTACTTTAGCACTGCTAGATTGTAAATTTTTTATAAACTCAGAATTTTTGTTCAAAGAAAAATGTGGTTTGCGAGAAAAAAGAATGTGGCAACAAATTTGTTAAAAAGTGGTTTCATTTATGTACACAAATATGTGGTTTTCATTGTTATTATGAATATAGGTTATTTTTAATCAAATAAATGTTCATTAGGCTAATTTTATGAATATTAAATTATTAAAATAACATAATTTATAAATACAAAGTAGTTATAAATACTATTTTTAAGTTTAAATCACCAAAATAAACAATTTCACTTATGAAACTAAAAGTGGTTTCATTCCGAAAAAAAGTTTGCGTTTTTGGTTTTCTAAAGAAGGTAAATACGGAGTCAATTCCATTGTGACAGGCCTGTATATTTTAGGCTCCCCAAGCCTCAAAAAATATTATTATTATTATTATTATTATTATTATTATTATTATTTGCACCGCTGTTATTTAGAGTCAATGGATTTACAGTTTTTTCGCTCTTGGAGTTTTGCTATTTCCTTTTTTGGAGGTTGAAGTATTACGCGTACTGCAACCCACATTAAAGTACACTGGCTATTTTGAAAAAACATATTGATTTGATTTAAAAACGACCGCCTTTCTGATTGTCCGAGTAAACATTAGCTCTGTTCCATTACTTGTCAAATTTACAGGCTTTAGTCAGAATTAGTCAGAAATTGTCAGAAAAGGTATTTTATTCTTTCAAATTCTTAGTACGGGAATGTTAAAATGACTAAAACTAAAACAAGTCTGGCAAATACTGAAACAGAGCTATTGTTGGATTTGAACGCAAACATTTTTAATTATCCCCCATACAACAGTCTTCCCAGATATTAATACCAATGAATGCCTCAAATATGCCAATATTTTTAATAAAATATATGTATGTTTAGATCCATACTTGACCATTGTTTCAAGAAAAGAGTTCGGTAAGTCATACCTGCAACTTGAGAATACAAAATTTTATTTACACCATAAAAATCCAGGAACTGAAATATGTCTATTTGTTGAAATTACGGACATTATATAAAAATATCTAATAGGTAATTACTGCCGCAGTTATCTATTTATTGAAATTACTGGCATTAGGATCTTTTTCTTACATTTAAAAATTAGGAATTTAATTTTTTAAGTATTATTTATTTCATTATAGTATTATATTGTATATTTTATCTTAAATTCCTACTAATAAGCAGTTATTTTTAAAGTATTTTCTTTTTTGGATTAATATTTGTGAATTTTATAAAATTGAGTTCAGCATTAATGGAAGTTATCATAAATTTATTTAATCCCAAGCATCTTAGCTTGTGCTCGTATTCTTTAATAATCAAATAGAAGCATTATAAATTGTTTATGCCATAAATGTGTTCAGAAAATATCCTTATGACGCCATATTTATGTGATTCAGTTTTCTGTCTCTTGTATATAAAACAAAAGTTTCAAGATGAAAAATCAGCAAATAAATGTACGAATGAAACTTTAATATGTTTGAATATTAAATATTTTAAATTCACAATCACGTTTCCAAAGAAAGGAATTATAAATGAGGGTGTATAAATATGTATGAGTTCCCAGTAGTTTTAGTGACAGACTTTCGCTAAATTTGTGATTATAATTCTTGATTACCGCTGCTTACCAAAAACCACAATGCTAGTTATTATACGCAATATATTATGCACTTTTGCTGATGTTTGTAACTCACAGAAAAAAATCTTCGGACCCCCACCTTAAAGTATACCGTTCGACTCATAATCATTTTCTGATGCAGGTAATTTCAACAAATAGATAACTGCGGGAGTAAATACCTTTTAGATATATTTACCTATCTGGTGAAGTTGAATAAATAAAATAGAAAAATCTGGTAAAATTCAACAATCTAAATATCATAAATTATTATTAATGTTTTATTATATTAAATTATTATTAATGTTTTATACAAAACAAATTTTAATTTGCTATATGTATAAACACAAAAAGTCCGGATTCCTTTACATAGCCCGCATGTTAAATTAAACAAAAACTTAGACAGTGAGAAAGAATTTTATTTATTTTCTTTTAATTTTTTTTTACTTCAAACTTTTTTCAATTTTGTTTAAGAAATTCATATAAATTTTTAAAAAATATGGTAATATTTTTTGTGAGAAAATAAAAGCAACAAAAAATCCGAAATGAATTTAAGATAAAATTTATTTTTTAACCGAACCGCATTGCACATTTTTCAAACAAATTTATATGGAAATTTCCGGACCGTTCTTGTGTTTATACATTATTTCGGATCGTATTTTTTTTTCTAATGGTGTAAATTATATATTGAGCTGTTAAAGCCCTGAAGAAATTGCTGTTGCAACTGCTGCTTTCAAGATTATTTTATGATTTCTCATACTGCTTTTGTCCTCAGGGCTATTAGTTTTTCTATTCTTGGTGTTTTCGGGTTTCCATATTTGATTTTTGGACAATATTTTATACCTTACACCACCACATGCGAAATTTGGTAGATAAATATGATTATGACCAGTTTATTACTTTACCTAGACCCAATAGAAATGTCGTCCAAGAAATGGACATTAACGCCAATAAATAAATGCCTCAATTATGTAAATTTTAATACAGATAAGTCACGGACTTTCGAAAATCAATTCCACATAAATATTAATATTTGACATAGCTCCCATATGAGGCCTAAAATCTCCTAAAATCTCTTTAAATTATATAATCCTTCCATAGTAATATTAATACCAAAACCAACATTTTACATTTTAGATAAATAAAAATTAGAAATTTCGGTCCAAAACTGGCCACAGAAACACTCTCATAAAATGTTGGTTATACATATACCACATTTCTTTCAAAAATTATTTATTATTTATTTACCTAACACATTACCTAAATAAAATCGATGGTGTTAAAAATACTACAGTTATCTATTCGGTAAGTCACACCTACCAGTTGAAATTACCAAATTTTATTTACACCAGAGATATCTGATAGATACATACATATTTGTTGAAATCACGGGCACCAGTCGATTTATCAATGTCCGTCCATCCCTCCATCTGGTCGGCTGGCTGTTCATGTAAACCTTGTGAACAATTTCGCAATTTTAAAAATGTTTTGATGAAATTTGGCCTACTGAAATTATTTATGATCGGTCCATTATTTTAGCTGGCCCCCATACAAGTGTCCTTCCGGGAGAGGGTTTAACGATCATAAATTCCTTAAATATAGCAATATTTTAATGAAATTCGGTGCTGTAAGAAAGTTTTGTATAAGTCAATCAATCAATCTTTGTGCCAAATTTCTGAAGATAGGTGCATAATTAACCATCGAAAATCACTTTAATGTGTATAAATCACATAAAAATGTTAGTATCAAGTTAATATTCGACACAAATAAGTCTTATATAAGAGACAACTCCTATATAAGCCCACTAAACCCTAAAGTGCATAAATTCATACAAATGTTAGTGTTAACGTAATATTCTGTATTCGTTTATTTTATTTGACACTTAGTAAAAGAATCGGTCCACAATTGTTCACAGGTTTAATATAATACACCTCCAAGAATTTTGATGCACATACACAATGGCGTAGGGTATCATATGGTCGGGCTTGACTGACTATAAGTTAGTATACGAGAGCCAATATAACACTTTTTAACTAAAGAACTAATGATATATAAATTAAGTTAGTTAAATAAATAACCCTAATAAAGAGTACGGATAAAAAAGTCATTACGTCTATGGACTTATGACATTGGACGTTATGACATGCTACCGCTAAAAAGGGGTACTATATCACCAGTACGTAGAACTGTTGGGTTTTGCTGTGTAGATTGCATATCTTTTGTATATGTACATGTACGAGTATATGAGGATATTAAAATATTTGTTATAATATTTTTGGATGTGAATTTAATATACTGAAAATATCTAACTGTTTTGTTTACCAACTTTTTCTTGACTTCATTTTATTAATATTTACATCCGTTCATACATATACGTAAATATTTTCATTATACATACATAAATATTTATATAAGTACTATATATGTATATTTTTTTAGATGCATTGTTTAAAATAAATGCTTATGCTAATATTTTTATTGTATTTTATTAACAATTTTAATATATTTAGTTTTTTAATTTATTAAGTACGAGCATAATACAAAATATATGTATTTTTAAGGAAAGTAAAATTTAGAAAAAATTAGGTATGATTTGGTATGATGTCATTGGAGGTGACTACATAACGCCGTTTAACTCCTTGGGACAGTTCCAAACGGGATTATAAATATTTACATAGTTTTAAAATCCTATATCAAAAATTTTGCTTTTTCTAAGACTTAATTTCAGTGAAAGATTGACGTTACTCTGAACATGGTAATTGCAAGATTTTAACGCATAGAATACAACTAGAAAGCAGGTGCGGATTCACAGGGGAGGGGGAAAAAGGAAAAAAAGAAAAATTTATAATAACAAAAGAAAAGATAAATAAATAAATAAAAATTATTTTGAAAGAAATTAGTTTGTCATAAATCGAAAAAGGAATGATGAATTTTTTCTTCTATTACTAAATTTATAGTCAAATATTTTTTTTAATAAAATCGGGACTTTACTGAATTTGTAAAAGCAAACATTGAAATTCGTAAATGTTTTATTGAAAAATAATAATAATAATAATAATAATAATAATAATAATAATAATGAATATTTGAAAAATCTTTTTAATAAAACAATAAAAATTTAGTTTCTTAGATTTTAGATTTAGATTTTCAAACAATTTTTATTTTAAAATCAAAATGTTTATTAAGAATGAATTTTAATGTAACATTACAAAAAACAAAAACATTTATTACAATCGTTGTATTTTTAACAATGGTATATTGTGCAAAATAATGTAATAATTCTGATGTATTATTAATATAAGTATTATAATTCATTGTAATTAAGGTTTTGAATCTGCAAAAAAGGAGATGTAAGTATAAAATAAGACGATATAATGCAATTTAAGTAAGTTACAATTAATGTGATGGAAAGTAGTGATTCATAGGCCTGTTAACGTACTAAATTTTTATCAAAAGTTAAAGCGCAACTTTGATTACAGTTGGGTTAAGCTTTAACTCTGGAAGAAAAGTGTATAGTTAACAGCCCGAAAATAATAACATGTTTATGTATACATATACAAAATGTTAGATTTTTAACTATTTGACATATGTTCATCTCTTAGCAATATTCAAACTTAAAAAATTAAATAAAATGATTATTATAGTTTAGGGATGTATATATATATATATATATATATATATATATATATATATATATATATATGCAAGGTCGTTTTGCTTTCCTCATTCAATTAAATGCAAAGTTGAATTAAAATTTAGATAGCTACGAGATCTTTAGTGCACTAATGCAACTATCATCAAAACTTTTTTTTTGATATATCCCAAAAAATTACAGGGTGTTTCGAATTTCAAAACTATGTTATTTTTTTGTTTTGTAGTTTTTCTTTACAATTTTTGTAAAAAAAATATAAATTTTCGGTACGGTTCCTTTTATCAGATAAGTTCCAAATTTTTGTATCATTAAGTTTAAAGAATATAATTAAATACATTTAAGTAAAATTGATATTCTAGGTATCAAAACCTACATAGCTCAACCTTTTGTGTTTTTCAGGTGATGCATTTTAATAAATTTTATTGAAATGAATTTATTTGTTTGAAATGCTTTAGAAGGTAACAATAAAAAAAAAGCACACACCTTAAAATCTATTCAATATTATTTATAGAAATATTGTATAAAATTTTATCGCCATTTATCAACTTAAATTTATAGCCATTAAAATCCTATACATAATTTCGAATTTTTCAAAAAAAAAAAAAAAAAAAAACATTTTCTTTCGAAACAACATGTCTTATCCAAGCCATGGATATGTAAGTGTTAGATGTAAACGTTATAAGTTCCAAAATAAAACTGGGGGTTAAAAAAAACTACCCCCTTTTTGTATTTATACATATATGATATGTTTTTTTTATCAGATTTCTGTATACTATGATTAATTCAAAAATATTGTTTCGAACCAATTGTAATTTTTTTCCAGATACATGTTTAATTTAGTAAGAATAAATTAAGTAAAATACATTAAAAAATAATGTAAGATAGAGGAACAAAATGGAAATAAAGCGGCACGAAAAGCTATATTTAATGAAATTTATGTCACAGATTAAAAATCAGAGATCCAGTCTTTAATATTAATAACGAAATATTTATCTTATTTTATTTTGTTTTATTTCTGTAAAATATTTAAAATTTTTTAAATCTTAGAAATGTCCTTATACTTTTATATTATTTATTTTTTTTTTGTTAATTTAATATGATTTATAATGTTTTGTTTTATTTTATTTAATAAAACATATGATTTTCTTTACAAGAGATAATATAATTTTTCTTATAAGTGAAGTTTAAAAAATTCCCGGAAATTGATTTTTTTCTTTCCCGTTTGCTGGGAAAACAAATATTACGGGAAACCCCAAATCCTACTCACATCTTATTGTCTTACACACTAACCACTCAGCCACAGATTGTTATTCCACGCGTGTTGATAATACTTAGTGAGAGTGGTGGTATCGACTGAAAGTTTGGTGAGAGGTTAAGTGTCAATTGGTACTTAACTGATACTGAAGTTGCCACCAATTTCCCGCAGGGAAACAGCATGTATAAGAAGACAATATGAAGCTTTTTTGAAATGCCTAAAATTTCGGATAAAATAATAATTCTTATACATCTCTATATATTAAATAAAATATTACAGGACAAAAAAAAAAAAAAAAAAAATCATGCTCTCAAGTGGATGTGTAAGAAAACATATTTAGTTATGTATGTAAATATATATAAATATACAACTACAAATCTAATTTATGCGTAAACACTTGTATACAAATGGTATTTTGCAATAATATATACATTTAAATATTGACACAGTTATAAAAAAAGAAAAAAAAAATAATATAAACATAAATATTCTTAAAATACAAACAAACACATAGGCACATAGTATTGTATGTATATTGTAAATATATGGATTTATTTCATATAAACATTTACATATATACATTTGATTTTAAGATACCCAGTAAGCATAAAACTCATCGCTTGAAAATTTTTTCTACCTTAACCAAAGTTTTAGAATAAACACCCTAGTTAAGTGTTGAGAATGTTACCATCATCATTGTCAAAGTTTCAACCTTCAACATTTTTTATTTATTTTTTTTTTTTTAATTTTCAAATCATTCTAAACTTGTGTTGGCTACAAGTATTCGTACAAACACATTATTTGCATTTGTTTATGTAAATATGTATGTATATACCTTTATTTCTTAAGTATACTAAGATATAAATTTAAACCATTTTTTAATTTTTTATTTTTTAGTAAACTTTTCGTTTATTTGTCAAAGATTTATTTTTATGTTATTATTTTGTTTTATTCAAAAGTTTTACCTAAGTTTGGCTTATTTCAAAGACGAAGTAAACGTTCTTCATGGGTTTTAAGCAGAGCTTCGAAAGAATTAATTCTATTTAGAATTAATTCTGATATAAATTTAATTTTTAATTCAACTTAAAACAGTTGAATTTAGCATTCTTTAGGCTTAACTTTGCACTGAATTAATTCTCTAGAGAATTAGTTCTTTCCAAAATGAAAATTCAATTTGAATGATTAAATTTTTCTTTAATTCCATACCATTAGAAAATGAATGCAAAATGTATGGAATTAATTCTGCTTAAAACTAAATTCAGTTTAATTGTATATTTTATATACTTTCATTACTTTTTACTACAAATTAAATGATAAAATTTTTTTAATACTATTTATGTAAATTTTTCGAAATATAACTGTTAAAAGAGTCGTAAATCAGTGGTATTCAGCTAAAATGTCTGAATACACAAATCTCTTTGTAAATATAACACAGTTTATATCAAAAATGTCTGAAACAAGATGAATTAAAAAATAAAAATTTAATTCAACCTTGTATAAACTACGGGTTGAAAATTTTTTTTAATTCAATTTGTAATATTTTGTATTTAAACAAAATTCACCAATGAATTAGTTCCATGATATAAACTTTAGGAATTAAGCTACATAATTTATTAGGTTGAATTGATTTCAAAGAATTAATAATTCTATATGATTTAATTCTATTCCAAAAATTTTATATTTATATATATATATATATATATATATATATTTTTGCCTTTCCTAGTAAAATTTTAAAATTTTCTTTATAATAAAAATCGCGATTTTTAAAAATTTTGTGATAAATTCGGATCGAATCTGAGCTATTTTTCCCTATATTATACAAAAGTTGCATTAAAGTTTATTACAAATAAATGCTATTTAATATTGTAATGCTTTTTAACCCAAGAAAACATTTTTTGGCCCACAAAATTTATATTTTTCGAAATTTTTTGATGCGCCTCCACATTTTTGTTAAACATTACCAAAACCACATATTTATGCCAATTATGGTTATCTACCATGTGACTATTTCAGGAACATCAATGAGACATAGAGTAAAACTCGACGACCCTGTATTTAACAGTTGAAAATCTGCATAATAACAAATGTGATGCAGAATTTGTCTACAAAGTTGGATTAGTTTAAATAAGATCGAATGAGATCAAAAAGTATAAAACCGCTAACAAAAAGTATAGAAAAATGTGAAAAAGTTAAGTAAATTTTAGTCCCTTTTGTAAATTTTTGAAATTTAAACAACAATGATGATTACGAAATGAAACCTTTGCTGCTAAGATTTTTCACTGTATTATCTTCAAATCTTGTGTGTTCAGATCTGTAACCGGCTTACTACTATTTTATGTACTACAAAACTTATTGAGGACAAAAGTCAGTTTCTTCCAGGTTAATTAAACATTTTAGATAATGACCCATGTCCTTTTTTAATGAATATGTGATTATTTTATTATTTTTTTTTATTCTCCATAATTTTTGGAAAATTTTATTCTTTTCGTAAACTGTAATATCAATAAAACGCGATACATATTAACTTTAAAAAGTATCTAAAAATATTATTTTACAGATTTCTATCTGACACAGTTGGGTTGAATCGTTATATATGCCGCTTATAATTTTGTTGCAATAGATTATATCATTAGCACATCGAAAAAATACTTTTTGAATTTATAAAAACTTTTTTAGCCTAAACCTCTGTCCTCCCAGCTGTACGTGTAGAAATAACCATAATTTCTGCTAATCTGTAGATCGCAGTTTAAAAATAACTTAATGAAAATTGATACTTTAGCCTTTTTTGGGCCAATAATATAACACAATAAAATTGTTTAAAATTAAATCATTATTTCAGTTAGCAACATACAAAATTTTTTTCGAAAATAATTCAAATGCTCATAAGTGTCTTAAATATATCAGTGTTTTAACTAAACCATAAAACAATAAAATTTTATGAAGATCGGTTCATAATTACATTTTTGTTCATAATTACTATATAAATGATAGCATAAGTATAAAACTTTTGTAAAATATTTCTTATTCAAGTATTAGTGTTACAGCAAAATTTCAAGGATTGGTCCATAAATGACCTTATTTATTAGTATTAAGTACTTTAATTTTGTTTTATTTTTGTGAAGAAAACAAGCATATTTGCTTTGAAATTATTTTGAAAATATTTTTTTCTGTCAGATCGCAAAAAATCTGCAAAATATGTTTTTTTTTTCTTTATTATTCTCTGGGCTTAATAAAAAATTTTAAGGCAGAATAAGTTTGAAATTTATTGTATTGGGGATAAGTTAGTTCCGATGCGCATTTCACTGGTTGCTTAAGCCAACTCAACAGAAAACCTTTCCTAAATTTTAGGAAAACTAAAAAACGGATTTAACAATTTTTATCCCACACCTTATTAGAAAATATATATTTTTTCTTATATTTTCTTATACTTGATAAAATCGGATTAGAATTGTAGAACATATGACTTTTTTCGAAGTTCTGAAACTCATAAAAACCTGTGATTTTACATATACTGAAATTATTTTTTGTTGTTGCCATTATTTTGCAACACGCTATACACGAGCTAAAATGCAAAGGAAACTGTAGTTTAAAATTTATAAAAAACCATATGCTGCAATTTTAACACGATTTAAACAATCCATGGCTTATTTCAATTCCAATAAGATATACAATATAGTAAAGTATAGAAAAAAAGAATAATAAAGTGTGGGTTTCTGTCCTTAATATCTTACAGAGTTTTGCTGTGAATACATATGTATGTGTAAATACTTTTTAAAAAATCTTAAATTGGATAATACCTATTATCGAAATAAAAAAATTATAAAGCCGCGAAGTCCGAAAAGTCGGTTTTTGGAAATAACTCCCATTTCTAAAAATTCTAAAAATGGTGTTATAATCTACTCACCCATACCTAGAAAGATTCCAAGTATTTTTTCACTGTAGCACCGTGGAATTATTTCGAATAAAATTAAAATAGAACTTGTAAGAATGTTATCATTATTATCCCAGTCCTACCTTTTAATACTTGACCACTCCATGTTTCATAGTTGTGAACCCATATCTGCAAAATTTCTGAATAATCCAAAATACCATTATTGTTACCTTTTTACCTTTTTTAATCAGTTGCCAACCTTGGGTATCAGTATAAATCTAAAGCGCTTTGATCTTTACATAAATCTTTAATAAATTTTAACAATTAAAGAAAAAAGGTGTAATAAACAGCGAAATTTTAAATATGAACTAAAAAATAAAATATGTGTTTAAAAAATCATGAAAAATGTGATAATATGCACAGAAACATGCATAAAAATGGCCAATTCATGTGTTTTTTGTTGTATAAATAATCGTAAATATGATTTTTTCTTACTTTAAAACTTTAATAGTTTTAATTTTTTTTATAAAAACAAAACATAAAATTATTTTTAAAAATATACGTCATATTCGATACGTCTGAATTTTTCTTTACAATTATTTACGATGTGTTAAAAAAGTTCGCAAAATAATTTGTACTAATCAGTTAATCAAACTCTAAAAACTCAAAGAAAAAAAAATATGTTTTTTTTTAAGAAAACTAATTTTTGTATTCATTATATGTAAATTTATACAAAGATTAGAATGGTAAAATACTTGTGAAATATACAAAAGCTTGAAACACTTGCCCTGGTAATAAGTACACATATTTTTTTAACATAATAATTTATATAAAACTTAAATTCTAAATTAAGTAATTACTTAAAACCAAAGATTCGAATTGAATTAAAGAATTAATTCTGAGTTATACATATAAAAACTTTTATATGTATAACTCAAAACCGAACGAAAAGAATAACGCAAACTGATTCTACATGCATTCGAGTCACTTTATATTTATACAAATAGATTTTAATGTGCCATCAAAAAAAAAAAATTTTTTTTTTGGAGGCCTAAAATCAAAATTTTTAATAATGGCACATATGTATCAAAAATTAAACCATTTTGAATGATAGCATTTGAAAAAATGTAATATTATCTATACGATGAAATAAACTAAAACAAACGCCAACAATGGCGGTCATATTTACATGTGAGTTTAAAACTTACAATACATACAAATGCATTCTTGTATGTAAATATATTAGAAGTTTCAAAACCTTCTAATATTTTCAAAAGAATGTGTTGGTGTTTAAAACAAATTTATTTATTTTTTTTTTTATATATGTTACGTGACACACATACATACTTATGTATATATTTATGTATGCATTCATGTATGGATATAAAAGCTTCTTCAAACGATATGTAAACGAGTTCCAGTTAGACAATGAATTTTATTCAACCATAACAACACTAATACTTACATATAAAGAATCTACAATTGTACGCGTGCATACATTTTCTATTACGGAAGTCAATAAGAAGAGTCTTCCAGAAATTGAAATTCCTAGCAAAACTATTTCCAAAGTGTCATAATACTTCATAATTATTTTTATTTCATCATTTGGATACCCTAAATTATTCGGCTATTCTGTTATTTGAAAAAACGAATAATTCGAATAAGACATTTCAGTTTCTTCGAAATTTTCGATCACGTATTTAAAATTCTTCGGATTATTTGAATAATTGAAACCAAATAAAAAAAGTAAATTATTTACGATTTTCTAAGTTTCATTAAAAACTTGATTGTAAATGAATAACAATAATATCTTAAAAATATTAAAAAAATTCTCAACAAAAAAGCAATAACATTATAAATTTTTTAACAAGATAAACATGGATACTATAAATTCATTTGAGATCAATTTCTGCTATTATAGAAAATCTAATGTTTGCTATCGAATTTATTTTAACGATTTTCTACTAAAATCGATTATTTTTTGCACAATTTGAATTTTTTTAATCATTAATAATTTTTGGTTTGATCACCATTAATAATAACTTTAACTAAATGATAAAAATATTAATATAAAAATTTTCAAGTACAATTACTTACAGGTTTTTTATTATCTGAATAAGTCTCATAATTTTCAGTAAAATTTTAAGTTAAGGAAATTAAGTATATATTTTCTTGATTTTTTTTGTACAAAAAATAAATCTACTGTAAAACATAATCGATTTTATGGGTCGACTATTTAATTTTGAATATCAAAATAAAAAAAGTTGACTTCAGAATAGGAATTTGATTTTTAACTTTGTTTACTATTCCCACATTTTTACGCGGATGACTTAAAATCTTTGGAATTTTGACAAAAAAAAAATCAGCTTAAGTCTAATACAACAATTTTTCGGGAGAACAAAAAATATTTAAAAAAATAAACCAATTGGTTGATTTTGATTTTCATGGTAGTTTATAGCTTAACATCTAGTGACCCGTTAATACTGTCAGCACCGACACCGCATTGGAAATATTTAAAGCAGATCAAAATCTAGCTAACTCGTCTGCTTGGATCCAGACTAAGGTAATGCCAGACAGAAGTGCTGCCTGGCTGTCAACAAAAATTACAATATTCCCGCGAATGTTTTTCTCATGAAGTATCGTGTTTGCTCTGTAGATGGCGTATATTTCAGCCTGAAATATACTGCATCTATCGGGAAGGCGATATGAAAACTAATCCAATACTTTATGGAAGTTAATATTTACTGCGAGCTATATCCATAGCTAATAATCGTAGAATGATGAAGATTAGTGTTAACGTCCGTTTTCAAAAGGATCCTTAATAACTGCAAACAAACCTTTAAAGTATGCTTACTTGTCGAAATGTTAAAAAAGTAAAATTTAAATCAACTTTTAATACAATCATTGATTTAAGTCGATTTCTTTCTTTTTTTATGAAATTTTATTTTGAAAAAGCTATTTTAATAGTCGCTGTGATTGCTAAAGATGCATTTATTCAAATTTAACAAATAAATAAATACATATTTATATATTTTTATTTTTTATAAATATTCTATTAAAATTAGAAGAGTTGCAAAAAAAAAATAAAATAATAATAAATAATTCGTTTTATTCGAATATTTGACATAAAAATATATGGATCATTTTTTATCCTTCGAATAATTATCCGTAATAAAATGTTCGAATAATTCGAACGAACATTATTTGAATGAACTCTAACCTAATATCTAGATTACAAATTCACACAAAAATTAATTGTATATTTAGAAAACTTCAAAGAAAATTCTTATGAAAAACTTCTGGTCAACAGTATTGAAAATTTAACCTTTTTGATACTAAATGTAGCCTTTTATTGTGATTTTAGGCTCAATTTTTTTAGCTTCTAGCTTTTTTTCTGCCTTTTTTGATACTTAAAATTACCTTAAGAAGGCTAAAATATTGGTATGAAGAAAATAACTTCTTATTTGCTATTACTAATTTTATTTTTACAGAATCATCCATTTAGGCATTTTTGCGTATTTATTCGACCAAAAAATCTAAAAAATCTAAATTATTTATATTCAACAACTTAATCAATTTTCGTCTGCGGTGTTTCATTCTCAATATTATAAATAACTTAACTGATTTTATGGACTTACCAAATCGATTATTATAATTATTTTTTAATAACTTCATAAACTATAGAAACTATTTCTGAGTATATTTAATACAATCTTATAAAAGCGAAAAATCACCTAAATTTTCTGAGTGAAAAAGGAATTATGGTTCAAAAACTACGAAAAATCACTTCAAAACATTCGGTCATTTCTCACATATAATACATATTACCCAAATTTGTATGGGAATTTTTAGACATTTTTTTTCTTTTTATTATTTTACTTTCAGCCATTCTATGTTATATTTAAAAATAAAAAGTATTTCAAAAACTAATTAGAACGAGAAAAAATGAGTTTTAAAATTAAAAAAGAAATATTAAATTTTTTCTGGGGCATTTAGCCATTTTTGACCTTTTTTATAGTTGAATTTAGCCACTTTTCTTCTTTTGGCAACATTGCTGTTGAATTCTGGTACCTTTAAAAAGAATAAAAGAAGATTAGGAATTAAGTAAATTATATTAGAATTACCTTTTGTGTAAAGAATGCAACAAGACATTTATATAAGAAAAGTTTTGGATTTTTTTAAATGTGCAAACACGAGTATTTTCCTGTTTGATGGAGTTTTCTTAAAATAAATTAAATTTGTGAGAAAAGTGAAAGTTTAATAAGATTTACTTACTTTTTTGAAATATCTCATATTTAGTATTACAACCAAACTGTACCTAAACTAAATTATTACTGAAGTTCATAATTTCTATTGTGTTGTTTTCCTTTTGTAAAAAAAATACAATATTTCTCAATAGTAATGCATTTTATTTTTGTTAATTCGAATTCCAGAAGTGGCTGCTAAGTATACTTTTGGAAGATGAAAGAAAGATGGTAATGTATTTTGTTTTGTAAAGATCGAATAATCTTCCGACAATCATCTAGAAGTCACTAAGAAGTGATGACTGGAAGATTGGCAACAAATTTATTTCCAAATGTTTGAAGGGACTGTACTTGTACGTAATATACATATAAATATGTATGAATATATATAAACATCTACATTCGAAAGAATGAGTGCGTTTGTTTGTGTGGGTAAATTTAAATTTGAATTTAATTTAAGTACGATGAGTATTTCAAGAAGTTTTGAATGCAAATCCAACGCACGTAAGAAATCACAAATCAGTTAAATTGAAATCGAGTGAAATTGTTTAAATACAACACGCACCAGATTTGGTTATATATCAAATGTACATACGTGAACGTTTTTGTTCCCATATGTAAATATGTGTACACTGTATAGTATTTGTGTGAATGAATGTTGAAATATTTAGCCAATTTGAAAATTTATATCTAAATGGTTTCTATGCAACAAAAATACTAATACTGATTTATTACGATTTTCTGTTTAAGGATATAAATATAAAACATAAACCAAAAATCAACACACTTACAAATAAAGTCGAACAATGTTTATTTATGTAAAATATTAGTGTAGCCATCATTGTGAAAAGTGTTCAGATTCTTGTTTTTACCCCCTAGAAATATGTTAATAGCATAAAAAATTAAACAATTTTCCATTCTCTTCCCTACTTTTGATTAATCTCTTATTTTACTGGGGTATATTTGGTTAAAAATTACGTGTTTTATTTTAAATTTATCTTGATGACTATTTCATTATTAGTGGTTAATTTTTTTTTTTAGTTTGGTCATTTCAGAAAGATGTAATTCAAAAAAATTCTAACAAAGAAGATTTTAGTTATAATAAATTATGTATTGAACAAAATAATAAAAGGAATTATAATTTTTAAGAATTCGACTCTTTGAGTCAACATATTTTCAATCAGTCCAGAACTTTGTATTTTTTAGTTTCGAAGAGGTGAGACCTTATTTTTGCCCCAAAAACAAAAAGATGTCCATTCTAATATACATACATATACATTAGAGTGTCCCGAGGAAATGCTTTTTTTGAGATTTCGATGTAGGGAAATCCCTCAAACAATGCGTATTTATGAGCTGAATACGGAAAAAATAATTCAAAATTTTTCAAAACTCATCCTCAGTGCCTTATCTGTGATTGAAAATTTTAAGTCTGGTATATTTTGGCCAAAAAAAAAGTTTAGAGTTTTTTCGCGAAATAAGTATCAAAAAATTCGTAATTTTAAACTTGTTATGAAAAAAATATTTTTAAATTTTTCTTCAGGGGATCTTGTTCCGCTAGAGGTTTTTTTTGCATTTTGGTGAACAAATTTTTTTTTAAATGATTTATTGTGGGCCATACTTTCTACAATGCAACTTTTTAATATTTTACCCATAAAAGAAACAAAATTATGGCATTTTTATCTATTTTTCAAAAAAAAAAAAAGAAAAAATATCGAACCTTTTCCGTATGATGTACTAAAATGCGGTTTATGGACCAAAATTCTTTGCGAAAAAAATTGTTCAATATTTTTTCATAACCTTAGTTAGTAGAAATTTGTGACCGATTATGGCCAAAAGGCTAGGTTATGAAATATTATTGAAAATAAATAAATAAATAAATAAAAAAAAAAAAAAAATTACGAGGTTTTTGATACCCACTTCGAGACAAAGCCCAAATTTTTTTTTTAACATTTTGAATTTTCTAGACTCATGACTTTCAGTCACTGGTAGGAAACTGAAAGCCAATATTAAATTTTTTTTGCATCTTCTGCTCATTAATACGCATCGTTTTCCTACAAAATTTGTATGTATATACATATATGTATGCATATATACCCTGCAAATATTTTCTATCGAAAGCGTAACTATATCGACACACTATCGAATTCTGATCTACTTAGTAACACCGTTCGGGAAGAACTGTGCCACTAAGCGATAGTTCCTTTTGAGTAACGCTTTAGTCAGTATTTAATATCACTAATTCGAATCTTAAAATCCCACTAAAACGTTACTCAAAAGAAACTATCTCTTAGTGGCACATTTCTTCCCGAACGGTGTTAATTATTAGATCAGAATTCGTAACGCTTTAGTAAATTTTGTACGTCACGTATTAAGATCTACTATACCGCATTAAAAAGTGTCTAATAAAAAATCCTAATTCGAATCTTCCAATCCCCACTAAAGCGTTACTCAAAAGATGTTATCTCTAACTATATGAGAATTCAATAGTAAAAGCGAAACATATCAACTTCCCGGTGTGCCGACGTAGTTGCACTTTCGATAGTAAATATTTGCAGAATTTTAAAACTATTTTGCATAAAATTTTTAAAATAGTAATGTCAGTAATACTTACGTTTTAAAATTAAGGATTAGGAATGAACAAAATTATCAAAAGTATAAATATTACAATTTTTTAAATCACAAAATTAACTTTTTCTGATATTTATTATGGAAAGCAATAAAATTAATTACACAACAATATTTTCAATTCAAATTAACATTAAAAAAATTAAATTAAAAAAGAATACTAAAAAAATATTTTAAGTACGAAATTAGAAAAGAATATTTGTTTCTTTCAAATTTAATAAAATCTATATAATAATAAAATAAGAATAATTATTGAATCTAATTTATTTTTTAAATAACAAGAATAACTCCTCCTTGTATTTATTATAAAAAACAATGAAATTAATTGCACAAAAAATTTTGAATTCAAATGAACATTTAACATCTATTAGAATATTTGCAAAATTTTCTGCAGTTATTGGCATGTTCGGCGACAATGTATGAGTTTTAGAAAGGTTGTGATGTTCGCATTATAAAATGTGTAATTCAACATTTCCAAGATGTTTTTCAGTAATATAATATACGATTTCTAAATATTACAAGACTACATTATTATTTATTTTAATTTTGTATTGAATTTTCTATGTAATTAAAATAAATAAATTTTTTTTAGTTAATTTTTTCTAAAATCGCCAGTTTTTCTACAGAAAAATAATTAAAGAACAAATGTATTACACTTTTTACAAGGCGAACACTATATACTTTTCTAAAATCATATTTTCTCGCTGAACAAATAGCTGACTATTAAGAGGAAATATTTGAAAAAATATTTATAACAAATTTTCTCTAATTTCTCTTTCAAATGTTTCCATTTTTATAAATTGGATTCCCTTTATTAAAGACTATATGATCTTTTAATCATTTCCATACTCTATTACCAATTTTAATGATGATGTACCATTTTAAATCATTATTTAAATTTTATCTTGGCCCTGAACGTTTTTTCAATCATTTTTGTCAATATTTAAGATTTTTGAAACTTAGAAATAAATACCGCTACTTAACCAAAAATTACCACAATCTACTCTACACATTTCAAGCATTACAACAACAAAACAATTTCTTCAAAATATTTAATAACAAGAACAATCTTTGAATTCTTTTCAAACTTTTAAAAAAATTTAATTTAAAATTTTGAAAATTCAAATTTAAAGTGCAAAAATTCAGCTCTGCAATGCATTCTCAAAATTTTAATTGCTATATATACATATTTTAACCTTTCACAGAATAGACTTGTAAAATTGAATTTTTAATATATTCGTAATTTTTTGTTCTATAGAAAATTATTCAGAAAATTAGCGACTTTTGCTGCGGGCATGTCATACATCAAGCCCCCACATTTTTAAAAAATGTTGTTAAAGTTATTAAGAATTTTATATAAAACAAAATCTTCTGTCCATGTTCTGGCCCTGAAATTGTTAATACTCGTATTAAAAATAAAGCGTGATCCATTTCGAGGTTCCCTACTTTTTTAAAGAAAAAAACACAGATAATTCAAATTTAATGGGGAATGTTTATTATCATTTGAAAGAACATTCTTTGGAATTTATTTTGTGAAGATTATGTCTATCAAATGTTGGCCGTTGCTACGTCGCAGATGGTCCATCCGTTGAGTCCAATTTTCGATGACTCGTTCGAGCATTTCGACTGGTAACTGGCGAGTGACACGAGTGATGTTTTTCTCCAAGGCCTGAATCGAAGCGGGTTTGTCCGCATAAACTTTAGACTTTACATATCCCCACAGGAAAAAGTCTAACGGTATGATATCACACGATCTTGGTGGCCAATCGACCGGCCCAAAACGTGAAATTATGTGCTCACCGAAGTGTTCTCTCAGTTGTTGCACAAGCTGTATTTTGTACGCTTTCATTTTAAGATCTCGACGTAAAATGCGCAAAGTCGTTCCATACGTCAATCCGAGTTGCTGCGAACGGCGCCGAATCGACTCTCCATGGTCTTCGTGTACACTCTCAGCTACGGCCGCTATATTTTCTTCACAGCGTGCTGGACGTGGTCTATTCGGTCGAATATTATCCAATAATGAATTCTGGGTCTCAAAATGGATGATGATGTTGCGAATAGTACGCTCAGTAAGCCGATTATGTTGACCATAAGTTGAGCGAAGTGCACGAAACACATTCCTCGCAGAACGTGAATTTTCATAATAAAGTTGAAAGATTTGTAAACGTTGTTCAGTCGAAGTCTTTCCATTATGAAATGCCAAACAATACTAAACAAAAATAACATGACAGCTTGACACGACTTACACGTGATCTGTCAAAAAAAGGCTATTGAAAAAAGTATCTCTACTTGAATCACCCATATTACTCATTTTATAGAAAATGAAAATGTTTTCCTAAATTTATTCGCTTGCCCAGAACTAGTTAAAATATTGATAATTTCTTTTAAATTATGATAAACGCTTACCTTATTTTATTAATTTTCCTTTTATAAGTAAAACTTATGAATATTTTGTTTCACTATCAGCTTACATAAATAATTTTAGTTAATCAATAAATATTTTTTCATTTTAATCACATCAAAAGGTATATTTTTACTAAGCAAAATTATATTTTTTCTGCTTGTTCTTTTCCCTATTATGAAATGTAAACAGTCGCCAAAATCATAATTTTATGATAAAATTTCGATCTTAATGTGTGGTTGTCCGTTTTATAACTAAATGTGTACGGATTTGAATGTATTCCAGGGTTTTTTATTTTATTTTGTACCAACAATAAAAATAAAATGTACTTTTTTGACTATGTTGTTAGCAATTTTGTCAATATTTTTTAATTATAAAAATTTACATAGAAATTCAGTAGGTTATAAATATATTTTTATTGAATACTATCGTACTTAAATACTTTTAGTAAAAATATTATTTACAATTTATAATTGCAGCAAAAACTTTGACAGCTTGACACGACTTACACGTGATCTGTCAAAAAAAGGCTATTGAAAAAAGTATCTCTACTTGAATCACCCATATTACTCATTTTATAGAAAATGAAAATGTTTTCCTAAATTTATTCGCTTGCCCAGAACTAGTTAAAATATTGATAATTTCTTTTAAATTATGATAAACGCTTACCTTATTTTATTAATTTTCCTTTTATAAGTAAAACTTATGAATATTTTGTTTCACTATCAGCTTACATAAATAATTTTAGTTAATCAATAAATATTTTTTCATTTTAATCACATCAAAAGGTATATTTTTACTAAGCAAAATTATATTTTTTCTGCTTGTTCTTTTCCCTATTATGAAATGTAAACAGTCGCCAAAATCATAATTTTATGATAAAATTTCGATCTTAATGTGTGGTTGTCCGTTTTATAACTAAATGTGTACGGATTTGAATGTATTCCAGG
Source organism: Protocalliphora azurea (assembly GCA_932274085.1). Classification (NCBI taxonomy): domain Eukaryota; kingdom Metazoa; phylum Arthropoda; class Insecta; order Diptera; family Calliphoridae; genus Protocalliphora; species Protocalliphora azurea. Next base: position 82,659,634 of record OW026521.1, on the reverse strand, counting down.
GTTTTTTATTTTATTTTGTACCAACAATAAAAATAAAATGTACTTTTTTGACTATGTTGTTAGCAATTTTGTCAATATTTTTTAATTATAAAAATTTACATAGAAATTCAGTAGGTTATAAATATATTTTTATTGAATACTATCGTACTTAAATACTTTTAGTAAAAATATTATTTACAATTTATAATTGCAGCAAAAACTTTGTTGTTCAAAAATTCTTGAGTTTGAATTGAATTTGATACAGTAAGGAAATTAAGTATGTATATTTATTTCTCTTATTATAAATATATTTTGGTTGAAAGCGTTCGCTAACTAATGTGGAATAAGTAAGATTTCTGCAATCACTTTCGAAATATCTGCAAACAATAGCCCAATTTACACAAAACAGAAGCAAACTTTTGAAATTGCATCTTTGATTGAACAATATTTTTGAGATTTTTTAAAATTCCCGTCTATTCACTATAAATATATATTTTTAAAAAGATACACAGATATTAAAATGTATCAAAAAAAAAAAAAAAAAAAAAAAAACAAAAGTAAAATTGTACTATATTTTCTATCCGTGTTACAACATTTTGAAAACTTTTCATTTATTTTGCTTTTTTATTTTCGTTTTCATGTGACCATATGTTGTTACTACTTTAACTTTTGGTTCATTAATTTTGGTATTAAAAATATTCGTCTTTTTTGCTACCAATACAATTTATCCTTTTCTAAATCATTGAAAATGTGTAATAAATTTTTCCAACAAATCTTTATATCAAATTTATGTTATATACATACAAATATATGTACATTCGAACACAGTTATAACGAACTCGAATGGATCAATAAATTTAGTTCGTTAAAAAGACATAGTTCATTATATCCGTAAAAACACCAAAAAAATTTTATTTGTTAACGTATTTCATTACGATACTTATATTTGTAATTAAAGAGTATGTTTATGATTTTAGTATATCAGGAAGAATATTTTTTTACATTCATCAATCATTTAACAAGTGAAAACTTGATATTAAATACTAATTCAGTGTTTTCGTTTATTACCGAGGTTTTGAAATTGGCATGCTTTGAGATCTTTACTATTTAAGGAATAGCGATTTTCTAATATTTAATTTTTAATCCTAAAAATGGTTATGAACGTAGACCATAAAAAGGTTCACTATAACCGCGTTCGTTATAAACGTAATTATTTGTATGAAAAATATAGGTAAAATAAATGAGATCGAAGAAGTGTTCGCTATAAACATAGTTTGTTATAACCGTATTCGACTGTATATATATTTATATGTGTTTACTTATACTGCACAGTGAGTCAGAATCGAGCATTTTTGGATTTATTGGTTGGATTTACACAAAATTTCACGCATGCGTAGGAGATAAATGTACAATTATATGTTTCGAAGGGGAGCCTCATATTCCCATCAGGAGTTCAGCTATGGGGGCTAAAAGTAGGGTACATCTAACTAAATCTAAAGATTTCGATTTTAAATTTTCTTACTCAATTACACATTGCGGTAGTTAAAATTTCTAATAAATTTAAGAAGATGTTAAAATATTTGAAATCGGATAAGAAACAAAAAATTAACGTACGTTTAGAAATTTTTATGCCACAGGTAAACTAATTGACTTCAAATTGTACACTCCTCTGCTACGCATATGTGAAATTGTATGTAAATCCAAAAAGCTGATTAGAAGTTATAGATTTCATTTCTAAAAATTTTCGATAATGCCCCAATGTGTAATGTAAATATATATGCATGCATGTATGTATGTATGTATGTAGGTGTACTATATTTTGTGGCATATCTATATTTACTTCAATATTAACTCGTGTTTTCTGTAATACACAACGAGTACGTTGGTATGAATATTTGTATACCTGTACGAATGAGTAAGTTAGTTTATTTTAAAATAAATAAGAATACTAAAGTAATATAAGTAGAGACTGTCGCATTTCTTGCACAATAAATCACAAAATTTTCAGATGCTTAAGCAAATACCTTTTTGATCCTTAATTTTGTGATCACTCTGCTTAAAAATCTTCACTAAAGCAGTATAACATTTTTATTTCCTTTTTGTTGTTATTTCAACTTGAAAAATTTGGTTGTGTGATTTACAGATTACCGAACATAACCAATTCTAATAAAAAACATAAAAAAATCATACGTACCTAATTTCATTAAAAGGTCTTGAAAATACGACCTGAACAAGCGTACAAGCTTTACATGAATAGTTCGCCAGACGGACATCGTTGAGTCGCCTCAGAAAGTGATTTTGAGCCGAATATGCTTTATGGTGAGGGTCCGAATACTTTTTTTCCGTGCGTTGCAAATATTAATAAAAACTCATATATAAAAATACTAAAAGCAACCTATTTATAGCAGTTTGAACAAAAATAATATAATATTTAAACATAATACGAAAAATCACAAAAAATCATTTGAATCAGATACATATAAAGTGAATTTCGAATTTTTTCTTCTAAATATTAAAAAAATTAAAATAATTTTTTAGAATTTACTAATTTGTAAAGTTTATTATTTATTTCAATTGTCGTGTCAATTGTATATATATATATATATATATATATATATATATATATATATATATATATATATATATATATATATATAAAGCCATATACATAACTTATTTTCCTATATGTTATTAAGAAAGACGAATGGTTTACGATAAAACTTTAAGCATATAATAATTGAAAAAGGAGAATACAAAATAATTGTAAAAAGCTTTATCATAAACCATTCCTCTTACTTAATAACATATAGGAAAATAAGTTATAGATTCCATTTCCCAAAAATTTGTAAGTTAAATAGATGATGTTTACAGAAAACACTACGGTGGGACGATGAAGAGTACTGATGATGGTCGTGGTGGACTAGAAAATACATTCCAAAAATTACTTAACTTTATCACATATTTCTAAACTTTTTGTTTGCTTGTTTATACTTTTTGATTCCATGCGATCTTACATAAACGAATCGGACTTTTTGAATAAATTCTACACCTTTTTTGTTGTTGTGCAGACTTTGAACTGTTTCATACAGGGTGATAAAATTATTTAATTTTAAAATTTTTTTGAGATTTTTGGCGGGGCCAGGGCGTCTCTCAACGAAATATAAATTTTTAAATTTAAATATATTTCGTTGATGTATCCTAAATATTAAACGCAGTAGATAGTCTCAAAGTTTGGAAAACAAGAGCGAAAATTTTAAAAAAAGTAAATTTTTTGCTAGGCACATTCATAGTTTCTAATGGATTGCTGCGTGAATTTAGCTTTTTATTATTTTAGACCACAAAATCGGAGGAGCATTAAAAATTGTTATTGGAATTTTGAAAATTACGCAAAAATTGCACTTTTTGTATTTTTAGATGGTAATTTACAATTTGTACAAATCTTGCCTGTATAGATATACAAATGGCGATAAATATAATTGATCCGAACCATAAACTTAAAAAAGAATTCACTTGGGTTGAAAAATGATCACAATATTAATAACATTTTTTCGTAATTTGCAATTTTTGAAAATTGCGACTTTTTGTATAATGAAAATTTTTTACAGTTTACTAGGAATCCCTAAAATATGTCACACTAATGCCATCAAACGCTGAAAATATCATCAATATTTAGATATTACACTTGTAGTTTGTAAAAATTTTTATATGTTCAACTTAAGACCGCTATAACGTCCACCGCACAGTGGATGAAATCACTGATCTAGCGGCATTTAATTCAAATTTTGAAAGCTTTAAATCGATAAATGTTTTATGGTAAACATATTACCAATACTTCAGTGATTAAATTGACATTTTTACTTATGTTTTGGTTTAAGTATTCGCTCAACTGTAAGCGGTTAAAAATAGCATATGTTACAAAAAATGTGTTGAAATAATATGGCATCTATTTACTCAGTGTGTATTTTTTTGTCATTTTAACAAAGGTGATAACTAATTTTAAAAAATAAAGTTTTGTTTTGGAAAACTGAAGGTATGTATTAATTAAAGATTGAATGTATGTGGCATATTTTTATCTAGTTTTATAAAAATTTATTGCAGAAATTAACATTTGTAATAGCATATTTAAAGTGTTTTACTATATAATTTCGAGGACTCCAACTTATGAGATTCAACCGGATTCTCTCCAATTATTATTTCGTTTATTAACTTGGTTTATTGTTGTTGTAAAATGTGCAATAATGTCTGACCTTTTTGGCCCTTTTATTTGTTAAAGTGCTTTTTATACATGGTGAATTTTCCCAAACCTATGTTATTAAAGTACAGGTCGCTATTTAGAGATATATTGATGAAATATGACACGAATAATTATTTTCGAATAAGGACCAAGAATGTTGAAATTGGTTATGATCGGTTTTTTATTTCATCCATGAAATTACTATGGGGGCACAAATGTCTTCCCAGAATAAAGGTTTAACGCTCATAAATGCCTTTAATATACAAATATTTTAATGAAGTTTCGCACAAACAATTTTTTTATGTGCGCCCAATTTGATGAAAATCGGTCCATAATTGTTCATAGTTTCCATACAAACCCATCAGCCAAAAATCACATTAACGTGTATAAATCACATATAAACGTTAGTATTATATTACATTTGACAGAAACAACTTTTATACAAGTAGAAAAAAAATTGTGAGTGTCGGTCCATAATTAGATGTAGCTCCTATATAACGCCCATTTTCGGAAATCAATCTAAAGTGCATATATAATATTATAAACATAAAAATATGAGCGGTCACCCAAAAGTTCTGGGATATCTTATAATTAATCCGATAATATTTATATACGGCCAAAGTGTCGTATTCAGATATTTTAAATTAGGTAGCTTTGTCGTAAATATAGCAACATTGTTGTATCAAAGTGGGCGTAATGAGGACGTGGTTCTCAGTAAAAAAAATTATTTTAATTATAGACCATATTTTGTGTTATATGTGAGTCGAATTTGATGTAATTGGCTCATTAGTTACGAGAAGAATAACTGTTTTTGAAAATCAGACGCAACATGTGGGCGTGGCATTGTATCAAGCTCTAGCAAACCACAAACTGTGAAGAAATTAACTCTTTAAGCAATTCAATATTTTATCAATCAATACCTTATCAAGATTCTATCAGAGAATAATAATGTCTTAGTTCTCTATCGTGACCGATGGTGCCAGAGCGTCCTTGATATCCTACAGGTGATGATTGAAGACCACCGGAGTGTCGCTGTCGCTAGCTGCCCATTCATCGTGAGTATTAGATGCAGTGACGAAGGGAGTGAGAATGTATTCGCATGGTGTTGTCTCTTCCAAAGACAATGCATGAACTGCGTATTTATCGGCCCTTTCGTTGCCTTGAATACCCGCGTGACACCATAGATCCAATTGCAAAATTTTTGGTTATAAATCTTTATCTCCTAAACTACTGGTTGAAACGAACTGAAATGTATAAAAAGTTGCAGATTGGGACCTAATCTTTCAAAAACAAAAAAATAATCTTGTAATCACCCTGCAATAATACGAGATAAACTAAAGGGTGTTAAATTTGACTACCTCAAGTATACAAAAGTTTCAAAAAGTTGTAACTTCTACAAATCAAGCCCGATTTCAAAGATTTTTTATTTCTGTAAAGTGTTTGGCATGATAAATAAAAAAACATGTTTACTTACTAAAGTTGTTTCACACAGTTCAAAAGATATCTACGATTGAATTTTTGATATTTTGCTTCGACTTTATTTCGTTTTTCGGGAATAAGTCTTGAGGTGTATTAGGAAAAAATCTTTCAAAAATATTCTGTAATTTCTAATACATTCCGAAATAACATGGTGAAAAAATTTGTTGATTTGAATTCGTCTAGCCATGAAAAATGTTTAAGACCAGCACAAATTCTGCCAGGAGGTGAGGAAAAAGTAAGTTAAAATGAACTTTAAAAAATGCCAAAAAAGGCTAAATACTCCAAGAAATAAGGTTAAAAAAAGTTAGCATTTTTTTTTTAATTTTAAAAAATAACTTTTTCTAGCTATCACTAGTTTTTTCATATTTTTTTAAAGATATTGTAATAACTTTATAAATAAACTATAAAACGGCTGTCAGCAAAAGGACCCAATAAAAAATCACCCAAAAGTTTTATTATAAACTTGGGTTATATTTCATGTTAAAAATTATTCAATATTTTGAATTTTTTTTTTCTTAATTTTTGGACTATAATTCCATTTTGATACAGCATTTGAGGCTAAAAGCAAAATAAAAAGGCTGGATTAGCCTTAGAAAGGCTAAACTGGCAATACTGGCCAGCACTCTGAAATTAGTATGAAAAATTGCATTTATTTAACAAAAATAGTACAATTCTTTCACTTTTTCCCAAAGTTTTGTTAATAAAATTTTTTCTCTACATTTTTCAAAAGACAAGGCTTCGTGAGTGAATTTTTTAAATTGATTTAGATTTGCAGCCTATATCCAGCATTGGTCGAAAATTGTGAATTTTAGAAAAAATTTCATATTTATTAATTTATAAAAAAAAAAAATCACACGAGCTTCTTTTTTTAATTTATTAATGCTGTTAAATTACAAAATTCGCTTTGCTGCCAGGTTTATGGCGTATATTTCGGCTTGGAAGACTATATATTCTGCTGTGCTGAATCTTTTATAAAAAAAGTGATGCCTTAAAGTATCTTCACATTTATACTTAAAAAGTAATCTAGATTAAAAAAAAAAAACTTAAACACTAAAAGCTTCTACTCACAACTCGACAATAAGCATACATAAATTTTTACTAAAATATTTATGTACATGGGCCGTCATCAACAATTTTTGATTTTAGGCATTCAAAAAAATCATTTTTCTTTTTTGCACATTAAAACCTATTTGTATAAGTATAGTGACTCGAATGCATGTAGATTGCGTTAATCATTCGTTCAGGGGGCGCGACAGTTATAACAGATTTAAGTTGAACATATAAAAACAAATTTTACAAACTAGAAGTTTATGTATAATTCTGGTAAAAATTACGTGTAATGTCAAAACATACTGAGTTATTCAAATAAAATATATGATGTTTTCCACTAAGTTATTTCCCCATATATTTTATTACAGTTCATTAACAAGAATTATTATTTAATATTGTGATCTTTTTTTAACTCAAACACCACCTATTTATGCCAGTAGCGATCAATATCGTACTATCCACGCTATGCGCCGTTGCAAAATCTGTTTTGAAAAAACTGTTCCGTTTTCAACTATCAAATACATTTTATTTAAATTTATGGTACCGATCAATTATATTTATCGACGTTCTTATATCTATATATTCAAGATTTGTACAAATTGCAATTTATTATATAAAAATACAAAAACAAAAAGTGCAATTTTGGGCAATTTTCAAAAATACCATACAGTTTTTTTTTGGTAAATTTACATTTCAATTTTATTGTGTACAATAAAAAAAAAACTTAGTTCATGCAGTTATCCATGCTATTCTATATGAAACTGTGAATGTGCCTTACGAAAAACTGACTTTTTGAAAAATGTTCGCTTTTGTTTTCCAAACTTAGAGACTACCTACAACCTTGATGTTTCCAAAATATCAATGCGATATAACGCGATATAGCGCAAAATACGCCTAGTTACAAGTCTCAATCCATATTTCAAAATTTTTTTTCCGTTGAGGGGCGTACAGACCCGACCAAAAAATTAAAAAATTTAAAAATTTTGTCATCAAAATTCGACTATTTCGTATTTGACTGTTGAAAGTCTGCAGAACAACAAAGAAGGTGTAGAATTTATATATAAAGTCCGACTAGTTTATATAAGATCGAATGAGACCAAAAAGTATAAACGTGCGAACAAAAAGTGTAGAAGTATGGGAAAAAGTTATGTAATTTTTAGCACTTTTTCTAAGTTTTTGAACTTTGAACAACAATTATGATTATATTTTATAAATCTGTGTCTCTAAAATTTTGCACTCTATTAATTTCAAGGCTTGTGAGTTTAGATTTGTAAACCGTTTGTTTAAAAATTTTAGGAAGGAAAATATACTTATTTATGTATTTAGGTAATTTTAAAAACCTTTTCAGTAGAAAAAAATTATGAACACTTTAAATAAATTCATTAATAAATATTATTATCTCGTAACAAAAATAAGCAATGCAGTTGAGTGTTACGTATACACACATATGGAAATACGGAACAAAATAGTGAATTTTGCAACTTTTGACGTGACTTGGTAGTTTTGAGGCCATTATATTACTATTATTAAATGACCTATATCAACATTTTATATATCGTTGAATTGGTAAATAAGTCTATTTTTATATTCTTTTAACATTTTTAAAGTATTTGCAAAATTAGTGGAGTTGTATTAAAAAAATTAAATTTTTTTGGATTTTCAGCTATTTTTTAAAAAAAAATTATTTTTGAAAAATTACCAAAAATAGGTTATTGGAGCTATTTTATTGATTTTTTAAGGAATGGAAGCTTGATTTGTGTTTTATATACTACATGAGAAATAATATTAAAAATATTATGCAAATATGCTTTTAATATGCTTTTAAAAATAGTCGTTAAAAAAACTGACTTTTAACATAAAATCTCCACTCCTGCATTCGTTTTTGGCCGGGCGGGAAGCAGTTTAGTGTTAAATCATTCTAAATCTATTTCTATAAAAAATTTGGGTACCAAATTTAAAAAAGCTCGTGTGACATTTTTTTTATTAATCAATAAAAATGAAATTATTTTTTAAAATTGACAATTTTCGGCCAATGCTGGATGTAGGGTGCAAACTTAAATCAATTCAAAATTTCTTTATTAACCATTTATGAAGCCTTATCTTTTGAAATTAATAAGGAGAAAATTTTTTTATTAACGGAACTTTGAGAAAAAAGTGAATGAATTGTACTATATTTTTGTAAAAAAATAGCCATTTTTCATGCCAATTTCAGAGTGCTGACTTTGAATATTTTTCACGTCTAGACGAATTGAGATAATTCAAAAATTCTTTTAGCATATTGTTTTGAAATATGTAGCAAATTACATAATATTTTTAAAAAATTTTTACCTCATATATCTCCGGACTTATTCCCGAAAAACGAAAGAAAGTCGAGCCAAAAAATCAAAAATTCAAAATTCAAGCGTAAATATCTTTTTAACTGTAAGAGATAACTTAGATGAGTAAGCTTATTTTTTCTTTATCTTGCCAAGCACTTTCCAGAAATATAAAAATACTCGAGGTAGTCAACTTTGACACCCTGTAGCTTATCTCGTGTTATCACAGGGTGACTACAAGATGATTTTTCTGAAAGCTTAGGTCCTCCTCTACAACTCTTCCATACATTTCAATTTGATCCGACCAGTAGTTTAGGAGATTCAGATTTATTACCAAAAAATTTGCGTTTGACCCCACTGTGCACCACTTGTAGTCATTGCAATACTTGAGGTTCATATAAATGATTATGTGTGTATATTTTTAAAAGATTTTTTCATTTCTTTTTTTGCCAGAACTCGGTTGGTTGATTTGAAAAACAAAATTTTATAAGAATTAAAGAGGAAGTCCGTATAAGGGCTTCGAAAATTCAAAAACCGGTTTAAAATGCCGAATATATATATATATATATATAAATATATATATATATATACATATATATAATTTTTGAAGCCCTTATACGGAAATCGTTGTTATGACTTCGTTTCTTCTAAGGTTCCAGAAATTATAAATTTTTTTCTTCTGAGACGAAAATTGTGGAAATTACAAACTAGCTAGTAGATCGAGTTTTATTATTTTGGTCTTATTTCTAAAAAAAGCAATTATATAATATGTATATAAATTTTAAATACTTTTGGATATCTTCTTACGATATCAATCAATCACATTATTCCTTTGGCATAAATCTAAAAAATCGAAAAGTTATATTGTTTTCATTTTGAATCAGTTAGCAAAAGAATAATGTTAAAGACTAAATTTTGAAAAATAGGACCTTAAAGTGAAATATGTTTTCATTTGAGCTGGGAAAATCCATAATACTCTAAAGAATAAGATCATATTTACTAGGTTTTCTATTTTTATTATTTTTTGTCTTTTTATTTTTTATTTGTCTTTAAAACCAAATTAGTCCATTTTGCACTATTTTTATTTTTTATTTTTTTTTAAAGAAAAAACAACATTAATTGAATTTGAAGGTATTATAATGGTTTTAATAATAAAAAAAAAATAGAAAACGTAAACAATTTTTTTTCTAAAAATTAGTAACATATTTAAAACATCGTATTCATGAAAGCTGTTTAAAGGTTTTAAATAATCTTATATCTAAATTCCGGAACATACCCAACCAGTTGCAACTATTTAAAGTATAGTTCCAAAACGGAAACTAAAGAAATGATATATAATTATATAATATATAATTCTATAATTTATATATAATTTAACTTATTTTTTTTTTGCAAGCTCGATTTTCGCGACTAATTAAAAACCAGACCTGTAGCGAAAACTAAATTTTTGCGATAACAGAATTCAAAATTTTATTGAAAAATTTGACGTAACTTTTAAAATTAGAATTGTTTTTATTGATGTATTTACATTTTTAAAGAAATTGGATTTTGAATTGCTGTTTTGGCGAATTATTTTTTTAAAATAACATCTGAGTCACGTAGTTCATATAGTGCTGTTGTCGGCTTATCACTTTCCATAGCCCATTGTATGCGTATGTTTACCGATATTATGCAATCGTCTAATTTAATTTTGTTTTCTTCATGACCACTATCGTATAAGTCCTTCGATTCCGTATTTAATAATTCTAATTGCTCATCATTACTTTCCACATGAAATTTTTCTTGAATCCAATTGTTTATGTCAGCATTCGTGAAAAGATGTGCCGTACCAATTTGAGCTACAAGTGTTCCAATAGTTGAAAAATCTTCGTTTTCTTCCCGAATTATATTTTGTAAAATATTTAAGAGCAAGTTATCCTCTTCACTCCATTTGCTACCGAATTCGAGCAAGGCGTTACAGGATTTTCGGATATTGGACACAGATATTTTATCCCCGGACGTAGCTAGAACTGCATTTTTGAAATTGAAGTTTTTAAGTTTGAGCTCCTTCTCACCAAGCAAGTGGGTGAATAGTTGTTTTTTATAATTTAATTTGACCAAGTTGATAACGTTTTGATCTGACGGTTGAATAAACGCAGTGCAACGGGTTGGTAGATTCATTGCTATTATTAAACTGTCATCAATTTTTTGTTTCTCAACAGGGTGACACGTTTCATTATTTGCAAACAAAACCGCTTTTTGCGGCTTTTTACGTGGGGAACAAATTCGTGATGGAACCAGTCCTTGAATGTAAATGATGTCACCCAGGCCTTATTACTGGAGTTGTATATTACAGGACTATTGAAAGGGCATTTAAAGGTGCGTGGGTTTTTCCAACAACCAACAATTTCAGTTTGTCTGTACCATTCGCATTTAAACAGGGCAAAAAATTTATTCGCTCTTTATATATTTTTCTGTCGGGAGCCCTTTTTAAAAATCTAATTCCTTGTCGACGCTTAAATTTCTTCGACCATCCTTCACTGGCATTGAAACCTGAATTCGTTTGATAAATTTTGGAATACAAATAACTGGCTTTTGATTGTAAGATCGTTGCTGATATTGGAAATTTGTTTCCTTTATTTTACAAACCATTTATAAAGCATTTTTCCGTTCGTGGGTACTCAGCTTTCTTTAAGGTGCAACGTTTTTTAATGAATTTTTTTGCTTTATAATGCGGTAAACCGAAGACTTATGCAACTTGTAATTCAAACAAGTTGAATTTATTGAATCTCCACTTTTATTTATTTTTTTTTTTCAAATGTGTTGCACTTTTCCCATATTAAGAGAAGTATTTACACAACAAATGATACGAATAAACTAACAAAACTGAAGATCAAAATTATCCACAAAGGTTCATATACCAAAAGACAAGGATTTTCCTCTTTTGATTACAATATCAAATTAAAAAAAAAGTCGCGAAAATTGAACCCGTTTTTCGTAAACTGTCGCGATTATAGAAAAAATTAAGCTGTCGCGAATAAATACCTTGCAAGTTACTGTACATTACAGTGTCCCGTTGAAAGAAAAAATTGTGGGAAGAACCCTCAAACGATGAATGTGGAAAAAATAATTAAAAATTTTCCAGCACATTTTATCCAAAGCATGTTATGGAAAAAATATTTAAAATTTTTTCGCAATTTTTCGATTTTTTTTTTTTTTTGCAAAATCGATAAAAATTTCAAAATATTGTTCAATTTTATGGCTAAAATATTGAAAAGTTGCATTGTAGTCAGTATGGCGCATAGTCAATAAATTTGTTCACTAAAATGCAATAAAAAATCCTTCAAGCTGCAAATTACTAATTTCTTGAGATTTTCAATCGCTGGTAGGGAACTGTAGATGAATTTTTAAAATTTTTTTAATATTTTTTCCATATTCAGTTCATCATTACACATTGTTTGATGGATCTTCCTACATCAAAATTGCAAAAAAGCGTTTCCTCGGGACACTCTACTGCTCATTCTTATATTTACTTACACACATACATATGTAAGTCTGTATGCTTTTAAATTTCTAAGCGTTTTTGAGTTTGCTTTATTTTTCTTTTTAATTTATTTAATGAAAATTAATCTGGTAGTACACTTAAATTTCGTATTGGAATCATTGAAGTAATATTTGATGATTTGATGACCCAAAATTTGTCTCATATTGTAACTTGTACATTTTATTTTTCTTTTATGTTTACATGTGGACCTACAATTTAAGGTAAATAAAATGTACGAGCTTACATTGCGAATAAGAAGAATAATAAGAATAAGAATGCAGACTATATTATTTATACGTTTATATTTAAGAAATGTTATTAGAACTGCATCATATAATATGTAAAATGAATTTTCAAATAACATTTAATTTTTTAATGGATAAAATATCAATGAACAATTTTTATTTCCTTAAATGTTATAGAAATATATTAATATATGGTAATTTATAAATTATAAATACATATTTTTTAAATACAAAATTTGTCTCTTGAGAATAAAAAAATTAAAAAAAAAATTTATAAAATATTTGTACAAAATTGATTCGTAACTGTTTAAAAATATAAAAATATTTTTACTTAATAAAGTAACTGTTACTTTTAACAAATATACATTTTCGGTTTTCTATAACAGTTGGACAGATAAATTTATGATTACATTTTTTTATTAAAGTAATATTTGATATCAAATTTATATTTAATAAAAAAAAATAAGTGTATAAATTATAAATTTTGAAACAAACAGAAAATACAAGCATTTTTATCTAATCTGGCAGCTTGCGAAGTATATTAAAAACAAAATAAAATTATCGAAATTTTAAAGTATCTAAACAAAAAGAAGCTTTAGAGCTAGAATAATGTCCTTTTTATTATGATTTGTATACAACGCTTTTGAAGTTTTTCTTTTAAAGAAATGTTTATACGAGTAATTTTTATAAAAAAATATTTATGAATAAAAATACTTGGATATAATTGGAAAAATAATAAACTTTCATCCAGCTAAAAAGAGATTTATTTTTACTTTTTTTTTGTTTGTTTAAGAATTATTAATAATTTAAAAGTGTATTTTTTGCACTTATTTAGTTCTACTTTTGAGGTGGTGAACATATTTTAGAATTACTTCTTCCTTTCTTCCTAGTATCCTATATAAAATCTTATTTTTCTTTTAAGCTAGTAATGTAGGCATGTAATGTTATTTTGCTTTTTTTGGCAATTTTCTATCGCATGAAATTAAAGTTATTGTAAATGGAGTGTTTAATTATACATTTTGAAATATGTATATTGAACTCCAAACTTCTAAATATATCACCTGGCTACTTTTTAATTCAAACAATAAGCATTTTTAGTTCTTCCAACTGGTTAACCGACACAAAAAACCGGTTAATCGAAATTGAAGATTTAAAAAAAATGACGGTTTTTCGGTTAACTGGTTTATAAACACTAAAGCCGACATTTATATTTATATCATGCTAAATTTTGTAGACCTATACTAATCAGAATAATTACTTTTTTTTATTCATTTAAATAATTCAGGAATGAAATTTTATGATAATTTCAGTTAGTATTAGGGTATCCAATCGATTAACCGCTATTCAGTTATCCGATTAATTTTGGTCCAGTAATTTAAAATTGTCTGTATTGGAATAACAAATAAACCGAATAATTTGCATCGAATAAACGATAAATCGAAATTTAGTTTTCTTGTGTTATAAATTTAGAACATTTTTTAATTCTAAGATAAATTTATGTCAACAAAATCTTTTTTTTTTTATATTTGAGAAGTACTTTGTCATTATGTTCAAAATATCAAAGAGTGTACGTTTTCTTGCGCTTAAGAAGTATACAAACAGCAACCAAAGATGTTATTAAAAAGAAAATCAAATAAATTGTTTTGCTATAAAACGTTTAGATGCGGTTGTTATTTTTGCAAATACTTGTTACTAAAAATAACTGTCTTAAACAAATGAAAAATAATGGTACGTTTTTCTTATTAAAAAATATGTTGGTTTATAAAAAAATTAAAGCAAATTTTTTCCTCTCGCCGGTAAAAAGGAATTTTGGATATTCATTGTACTTTTGCATGAAATCGTGAATACGACTTCCTTCTCAGTAAAAAGGTATCACAAAAAAAACATCTTAAATTAAGGTAAATTCTTTGGAAACGATCCGAATTTGTGCTAGAAAAATGCGACATGAAAAGATTTTAATACTATAACTTCATAGATACTTCTATTTGTAACAATAGAAATTCTAAAAACATAGTTTTGAGTAAAGTACTAGTAAATTCAATGTTATATACCTGTCATAGAAATTTTAATCTTCCTCAACAAAATGTACGTAAAAATAATAATTTTAGTTTTGACTTTTATGAAAAAAAAAAAAAAAAAATCATTCTAATAAATAGACTAAAAAGAGTTACGTTAAACAGCATTGATTTATTAAAAAATGCTGAATTAGGAAAATTGTAGTATTAGGTAAAAAATAAATTTTTTTAAAATAAATGGGCGAAAAAACTGATAAGATGAACCCTTTTTGAACGAATTTTCGACATCCGTTTTTGATAAAATTTAGTATATACACTCATTACGCCAATGCAAAATTTCGTTTTTATCTTGGTTTGAAATTAACTTTTTTCAGATGTTTTTAAATACATGAAATTTAAATCCATATATCTTCGGACCCATTTGTCCGATTTAAACAAAATTTGGCTCAAATTGATGTATAATAATAATCTAGTTTTTAGTTATAAAAAAAAGGATAAAGTAAACAATTCTCGTCCTTGCAACAAGGATATTTCAAAAAATTATATCTTCCATTTTTATAATTTTTAATTAAAATATTCCTTAAAGTTTTGGCAGCAACAGAAAAATATATATATATATATATATATATATATATATAATTTATTTATTTATATTTATTTAAGGAATAATTTCAAAAATTTGTATATGAATAAAAGAACGTTTCAAAAATACGTCTTTTTATTAGCGATTTTACTTTACTAATTTCAAAAAATTGTATATTTTGGGGGAATAATACAAATAAGTTTAAGAGTAATCCTTAAAACCGGCGATTTCTGACTGACTTAATCGATTAGTGAAGAATATCTGTGCTGCTCCAAGAAATTTATCTATGTTTTATTTTCCGAAAATCGTAAAATTTTGAATTTTTCTTTTCCTATTGATATTTTGAAAAAGTTTAAAATCATAAAAGCATGTAATTTTAAACACTTAACCACTTAACACATTAAGACGATTTAAACAGCGTTTAAATTCTAGTGTTGAAATAAAATATTTGTAATACTATTAAAATTAAAAAATGCATTTTAATGCAATTGCATTTTTCAGATGCAATTTTCCATGAAATTGACGTTATATTTATGTTATTTTAGTATTTAAAAAAAATATGGATTTTTTTCATTATAATGCACATTGGGTCAAAATCGAAGATTTTTGGAAATAAATCTGTAACTTCTAATCGGCTGGTTGTATTTACATAAAGTTTCACATAGACTTAGCAGAGGAGTGCAAAATTTGGGAGGGCTGAATATAAAACATTTTAAACGCTTGCCAATTGTTTGTTTCTTATCCAATTTCTAATATTGTTACATCCTATTAAAGATGAGGCTTATAAAAGATATTCTTACTTGTGTCATTTATCTGTTATAGTTTTCAAGTTATTTGCATTTGAAATTTTAATTCCTTAAAATTTTCACTTTCTTGGTGCAGTTTTTTCCATATAAATACCAGTATTTCCGATCGATTTTATTAGATTTTTTTTACCTAATTAAAAAACAAAATTATGAAAATTTGAAGTCGAAATTTTTACCGAGTCCAAAAATGAGCGATTTTGAATTTGAAAATTGCAAAATTTACTATCAAAGAATGAAACTGCATCCAAAATGCAGTTTAGGAATATGTAATATGTTTTTAGGAGTTGTCAATGATAGTTTCGGAGATTATATTATCGGGAAAATGTGAACTTTATAGATGAAAATGTGAAAAATTCCACTTTTGGGAATTTTTACAAAAAAACAACTTTTACCTCTAGCTTTGCGTAAATAATTACTTAGAAAATTATAACTATTTCTGTATGCTTTTAAAATATATCCATACAGAGAATACCTTTATAAAAAAAAATTAATAAATATTTTTTTAATGTGTAAGTTTGCACGCTCGCAAATAAACTGTCAATAATTTTATGGAAATTCAATTGAACAAACTTATTAGTTTCCGCGATTATTTAGACTTAGTTTAATTGTGCATTCATTAATCGGCTGTATTTTGCAAATATTTAAAAGTTATTAATAACTGCGATGTAAAAAATTATAGTTACGTAAATTAAAATAAAATCATTGCATGCATCTTTGATTTCAAAAAAAAAAAAAAAAAAAACAGTAACAGATACTTTATTGTACATTTAATAACTACTATTCTTTTATCGACACAATGACCGAAACTTTAAAAAATGTAATTTTTGAGATTTTTAATTTTTCTTAGGAATTTCGGGATTTATTTTCTTCAGCTAATTTACTATTTTTCTATTAAAAAAAAAAAAAAAAAAAAAAAAAAAACAAGCTGTCGACTTTAACTCAAACAATAAACATTTTATTATTAGTTTCATATTTAAGTTTTTCTAACATTATTTTCGCATAAATTTTAAAAATTTTTAATTTATCTTTTACTGATGGCTTAAAGTCTCTATTTTTATGACTAGTGGCAATATATTAGAGTGAATAGTATATATAATACCAATGAATTCTGTGTAGGTTCTCTTTTAAATTGGTCCTTTCAGATATTTTATCTAATGAGAATTAATAGAAAACCTGTAACATGTGCGATATATCTGATAGATATTAGTATATAAATGTGAAACTAATTCTTGTCAACATCATAACGAAGTAGATTACCATGAGGATTACGTTAAAACATGAACAATTGTGTTTTGTTCTGTGAAGTTTATCAAAAATGATCTTAATCGTTTAGAAGTTCATAGAAACTACATGTCGCACAAAAGACGAATTCATTAGTAACTCACAAGTAGAAAGCTTTTTAAAGACAAAACGGACAGAAATCGAATTTGACATCTCCGATTTAAATGAAATTCACTACAGACGAAGGCTATTGGAAGTGATTCTCAAATCATAAACTTCTAATGTATACATGATAGATCTCTGGTTTTATTTTCATATTAAAGACAAAGATGTTGCCGGTATAAAGTTTTTTATATCAAAAATTCAAAAGCCAAAGTTTGACATATAAAAATCAAACCATTATATCTCAAAAACAGTATTTTAAAATTTTTTTACAAAATATACAATGTTGACATAACTCTTCTCCCTATACGTGTAAAATTTAAAGGTGGACGGACACTCATTTAGTTTAAAAGTTATGGAGCAAAATATAATGTAATTACTAATAACTTCTAAACTACAATAAAATTTTTATTTTAGTTGCATTTAAGAGATAAATATATTGGTATGTGATAGGTTAATTTAATTCGAAAGTCAAAATTAGAATTATAATATATTCAAAAACAAAAACGATATTATTGCTTCATAACATCTAAACTTAAAAAGTGTTCAAATTGAATTTTGGCAAGAGTAGAGAATAGAATTAAGTTATAAATATATAATTTTTACGAATTTTAAAACACCATATTTTTTGGTCTTTATATCATCGCTTTTGACTTTTGAATTTTTGAAGTAAATAAATTTTGTACATGTCATTTTAAAATCAATCTCCCGTATTAAAAAAACAAATTTTAAATTTAAAATACATTTTTGACACAAAATTTGTATGAAAAATTTATTTTCAAGTGCATTTTAAATTTTAAAGATGTTTTTGAATACGGCTGAATATCTTTTTCTATTAAATGAAATTTAAAATTGTAATTCCATATTGTATAGTTTAGAAGTTATGAGCAATAATGTATGTACACTCTTGGAAAATACACGACAGTTTTTTCATTTTTAAAACATCATGTTTCGGACCCGAAAGGGTCTTCAGTTTGAAAGTTTCTGATTTGAGCAACACTTGCAATGGGTAATATTTGTGGCGAATTTAATTGAAATCGGAGATATTAAATCCGAAAATGACTGTTTTTTTTCGTTTTGATATGGAATCACTCAGTTTTATGTTGTAAAATTGATGTCCTTCAACAAGATTACTAACGGGATAAAAAATCAGCATTACAATTGGATGGATACTGATATAGAAATTTCGCCACTCAAAATATCAACTAGAGTACAGTGCAAGTCATATGATTATTTAAGTACAAGTTCTGAGAAGATAATACTGTCCCATAAGCTTAATATAATTTCAAATGTAGAATTTTCGGATACATTCAAAGCAATGTTAAACAAGGAGAAGCTGCATGGAAGCTGGTAATGCAGCTTCCAGGATTGTTGTTGATATCTCTGCAGATCAGTTTTGTATTAATCTGTAAGTGGGGATATGACAACTACAAAGAATTTGGTGAAATATATTAAGGATGAAATAAATGATCTACAACCTCCTTTAATAACCATAAACCAATACAGATTCGACATATTCTTTCAACTAAGTCTAACAATGATTTATGGAAAGGTTAGTAATGCTATTAAGGAAAAATTTTCTTTTTGTAAATGCTCACTGTGTGATGAGATGAAATCACAATTTCCGGATATTTGTAAAGCAAGAAGTATTAATGAAGAATTTCAGTCTTTTGAAATGTCTCCACCTCATGCCAGAATGCGGTTCATGGAGCATTTTCTGCACTTACCATATGATTTAAGGTATAGAAATGTGCCAGAAGATTTAACAAAACCTACAAGAAATAACGAGGAGTTAAAAACGCTAAGAATATCTAAGAAAAATATAATCCAAGTTGAATTCAAAGTACAAACAGGATTAAACATCGACAAACCACTGCCGAATGGTGGTAGTACAAATAATGGAAATACAGAAAGAACGCCTTTTGGAGTTTACGAAGCTACATAAAAAAATAGTTGATATAAATAAAGAGTTACTTGAAAGAGAATTAATGGTAATTAACAGTAAGGACAAATTTAACTCTGCTGAATTTGGAGAATACGCAACAGAAATATCTAAACTACTTGTTTCTCTATATCCTTGGAAAGAAATAACACCAATAGTACATAAAGCATTATGCCATGGCCAAATAATAATTGAAGGAAATATTCTTCCACTTGGATAACTTATTAACTCATAATACAGAAAACTTGAAGGATGTTTATTACCTTTTAGATATATATACAGATCTAACAGATTAATTTATAGAAAAAATGTCGTAGTATAAGTTTAAAATACTGGAAAAATTATAGAATATTTTTAAAAGAAAACCTTAAATATGAAAATAATAATAAAAAGTTTGCTGTTTAAATTAAAGTAAACATATTGTTTGGTTTCTTATTTTAAATTCATTTATAGAAATATGTGAATGTAAATATAGTAAATTAACTGAAGAAAGGAAATCCCGAAATTCCTAAAAAAATGAAAAAACTCAAAAATTATACTTTTTAAAGTTTTGGTCATTGTGTCGACAAAAGAAAAGTACTGTTTATTAAATGTAGAATAGAGTATCTGTTATTGGTTTTAGATTTAAATACTTAGATTTTGAATTTTAGAAAAAAATTTGTTAATTTGTTTCTCATAACTCTCACTTATTATGCATCATACGTTATTTGATGCCATTATAACATTTATAGAGTATAAAACTTCCCAGAATTTTGCTGAAGTACATTTTTATGTATCATCATCAGTTTTGGAGTTATAGCGCATTTTATGTTCGATTTAATGTTTTTTAGTATTTAGGATTTAGCTTCTATTATAAAATTTATCGAGGAATCTCTTCTTGGTTCATTTTAGGGTGTTCGCAAGGTTATAAGTGAGATGACCATCCCTACAAGTTTTTTTTTTTTTAATCAGATCATATTTCAAACTAGCACTCATATGAGTGGTACAACGAAAACACAGAAAAATTATGATTTTAATCATTTATATGCGTACTAGGTCTAAATTTTAATAAAAACTTGTGGGGACTTGTCTTTTCAGTTTACGACTGTAATTTTATCCTGTAGCCTTATTGAAAAATTTACACTTGCGAAAACCCTAACATGGACCAGGGAGTGATTTCTCGACAATTTGTATAATGGATGCTAAGTACATATCTTTATAAGATAAATGGCATAATTATCCTTACAATTTTACGATATCGTCCTGAAATATAGCGGATAATAACGAATATTAAAACCCACATAAGAGGCGCTATAACTCCAAAACTAATAATTTTACATGAAAACGTATGTACTTCAGCAAAATTATTGGAAACCTTATAATTTATAAATAATGTTGTAATGGTAGCAAAACATTTGCGATTCATATTTTTTGGTACCTTTAACCGCGAGTAACTCGCGTAGCGTGTTGTCAGTTTAGCCTTTTAAAAGCTAATCTTGTCTTTTTATTTTGCTCTTATCCTCAAAATTTTCGTTTTAGCTTCCAGCTTTGTTTTTAGCCTTTTTTGATTCTAAAATTGCCTTACAAAGGCTAAAATGTTAGTATATATACAATGAAGAAAATAATTTATTTGTTATATCTAATTTAATTTTTACCTAATCATTCATTTAAGCATTTTTGTGTATTTATTCGTACAAAAAAAATCAGATTATTAACATTTAACAGAAATTTTCGCCTGCGGCGCTTCACACTCCCAATTAGAAATAACCTAACCAATTTTATGAACTTACTAAATCGATTATTATAATTACTTTTTAATATACTCCATTAACCATAGAAACTATTTATGAATATAATTTAAAATTCACCCAAAAGCTTGGAAATGCTTAATCAAAGAGAAAAATTACGAAAAATCACTTTACATAAATATGTAATTTTTATATCTTCAAAAAAATTTCAAAAACTAATGAAAACGAAAAAAAATAATTTTTAAATTAAAAAAAAAATTATATCCTTATTTTTTGGGGCATTTAGCCCTTTTTTACCTTTTTTAAAGTTTATTTAGCCTATTTTTTCACACTTCCTGGCAACATTACACGTGATTATCAGTGATTTTAAATAGTACGTATAAGACGCCAAAACGAAGCTATATGCTAAAATTCTTTTTGCTCAATGAAATTCCAATGTGAAGCTCTTATTTTCTCGAATTAATATATGGATTTAAATTTCATGTATTTAAAAAAAATGTCTGAAAAAAGTGAACTTTGAACCGTGATACAAATTAAATTATAACGAATTTGAGAAGTTCCAAAAACTTTAAATTTTCTATTTACGCAGTGAGTGTATGTATCGAATTTCATCGAAATTGGATATGGTGAGTTTCGTCGTGTGCTCTAAAATTTTTGTTTTTTTCTATTACTATTACATTTTTTTTTTGCAGAAATTTTGGTCCATAAAGTGATGCTTTAAGCGTATTCTGAAGAAAATATTTTTTAAAAGGTATTTGTTTAGTTGATCCAGAATTTCTACAAAACTGTTTTAATTTTTTACCTATTTGGGAAAAAAAAGTCGAGATTTTTACCCCTGATGTAATAAAAAGTTTACTTAAGGGCCAACATTTATGCCAATACAAATTATAAAAATTTTTTCATAAAAACTCAAAATTGCGAAAATTTTGAAACTCTTTTGAATAAAATCCTGCCTAATTAATATTTTTTTTTGTCAAATACGCTGGACCTATAACTTTTAATCACTGGTTCGGAACTGAAGAATAAAAAAATTTTATTTTATATATTTTTCCATGCATACTTTGAGAGAACTTCCTACATAATATACAGCATTTTACATGCATTTTGTATACACAAATTTTTGGGGTAATATTTGCAAATTTGCAATAAACAATTTTAACTCAATATTTATTTATTTTTATTAGGAGAAATATTTCGGAACAGTGATAAAGGTTTAATTGTCTTTTTAATTTAGTCAATTACTATTTTTGTTATTTTTAATTAAAAATTCAATCAAAAATGAAAAATAATTGTGAATTTGCACAAAAAATCAATTTTATTTTGTCTGTGACAAAATTTTATTTTAGTTATTTATTACTTTATGGATTTATTGATTGATAACAGTTATTTATAATGTATATTTTTTTTACATTGATTATAACTGTTATCTTACTATATTTTTTACGTTGCCTCATAAGAAATAAAAAAAAACTCTTATATCAACCATAAAGCCATTCTACAATTAGTGCAATAAAAGACTAATACATATCTATAGCTATAGACGCACGTAAATATAGGGGGAACTAAAAACATTAAATCGAAGTTTAATTGAGCTATAACTCCAAACCAGTTAATGCACATAAAAGTATAATTCAGAAAAATTAAAGTAAATTTTAAAACAAAAACAAAAGCTATAAAGACGTAAAAAGTATATTTTAATAATAACTGTTATCAAGCAACATAAAAAAATAAAAATTGAAAAATAAAAGTTATTAAGCAACAGAACAAAATATCGACAATAACTATTACACTATGCGACAGTCAAAATCGGGATGGGATGAAACCAACGCGAAATGTTATTCGGTAAAAAAGAAGTTATACGTGTCCCGGCGTTTCGCTGGGTCACGTCTAGGAATCGAGATATATCGATTTGAAGTTAGTAACTATCATATAGGGGAAATTGTGACCTTTGGTGGTTTTTTTTTTGACATAACTCGAGAACCACCAGTCCGATTTTGCTGAAACAAATTTAAAAAAATTAGGAATTAGAATTCCTTTAATCTGTTCATACAACGTTTCGATACATAAGCAACAGTTTCGCAGTTATAAATAAATGTATGAAAAAAAAACTATTTTTTGCCTAAAAAATTGAATTTGTTTATTTTTAATTCATAAAAAATCCAAAACGGTAAAAAAAAGTGTCCAGTCCTATTACTTTCACGTAAAGTCACAATGAGACATAGATCATGAAAATCGATGGACGCGTTTCGCTTTTATTCACAATTAAGTGAAGTTATCTCATTTTGACAAGAATATTGATTTTATGTTTCAATGAATTTGGATAATATTTACTATATATTATTTATTATAATTATTAACACGTAAAATTAAAAATTATTACAGGTAATTATTAGGTTATTACATAGATACATAGGTTATAAAAATCGATGAATGCAAAACTTATTTTCGTTTGTTTGCGCCCTTTACTTTCTTGCGTGGTGGTTCGCCCACTTGTTCAGAGTCTGTATCGGATGAGGATCTGTCTTCATCTGGAAAAAAAACAATTGTTTTTAATCAGTCAGTTTGCGACCACCAACAAATTTCAGCCACCAGTCGAGTCTTTTGCCTTTATGTCGCGTTTCAATTGGCATTGCCACTTGATGGAAGCGCTCGCCATGTTTATCCGACTCTGAGGCTAGCTGCTTGTTGAAGTATTCGAGATGGTGATGCAAGAAGTGAATTTTGAGGGACATATTCACTCCAATTTTCTGGAAGTAGTGCAACATCTTGGTCACAAGAGCGGGGTAATTGTGTGCTCGCGTACTTCCCAAAAAATATCGTATGACTTTCTTCACTGCCCTCCACGCAAAGTAATCATTACCATCTAAAGCACCTTTAAATTCCTTTGATTTCATGAGCTTTCGTATATCCGGCCCATTCAGAACACCTTCCTTCAATTTTGCTTCGCTGATTCGTGGGAAAATATTTTCCAAACAATAAAGAATTTTCTGTTGCTTCACAATGGCCTTGATGCAATTTTTGGATCTCGAGCAGGCCACTCATGCGTTTCGTATTGATTTCCTTTAAATCGGGTACCCCAAAGACACAAGAAACATATGTTTTTCGTATAGCCTCCTTGGAGACCTCTTAGCATCGCCACGACTTTCAGATCACAACTGATCAGCCACATGTGATCAGTGTAGCAAACTTTACCCAAAATTATTTTCATGGAATCGTATGTTTCGCTCATGTTGGTTTTTTATTATATTTATGTAGCTTGATTTCGAAGAATCGATGAACATTCGCCAATCAGCTGCGACATAATTAATGGCCACCGCCTCCATCAGTCCCTTTATATCGTGGCAGTAAACAAATGTGTTCCCTTCGTTGAGTGTGTAGTACCGTTGGAATAGCAATTGTCGTCTTCGATATCCGGTGACTTTGACATTAGGCTCCAAATTGTTGAATTCTTTCAAAAGCTTCACGTTGAGAAAGGTTTAATTCTGCAAATATCTTGTCCATTCTTGCTTGTGATATTGGAATTATTTTGTTCGATGGGCCGGCTTCTGGTGTTGGTTTATAGGTGAAATCCGATTGATCCATTGTTTCAATAGAAAAAGAAGTTTCTCTGTCAGGACTTGGAAGCGGTGGAATTGGTATTTCATCCGAATGCGGTAGAGGTATTTCTGCTCTTTTAATGGATATGTACACTCTTCGTTTAAGGCCTTTACGATTTACTCCACATATTTTGTTTGCGCAAGTGTAACAGTTGTCGGAATTATGCTCTCCTGGATCAGTCCAAATCATTGGTACACCAAAACGAAGTGAACTGCGTTTCCCTTGGATCCACATCTTAAGACCATTGTAGCACGTTTTACAAATTTTGTCTGGGACCCACGAAACGCTGCGAATTATTTCGCAATCAAAATAAAGTTTAAAAGCGCGCTCCTCTTGCTCAGTGAGTAATGCAGCATTTGTTGAAAAAGCGCTTTTGCCACAAACGTAACAAAATAAATTGATATTTTCTGGACAATTTGCACTCATTTCGGTTTTTTACTTTTATTACTTTTTCGACACTTTAAAAAAACCGTACTTTACGCGTTCGGAGACACTTGTTGAATGACAAAAATCGATCAGTGAACACCTATAAATACTTCGTAAGTTTCAATATTTTACTGAGAGGTACTGATGAATTCGCGCATCTTTTAAGGGTGGCTATAAACCTGATTCGTGTGCGTTTTAAATTTTTCGAAACGTTCTAAAACATGACCACTCATAAATGTGGGTGCAATTTGTGTAAAAAAATCATGCAGGTAGCCAACGGAAAAAACCCAAATAATTAAGAAAGTGCACTTTCCTTTTTTCCTTTTAATTGTCCACGCACATTTATGTTTTTTAGTTTGTTACCGCTACCATAAAAATCAAATAACCTTTTGTTTATTACTTCTTTTTTTTTTAATTCTGACAATCATAAAAAAAGTCATCAATGTTTTTTCCAAGGAATTTTAAGCATATCTCGAGCAAATTTTTGAAATTCATACCTTCACTTAATTGTGAATAAAAGCGAAACGCGTCCATCGATTGTCATTATCTATGTCTCATTTTGTTTAAAGGTTATGTGACTTTACGTGGAAGTAATAGGATTTGACACTTTTTTTTACCGTTTTGGATTTTTTATGAATTAAAAATAAAAAAATTAAATTTTTTACGCAAAAAATAGTTTTTTTTTATACATTTATTTATAACTGCGAAACTGTTGCTTATGTAGCGAAACGTTGTATGAACAGATTAAAGGAATTGTAATTCCTAATTTTTTTAAATTTGTTTCAGCAAAATCGGAGTGGTGGTTCTCGAGTTATGTCAAAAAAAAGACCACCAAAGGTCACAATTTCCCCTATATGATAGTTACTAACTTCAAATCGATACATCTCGATTCCTAGACGTGACACAGCGAAACGCCGGGACACGTGTAACTTATTTTTTACCGATATAACTTTCCCCGGTAGTTTGAACCCTTCCCGATCACTGACCCCTACCATTTGTCGCACAGTGTTATAAAATAACATAAAAAAATATTACTTGTTTTTTGCGCAACTTTTTTATTTCAAAATAATTTTAATAGTTATTTTTGGTCTCTGAGCTTTTTTTTACTCATTTATTATTTGATAACTTAAATATTTGATGTAAAGATAGTCCTTGACCATCTGTACAAAAAAATTTAGTTACACTTTTATCCTACTCTTTTAGTTTAATAGATATTTACTTAAGAAATGGCAGGAACAATTTGGGTCCTAAGATTAAACAAATATACACTGCATTCGTTCTAAATAATAAAATATTATCCTCCACTGAATTAGGAAAATGGTTATAATTTTAGGTTTTTAGGAAGAGGTGATAATTTCGTTTTATTCTAAATTTATCCAGATGTTTGCCAATTATAAAGCACATTTAATTATTTATTTAATTATTGAAAATAATGACATACCCGGGGAATCAACTTTGGAGATCCACCAACTACATGCCTCAATAGCAAAGAACCTGTGCAACTTTAACATATACTGAGTTGGTTACTGTACTTAAAGTTTAGTGTATTGTATGGTGGTGTAGATGGTGTAGATATTTTAATAACTACTTTTACCAATCATTTCAGAAATATGCGATATTAAATGTTGGTAAATTTAAGCTCTACTTTCTGTTGTTGCATTGATTGCTAGTAAAGTGATTTCCTTTTATTTCGTATTTATTTTTCTTATTACAAGAACTTTTTAGTTTGTAGATGTGCGTATAAATTATAACTTTGTGACAGTTCAATGTACCATCAGTACTAATTTGAGGCATATAGTCATACGAAGTAGCAGACAAACAAGTGCTAAAAAGAGATGTAAATTATATAAAAAAATATACATAAAGAAAATGGGATTTACTTTAAAAACATTTTTTCAGATTATTTCTAATCATACATACACATTATAAGTAGAAAAACCTATATAAACTCACACACTCAGGAATTTACAAGATAAATATATATGTATTTTTATGTGATTATATATTTGCCTGTGTATAATGAGGGATGATAAAGATCAAAATCTCTAAACCACAAATATTACATTCAAACTGCTCGTTCTAAGTATTCCTTTTGTCATTATGCTTGCGGTTAAAATCTAATTAAGCTTTACCATAGTTTAGATACGCTAGCTCTTTCATACATATTTACTTATATACATATATACATATAGTAAATATGTATTAGACAAATAAACACTCTAGAACCTTTGAATAGAATCATTAGCATTATTCAAATGTTTTTCTTCTGTGTATTATTTTTTGTAAGTATAAATTTTCATCATAACTCCATGTTTTTAAGAGGTTATTTCAAAGTCACTGAATGAATTTTTAAGTTTTATTAATATTTGTGTTTTGTGTCCAATCACAAATATTTTTGAAATATTTTAAATTTTGTAAAAGAAAAATCACTTTTCATACTTCAAATTGCTAGCAGTGTAAATAGTGTAATTCGTACACTTTCATGCACTTTGACACTTAAACTCATACAATTGTTGTACTCGTAAATATGTACATTTCAATTTATCCTTAAATATTGTTATGCCTACGGATTCTTATGTATTCTTTTCTTCATTTTATTCTGTTTTTATTTATGTTGTTTTAGTATTCTTTTTGCCTTTTTTCTATCTCGTTTTGGAAATGATCATGGTACAAAAGATTTTTTCTAAGAACTTAGTTATATGTATGTATGTGCATGTTTGTATGTGTGTTTGTTTATTTGTAATATGTACAAATACTTACTATATGCAATAATTCGTCCTTCCAAATATAGATAGACACAATTCTTTACATCGTCATCAACAGCGTTATCCATTTGTTACCATCTTCAAACTAAATATACATATATTGCGAATTTTAGTAAGTTTTCTACCACTTGAATCCATGTGTGTACTTACGTGTGTATGTTCCAATGTATATCTAGTAGTGTTGCCATATGTGAAGCTTTATCTTATTTTTTAATTTTTTTTTTTTTTTTGTGAGAACTTGGAAAGATTTAAAGAATTTTAGTAAGAAGAAAATAAGATTTTTGAAAAATAGTTATTTTGTAACTTTTGCTAAATAATAATAGTATAATAATAAAATCATAGTTTCCCCAACAATAATACAGCTTTGATTAAATAAATACAACTTATATTTTTCCCAATCTTTGCTTTTGTCCATTACATACATTTGTTTGTGGAACTTTTGCTGAAAAATAATACATTTTTTTTTTTGGAGAAATGATACATAAAATGGCTAAATGCAAACATTTTTATTGAATTTATTCTACCGTTATTGTTTTTTTTTTTTTTAATCTGTTGAGATTTTACTTTTGAAAATTAATTTTTAATAAATAAATTTCATAAAAGTTATATTCTTTTTAACAAAAAGTAAGATTTTTGAAAAGAAATTGTAAGATTTTTAAAAATAATATATGGCAACACCAGTATTTTTTAAGAGCATACAAGTTCTTATTAAAATTCTCAACATTTGCTTTAACAGAAAAAGTTTGTAGATTTATCTAGATTAAAATTTACTCGTAACTTAAGAAAATACATTTGCTAATATTTTTTTTTTATTGTGAGTATGTATACGTAGATATGCCCAGCGGTGAAAATGTCAAGGCCTCCATCGTGCATGCCTTTTAGAAGGTCTATTTACACCTTCTTTAAGATGCATTTGTTCATGCTTATCAGCCTTTTATAGTAAGGCCTTCAAGAATGCCTCATCCTTATCTTTTAAAATATCCGACTTCGATTCTCTTAGAAGGAGAGTAAGAAGCTGTAGTTTATATATATATATATATTTCATTTTAAATAACAACAATTCTATGTATAGAAAGTAGAGTATTTTATTTCCCTTCTCTTACAAAGGAAGAAAGATTACAATATATATATATTTTTTTTTTTGCTTTAAGAAAAAACAAAACCATTCAGAAACCGTTACAAAAACAATATCAAAATTCAAAGGGGAAATTAAAAAATAAGAAGAATTCATTTAGTTTTGTTTAGTGCTTTGTTTGAGTAGGTTGTGTTTTTTAAGTTAATTTTACTTTTTATAGTTTTTATTTATATATTATTTATAGTTTTTGTCACAGGTGTTTCATTAAAGACTAAATTTTTTATATTATACCTGTGTAGTTTTTACAAAATAAATTAACAAAAACTTAAGTTTTTATTCACGAGAGTTAAACAATTTTAAAGAAATTAGCAATTTTTATGAAAATGTAAATTTTTGGATGAATTAACTTATCTTGACTTAAAATGTTTTGTAACTTTTGACAAAACATATATAAATATATTTTTTAATACAGCTTTTTTTAAGTTTTAAACTTTTTGCAATAATTTAAAATAAAAAATTGTTATTTTATATAAATAGATACATATGTTATTAAATAGTGTAGAAGACCTACTGACAGCTTTTATACAGAAGGTCTTTTGGTAACACTTCATCAGAAAGCCTGCTAGCAGTTTTTATTCAAGAGGTCTTTTAGAAGGGCATTATCAGTTCACGAATGTGTAAGGCCTTGCTCTCAATGACATCGAGTGTAAAAATACATGAACATGGAATGCAGGAAGAAGCTCTTCTTTCTGTAAAAAGGCCTTCTAGAAGGCTTCTTTACCCCTTCTTTTTACCACTGGATATATGTACTTACGTACGTATGTGTACAAATGTAGTTATAGCTTTTAATTCACATTTTAATTTAAATTTGTTAGTTTTATACAACTTGTTTGTCTGTTGTTTCATTTTATAATTTTACCCATTTCCAAAATTAAATTGCTTGAAAATTTTTATTTACGGTTCTTTTTTTTTAACAGCATAAGTAAAATTATAATTTATTGTATTTTTCTTTCATTTCAGAGTATGTAAATCATTTTCATTACAATGGTTGCAGGTAAAATTTTTAATTTTCATTTAATTTTAGAAAAAATATTCAAAAGTCATAGAAAACTTATGCAATTTCTATTTACACACATAATTCCAAATTAATTACACTTTTTTGTGATGTTAATATTAAAAATTACACCCTGCTATGATAAAAATGTGCTATAGACTTTCCTGAGGACATTACAAAGCAATTTAAAAAAATTTCGAAACACTCCCTAAATTTCGAGACATTGCGAAAAAATCCGTTTTTTAAGATATTTCTTGAACTATAGATCTCGTAGCTTCATAAATTTGAAGTCAATTTAAGATTGATGGTCCAATTCCCATTAGATTTGGCAATGTTGTTTCTACTTGCACAAAACTTATTTCTGTCGAACATTAACTTAATACTAATATTCGTACGTTGAAGTGATTTTCGGAAGAGGGGTTTATATGGGAGCTAAGGGCAATTGTGGACCGATCTTCATCAAATTTGGTACAAAGATTGGTACTTGTACAGGGCATCTTTGCACCAGCAGTGTCTAGTCACTGCTGTTGAAAAGCCTAGTTCATGTTCGCTGTCAATGCATGGATGATCCAACCCGTTATGATCACACTCGTGGGACAAATTTAAGAATTTAATTATATGGAAAAAAAGAAGCTGTTGGGAGTCTTCTAGAAAGTTCTGTAAGAGAACCCCGGACCCTCCCCCCAGTGTGATGATTCGGGATGGTACCGTAACCGAGTCAAACTAATGGCCTGCTCAAACGAACTATCAGCACTGCTCCTGAAGCAGGCGATCGCCCTTTAGGATGACCTATGGGAAAGCGCAAAATTGGACGTGATTTCCATTGAAGAGATCCCACGTTGGCCTAGGGCCATGGGCCGAGCACCGGACAAACCATCTAAATAAGTGGAGATTATGGAACTCATTCGGGCCGGAAACACTGAGATCCCTACATGCGACTGGATGGTGACCAGAGTTTCCAAATCCGACGGAGCATCCAGAAAGATTGTGGTCGTTAAGAACAAGGAGTCACTGCCACCCCTTTGTGAGAAAGGTGGGAAAATCTACTATGATTTTGGGTCAATCTTCCTGCAATCTACCGAGGGTATGATAGAGACAGAGCAGTTCAGATCAATGATGATCAAACTCCGGAAGCAATGTCTTGTGAGGAGACTGCTAGTCTCCTCTTGCTCAAGAGGACATTCACTCAGACTCCGAGTTTGAGGGTGAATTTTTTGAGTGAATGGACACAGTAATTGACTAGGACGCCTCTTGGACTCTGATCAAGATGACGCCAAGGGACACACATGGTGAAGATAATGCAAGTTAATCTTCATCATTCTAAAGCACCCTCGGCTGCGTTGCTAATCCGAGTGGTAGAAAGAGGAGAGGAGCTAGCACTAGTCCAGGAACCATAGGTCGTTGGCGCAAGGGTTTGCGGACTACTTGCGGAAAACTTAAAGCTGCTACCCGCTGCGGGATCAGGTAGAATACGATCTTGTATAGCAGCAAGCAAAAACTCAGTATCTTAATTCTCTCTGATTTCAGTGATGAGGACACTGTAGCAGCGGCCTGGGAGAGCTATAGCACCATCTACACTGTCTTCAGTTACAGGGCTCATGATCATTGCTACCCACCACCAACTAAGGTTCGTGAAATAACAGAGGCGGCTAGAGTAAACAACATACCGCTCATAATTGGAGCTGACGCTAATACCCATCATATCGTTTGAGGAAGCTCCGATACAAATACAAGGTGTGAGTCTTTATATGATTTTATTCTTTGTAGTAGTTTAGATATTCTGAACATTGGCAAGGAATCAATGTAGTAGCTAATAGGAGCGAGGTTCTCGATGTTAGGCTAGTTAGTACTAGGCACTCTAATATGATTAGGGATTGGAGGGTCTCCAATGACCACTAGTACATTGGCTTCAAGATGGAAGTTTGTTTACCCAGGGTTAAACCCTTTCAAAACAGGAGGAAGACAAACTGGACAGTACAACATAATATTCTGTCCCAACTCCTCTTAATTTCCTTGGCCATCAATGGTTGTGGTGATATTGAGTTCTGTATAAAAACGCTAACAAACGCTTTTGGCACAGCGACTTCTGTAGCATGCAGACCCAAAATCTGTAGGCGTAGGGGTAAACCACGTTGGTGAAGCTCCGAGATAAGCAAGACTCGTAAAAACTGTCCCCCCTCTATTAAATGAAGCCAAGATACTAGGAGGCTTATAAGTCCTCAGTTAACAGGTTTAAAACCATATAAGATATGCGAAACGAAAATTATAGAGGGCTTCCTATAGCGGCGTAGTAGCCACTCACATACTGTTTCAAGTTTCATCCAGAAACCATGTAGCAGTTGGACAATAACCGGTCAAGAGAAATTAGATGTCTTTATGAACACGCACTTTCCTGGCAGCCTCTCTTTAACGGGATGCTCTGTAATATCTTCAGAGGTCATCAATGATGTTCCCATTCCCATAACGGATAGTTAATTGAGATGGGCTCTGAAGAGCTTTACCCCATTTAAATCTCCGGACTGACGGCATTATACCTGCTGACCTGCACTACAATGCGGATTTAATACTTCCCTGGCTAATTCGGATATACTCAGCATGCTTGACATGTGCTTATATCTCTGAGTCATGAACTAGATGTACAGTCCCTAAAGAGGGTAAAGCATCACACACAAGACCGAAAGGTTAATCAACCTACACCTACGTAGAACGAGCAGTGCTTGACTATTATCAATGTCTCAACAGATGGCAAATCTGTTGCGACTGCATATATTGATATATTGAAAAAGATCACGAGAATAAGGAATATGCATTAGTGGTCTTCCTTAATATAGAAAGGGCCTTTAAAAATGTGACTCCGGAGGCAATCAAATAGTCCCTGGAAAGACTGGACATTCATCAGTCGATCATTAGCCTCATATGCAGACTTCTAACTAATAGCGTTATAATATCCAGCATGGATGCGTCTACCAGTTACAGGGTAGCAATCAGGGGTATTCCGCAAGGTGAAGTTTTATATCCACTTCTCTGGAATATCACCGTTACTCAGGGAACTTGATTCACTGAAGTTTAAGACTGTTGCTTACGCGGATGATGTTGCGGTGGCTGTATCTGGGAAATGTATGGATACTATGTCTCACTGCCTGCAAACTGCTCTGGAACTAATTAGTACATGGAGTACAATTAGTACCCTTAGCGTAATGTCAAGGAAAAATTTAACTTGTCCTCTTTTCTAGAAGATATAAGATTAAATCTTTCCCACTTCCACGCCTAAACGGTGTTGAACTAAAGGTGTCAGATAGTAAATTGGGATTATACTGGACTCCAAACTATCTTGGCTCCAGAATACACGGGCCAGGGCCTCAAAGTCCGGTATTAGCCTATATGTGTGTAGGAAGGCCATCAGAAAATTCTGGGAAATAAATCCCAGGAATACGAAATGGCTCTTCGATACGGTGATTAAGACCATACTTATGTATGGAGAGATAGTATGGTGGAAGGCTATGGAGAAATCCACATATATCGGAATCTTCGAAAGGATTCTGTATAGTTCAGCGCCATGCGACCGTTCTCTGATTCCTTTGTAGTATTCCTAGTAATACCGATTATTGCATCCCCATACCCTTTCTTGGCTGAGACTTCGCACTATCAATCTCAACTGTTATAGAATTTAGAGCTGATTCAGTTGAGGTTTATACCGTCGGGTCCAAATCTGCTGAAGGGGTTGGGGGGGAGGGGGTGTCTACATTCCCATTCATAGGAAAAACATTTCCTTTAAATTGTCATAAAGACGGCGGTGTACTAGTTAATGTACTATGGGGTATTCGAAGCGGATATCCAAATATGTACATACAGTCAAGCCGCAATTAAATCGCTCTCGGGTGTCTTTTCGACATCCATATTGGTATATGATGGCCGGACATCCCTGAATAAGATGGCGAAATATTCAAACCTGGAACTGGTCTGGATTAGGGGTAATTGTATTGCGGATGCATTAGCCAGAGATGGATCCCTTCTTCGAGGTGAAGATACGGACGAACTGGTTGGAGTACCTCTTTCGACCTGCGGAACTTAGCTAGGATTGGCCAAGATAGATGGCCAAATGAATCCACATGTTCGACCTCCAGGCATTATGATGAATCTCGATCCAACTTCATCACGGGACTATCGAAGCATCGGCTAAGAATTCTGGTAGCCGTTGTTACAGGGCACTGGATTGCTGGTGCCCATGTTAGATTACTAGGGCTCCATTTGAACGACTTTTGTAGAATTTGTCGGGATGAGGAAGAGGAGGAAACGGTGGAGCATTTATTATGCCGAGATCACGACTGTTACTATTGAAAGTCTGTTTATGCATGTTTTTTCAGAACTCTCTGATATTGACTTCAGAGGGATCAATTCTTTCATACATGCGTCGGGTTGGTTCGCTTCTAACGCTGTTACGAACATGTGAGTTAGCAACACATAATCCCTCAGGCAATGGGACCAAATTGGACCCAAGTGGGCTGTCTCTACGAATCTAACCTAACCTATAGTGTGCCGTAGAAAAACTGATAACACCGGTCTACAAAGAAATCGTTCTTTTAAGAAAAATGTTTTATAGTTTCGGAGTAATTATGAAATTAGTAGTGATCCTTAAAAGTGCTTAAAAATTTAAAAACTGTAAAAAAAATCCGTTTTTAATCTTTATTTATAAAGTATATATCATAAACAGTTATAAATAAATATTTATCTGAGTTAACTGATTTTCATGATAAGTTGTTTATTTTACTAGCATTAAATGATAAAAATTCATTTTTGTCATTTTAAATTTTTAGGAGCAAAAATCATCCAATTTAGTACAAAATTTTGTTCTTTTTTTACAATAACTTCTGAATAACTGGAACTGTTAAGCAGGGTATAAAATTGCGTTATGAAAATTTGAAGATTATCTGGCATCAAACCATTTTCTTTAGTGGGAAATTTTTGGAATTTGCTGTTCATAAATTTGTAAAATTTTAATCTTTAATAAAAAATAAACAAAAATTTTAACCAATAATCTTGCGAAAATTTGTCCATAATATTTGCATTTTATTAAATAAGTTTAAATTATATAAAAATTTATGACATTTGGAGAAATGAGGGTGGAACATCAAAGTCCTTGGCATAAATAATTAGTGTAAATATTTCAATTGATTTAAACAATGATAACACAAGCTTATAAATTCAACTTTCAACTTTTGTACCTGAACAGATGAGAACTAATTAATGTAATTTGAATTGCTAAATTCAAATATTGAATTCGTTCTTCAAGATTGGTACTAGTTTTCGAGTTCTCGCGAATTGAAGAAATCCTCTGTCATAAGGACTTTTTTATGTATGCAAGAATATTAATCTTAATCGTATTCTTCATGTTGGATTATTTTTCAGTTCGTGTAGAATTATAGAAAAAACACAAACACAATTTTATATTATAAACTCAGGAAATGGCTAAATTAATGTTAAATGCTTATAGTTGAATAATTTCATTACCTTGGTTTGTATGTTTTACTAACGTAACTGAATATCTTGGTTTGAAATTTAAATTTAATAACACAGTTAGCAGAGTTAATCTCATAATAGTTGCAGAGGTAAAAAAGTTGCACACTCTAACAAACGCCAACGTAAACGGGACCAAAAATTAGTCATTATTCCCGATTCTTAAGAGAAGTATACATATTCTTCTTAGGCAATGTCAGCGATTTATTCGATTTCATCTTCACATAGAACTTTACCTGATCAAGAATTTCGAAGCACTTAGTCGCAAAGGACAAAGAAAAATAATGACCGACGGATTCTTTAGAAAATGTTTAACATCCAGTAAAACGCCATCGGAGGAATAATGGGAAAATCGTGTTAGCAATATTATCGGTAATTGCAAATCCCCTACTTTGCAGCAAATAATGGACAGTTTGTTTCCAAAATAAGACAATATTGGATCTTTAATATCTTTAAAATTTAATTTTCTTTTTTCGATATTTCGATTTTTCACTTAAAAAAAGTTTGGTGGTTACGGTAAAAAAGAGCAAATATTATAATATTTGGTAGAAATCGAGAAAGAATACCATGGATTTTGGTGTGAAGACATGATGACGTCCGTTTGCCCGGCACAGAGACAATGTTCGTTTATCCCCTGCCTACATGCGCATGTATCCGCAAATAAAGTTTTAAAAATCCAATACATAAGATACCATTCTTTCATTTTATATTAATTTAAGCGCGGACATAAAGGGAGCAACGAACATGCGTTATCATAACTCTAAATATTTAGTGTTGTTAAAATTCTTGATGTTCTCAACAAATTGCTTTAGCCACACTATACAAATTGCTAAATAACACTGATCGAAAAAATCCTCCGCTAAAAACGAATAGTTGGACGAATCTGCTTTCAGTTTTTTCTTTCTATCAGGTCTGGATTATTTGTGGGCGTGTCTAACATTTCGCCTATAATAAAGTCATTACACGAGTACAACGTGTTCACAATAACCCAAAAACGTTATTTATGATTTATATAAATGATATACCAAAAGAATCGGAATAAAAATATCTTCAAGCCTTCCTATAATAATTTTTTTATACGCTTAATATTTTTGGAGTTATTTAGAAATTAGTGTCGGAAGAAAATTTATTTCTTGCAAGTTCTTTCAAAAAGTGAACAAAAAAAAAAAAGTTATATTTTTTATATTTAAAGTAAAGCTGGTAGTGCTAAGAATAAAATAGTCATAAAAATAGATGCACAATTTTTGATTTTATTCTACATTAAGTGAAAATACCCATGTATACCTACAATCAAATGGAGATAGACTGGTGAAAAAAAACAAAACAAATTTTTTTCGTTAAACAAAATAGCAGTAATAAATGGAATTTGACGTGGTAAACAAGAATCTGTTTTTACTTTTTTGCTTTCGCGTACTGACTCTTCATATTTAAAATTATCTTTAGGTTACCTTAACATTAGTTTTTTATCCGGTCAATATTTTCGGAGTTGAGGCGAAAAAAGTCGACAATTTTTAATGAAAAGTTAATATTTTTTCGCAACTAATGTATGAATAACTCCGAAAATTGAATAAAATTTTCTTTTGCATTTTTGGTGTTTAAAATGCCTAAATCGGGCAATCCGTTCTAGAGTTATAGTAAAATACTCTCATGTAATTACTTTATTAATGGAGAAATATTAGACATGTCCATAGAAAAAATCAAGACCCGATAGAAAAAAACTATAGACAAACTCGTCAAATTCCACCTATTTTTGTTTAAAGAAAAAAAATTGTTTTTTGCTTACCGTGTGTCTACTTAATTGTAGGTATACATGGGTATTTTTACGTAATTGTGAATAACATCAAGATTTGTGTATCAATTTTGATGACACATGGCTTATTTTATACATAGTAACACTAGCTTTATGATAATGGATTAAAAACTTCACATTTTTTCCAGTTTAATTTCTTAAAAGAAATTTTCGAGGAAAAAAATCTTAAATTTTGCATGAAAAATTGTTTCCAACACAAGTTTCTGAATAACTTCGAAACTGGTGGGCAGATAAAAAATAATGTTAAGATGACTTAAATATAATTTTCTACATCTTTTAGTGTACCATTTGTCTAAATCGGACAATCCGTGTATACGCCTTATTAAGCGGGAGATATGCCCATGAAAGAAATCATGCCCTCATGGAAAAAATTCCATCTTGTCCATATATATATAT
This sequence comes from Protocalliphora azurea, assembly GCA_932274085.1. Classification (NCBI taxonomy): domain Eukaryota; kingdom Metazoa; phylum Arthropoda; class Insecta; order Diptera; family Calliphoridae; genus Protocalliphora; species Protocalliphora azurea. Next base: position 82,621,716 of record OW026521.1, on the reverse strand, counting down.
ATATATATATATATATATATATATATATATATATATATATACGAAACACTTGTAAAATTTGCTTTATACTTTATCTATCTTTACTTTAATTTTAAAATTGAAATATTTTACTAAATTACTTAATTTTAAAGGGAAAAATTAAACATTTTGGTTACGACCTTGTGCATTTGCATAATGTTTTTTGTTTCTGTTGTAAAAGCTTGAAGTGTAGTTACATCCTTTTGTATTTTAGGTGATGATATGTATTATTGTAGTAAATATTATTATACACAAAATTCAATTTATTCATTTTTTTCTTTTTATTCAATTTTCATATAAAAGTTCTAAATATTTTTTAGAGAAATAAAAATAATTTAAATTTAATTGCAGAAATTTAAAAATTTAATTATTGTTTGCAATTTTCTTCTTAAATTATTTTCACCAAATACTTTGATGAATAAGATATTCAAAAGTTGTTTGACAGTATTTGTTTTTGCTTTCTTTTATTAATTCACAAAACTACTATTCATAGATAAACACAAATTTTTAGTTTCTTAGAGTTCATAACTCAAAATAAAAATATAAAAAAGTTTCATGTACCATAAAGTAGTCTTTTCTCTGAAAATAATAAAAAAAAAAAATACTTTTCATACTCTTTGTATACACAAGGTCAATATACATACTCTAATAAACTTAATTACAGCCGATCTTGGTTACAAAGTCTAAGCGACTGACAATTTTAGTTCGTTATACGCGTAGTTCGCTATATCCGTATAATACCAAAAAATTTTTTTATTAAGAAAATATGCGCATTTCGTTACGATACTAATATTTCTAATTAAATCACATTTCTCTCTTTTAAAAATGCATTTATATTTCAGGAATAATATTTTATTTTCTTTCTGGCATTCGTCAGTAATTTGACAAGTGACAACTTGTGATTAATTGTACTTTTTATACTAACTCCATATTTTCTTTTATTACCGAGATTTTGAAATTGGAATGCTTTGAGATATTTCCTCCTTGAGGAATAGCAATTTTCTAATGTTCAATTTAATTTTTAATCCGGTTGTAATTTTAGTTTTGTTTTTAGATATTTTCGACAATGTGTATATGTCATGTTAAAAATGTCAACAGTTATAAATATCGACGATGGTAATCATGATTGATAGTATTGATAGATAGATTGTTATAACTTGGCAACTCTATTAATAAGTGATATATCTATTAAAACGAAGTACATACGCCAAAAGCTAAATATTACAATCCTCTTGTGAGTTCATGTATTTGTAGAAATGTTATTTTATATGTAATTGTAAAAATATTATTAAAGTAAATGATATAAGGAAAACATTTTTGACATTAACTTTGTCACGTTGTCGTTAAAGAGATCGACCGAGTAAGATTCCCACTTATTCCCTTAAGAAATATCGTAATTAATATTTATAATTTGTCCTTGTCAAGAACATATTTCTTTATGTTTATGAGTGACAATAATACAAACTTTCTTTTATATTTGTCAAATAATTTAAAGTTGTGACCAACGAAAATTACGAGTACTTTAATGTAATAATTGATATACACACATGTACAAACACGTATTACTAAACAAAGATTTGTATATATATATATATATATATATATATATATATATATATATATATATATATATAAGTATATATATATATATATATATATATATATATATATATATATATAAGTATATATATATATATATATATATATATAAGTATATATATATATATATATATAAAAATAAATTTGTAACTTGTGAACCGTTGTGGATATCTCAATAAAATTTCACATGGTCAGCGATGAGGATAGTGTGTGTCAATCTAGGGTATTTTTTTCCTTTAAATTGCAAAAAATTCGTTTATGATATGACGGAAAAGAAATTTTGTACGAAGATAGCCCTTGTAAATTTTTATCAAAAAAATACGATTACATGTAACCTACAGGTCCAAATAACGTTTTCTCTCCGTTTTAGTCACGGTTTTATTCATTTATTATTTTTTTTTTAACTTGGCGGGCTTAATATAGTCCTTAAAAATTGTTCAAAATATTCACCACATTTCCCCCAAAATTGTAAAAAATATAGCTGCAAGAATCATACAAATATACGATAAAAAGTTATGTTAACCTGAAATCGAAAAAAAGTGGAAATATTTATGCACTTATAAAATTTGTTTTTTCTTGGCTATATAATTTTTTTATTGTTTTCAAAAGAAATTATAACGCAAGTGCGTGTTAAGTAAGTCCGGAGGAGGTTGGTGCAAAAGTCTCCCCACAAGCCCTATCCAAACTTTCGCCTTGCTTTTATAAAGTCATTGCTTCTACATATTTATTTAATTCCTTGTCAGTTAAATCAATTGGTCTAAGATTATCATATAAATTGTATAAAGTTCGAATATCATTCTCCGTAGAACGAGTAAATTAAAATCTAATAACGCACATATATGAATTCAAAAAAAAAAATTGAATTATTTTAGATAAAGATAGCGATTATTAATAAAATTATAAGTTTACTGCTTAACTCACTTTTAAGTCCAAGTCCTTTCTATATCACAAATTTCATCCAAGTCAACATTATCATATCCTCTATAAAAGGCTGAGACTCTATTGGAAAATCAACTCCATATTTAGACATATCCGCTGCATTGTCATTCGTAGAACTAACTATAAGAATTTAAGAAGGCTAATTTTATTTCTTAATCTTATCTTAAATTTTACATTAAATATAATTTTTTAAAGTGACTGAAAACCGACATTTGTTTTCAAGTAAAATTTTTTTAAAAACTAAAACATCTTTAAAACCAATTAGTTAAGAATAGAAATTTTTATATTATTTTTTACTCGAATTATTTGATTAATCTGCATATTTTTCTCGGATACATTTTCACTAGAAACTATATAATTTAATAGAATTTAATTTATCGGAACGATTATTTGATTTTAATTTGTCGATTAATTGAAGAAGAATAATTAGAGTGAATACCATAGTAATGTACATATGTATTAGCACATCTTTATTATTTTTTGAAGAAGCTGTTCAAACCCATCCAAGTGACAGATTCTTCAGTGCTGGGTACCGGTCCTTGGTCTAACACTTTTATATGGCTTTGTCATTGGAGGAAGTTAATTAACACCGTTAAGGTTCTATCAGATAGGCAACAGATTAGAGTAAGTGAACCACTTTAATACTGGTCACTACAAGGCTGCCAGATTTGGGGATTAATCCCAAATTTGGGGATTTTTTTTCCAGAAAGGATAAACAAATTTTGTAATAATTGTGTCTTTTGTTTAGTTAATAAAATTGGAATTCTGAACAAAAGTATGTAATTGCAAAGATGCATGTCATTATAAAGAACTGAATACACTAACGATCTCTAAAAGCACACTATGTATATGAACGTCTGAAGACATCTTAACCCATTAATATCCGGTCATACCTGATTGAGTACAGCTGAATTATCATCAAAATGAAAAAAAAAAAAAAATAATAATACTATTGATGACAATAAAAAAATTTGATGAATATTTATTAATTTTTGAACATCATGGATTGTTTTTCAATTGAAATAAAAATAAAAAGTTGGTTCTTCTAGTATTAAGATCCGATCTCTGTAAATTAGTTTCCACAAATCTCATTCAGTGCTGTTTTTTAATATACATTATTAACCTTAGAAGCTATTTATTAAACAAATATTTTAAAAGCGAAAAATCACCAAAAAATTTGAAAATGGTTAATCAAAAAGAAATTATACTCGTAGTTAAAAAATTACGAAAAATCACATCCAAACATTGGTTCATTTCTGATGCAAAATATATTTGAATTGAATTTTGCTATTATGTGGTTTTTTTATGAATTTATTACAATATCTTATAAAAATATCAGAAACTAATCAGAACGAGAAAAATAATTTTTTATATTAAAAATTAAAACGTTAACTTTTTTGGCCTTATTTTTTGGGGCATTTAGCTTTTTTTTAACTTTTTTAAAATTTAGTTTAGCCTATTTTTTCTCACCTCCTGGTAACACTGTTGGTGAGCGAAGTGATAGCAATTGATACTCGACAGGCATTTGATAACTCAGAAGAGAGCATTGCTAATGTTAGTTTTACTCCAATTTCGCGCAGGCTATATTTATAATTACAATAGTTTTGATAATACTATTGCAAAAAACCCATATTTTTAGAGGAATTTTAAAAATTATCCTGCTCACAAAAAGGCAAACATTCAAATATAATATTTTAGAGAATCACATACATAAAACATAATCTTCATTTCTAGAGGGTATATTTCAAACTTTTTTTTATGAGGCACTTTAATGTATAGTATATTGAACATGCGAACATTTAGTAGTAAATAAATAGTATTTTTATTTATTTAAAACACATGAGTTTTGTGCTGAGTTTTGCTTCTATTATTGGCTGGCTGTATCAGTCTTAACAGCCATTTATTATGTCAGATGTTGTCGTGCAGTGTTTTCTTTCAAATTAGGATAACGACAGTACCTGACTTGTGCTAATATCAGATGCGACAGTTGGAAAATATATGGCAGCCAATTTATTTGTAATTCATCATTGTTTATTGGCCTCGTAGTTTGTTATTTATTTTTGTTAAAACTTTTAACGTTAAATAATTTCTTTCATTTGTTCATTCATTGACACTTTTGATTTCATTTTCACCCCCAGATACAAGGCTGCCTCTTTCTAATACATTTGTGACAAGTGATAGATTATTGTTGAAGAAACTTAACAAAAGTTTAATCATTCCAGTATATAACGATGTTTATATTTTTTTAAGAGTTTATTTCCCTACTTTTTTGTTTTCTTCTATTAATAATTTATTTTATTGTTTGTGTTTCTTTTGCTTGCTTTTTATTTCCATAAGAAAATTTCTAACTTTTTTACTTTCTGAAATATAAGATAAACATTTTTTATACCCACCATCAGATGGTGGGTATATTGCATTTGTCATTCCGTATGTAACGTGTCAAAATAATCATCTGAGACCTCATCCAAGACGATCTAACGATGTCCGTCCGTCTATTGAAAGCAGAATAGGTCTCGGGGTGGTCATCCTAGTGGGACGAAATTTGGCTCAATTGTTTGTTTTATTAAGGTTTGTTTTATACTGAAAATGAGCAAAATCGGTTCATAAACAAAAAAGTTATGGAACAAGTACTAGAAAACCAGGGTATCCGTTGCAACTCCAGTTTACACTTTTCAGCCGATATCTTTTCCAAAAAGCATGTACATACATTAACAAAATTTTGCGCAAATAGTTCAAAGACCGATGTAAACTTAGAATCTTACCTTAAATCTTACTTTCTTCGTGTTAAATTTTGAATACACTAAAATTTAACGGTATGCATTATTTAAATTATAGGAATTTCTTGCAAAAAATGTAGTAAGTGTAATATGTAAACTATAGTAGACAGCTTAAACATATAGAAGCACCTTAAAAATGCTTTTAGCAATACAGCAGCTTTATTCATATACTGAGCACATACATACATATGTACATTAAGGGTATATTTTTTTGAAATTTTTGCGAGTACCAAAATTTACATGACATTACCGAGCAAAAAATATTAAAAAATATGATATCATATTTTCGCAATCATTGAAAAAGGTTTCCGCACAAAATACATTAATGTTTTCAAACCTCTCCTTTTCGAAATCTTGTACTATTTTTTGGTAAACATTAGCATATGTTCTTAACTAACTTAATATTTTAATTTTAGAGTTAATATTAACCATCTAATTTGGTATTATGTAAACTTTTTCTCGAAACATACATGATGAATAAATGTACATATTATTCATCATTAGCATCCTACCATTGACGTCAGATGTCTTCACATTCTGGTGGTTTCATGTAAAATATCAATAATGAAGGTGCACTGTACGAAATTTTTGTATTTATCTGTAATTCTTTAGCCTTTGATAATGAATAACATAATTTAGCAGATAAATTTGATGTCTAATATTTGTAATATCCCAGCAAAAACTTTCGGTAATAACAACTATTTATTAAAGTAGTTTCTTGATAATGAGGCGCCATTATTATTTGCCTACTCTGTATTACATTAATAAGTACTCAATAGTATAATAGCACAGTAATACTGCAATCACGTGGATGAGTTGGCTAGAGCGCCGGAAGGTTGTTGGTTCAACCCCATTCTGAAGCTGTTAGTTTTTTATAACAAAGTGTCTAAAAAGATATTTTAAACTAAATAGAGTTTTTGTCGCTTAGGATGATGTGTGCGAGATGGTGTACTGAGTAAGACGTTAGTCAGTAAAAACGAATGGTTAGTGTGTGTCCAAGTTCGAGTCTCACTGGCGGCAAATTTTTTTTTTTTTATTTTATTTTTGTTTTCGTTTAGGTACATATTTTTGAGTACCCCTAGAGTCAAAAAATAACTACGTGAATTTGTGAACAAGTCGAACAAAAATAACTAGTTATTCAGGCAAAAAATAAGTAGTTTGTATTTGCTTCCAATTATACCCGCTAGCTTACCGGGAAAGCAAAGTTTTTGCTGGGATAATACAGAAGCAAAGATCATTTTCAAAATTTAAGAAATTAAGTGAAATGCGGATCAGGAAATAGCAGTTCTTGACTTAATGTTAGTAGAAGCGTTTAACGATTGTATTAAAATGTTGAACCGATTGTTACCAGTGATGTGAATAAATACCTTCCAAATACGAAATACTTTTTACCAATTTCAAAATGTTTAGACCTAGCTTTCTCTATAAAAACCGCGAAAATATATCAGAAATACAAAACAAAAGCAATAGTGTCAGTTTAATTAATTAAACTCTTTCCTCTCTCTCTCTAAATCTTTTAAAGTAATTATAAGGTATTCTCACATAAATAGCTGATAGTTATCCATACTATCAAATTCAATATATCTATAGTGATGTATTACATATTATAGATAAAATATTGTTTCCTTTTTTTATTATTATTACCCATCAAAAACTTTGGTTGCCATGTAATGAGTTAAGAAGCTAATATAATTCCTCCTCACTACATACGCATTACATTGTAGCCTTAATTGCCATTCCCAGCATTACCAATTAGTACTTATATAAGTAGTTTTTAGTAAATATAAAAAGAATTTGGTTTTTCGTAGCTCAGTTTTATAGAGCGTCTAACACAAGAAATTAGAAATTTATATCCCTATATGAAAACCACTTTTTAGTGCATAAAAATACAAGTCGGTTGTGGTGTGACGAGTGAGACTATAGACTAGGTTAGGTTGGAAAAAGAGGGCCATAATTGTCCCAAACTCATTTCGGGCACACATGTATACCTGCATAGGTATGTTGTGCACTCTCAGGGATATAAAGTTTCCCCTAATCGTAAGCCTAATCTGTTTGGTTAGTTTAACAACCTCATTTTCTCTACATAGTTTCTCAGAGATTTCCAATTAATGTTCTAGAGATCTTCCAGATTCGGTATTTTATTTCATTCAAAGATCTTTTAGTTCCGTATGCAGTTATTATGCTAATTTGGTTTTTGAGTGGTGGTCTATTCAATATAAGGATGTCCTTTGTTTTCTTAATGTGTGAGTTTCCCCATAAGATATCAGTCGTTCTCCCGTTAGAATTTTTCTTATGAATTTTACCAGTCTCTGACTGGTAAAAATACTTTAATTCAGTTTTAAACTTTTAACGCTTCAGCATTTTCCATTGTGATAGTATTCAAGCTTGTGCTTGAATGTTCTTAGATAGTTTTCGTTCCCGGCAATACTATGATGACCTGGAGCCCATATTATGTTCACTCCTTCGTAGTACGAGTTTATTTCGCATCCGTAGTACGAGTGTAAACTTCGAGATATAACTCTGTCATTTCATAAGATTTTAATAACCGATTGACTATTCGTATAAATATGAGTAGAAGGTATATTTTCTGCTTCCTTCAACAATTTAATACCTTCCGTAATAAATTTGATCTACGCCTGGCACTCGGTATTGTGATCCGGGATTCGACGATATTTACCTATATTTCGGCCGACTTCATAGAAGCCTACTACTGTTCGGTCACCAATCTTAGAATCATCTATATATAGGTAGGTTCCTGTATTGTACCGTACATTATTTTCTTCATCCATTCTTCTCTTTCTGGGATTATGGTGGAGAAATACGTATTCATATATCTTACTGGGATTCTGTCACACATTTCAGTAGTGATATTACTCGCTGGTAGGATATTTACTATCTCTTGGTGTCTGATCATGTGCTCATTGCAAACCATTCTCTCATTGCCATTAGTATAGTAAAAGCTAAAGCTGCTTCATATTTAATCTGTATCTCGATTGGTAGTATTGGTAGAATATTTTCAATAGTTTTTATTGGTACAGTTCTCATTACACCGCTAATGCCTATGCAGCACTGCCTCTGAATTTTTTGAAGAGATTTTATATTTTCTTTATTCTCCAAGGGCGTCCACGATACCAGGGAAGCGTACGTAATAACTGGTCGATGTATGCTCGTGTATAGCCCCATGCTCCATCTTCCTCCTTTCGCTCTTCTGCAAAAGACCCGTATTCTGTGAGCCTTATCTATTTTGCTCTTAATATGGTCTTTCCAGGATAGTCTCCAATCAAGTACTACTCCCAGATATTTGACTGTTCTTGGTATTTGTATCATTTTATTCTGAAGGGTTGGGTACTAGAATATCAGTATTTTTTTTTTAGTAAACATACAAATTTTAGTTTTATCCGGGCTTACATTGATACCACGCCCTTTAGCCCAATTATATGATATATCGAGAGCTTGCTTTGCTTGGGATTTCTTCCTCTATCAACATCGTGTCGTCGTCAGCATAACAGAAGGGTTTGAAAACTTCATCGGATTCTTTGTAGACTGTGTATGGTGGTCACCCATAATAGTAGGGATAGAATACCTCACAAAAAACTTTGTCTCTTATTTTTATGTCATTTGCCTATCAATTTATCCATGTCTTTTCAAACATGTGGCCTATCCAAGCAATTATGCCACGGTTCAGGTCAAACTCTCTTCAGAAATCAGTAAGATTCGAGGTCAAAACATTATTGAATGCTTTTTCTATATCAATAAATATATCCAGAGGAAGTTGTACATCATATCTTTCGATATGATGTACAACTTCCTCAAGTAAAGTTTCAATCGATTTGCCTTTAATATAGGCGTGTTCTTTAAATTTCATTGCATCGTTTGGTATTTCCCTCTTTATCATTGTGTCGAAGATTCGCTTCAGGGTTTTCTGTAAAAATGATATTAGGCTTTCTTTTCTGTACAAATCTCCGATAGCCTGTAATTTATTTGGTTAATCATTTTCTGAAGAAGAACCGGAAAAACTCCATCCGGTCTTTCAGTTTTAAACGGAGAAAAGCCTTTAACCGCATCTTTCACCATTTGTGGTTCCTCTATAGTTCCCACTGTTCCTAGTTGAAAGTGTAGTTTCATTAATATTCCTAGTACATCTACCATAGTCTCTGCTCTTTTCCCATTGCAGTCAATGAAAGCTTCAGGTTTGGTATGGGTTTTCGATAGATTTTTTTTTAATTCTAGAAATGTCATTTGCATGTCAATCTGCTCGCAAAAACGATTCAGTTATATTGGTGATCAATCTTTCTACTTCCGAGTCAATCAACTCTAGACTACCATTTAGCTCTGGATAATTTCATAGTCTGTTTCGAAGTCTGTTTCTAAACTTTGCCCAATTTGTCAGCCTTGTTTCCGAACATTATTGGGGCCGGAGGTGGATGGGCTAGAGTTGTAAAAATATATCTATAATCTGAAAATGAGTTCGTATCAGATACATGCCAGTCGTGAATTGTGCGAATTGGCATCACAGCCAGTAAATATTCCTACTTGTGTTCCAGGCCGATAAAACAATACTTCCCAGGTACACCGATGCCAGCAGTAGTTTACATTTGGTATATGTTAATGAGGTGGCATCCGCTGTTGACTAATTTGGGGAAAAAAATTTAATCCCCTATGACATAGTATGCACGTCCTGGGTCGAGACCCAGTCGTGGCATAAAATTGCAATGAAAGTACCGTATTCAGCTTCTCTATGAAAGACCTCCCATTTTTCCACGTTTAGGCCTCAGTTTTGTTTGCTAATGATTTTAAGAATGGCATTGTTGTTTTGTTTGCTGTTCCAATCTCTGATAAAATAAAATGTTTTGGTTAAAGATGGGACGTCGAATTTTTTCACAAGGGCAAGTTTGCCTCCATTCCAAGGGGTTGTGATAGCTCCACCAGATTTGTCAGAGTATATCCACAGATGTACAGACGTAGTGCACAATCCTTTTGCTTGTGGCATCTTACTCATTTGTCTGGTGTGTGGAACTTTGCCTTAAGTGCAGTTGGAGTCGATTATGCCTAGCATAGCTCTTCTGCAACTTTGCTCCTTAACCAATTTTTTGTCTGGTTTTCTCTTCAGTGATTTCGGAGCAATCTTTTTCGCATCTCTGCCACCACTTGAAGATTTTACTGACACCATCACATGTTTAGAAGTGGATGCCTTTGGTACGTTCTCATCCCACGTATGATAATCCGAAGTTTTATCTTTGGAGTGTTGAGAACCACTATTGTCATTGCATCTATGATGCGGGGAGTTCTTCTTCTTTTTGGATTTTTCAGCGATATTCTGCTCTTCGGGAGAGCGAATTCTCTTGCCATTCTCAGTAGAGAAGGCTGTAGATGGTACACTTCCCTTCTGCTGCTTTACTCCCTGTACCATCTTTGCAGCTATCCTACGTTGGGCGCCGGAGATGTTGCGACTTTTTGCGGTGAATTTTGCAACACTAGCACTTACTTCCTCTACCATTTCGTCTACTTTGATGGTATCTTTTTTAGTGAGCACCTTGGTATTAACCTCATTGTTTGAGTCGCAAGATTCGGATTCCTCAACTGTTTTAATTGGCTGGGGATGCGAAATGCTGATCCTTGGATCCGAGTCAACTTTCTCTGTTCGCCTTGACGCTTATCAATAACGGAAGCCAAGTTGCCAACCACCGAGATTGCTTCCTTACAGATGCTTGATGACGACGACTGAGGGCCTCTTTGCAACCCACCGCAGGCCACCGGTATTGAGGTTATTAATCTCTGCAACGTAACTTTATTTTATAAGTTATGGCTCTTAGTGCTGGCTACTTGATTGGATATCACCCTAGCTTATTTTCATTTGGTCTGCGAGAAGTTCCCTAGGGCAAAAATAATATGCAGGTTTTTAATACTCCTAGACGTATAAATAACTTACACCAAAAAGGTTCGTCCTTCACACATCTAGTAGAATCAAAACCAAGCATTTTACATTTTTTCTTTTTGCTCTTTGATTGTTTGAACTAATATTTTATTTTTACATTTTCTTTTTATATTTTTTCTTTCTGGGATTAATTTTATTTGCCTCAGTTGTTAAGAAATGATGAGCATCGAATACCGATTTCTCAAGGATTCTCACGGTATAAATAAGAAAATCATTTTTTTCTATGGGTTTGAAATATGACTCATTTATTTGTCTTCATTTTTTATGAAAAACTATAGCATATTTTTGTATTTTAGGAGTATTTCCTTGCACATTTTATATTTTCCAAGAACTCCAAAAATATATTATTAAAACTGTAAATGTTACTTACATAAAATATCTTAACAATCTCGTATTATATAAAAAATAGAAATGTTTTAGTATGATTTTATTTTTATTTCTATTTCGAATTTCTTTCCCTAAAAAAATACTAAGGAAAAAAATATAACATTTACCCAATTTAACTTTATTTGTAATTTCTTTCTATTTGGAATAAAGTAGAACAATCTTTTATACATTTACACAATTAAAAATATTAAGCTTCATTTCCAAACATTATATACCATTTTTACTTATCATTTTGTCATTATGAACCTTTATATTGACATATATAATTATGTCTGCCCATACGTCCGACACAAAAGTTAAATTACGCTAATATTTCGAAAATCATATACTAGTTACGAAATAAATTAAAGTTGAAAATATTAGTGTATAATTTTCTACAGTGCAATGTGAGAAATATGTTCTTATAAAAGTATATATTGAATATTAATCGCAATATGTTCCATTAAGTAAATCTAATCATGTGTACTCGTATTTAAATCAGTGTGATTTGTAAATATCAGATATAAAATTCTTTCTTACGTACTTTGATTTTATCAGTTTGCAGAATTTTTGTAATATTTGTATTAGTGGTTGGGTTATTATGCGTTTGCGCTGATGTATATATATATATATTATATATATATATATATATTTGTTTATGAATCTCAGTGGATCTCAAGCATAATAAATATATTTTAAATTTTGACGCAAAATACGTAAGCTTAGATTCCAGAGCACATGAAAGTTAAACAAAATTTTTCACAATGATCAATACATATGTCCAAATTTCGTAAGCTCTATTTCTAAAAGTTGATGTAAATTCTTCTTATATGTTAGAATTTTCTAACATATTTATATCAAAAATATGGTTCAATTGGACAAGTTTTATTTTTCGACTTTTATCACGCTAAATTGGCCAAATGTCATATTGTGCAATGGAGAGATATCTCACAAATATTTGTATGTCAACTAGCAACTAAAATTTAAAACATATAACATTTTAATATAATTTTCTGTATTATATATGTTATATAATATATATATTGTATTATATATATAACATGGTTATACCCTTTAAGAGTCAGCATAGCCGAATATAGCACTTTTGTCTATTTTTTTAATTATTTCAAGAATAATCTAGTTATGAACATCTCTCAAAATTGCTCTTTACGTATATATATATATATATATATATATATATATATAGTAAATATTTTTTTTTAGTAAAAAATAACGAATGTATTGTAAGTGTGTGGGGATGGATGGGTGTGATTTTACCCTTTTTGCTTTATTTTACTCCCTAAATGCAAAAATTTATAGCCTTTAGTTCCTTCAAGAATTGAAACTATCATTGGATAATTAATTAAGAAGACATCAGTAGGGAGACCTTTTACCCATTTTGAACTATTTTACGTCCTAAAATAATTTCCAAAAAATGTATATCTTTAAGTTCCTTTTACATGTTACAGTGTTTGCATGCCAAATTTTAAGAAAACCAGTTAATTAGTTAAGGAGATATAGGAAGAGGGAGCTTTTACCCCTGTTGCCCTATTTTCCGTCCAAAATAATAAAAATTATAGGCTATAGTTCCTTCCAGATGTTGCACTATTTGTCTAAATTTCAAGAAAATCGATTGATTTGTTAAGAAAATATAGGAAGGGGGAGCTTATGCCACAAATAATAAAAATTATATTCTATATTTCCTTCCTGATAGTACACTATTTGCCTGCCAAACTTCAAGAAAATCGGTTTATTAGTTAAGAAGATATATAGTGGGGGAGCTCTTACCCTTTGTGACCTATTTTACGCCCTCTAGCGATATGAAATGTACTTTACGACTTATTCTCATACCTAACAAATACATATACAAAATTTCATAAAAATCGGTCAAGGCGTTTCGGAGGAGTTCAACTACATACACGGTGACACAAGAATTTTATATATATAGATATTATAGAATTATTATAAATTTCCAAAACAAGAAAAGGTAAATAAAACAAAACATATAAAAGGTAAGAAAATATTAAATAAATTAAAAAAAAAAAACTGGTGAGAGAAAAAATATGTATAAAATACTATTACAACGAACCAAACCATAAATTTATAAATGAGATCGTAAAATAAGCAAAATTATTTTATTATGTGCATTTTAAATGAATACGAATTCTAGAATTTCTACAAAGGTGCGGTTGGCCATAATCCTATTATTGACATGAAAGTATTTAATAGAGGAGGAAAAGGGCTATTTCGGCTGAATATTTCATTTGTCTATTCGTTCGTTTGTTGAAGTTTTATTTAGGCCAATAAAATTCTCAAGTTATAGGTATACTTAACTTAAAAAAAAATATTTATGTACAATTATATAGCTATTTTTATAAAAAAGGAGGAAAACGGAAAATAAATGATTTCACAATAAAAACAATTCCAATGATTTGAAGAAATTGCTTGTATGAGCAAAGAAAACGAAAGTTTACAATTTGTTCATTTACCATAAAATCAATACAAGTGTGATGAGATACGATTTAGTAAGGATGACTGACGATGATGACCTAGTAATGGCAAACTAAAAAAAGAAAAAAAAATTCAGTCATAATTTTTCATTGAATTTTATTGGTCTTAAACAGAAAACTCGTAACAAACATACACAAACATACATAGCAAACAAGCAAAAATTAAATTAAACTTCCTTTCCACTTTGAAACTTCCCTTTTATTTCTTGCATACAATACACACTTATATTTTAAACAAATACAAATCGTTAAAGTAATCTCAACTGTCTCTATAAATAAGCACCCACACATGTAAATGAATACCAGTGAGAAAGGCACTAGGACAGACTCGAAGTCAGATACAATTGTTGCAACTTACTTCGGGACAGAGAAAAACAGATAAAAATTCAATTCAAAAGATCTAGCCAAACCATCTACGTTGATGGTTGTCGTCAAAATTGTCATTAATTTAAAAAGTGATGAACAAGTAGGTAAGCGCTTGGCGCTCGGCTTCTGTTACATTAACAAATGCCTGTGTTTGTGTTACGTAGCATATATATATATATATGAGCCATTGTCAAAAATTTGTAAATTTGTAATGTAATGTTTTAAACAAATGGGTTACAGATCTAAATTCACAAGACTTGAAACTAATAGTGGTGCAAAATTTTATCACCGTTGGTTTGATTTTATAATCAAAGTTCAAACACTTAGAAAAATGGCTAAAAATTACTTAACTTTTTCGGATACTACTACACTTTTTATCCGCGTGTTTATATTTTTTGATCTCATTCGATATGTATAAACTAATCGAACTTTGTGGATAAATTCTACATATTCTTAGTTGTTGTGCAGGATTTCAACAGATACTTAGAGGATAATAAAATTTTTATGAGAGAATTTCTTAAAATTATTATTGTTTTTATAAAGAGAATTTATATTCCTATAGAAGTATTGTCAATCGCAAACCAACGCGGAAATTACACTATAACTTGGAATTTGCGTTTCCAGTGTGAATGTAAATATTCTTGCCAAATTTCATGAAATTTGGATGATTTGTGGAAGCAATTGGTAAATTTTCTATTTGATTATAAACGAAACAATACAAATTAAAATAAATATTTCGCACTTTTTATGACATTTTTTGTAATAATTCATAAACTATTGAGAGTCCCAGCATGCCACTTACTAGGGTATAGAAAACATGTTTATCATTATATATATATATATATATATATATATACTACTAAATATTATCAAAAACAAGCTTGTTGGTTTAAAATGGAATGACTCATATTTACATAATTTAAGATTTTTAAACTCCTTCCGTTTCGTTTTATTGCTGCTGCTATTACTTTGTTACTATTTATTATTGTTGTTTCTGCTGCTGGTTTTGCTCAATTTTGCTAACAAGGCACATACATTTTCACATAATTCCCAAAAGGTGTGGTATGTTTACTGTTTGACTGAGTGACTTCATAGATAAACAGATAGTGTAACTGGCTGTTTGATTTTTGGTGTGGGAATGCTTCTTCTCTACTTGTAAAATAATCAATCTATTATAGCACCATAAATATTGTTAGCACCACTTTAAATAGGGAGATAGGGAAGATTACTTACTTATTCGTATTCTCATAATTCCTTTCAGTTTTTTGTATGCGTGCTTGGGACGAATTGTACCTACGGTTGGTTCTAAATGTTTGAAATAATTTCAAAAACTCTTCATTTTGCCATCAGATGTTTATAATGATGTGCGAATCTTGTTGTAATCGTACCAGAAAAGATTTTTAGTTCCTAGAATGACCTTTGCTAAACAAAAATAGAAGAACATAAAAAAGTGAAAAACAAATAAACCTTTTTATGAGATTCATTAAAAATTTTAGTAATTTTATATTTTTTTCTCGGGGTGAAAGTTTAAGGTGTAAAAAGCATTTGTTCTTTTGCCATTTGTTTAATGATTTAATTTTAAAACTAAACCACATTAAGTATTTATTAGGGCTGTCATTCGAAAATAAATTATTCGATTATTTGAGAACAAATTTTTCATTCTTTTCGAACGAACAAAATCATTCAATTTAGAATAAAAAATTATTCGAACAATTTTTGATGATTAAACGAATAATTTTTGAAGACGAGTTTTTGATAAATTATTATATTGTACACAAATGCCTTTTTGAAATTATAAGTGTAAAAAGTTTTGTTTAGTTGGAAAATCCTGTCGAAAATGATTGAAAATTTCGTCAGGATATATAAATTTGTAAGCCTCATATTAATAGGTTTCGAGTTAAAGCCTTTTACCGATATTGAAGTCACAGTATTATTTGGAAAAAAATTGGATTAGTTTTTCTAAAGGTTTTATGAAACGTCTTAAAGTTAGAATAAACAGGAGATGTACAAGTTATTCTTAAATTTTTTAAATATTCAACAAAAAGTGAAACAAAAGTATATGCAAAAACTTTATTTTTGAGATTTTTTCATTTATAATTTATTTCAGAAACCTCCTTAAGAGAGGAGGTTAACCCCATAATTGAAATAATCATTGGATGGGTAGGCTATAAAACTATAAAGTTAGATTTTTATAAATTTTTCAAGTGATTATAAAGTATAAAAGTGAAGTTCTTTTATATTCAGTTTCTCTTGTATTTTTTTATTATTATTCAGACAATAAACAAATATTTTGTCTCATTTAAAAAGCTTTAAATTTTTATTTTTTTTTTTTTTTTTCATAAAAATGTTTAAAACTTAGAAAATATATATAATCCTACCTACCTTTTGATGTAGTAAATAATAAAAGAAAATCATTTGGAAAAATGTACCCTTTTAAAAATAGGCTTTTATAAAACATTTATGCCTTACCTTTAAACCCCATATAATTTCAGAAGAAAAATGTCATAAAATTCATTGAATGCATTTATTCATCCTATTCAGAAAAACTTTGATTTGGAGAAGTCGGTGCCTCAAAATATACCAGAGTTGAAAATCCTGCGATTGGGCGAAGGCCGGTTGTCTGGGAAACCACTTTAATCCAAACCAGAATGCAACGCCTACCAAAGTTATAATCATTTTCAGCCTGGAAGAAGCAGATCCCTATTTAATTCGCAAAATTCTAACAATTTAAAAGTGTTTTGTAAATAATTTAAGTATTTTTTATTATGATGTGTTTATTTATTTTTCAAAATTGTGTCATTTTATATTACATGCACAATTGCATGATGGCTGCCTAAAGAACAACCGACAAACATTCCAGTCCATACATAAACAACATTAACAATAATGTGTATTTTAACATTCGTATAATAGTGTTATCCAAAAATATTTTTTGGTGTACGTAAATAGGATAAACTCACACACGCACAATAAATGTGCAAGGGTACGTGTATTCATAGTCATTCGGGCAAAAAAAAAAACAAACATTTTAAGCAGTAGTTATTGGTATAATATAACAAAGAATATCCTTGATATAAATGTTTCAAACTTTCGTTATATTTACTTGTGTATATGTATATGTGAGAGAGAGAGATTGTGTACAAATGTACATAAACTAAAGTGTAAAAGCTTATTACATTTTACAACATCGTTATAATAAATTCTTATCGCACGTTTTTTGTGGTAACCCATACATGTTGTTTTATGTATATATTCATATGTATACATTAGTGTTGCCGTTGCAATTTTTTTAATAACAAATAACAAATTTTTCATATCAGTTTTTACATCAATATTTTCAGCGTTGAAAGTACTACCATTGATTAAAAATTAAGGGAAAGGAAAAAAATAATTAAGAAAAAACATAAAAAAATTAAAAAATCGGAAATGAATCAGAGATTTCAATTTAAGCCCAAATATATAGTGCAAGATCGGAGTAAAAGATTTAAGTAATGTCCTCTTGAATTGGTTGAAAACTAAAATTTTTGCCCTTGGATAATTTCTTGATAAAAGAAGATCTAGTAATAATTCACACTAAGAAAATAATGTCTTTGTTATATATATAAATTGAGAGATAATATTTGATTTTAACGGTAATATTTTTAATAAAAGTAATTAACCATTAAGAAGTATGAATTTTTGGTAATAAATGATTTGTTAAATAAATTTCTCAATTTAAAAGGATTAATTTGCTCGAAAATTCTGTCAACACGCATAAATGTCTTTGTAAAGTGACCGCACATCTACAAAAACAACAATTGCTTGTATTTTAATATTGTAAATCCACCGCATAAAATGTCAAAAAGTTATGAAGAAAAAAATTAGTAAATGAAGAAGATGAGTAAATGGACGCTGTAAAAATATGTATATAGAAATACAAAAACAAGTTTCACTCGGTACGTACATGAAAAATTTTACGAGCTCACTTTCTTATTACACCAGGGACGATAAATTCAGTACAATTGTACTTTTTTCAGTCCAATTCGACCTTCAAAAGAAGAGCAGTACACTAGTGATTGATTTAGTACAATTTTTAAATTTTCCAATATTATACACAAATTGCTTTGAAATAAAACTTTTCAAACAAGTTTTTATTTTAAGAATATTTATTAAAATTTAGAAACAGTTAAATTTATTCATACAAATTTTGAAACATTGACATTATCGGACACGAATCAATAAGTTTTGAAGACACTCTCGGATATGCGTTTATTACCATCCGATAATCCGTTTTCTAAAACTTCTATACGGGAATGTCCGATAGTACATACTACAAAAAAATTATTCATTAACATGAAAAGTTTAAGTTTTTATACGTGGTGGTCATGTTCCACCACGTTTCAATCCGAGCACATAACAAATATGAATATTAGAAGGTGTTACCATTTTAGTTATGGATTAGTTATATTTTAGAACACATTCACTCCGATTAATCTGGTCTATTTGGTCAAACGTCTTTTACAATTTTCCAAGTCCAATGTTAACGATTTATAATAGCTTGCTGTTTACAAAGTTATAATGTAGTTAATTTGGAAAATTCAGAAAAACATTTCCCAAATAATAATCTTTTGACAGAAGAAGTTATTTACGATACTGAAAATTTAACTTATCATCCCTGATTAGGACTAGATCCTAAGTTAAGGGCCGATGACTATTGATGATTGATTATTCAACAATATAAAAAGACAATTTTTATTTTCATTTCTCCAACCAAACCTATAAAAGATAATCGTAACTGCTTGATTGCCTATAACTAAAGAAAAAATACCTTTTAAAGCTTATTTCGGCATTATTTTATTATTTTCTTCGAAATTTTAAATTTTATTTTTTCAAATTCCAAAAATGTAACTTTTTGGTAAAAACTGCAACTTTTTGAAAAAATATGTAACCTGTTCAAGTTAGTCCTGTCAACACTGGTATGCATATACCCAGAGAACATTATCATACGGAAGTTCACGTAAGTCTCAGATTATTAATCCGCGGCCACATAGCAATCATTCTGAAGGCCAATGAAAAAATTGCAAATCAATGCCTAAGTAAATACAAGTAAGAATAAAAAACAATTTGCTTCAAAATCTGAAGAGATGCATTTGTACGAAATTATATTAATGTTAATATGTATGTACTACATACATAGGCATTTTATGTTTATATACCCTGCCAGCATTTGGAAAAGGGTTTTTTCATCCCACTACTAAAAAGTGTTTTTTTTTTTTTTGACACTCTTGGATGTTTAAAAGTAGAAAATGCACAAATTTGCAATAACAAAACACGTTAGTATCGAATTTTGATCTAGAAAACCTAACTTGGACGAGTGTCTATGTTTCAGATCAAAGAAAAATAACAAGCACGACATAATTTCGCTCAGTAAATGAATAACTTTTAAAGTGATCAATGTTTTTGTTTATGGTGTTCAATAAAAAATGTGTTAATATAAAAAATTTTTAATTTTTAATTAGTGATTTTTTTTAATATTTCAAATTTAATTTTAATTTATAGTGAGTTATTAATTTATTTTAAATTTATAGTGAGTTACTAAAGTGATTTTAAGAATTTAGCTTAATTATAATTAAAACTATTTACTAGAAATATTCCAACTGCATTAGAAACATGTTTATTATAAAAAAGCAATTGTATTTCGATACTTTCTTGATATACCTTTTTACAATTCCAAATGTCAGTATTTCGGCACCTATATTGTGTACTAAATAGTGTCATATAAAAATTATTATAACTGTGGCACATTTCATCCCGAACGGTGACTTTTCTCTGAAAATGATATCATATTCAAATTTCGATAGAAAATGTTGCCAGGGTAGTAGAAGCGATTATTTTTACAAAAGTTGCTCATAAAAGTGTTTTTAGTTTATTTTTTTTTTGCTGCTCTCTAAAATACACGTAAATGTGAACATAAATGGTTTGAACTTTTCTAGCCACAATTTTACAGTGACTCCTAAGGGAGCATGTAGGTATATTAATATTTTGAAAGCATTCAATTCTAAATTGTTTCAATAATACAATTTCCCCTTATTATTACTCAATATCATAAATAGATGAGATATAAAATTATACACACCAATATATATTTTTCTTTTTGCTCCACTGTATGTTATATTTTTTTTATATTCTTGTTTATTACAGATCTGTGGCATACTTCTGGGGGTTTTTGTTCATTTGAAAATTTTACTTCTCTTTTATAATAATTAGTTGAAAACAAATTGCTTTAATTATTTGGCATTAAGTTATAATATTTTACGACTTGATAAGAATTTATATGAATTCTTCTTATAAAATTTTTATTTTGTTTCATGGCACGACTATTTTATGGTTTTTAATTATACTCATACACAAAATTGCGCTAAATTTGATTCAAGACATAAAGCATAAGATTATTAAACTTTCTTCAACTTTTGAGTTTCGTATAAAATACGCCCCATTTAATTTTAAGATTATTAGTCATAAATTTTGAACTTTTATTTTGTTGTTTTTATATTTCTTATTTAGATTATATTCACAAGACTTTTGTTAGCAGATTAATGGACATTCTAATGGGTTCAAATTGAAATTTGAAATCTAACAAATAAAAATTAAAAAAAAATATTTTCACAGGATAAATTGAATTTACCTTAAATTTAGTGAGTCATCTCTTTAATGTTTGATATCTATGTGTGGAACGTTAAACATTTTTGCATTTATTAGAGGAAGTAAAAATACATAAAAGAACACTAACAGCATATACTCGTTAAAATCGAAATTATTTTTACCAACAGCTCATTATCAACATACACCCACATTTAGCACATTAACAGAAGCAAGAAGCCTAACAAAAACTAAAAATAAAGTATAAGACAATTTAGGATCTATTTAATATTCTTTGGGATTTTACAAATTTGTTCCATATTTACATAGCATTTGGAAGAATTTTGCTACTTGAGATTAAAGTTATTAAATCAACATTAAATTCAGTTATTATTGTTATTATTATTATTTTATTTTATTTTTATTTTTTTTTTTTGGCCAATGAAACATTTGGAAGCATAAATTAGTTTTTTCCAAATTTAGTATTAAAGTTATTCTGTAACTTGTGAACCGTTAGAGATATCTCAATAAAATTTCACACGGCCAGAGGAGGCGTGTTTGAGTTGAATTGGAGGAGCACAGATCCATAGGACAGATGGTCCTTGTAAATCTTCACAGAAAATACCCTTATATGTGTAGCTCATCTCTTTTAGTTTAAGAAATATTCAGGTCGAAATAAACTTTTATCTCATTTTTAGCCTCAAAGGGCTCAAAATTGCCCCTAAAATTTCCTTAAAATTAAAAATAAAAATAAAAATTACTCGTATATAAATATGTGCATCCTATAAAAAGTAATATTAATTGGAAGTTGGAACTTAAAAAAAATGTCACATTTTTGGGTTAATCAGGATGAGCGTGGGAAAAAATACTTCAATTTTGAAAAAAATTTTAAACTTCTTTTTTGTTAAATTCTCAATTTTTTAAACACGGTTTGGGATTTTGGGTACAAGTTCATATAAACTATACTGAAATTTCAATAAAATGTCACTATTCGTTTAAATTTTATTAAAGTTTAAATATTAATTTTATTTAAAAAACAATAAACAGCTAAATTTGAAGTCCTTCGAGAAATGGTGGGATCAAGTTATATTCCACATTTTTTTTTTTTTTTTTTATAAGTTCTGGCTTTTACTTAGATATCAAATACTTGTACAAAAAGTTTTTACTTTTGCTTAAAAGCCTCCTCCAGCCAAATTAAATTATTTCTCATACATTTGTATGGCAAATATATGCTGCTTAAGACAATTTACACATGTAAGAAGCATGTTTAAATACTTTAGTTATTTGTTTGTATATAGTTTTTAATAAATATTATTATTATATATAAAAAATATATTTATTTATGTAAATGTATGTGTGTATCTCATTTTATTTCAATAATGTATTCATTTACATCCAATATATCAAGAATTTATTTAATATCTTCGTTCTCGTACATCACCTGCTAGTCCATTTCTTTTTTATTGATGATAAAGCAGGATCAAAATACAACATAAGGTCCTGGTTTTGAAATGTTCTCGCACTTTTTCTGGTATTAAGTAGTTAAATAAGTTTAAAGTCCGAGTTTCTAGCTTCATGTGAATCTTCTATTAGTTCACTTACTGGGAGAAGATTTGATTCCGTAATCTGACGGCTATATCATTTTCAGTAATTATTGACGTTATTTCATGATTCCCAAAAAAAAAAAATCTTCTTGTCATATTGCCGTCATTTGTACTGCCATATCCGAAGAGAGGAGTATCTATGATTATGCTAGTCACCTCTTCAAATTCATTTTAAATTCTTCTCGTTTATCATTTCTAACACCTTTTTGTTGATTGCCAGGTATGAGATCATATGCAATATGAAGAATCTATTCCAAAACGCTTATTCGAGAGTGAGGGGGAGATATACCGAATTGTACGACGTCTTTATTAATGGGTATATTAGAAGTGGCGTTTCATACCTTTCCATCAATAATTGTTAGCTGAAGTTCAAACTCTATGTTAATATAATATCCATAGATTTCAACACACACCGGACTTAAATTTCAATTGATTACTTAATTGAATCGATCCAGTTTTTTTGTGTGTACTCGTAATTTGGTTTCTTTTAAATATGCAAACCTTATTGGTCTTCAGGAGACCTTTGATGCTGGAGTTGGCTTTTTCCATACATATTTGGTAGCATATCTTGATGTCAAAGGAGCATTTGAATCCCTTCTTAAGCGTGCTATGCCATAAATATACTTTTGTAGTCGGTGCTAATTCCACTTGATAATGTTTGTTTGTATTCTGATTATAAAGATAATATATCACATCTCCATTTACATACTAATGTCAAATCCGATTTGTAAAGTTTTATCAGATCGTTCTTAGATAATATGGAAAGAAGCCTTGAATATGTAGTCTCAAGCAATTATGACAAATTAAGGAATGCTCTACGCACTGCTTATTTCACAAGGTGTTGTGTGGTACAATATCCTGTTTTTTCCAATAAATTTTCTTTGCTTGGTAAAATTTGATTGCCTCTATCAAGTAACGACTTTCTCCATTTTATATATTTATTTTATATTTGTGTCCCAACTCCAGCATAAGTGCAGTTGCTTCTTCTTCAGAAAACTCAGAGTCTGAAGTGGGTGTGGGTATACTTTTTGCTATTCGCTTAAGGCGATTTGGTGATGCATCAAGAAGTATATCTATTTGTGATACATCCACCTACTGTTTATTTCTTTTTAATACTTCCTTAAAAGAATCTTTGACTTAAATCTCGGAATGCATTGACAGAATCTCCGACAATCTATTTTTTATATTTCTAGACTTCCCCCAGATAAGCATACCGTTTAAGTGGAGGTCCTGCATTAGTGGTTTTAACTTCGATAGTGATATCTAACCAGTCACTATATTTTAATTGCAAGTTTTTATCTTTATTTTGAATAAAGATGATGAAATTGTTAACTTTATACAGCTCGCTAGTAACAATTTATGGTTCCGATTGCGCCTATATGAACTGCAGTAGTATTTTAACAGATGTTCGTAAGAGATTCTGAAGGGACGCAGCATAGAACTTCCTAATAATGCAAATGAGTAATTTATATATATTGGAAAAGTTTTCGTAGGTACCCCAAAACTTTATTAATTTTTTTATGATATTGCACAGATATGGAAAAAATAGACATTTGGCCAAATATAGCTGAATATATAAAATACAACGATCTGTAATCCACCAAATATTATTTAAAATACCTATAAATTTTATTTATTAAAAAGTTGTTAAATACAATTTACCTACAATTTCTATTTTCATTTCATGAACTATGTAGTAAACAAAAAAACATTTTATTAAGGAAATTATAAAATACATTTGCTAAAAAAATGTGTGAGAAATAGCATAATTTGGCTAGAGAAAGCCAAATTTCTGATAAAAAGTATAAAGTATAAAAGTATAAACTTTTTGCGCAAGCATTTCTCGAATGAAGTGTAGCTATTTAGTGTCTTTTTTAATAAAGTTAATATTTAAACTTTAATAAACTTTAAACGAATAGTGATATATTATTCAAATTTCAGTATAATATGTACAAAATTTTCTTAAAATCAGAGAATAAAAAAACGTTTTGCATGAAAATACCAATTCGTAAAAAAGGTGTTTAAAAAATTTACTTTTTTCATTGAAATTGTCTCCCTGTCGATATAAGGGGCGTCTGTCAGAAAATAATTTTTGGGTGTTAATTTACATATGGAAATATATAAATAAATTAATTTTATGTTGATCCTAGCTTTGCGATTTGAGAATTTAACAAAAAAATTTTAATTTACAAAATTAACAAAGTTTGCATATTGCTTGTAAGGAGATCTTTGATCCAAGATTTCCGGATTTACTTCACACGCATTTGCATTGAGATTTCTTTTGAAAACTTTAAAAAATTATATAGTTAATACATATATACATATAAGTGAATTTATAGAAAAAAACTCAAAAACCGACAAATTAAAAAAATTGAGGCTAAAAATGAGATAAAAATTTATTTCGTGAGTGATTTTTTTGGTAGAGATTTTGAAGGACTATCTATATATAAAATTTCTTTTCTGTCATATCATAAATGATTTTTTGCAGAATTCTTTAAAAAATTGCATACTCAATAGGGACAACATTGGAGGGCCAGGAATCTGTAAACCTCCAAACCAACTAAAAAATACCTCATCTCAGGCTATGTAAAATTTTATTGAGATATTTCCAAGGATTCACAAGTTACCTGAATTATAGAAAAAATTTAAATAGTTTTAAAAAATTAATATGCATACTGTTCACACTGTGAATGGAGCGGCTGACGGCTAGCCGCTTAGCCGATTTTTTTTAACAAATCTAGCTGCCGCCAAAATTTTCGGCTTATCGGCTCACTTGTTAGCTTTTATTTCAACTAAGTGCTTTTTATGTTATTTGGCATAACTTAAAAATTCGGTATTAAATACTCATATGAAGTATATATTGCACTTCTTATGTTACTTGGTAACTCAAGTAGTTGCAAGCTCTTTTATTAAGAAAATTCGATTATTGAGTACCTTTGCGGTATAAGATATGCATTTTCAAAGTCAAATTTTGCTACTGAAAAGTCATTTAATTGAAATAAGTTAAGTAATAAAAGCGAGGTTTAAGAAAAATAATAAATCAATACAACCGTGTTTCAAACCGTTTGCGAATAGAAATAATTAATACCTCAAATTTCTCTAGTCTACACTAGTTTTATACAAATAATTTAAAACACGCTTTTATTTTTTTTATTTAATTAGATGTTCTTTTTATACCTACCATTAAAAGAGATGTATTGGGTTTGTCATTCCATGTGTAACACGTCG
The DNA here is from genome assembly GCA_932274085.1 of Protocalliphora azurea. Lineage (NCBI taxonomy): Eukaryota > Metazoa > Arthropoda > Insecta > Diptera > Calliphoridae > Protocalliphora > Protocalliphora azurea. The sequence goes on along the minus strand of OW026521.1, from coordinate 82,595,756 downwards.
AAATCCCACAAAGTACGAGTATATATATGTATATTCTGGGTCCTCACGAAAATCTAAGACTTTACAGCTATGTCCGTCCGTCTGTGTGTGTCTTTTTAAAGAAATAAATAGAATTTTAATTTTGTATTTAATTGGATTTATTTTTTTCATTTAATCAAAGTTTAGTAAAGCGAATTGATTTTGCTATATATGTAAGTAAATAAATAAATATATATATATATATATATATATATATACATATTTTTTATTGTTTCTTAGAAGTAACAGAGGGCTTATATTCAAAACGAGCTATCTGGCAACCCAAATTGTTCAGGAGAGCATAGAAATTGTTTCTTTCACTCATTTTTCAATATTTTGCAAGCCAGTCTTCTACGACTTATTAAAAATAAATCTTTTAACCCTATTATTCTCGAAGTCACAATTTTTTAAATTTATTTTTAAAATGTTCAGAGAGGCCTTTTTATTTATCGAAAAATAAAGGTGTGATATATAAAATTTTTGGTAAAAATTTCACAATATATTAAAGTTATGATATCTTACCAATCAAGAGATAAAAGAAGCTAAATTTAATGGTTTGCAGAACTATCTTTCAACGTTACAACTGTAAAATAACAAGCCTGGATACTGAAAGAACGGAAATGTTCATAATTACAATTATAAAGCAATATTGGAAAAAATTCATGCGACAATTGCAAATTCCAAAAAATTTGTTCGCAAAAAAAACTAAATAGAATTGTATTGAATTTCATATCCACAACTCAATTGTGATTAAAGACCATGTCTACAGATTAATTAATGATTTAAAATTTTTTCGAAATTTTTTATGAGAGCGAAAAATCGAAAAGTCGTAATAAAATGGATTCTTATTCGAACAATATACTTAAAGGTGGATGTTGAACAATTTGTTATAAATTTTTATATTACATTATTTTGTTTCATTCTGTCTGTTTATGAAATAATGGTAGTGATATAGAAAATGCCAATAATTTATATTTTGCATTACGAGTATCTTTGTACATTTTACATCTCTAAGAAAATTTAAGCGTTTATCGCACATTTATTTAAATTTTACTTTTTTATTATTTTATTCTTGTTTTTAAATTTCAGGTGTAATAATGCTCTCATTTACCCTCGTAAAATGTTGATGGGTATACGAGCGTGTGATCTATAAACTTCAAGAAAAAAAAAAGGATAAGAATCTAATATTAATGACTTTTTTCTTCAGGCTGTATTAAGATAAAATGATGCGAAATTTTAAGATTCCAAAAATGTAAAAAAGTTATAATCCCAAGAAAAATTCTCATTATTTACCAACTTTTAATTTTACACTAATTTGAAAATCAAACGAGAACTTGTAGATAGCCCATTTTGGCTTAAAGGATATATATTGTTTGTAGATAGCTCAAAAACAAAAAATGAAAAACATCCCAGGAAAAACTTTTTGGTTTTCGGTAATGGCAACTACTTATTAAAGTACTTCCTATGTAATGAGGCGTCATTATTATTTGCCAACTTTGTATTACATAAATAAGTACTCACTAGTATAATAAATAGCATAGTAATATTGCAATCACGTGGATGAGTTGGCTAGAGCGGTTAATTTGTGTCCAAGTTCAAATCTCATTGACGGCAAAAAAAAAAAAATTTCTTTATTTTCGTTTAGGTACATATTTTTGAGTACCCCTAGAGTCTAAAAATAATTAAATGAATTTGTGGACAACTCGAACAAAAATAACTAGTTATTCAGGCAAAAAATAAATATTTTATTTTTGTTTCCAATTATACCTGCTAGCTTACCAGGAAAGCAAAGTTTTTGCTGGGATAGTGTTCAAATTAACTTCTAGTTTAAAAATTGATACCAAAAAAATTTTTATTTTATTTACCTGCTAAATTTAGTATATCAATTTCAGTCACCTTATAACTCGATTAAACATACATTGAAATCATTCATCCAAAATTTCAGAAACCTTTAATAAGTTCATTATGAGATGATAGTAAACATTTTCCTTGAGAGGAGAATTTAATATATTAACATTTTTATATAATTATTTACGTATATGTAATGGTCTTTTAAGCCTAACGAAATGCTTTCTACTTCGAATTTTATTAGATTTTTTTATAACTTATCTTTCGCGATAACAACCAAATTTATGCATATAGTATATACTTTTCAGACTATAATATTGTTACGTTTTCAAGTACGGTTGTTTATTTCTTTTAAATAAACCGGATGTTCTTTTACTTGCAATAACAAGACGCAATACAATTTGCTTTTAAATTTTAAAACACTTTAAAACAAAATACGTTATATTACACAACTGAACTGCAATGGCTGTCAAACTTTCCCAGCAGTCTCTTCGGTGTTCCTTTATTCCCTTTTATACTATAAATTTCATTCGTGTCTAGTCACCTAGCACACTTAAATGTGTAAATTTTTTCACTACCCTCTTTCATAGATTTTGTGAACGGTCATTAAGCAAGCTAAAACTTCATCAACTATTCGTAAGTGTAGAGGTGGCGTCTGACGCTATGACAAGCGGGAAGAAGTCGAAAAGAAGATAGCAAAAAAATTACTAACTGATTGTAATCAATAAAATGATTGTGTGTGCAAAAAAGGCCCAGTTCAAAGCCATGGAGGTGATTGTGTGTGCAAAAATGTGACACCACGTAGTCATGGAGGTGGCAATAGATTTCCTCCTAGAATATGACCATGTTAAAGTGACTAGTTACTTAGTTAATAAAGTAACTAGTAGTCCCCTAATTTAGTCAGTCAAGTAACTAGTTCGGGACAGCTCTGATACATTTACCAGTGATGAAAGTTTGTTGTTCCATATGTAGCACCATATATATTCTTGGCCCATATCAAATTCAGAGTCGATTTGGGTATATGCGTCTGTCCATCCGTCTGTTAAAAACACGCCCATGTCCAAACTACTTGACCTATTCAATTAAAAATCACCCATATTATTTGTTGTCCCCAGGAGCAGCTTGGGAATGCCAGCTAAATCGTTTCTGAAGAAAAAAATTTATAGAACCATATCTGGACCAACTACTGAAACTAAATTAAAACTGACTATTTTTTAATAAAAAGTTGACGGATTTAAATAAAATTTCGCCAAAATATTTAGCTATTTTAACTTCATGTTAACCGTTAACTCGTTACTCAGGGAACTTGACTCACTAAAGATTAAAACTGTTGCTTGACTCACTAAAGATTAAAACTGTTGCTTATGCAGACGATGTTGTGGTAGCTGTATCTGGGAAATATCTGGATACTATGTTTCCCTGCCTGCAAACTACTATGGGTCTAATTAGTAAAGTCAGCGGCCTAATTGGTGTTGTATTAAAGGTGTCGGATAGTGCAAAGTACGAAGGAATTATACTGGACTCCAAGCTATCCTGCCTCCAAAATACACGGACAAGAAAGAGCCCAGGGATACGAAATGGCTCGTCGACACGGTGATTAAGCCCATACTTATGTATGGAGCAATAGTATGGTGGAGGGCTATGGAGAAATCCACCTACATCGGAATCTTTAATAAGATTCTGCGTATTTCAGCGCTACTCATAACAGGAGCGCTTCGTACAACTCCATCGAAAGCCTTATTTGTTCTAATGAACCGGCTACCGGTGGATCTTATGGCCAAAGAGATCGGCATTATGACAGCGACAAGGCTCGAGACTATAGATGCATGGAACAACAGCAATTTCGGCCATGCGACCATTTTGGGATTCCTTAATAGCATTCCTAGCAAAATCGATTATTGTATCCCCACGTCCTTTATTGGCAGAGACTTCTTAGTATCAATATCAACTACCCCAGAATTAAGGGCTGGTTCAATTGAAGTTTATACTGATGGGTCCAAATCTGCTGATGGGGTTGGGAGTGTCTATATTCCCGCTTATAGAAAAACATTTCTTCAAGTAGAGATCTCGGCCATAATGAGGTGAACTGGCCAATGTACTATAGGGTATTCGGAGTGGATATCCAAGTCTGTACAGATATTCAGGCCGTGACCAAAATGCTCTCGGGTGTCTTTTCGACATCCAGATTGGTACATGAATGTCGGACATCTCTGAACAAGATGGCGACACATTCTAACCTGGAGGTGGTCTGGAATAGGGGTCATTCAAGAACCCCGGGCAATTTTATTGCGGATACACTAGCCAAAGATGGATCCCTTCTTCGAGGTGAAGATACGGATCAACTGATTGGATTACCGATTTCGGCCTGCAGATCAATAATTCTGCGGGACATATCGAGGATTGCACAACATAGAAGGCCAAATGAATCCACATGTTCAACCTCCAGGCAAATATGGCCCCATTATGATGAATCTCGATCTAACTTCATCATGGGACTATCGAGGCATCGGCTAAGAATTCTGGTATCCGTTATCACAGGGCACTGGATTGCTGGTGCGCATGCTAGGAGACTAGGGCTCCCTTTTAACGACTTTTGCAGAAGTTGTTGGGTGAGGAAGAGGAGTAGATTGTAGATCATCTTTTATGTCAGTGTCCCACTCTTGCCGGGATTAGGACTTCCAATTTTGGAAGTCCGTTATATCGATGTCGGATGGATCAGCTCTTACATACACGCGTCGGATTGGCTCGCTTCGAACGTTGGAATGGACATGTGAAGTAGAAATACATGATCCGTTAGGGTTTCACAATGGGACCAAATTGGACCCAAGTGTGCTGTCTCTGAACAGCTGCCCTAATAACCTAACCTAACCAGACCTAAACACTTCATGTTACTGCTAAAAATTTGGCAAATCGGAATAGCAGAAGTACAGTTATAGACAAAAAATGGACAGTTTTATGATTTTACCACAAAAGTCGTCGTCGTTTTACTTAACCATACTGTACATACACAGGTACTTTTATTGACTTTAAAATGCTAGCATTTCCTTAATAATGAAGATATGTTCATAAAATTTCAGATCGTCACGATTATGGTATTTTTAAAGTTTAAAAATTAATAAATCTCAATTTTGTTAACTATTGTCTATTGATTCATTTAAATTTATTTTTGTTTTTGTTTAAACAAATAAATAAGCCTGTCCATGTGGCTCCGATTGGATTTGAAGGAAAATTAGTTTCATAAATAAGATAATTTTGAACTTTGTAAGTTATTTAGAAGCATCAGAAAGTGGAATAAAAGATAATATATGACAACTTACAAATCTTTCTAATTGTCACTATTTTGCGCCAGTCTCTATGATGATATATTATTAAAACAACAATAATAAACTAAATTTGATTTAAATAAAAATTTATAAAAAAAATAAAAGTATCAGCCAAAACCACATTGGGAGAAAACAAGGTACACTGCCTGTCACTTGAATAAGGAATCACATTTTTTTTAATTTAATTAAGTATATCTCCTAATCTAAAGTTCAGAAAAAAATAATTTTTTGCGCAACCGAATTTCAAAGTGTTGGCTTTAGTTTCCTGAAGAAATAAAAAATATACGTATTTTGTTATACTAAAATTATGCATTTATTTAAAGACATGTATTTCTGTGGTACTTTTTCGTGTGTCACTTGAATAAGGAATTCTTTTAATGTTAATCAGGAAGGCTATGATTTGAATTTCTTTCAATATAAACGGCTAGAAAATTTTTAATTTGATAGTTTTTAAATAGTTTTTCTTCAAAATAGGACTTAGTAAAGCTCTTAATAACTCTGAAAAAGAAAGAATTCTGATTTTGAAATCTCATGATCAGAATCCGGTCCAAATAGCCAAAATTATTAATAGAGGAAAGACAGTTGTTTACAATCATTTAAATAACGTGGAAAGATATGGAAAAAACATGAAAGGGCGGAAGAAACTGGCAACAACTCCAAATGAAAGATGAAAAATTCTTAGAATTGCATCAAAAAGTCGTGCCCATACATAGTCCGACGAAAACTGCAAAAAAACACCACTTAATGAAAAACGCAAATCACAAAGTCTACAGTTGTGATTTGCGTTTACAAATGATACAATACAGTACAAAAATACAATGACATGGTCCAAAAAATGGTATAAAGTTGTATTTTCCGATGAAAAAAAGTTTAATATTGATGGTCCCGACGGGTATAAATATTACTTACATGACCTAAATAAGGAGGATTTATTTTTGAACCGCAGACACAGCCGAGGGGGCGGAATATCGGTATGGGGTGCCATTTCGTGTTATGGTACCATAGAATTGGTTTTTGTATCCAACAAAATGACTGTAATGATTTACAAAAACATTCTGGAGGAAGTATTTCCAAAATTTAATGATTTCTTTGGACCCATACCTTCGACGTACCAACACGACAACGCTCCGATTCATACCGTCAGAGTAGTAAAACAATGGATTAATCAACAAGGTGTTCAACTTTTGGATTGGCCCCCATATTCACTAGACCTGAATCCAATGGAAAATGTCTGGGGTTGGCTTGCAAGAAAAGTTTATGAAGCAGGAAAACAATTTGAGACGATAGAATACTTAAAGGATGCAATAACGGAAGCATGGAGTTCAATTTCGCTAAATTACATTAAATTAAATGGTGGCAGTAATCATTACTAATTGAATGCTAGAAGATAATATCTTTCATTTTTATAACCTAAAATTTAAAAATAAATTTCAGTTTGCTTAGTTTTAAAATATTCCTTATTCAAGTGACACACGAAAAAGTACCACAGAAATACATGTTTTTAAATATATGCATAATTTTAGTATAACAAAATATGTATATTTTCCATTTCTTCACGAAACTAAAGCTAACACTTTGAAAATTCTGAACTTTAGTTTAGGAGATCTACTTAATTAAAGTTAAAAGAATGTGATTCCTTATTCAAGTGGCAGGCAGTTTATGTAAACGATTTGATTTTGTAAACTTAGTTTTCCAAAAACCAACAAGTTTTTATTTCGGTATAAATGGCATATAAAATATAATGCAAAGACGCAAACTATTTTTATCATTCCCACTATTCTTGCCAGGACACATAACTTTCCGTATTATAGCTCCAGATCTAACACGGAGCTGTGCCATCACTGACAGCATTATTTAAGACTGTAAGAATGTAATAGTAGGGCTTAACCAATTTTTGGTGAGTTTCTTATATGAAACCTGAGCTTTTAGAATCTTACGTGTACAAAAAAAAAAAAAAAAAAAAAAAAAACAGTGTCTACTACTAATAATAAGTTATACATTTCGTAATGATTTTTGGAAATGAGCCATAAAAGGATTTAAAAGTATCGAACCGTATAAAAATTTTATACTAAGATTTTTTACGTTTATAAAAATTATTTTATAAAATTAAATGTGCCTTTTAACGTCTATAAAGCTTTTATATGTACTAAATTATGTAATTGTTAAAATATTTATGAGCGTCGAAACCCTATTCTAGCATAAAATTTGTATAGGGGCTATGCAATAATAGGTAATTATTGTTTTTTAAAAAAGTTCATTCCTGTAGCATTAAAGCCAAATTTCATCCATTTATCTTAAAAATTGCTACTTGCTGCTTCGTTAAAATTTAACATGTACAACGGACATCGGACCCCAGGTATTGACAAACGTAAATTTTTTTGGGTATGTACCGTAGGGTTAAACAGAACATATGTGTGTTCGCTTCAATATGAAAATTTGAAAAACACGAACGCATACAACTCTGTAATATGTTGAGTTTGATATATGATCTTAGTAGCGTTCTTCTTAAAATTAAGAAATTCTGATAGTCAAGTTTCAGTTGCAGAATTCGGTGAAACCTGATGATGTTGGTGTAGATGTACTCTTCACAATTCGTTTAAGACGTTTTAGTGATGCAGTTGCAAGAATTTTTACAATTTTTATAGCCTCAAAGGGCTGATTTTCCTTTTTTTAAAAAGCTTTAAATGTGTAGGAAAATTCTTCAGCAAACATTGTAGAAAGCGTTGCAGACAATGGCTGTTTCTTGGGTTTTGAGCACAAATCTCCATATTGCTTACAATGTGCACCAACAGCTGATGTAAAAAGTACAAGTTCTATGTGTTCATCCAGCCAGTCAGAATACTTTGATTTAAACTTCTTAGACCGTCTTACCAACTTCCATCGAATAACTTAATGTAGCTTTCAATCTTCTATGATTCCTCTTTTTCCAGTTTATTTTTATAATTAGTTTCTACGTATTGTATTCTAAAATTCGCATTTTCTTGAAAAAGTGGCGATGCGTTTTTAAATAAAATGGAACACAAAGATAAACTTTTCAATAAGGTTTCCATGAGATCTAATATGGAGTAATCACTTTTATATATTCATTTCAACTTATTCTACAAAGCTTTACTTGTTTTAAAAGTGGCTGAATTCTTACCTGTCATGCACCTGTACTAAAAATATGGTATCTTCTCCAAAATATTTGTTAACGAAAGCCTCAGATCTAACATAAATGATTAGCTGGCGAAAAACATCACACAAGCCATTACGTTACCTACTAATTGTGAAGATTCCAACTATATGAGTAATTTTTTCTACAATTTCTATTAAATTTGATCGCTAAGCATTGTGTAAGTAAAAGTTTCTAATTTTCAAAAATGTATAATAATATTTATAATAATTAAATTCATTGTAGACTTTTCGCGAAAAATGTAGAAGAGGTGTTGAGTTGAGATTCATGTTAATTATTCAATCAAATTTTTGTTTAATGGATATTTTTGAATAAAATATTTCATCTGAGTACAGTTTTTGATGCTAAATTTCAAGTGTTATTCACATATTTAGATTACTCAACAGAAAGCCCGCAATTCCCAAAAAACCCTTTAAAAAATTTCCGAAAATGGAATTTTTACTTTGTTTGCTATATTTTTCCAACCGATATCGGGAGCAAAAATTTCTATTACATGAAAATTAAAAACTCATTAGACTATATAAAAAGTATAACGTTTTTTGATTTCAGCTTTGCAATATGAGACATTAGATTAAATTTGGGAAACCCTGGATCTCGCAAAAATCAATTTTTACAATTTTTTTCCTTTAAAATCTTTCAGAAAGTATAAATATCTTTCAGAAAGTATAAGTATTATTTTTGTTCCTTAAGAAAACGTTTATATAACAGAAAAATCATGCGAGCAATCTTAAAATCGCGTGAACCCACTATAGTGAGAAGTCTTCACAAAGGCAGGCCAAAAAGTGAACTAGAAAACATAAGATATGCTTTTTGTAGATCTCGATCAGCAGAATCCACCTATATAAAATTCAAACCGGTTCAGATATAATGAATCAGGATAGTTTTTAAATAGACGAATTTTATTTTATCTTGTGGAATATATATATACATATATATATATATATATATTTTTTTTTTTTTTAATATTTTTTTTTTTTTAATTTTGAGCCTTAAAAAGGCTAAACTGGCAATTCCGGTTACAAAGATATTTGGTTTTGAAATCAGCTAAATTTAATCAGAATAAAAAAATAATTTCTGATAGGAAAATTTTTAATATTTAGAGACGCATAATTTTCAAGCGGTTATATATCTTTAATCTTTTATTCCCTAATTAGAACGATACACTCATTATTTATCAAATGCAACTAGGACTATTAATTTTTAATACATTTTTGGTTTTAAACAAATATTTTTTTAGCAAAGCTTTTAACTTTTATATATTCCAAAACCAGCAAAAACTTCTGTTTATTCTGGCTTATAGTATAAGTCAATTTGCATTATTTTATATATAATGCAAAAATAAAATTAAATATTTTGTATTTTATAAAACAAAATTTTGTTTTATAAATTACAAATTAAAGAAAAGAAAAGGAATCTCCTGACGTTTCATTAAAATTATATAAAATTAAAAAATAACCAAAACACTAGTATGTCAGACCATGTGTTAAAATTCGGCTTTTGTGAATTTTCTGATTAAAAACCACATGTTCACATAATGGTAGTTACAAATTTCTTTTAAATAAAATATTTATTTATTTGTTTATGTTTTTATTATTATTTTTTTTTTAATATTATTATTATTATTTTTTGGAATAAAAATATAAAATTTGTATGATAATCTTTTATTTAGTAGAACATTTTTGTTTATAATTCAGGAAAAAAAATTAAGAAATTTTATGGAAATTAATAGACGTATGGGGGATAGCATGCAATACTTAGTTCCCTTTTGCGTCATTTCATAACTATATGATATTTTAAATATGTCTGTCCGGACCAGCAACCAGCTTTTAGCCTCAAGAATTTTCTTTTAGTTCCTAACTTTTTTCTTGCATTTTTTGATTCTTAAAATTGTCATAAAAAGGCCAAATTTTAATATTTCAGATGGAAGCGATTTCTTATTTGCTTTTACCGATTTTATTTTTACAAAAACATCTATTTAAGCATTTTTGTGTATTAATTCGGGGTGCCAGCAAAACCAAAGAAAATTCGCCAAAATCAAATATAGAAAAATCACCCAAATGAGAAAAGAAATGAAAAATTGTACAAAAATAAAAAATTTCTCAAACAATTGAAAAATGTCTAAATATTTACGAAAAATCACCATCATCCATGTCCATTATGACACTTTCTGGTATGAAAATTAATTCACTATATGATGAAATTTCTGAACCAAATCAGCCATATCAGAATGAAAATAGTTTTAACCTTGGCCTGGTTGGAACACTTGTCTGCATTAAAACGTTTTTCTAGACAGCCGGTCTTCCGCCGGACGCAAAGGTTTTCAATTCTAGCGTATTTCAAACCCTGGATTCGCTAAGTCAAACTTTTCTGAATACGATGGCTTTTTACTTTACTTTCTCATTCATGTTCTAAAATTAAAAAAAAAATAAATAAATAAAAGCGAAAAATCACACAAAATATCAAAAATTTGTTATTAAAAACGAATTATAGCCTAAAAATGACGAGAAATCACCGCAAATTTTTGGGTTACTTTTCATATGAAATATGACCCAAATTTCTACAGGAATTTTCAGGCAGATTATTTATATTTAATAAAAAATTTCCCCCGTGGCGTTTCATACTCAAATTAAATATTTCATGGACTTAATCAATTATTATAATTATTTTTTAATAAACTTTATTAACCATAGAAACCCTTTATCATTTTGGATCATTTTGTTGACAGCCATTCTATATTTTATTTATAAATTTATCAATATTTTTAAAAAATATCAAAAACTAATGAGATCAAAGAAAAAAAGTTTTTAAATAAAAAATATATGTATTAGCTTTTTTCCGGCTTTATTTTTTGTGTCATTTAGCATTTTCTGACATTCTTTAAAGTCCAATTTAGCCTCTTTTTTCTCTCTTCCTGGCAACACTGGTCCGGACGTCGATCCAAAGTTTAAATATTTGAAGTTTTAAGAGAATAAGTTACAGATGTTGTGCTTAAATTTACTGCCCACACATTTCAGAATTCAAAAGCCTTAAATGACTTTTACAGAAATACGCATATTATTCTTATAATTTTGCAAGAAAAATATGCATTTTTGTTATGATTATTGTATTATGTGCGATAGCTAATTTTGTGCAAAATAACTCAAAAAAAGTCAGGTACCAAAATGTTAAACCTTATAAAAGTTATTGATTTTTGGTCACTCATACTCCCAAAAAAAAGTACAGTGAAGTCATTGATTGAAGTTAAATCATATGAAATTTCTATGGTTATGGAATTTCGGTTTATAATTTTAGATATGGCAAAATCTTTCAGATCAGCAATTCTTCTAGGATCAGCCGGCCAGTACGTTGGATGTCTAGAGGACGCGAAATCCCTCACATTTTTGCGATATACTAGCACATTATAAAGCTGTCTACCTATAGGATTCATTAATCTGGAACCTCAGTATGTATGTTTTGCACTATAGTCACTGCATGCCAGGAAAAAATCTCCTAGTGTATTAAAGAATTCTTCAAATTTCTCCTTGGTCAAAATCGTTTTGGGAAATAAACCGAGCTTAGGTTTAAATCACCTAGGAAACATTTGAGGTGAATAGATATTGCCTGCAAGTAATCTTTTGAGACTTCATCTAGGGCATAATGTCGTATTCCTAAATAATACACCAGTACCACCATGTGCTTTACCATCAGGAAGATATGTGAAATAGAAAGAATAATGTGCAATATAAAAACTGTATCTATTGGTGAGATGAGTCTCTGATACTATCATTACATCAATACTTTGCTTTTCCAGAAATTATGGTATTTCCGATTTATGTTGGTTTATTAATTGCACTCTAGAAACATACTCTCAAATAAAAGAGAAAAAAGTTCTTGTATTGTGTGCATTGCTTAATCCGTACCCTCATTAACGCTAATTCCAGAATTAATTGGATTGTTAATGGTATTTGTAACTGAAATCTAAACGACGTCACTTCTTCGTAGCTTTTGCTTCTCCCTCAATCTTTTCAATAATTCTTTGTATACTGGACATCCACAATAGTTCGCAGAATCCTCACCACTGCAGTCACCGTTTCTTTTTGTAACCTTTCGTTAAATTTTCACATTGTGATGAAGTGTGAAGATCTCCGCATGCAACACATACTGTACGCAAAGTACAACAATTTTTAATGTGACCGAACTCTTGGCAATTGCCGCATTGTACATGTTTGTTTCCTTTAAAGGGTTCCTCTGCAGTAACTCTGTCATTTAATAGGTATCTCAGAGAATATATAAAATGTGTTTCATTTTGCTTTAGTTTCCCTTCATTCTTCGGGGAATCTTATCTTTATTAAAAATATTTACAACAACTTTTATTTCATAGCCCATCTCTACGAGAGCCTCCTTGATTGCAATTAGTTCAACACTGGAATCTATACGTTTAGTGACCCTATACATCCTTTGCTACTTTTAAGTTTTTCTTACTATCGTTTGTGTAATGAGACAGATTTTTTAAGAAACCACAGTATATACTACTATTTTTGACTTTTGGGCGCCACCTTTTTTTTATTGGAGCAATATGAAAATTGTACTTTCCAATAAGTTTTGTAAATGTTTTACTAGTAAGCAAATTATTGGAGTTAGGTTCACGGTTCATATATTGATGGGGGCTTAAATTTCTCTTAATAATACTTACATGTCTAAGCATACCTGATATATATGATATATATATATATATATATTAATATAATATAATATTTCACTTTGCATTTATTATTACATTAGCGTGCTGCGCCGTGTGCTGTTATTCTATCAACAAAAAAAGACGTTTTCTCATTCAAAATAATTAATTTGTTAGCTTTTAATAAGTATTTGTGCTTTAAGTATTTTTCACCATCAAATTCTAATTTCAAATTCAAAAATTGTTCAATAATATATTATAATATATAAATATATATATAAATATATATATATATATATATATATATATATATATATATATATATATATATATATATATATATATATATATATATATACTACAAAATTTTCCTATAATATTTTAGGTATCCCCAACAAATACCCCTATCCCCGAACTGAATTTTTTATCCTTTTCTGTAAAAAAACCTCTTCAAGTTTGGTATTAAAACCCCAAATCTGGTAGCTCCGCTCTTCAAACTAAATACAACTCTTTTCCGCAGATTTGATTTTTGCTTTATTAACACAAGTAAGTTTTGTTTTGTTTTAAATATGAAATATATTGTTTTAAATAATTAGGGACAATAATATTGATAGCGTCCAATCAATTATATGTTTTTATATTTTTTTCATCTAAATTTATTTTTTGAATCTTCACAAAAATAAATGAACTAACAATACGTATTCAAATCTTAACTCTAAATCTTAATTTATATTAAGTCCAACCACTATCGAAAGAAAAACTATATGGTGGAGGTGGAGGTCTGTTGTGTTCCTTCTTCTGAAACGGCTGTAGCCATCGCTTCTCATTTGATGCTAAGGCCGTGCCCCATAGTTGGATACCTAGCATCATATTGGCTTTGTACTTGAGTTATAGATCAACAGTTTGCAGTCTAGACTTAGTTTTGAATTTCTACTAATAAGCAAGTTAATTTGAAGTGATTTCAACTTCATTTGGGTTAATTTTGTATCTATATGTGATTTCCACGTAGACCGTCGATCTAGATACATACCAAGATATTTTACTTTCTTTTGTTGGGGTATAATATGATTATTTATCAGGATTGAGGGGCATTGCTTCAACCATTTTTCTAGATAAAATATATGATCTTGCAAGAGTTTAGATGTTTCTTGGGGGTTTTCATAAACGCCTAGAATAGCTGTGTTATCTGCAAATGTTGATATATGGGTTCGACTATTAGTTGGCATCATACTGCCATGGGGTACACCAGCTTCAATGAACTGCAGTGAGCTTATAAAGTCTCCCTCTTTAAGAGCAAACTTTCGATGATTTAATTAGCTTTCTAGCAGTTTATGCATATTTGTGAGTTTATTCTATGGTGCTATGTTTTTCTCTAAAACCAAATTGATGTGTTGGAATACAATCGAAACGATTCACTATCGGTTTCAGCGTGAATAGAATTTATTCACCCCGAACGAATCAAATGAGCTGCCACCTGTTGTGCCCCATTTCAGAGCATTTGAACCCCTTTACTTTGATATTCGAGAGATCGACAAGGCTATTGTTGATTTAAACTCCAAAAAGGCACCTGGTATTGATAAAATCAGTAACCAGATACTTTTAGAGCTACCCGGATAGCATTAAAAATAATACTTTATATTTTTATAAATATATTACGCCTTGAATATTATCCACTAGAATGGAAGGTGTCACCATGATACCTAATCCAGGAAAAGATCACACAAAAGTAGAATCGTATAGACCCATAAGTCTATTATCTAATATGTCTAGGTTATTTGAGAAGCTCCTAATGAACAAACTATACCCGCTAATAAGCCACTGTATACCCAATCATCAATTCGGATTTAGAAGAAAACTATGCTACAAACACACAGACTTGTAAATGTTATAAACAAAACTTTTGAAGAAAAGAAATATTGTTCCGCTCTCTTCACAGACGTATCGCAAGCCTTTGAAAAAGGGTGGCATGACGGCTTGTTATACAAAATAGAACAAAATTTACCCATAAATATACATAAATTATTAAAAAGCTATATAACTGGTCGGAGATTTATTCTTAAAGAAGGTAACTTTTTTAGTACCCCTGGGCTGGGTGTGTCCCAAGGTAGTGTACTGGGCCCTGTGTTGCACCTGATATATACCTCCGATATGCCAACTAATAGTCAAAACCCATGCATCAATATTTGCAGATGATACAGCTATTTTAAGTACCCATGAATGCCCACAGTAGGCATCTCGAATTTTGCAGAACCATATATTTGAAATGAACAAAAATGCACACATATAACATTTACCTTGCGTAGGGAATCATGCCCACCAATCCTTATAAATAACCAAATAATACTCCAGCAATCGGAGGTTAAATACCTCGGAATACATCTCGACCGACGCCTTACTTGTAAATTCCATATTGATGCAAAATTGACCCAAATGAAATTGAAAAGTACTCCAAATAAGTAGGCTAATTGGCAGAAATTCTGTGCTCAGTCTAGATTGCAAACTACTCCTCTATAACTCAGTTTTGAAGCCAATATGGAGTTATGGAATCCAGTTATGGGGTACGGCCTAAGCATCAAATATTGAGAAAATACAGAGCCACCAAAACAAAATATTGCGAACTATAACCGCAACCCCTTGGTATGTAAGAAATACTAACATACATAAGGATCTAAACGTTCTTTTGGTAAAAGATGTTATAAAAGAACATGCAGGAGCATACCTGAAAAGATTGGAGATGCATCCTAACCCACTAGCACGAAATATACTAAGAAATAATGGATACATACGATTGAGAAGAAGAAACATCGCAGAACTGAGCCGAAGTTAAACCATATGCATTAAAATCGCTTTTAGTCTGACGTTGGTTGGACTAAACAGATATTAAGATTTACATTTAAGATTTCATTAATTATTGTTAGTTCACTTAACTTTTTTGAATATTCAATAAATAAAATTACTGAAAAAAAATAGCTTCTTAAACAACTTTGATATATTAGACAACAGGCTAATAGGCCTATACGAATCTACTTTAGTGTGATCTTTTCCGAGCTTAGGTATCATTGTCACCAATGAGAACTTCCATTCTGGTGGATAATATAGCAATAAAAAGAAAAACTATTATTCTTATTGCTACCCGGGGTAGCTCCAAAAGCATCTTGTTACTGATTTTGTCAATACCAGGTGCATTTTTGAGTTTAAATCAACAATAGCCGTATCGATCTCTCGAATCTCAAAACAAAGGTATACAATTGCTCTAAAACGGGGTACAAATATGACAACTCCATTATGTCGTCTGATAAATTTGGGAAAACACGTTGTTTAGATGACTAACAAACTTATTCCCCTTTTCGATATCATTTCTTGTCTAGCCTCCATTTGTATTACGTAGAGGAGGTCTACTTGTAACTGGTCTTTCTAACTTTTTCGTAGCTCGCCATAGTGAGTAATTCGAATACGGGGTAGCATATTTAGTAATTCAGTTTTTTGATACTCTAGTAGCTTATTAAGGCGCTTTTCGCATTATCTTAGCTTCGATCTGAGTTGAGAGGACCTGTGGTGTTGCCACTCTCTTCAAACTCTTCTTTTTTCAGCCAAGAGCCGTTCGACATCCACAGAACAAATTCTATTATATCTGTTTTGTCAGTGGGTCAGGGTAGCATGTTCAGCATTACTCTTGTGTTAGATATCGCCGAGATACCAGTGGGTTACATAATTTCTCGGGGGTTCAATATGGTAACAAAATAGGGTGAATAATCTGAAGATAATTCTAATGAAGATTTATCATGAAATAATTCCCTTGGTAAATCCCTCGCAACGGCGGAATCGATGACATCTGATATTTTATTTGGGTCAGTAGGCCAGTATGTCAGTTCTCCGCTCGAAATAACATTCAAACTAAGTTTAGAAATTGTACCAAACAAAACGAAACGGGTTTTTATTAAAATTCTACAGCCTCCACATGCTTATCTGTTGGATTTCTAGTGTCATAAAAAGCATATCCATCTATTCTAAATAAGCTTCTTGACGTCAAATGGATTTTCGAGACTTTTAAGAAAATATTAGAGTTCATTTTTGTGTTGGCGAATGTAGTCGTTAGGCAGTTCATGTTTTGTTAAGCACAGCTTGCAGTAACATAGATTGCATTTTAAATATTTCTTACAGTATATTGCTCATTGAATTTGTAAAATTATTTACCGATTGAATGGGAGAATTAATTGTAGCTTCAAGCCGGGTAAAATTGAAAGCGGACATTTGCTATCTTGCCTCTGGGTTCATATTGTGATAAAATTTATTTAGATGTTGACAGTTCTGTGGTAAGGATTGGTTGGACTTATGGATGTTTGCATACGAGGCTTTTTTGTCAGAGGACTGTTGTAACTGAGGGTAATTTACCTTGAGGGTATTTAATGGTGGACTGTGGGAAATTCTCGATTTCTGACTTAGTAATTTTTTAACGATTGAATATATGGGATAGCCTCTGTAGTTTGCAGTATGGTTTCCTCCACAATTACAATTTAAAGTCATCTTTAGATTTATTACATTGCGATGAATTGTGTAACTCTCTACAAACAACGCATACGGGTGGCAATCTATAATAAGCCTTGGTATGACCATATTCTTCACAGTTTATACATTGTGGTCCTTCTACAGTTATTTCGCAATGTAATAAATATTCTATATTATATATAGGGTGAGTTTCATTTTTTTCAGTTTCATATCACCGGGTTCTGCTTCTACACGGAAGAGCGGTTGAGGAATTTTCTCCCGATTTCTAATGTTTATAATATTTTTAATCTTTAAGCCTTTGTCCACCAGACTTTTCTAGATTTCAACAGGTTCAACACTAGAATCAATACCTTTTATAAAAATCTGTAGACCCTTGCTATCTTTCAATTATGAAATCTGTCACAACTTTACGATAATCGTTTTCACTACTTACCTGTATTTTGGTCTCACGAATTGTACCTCTTTTAATGGGGATCACATAAAAAGAGTTTTCATCAATCAATGAGATCAAAATGTTCGAGTTAATTTCTCTTAAATAAATAAGTAGTTGTTTGGCTGGCCTAATTGTATTAGCGGGTTCATTGCCCTCACATTCCAAAATGGAAAATTTTGCCAAGGGTGGTATTTACGAGGACTTATGTCTTCGTTCTCGTTTTCTTTAGAATATAATATTATATAATTAGACTTTATTTTATTTTTTTATTTAAATTATTATATAAAAATAAACGCGTCCATTCGCGTAATATGTATTGAACGGGTGTAATTTATATTTTTGAACGATGTTATCATTAAAGTAAAAATAAAACACGTCTGCTTAGCTCTAATGTTGTAAATCTTGTGACCCCTAAGTAATAAACTAAGAAGAGTTTTCTTAAATTTATTATTTGCGAAAAAAAGAAAAAAAAATAATATTATACAGAATCGTTTCTCAAGGTTAAAATTTATTATTTGAAGAAATTAATTATAAAAAGAAAATTAAAACAAAAAAGAAAAGTAAATCAAAAAATCAAGAAAACTTTTACACAAAAAAGTATATAAATATAAACAAAATGGCGACAGGAAGTTATTTTTTGTTGTAAATGTACCTACTTATTTAAGTGCTATGGTGAGCTTGTGTATGTGTGAAGGTTTTGTTGTATTTGCATCTTATTTTAAAAGATAGTATGAATAAATAAAGACAGACGAAAACATTGAGTTGTTTCGCTTATAAGATGTCATGTTTAAAGTCATGATTTTCATCTACATGTAGCATGTAAACATAGTAGCAGCTGTGTTAGCTGACACACATTCACTGTCACATATACATATACGTACAGATGTGCATTCTTTTAATATTTATAGAATGATACCCTGCAAACATTTTCTGTTGCGGAAGTCACTAAGAAGAATTTTCCAGAAGTTGAAATTCATCGCCAAAATTATTGCTAAAGTATCATTAAAATCATCTTCTCGATCGGGAATCTCGAGGAACCATTATAAAAGTAGACGACACCCAAACGATGATCACAGTCGTGTCGTTTTAACATCTTCTAGAAGACGGTTTTTTACTATTTCTGTATTTATAACTAAAATTAATGTTTCTTTAACATTTCATAATTATTTTTATTTCACACATACAAAAGAAACTATTCACATAAAAATAATTTTTGTATTTAAGGAACTCCAAATAAAATCCTCAGTAGAAACTTTTGGTGAATTCCGATGTTTAAAAGAAAAAAATTATTAGATTATTAGATTATTATTAGATACATAGATTATTTTCTATGCAAAGAATGCGGAAAGTTATTTGCACAAGCAAAGTTGGACATTTTTAAGTATTCAAATACTTTAGTAAGATTTTTAAAATATTTAAAATATATTTTAAAATATTTTAAAATGTTGAATATAAAACACTTAATTATCAGGAAAATTGTTCTTCTTATATTTAATATTACAGTAAAAATGTACCTATGTTAAATCACTACTGAAATGCATGATTTTATCTGTTCTTGTATATTGTTTTTTCCTTATTATAAAAAAATCTTACAATCTTTCTAACACACGCCAAGAAGATAAATGCGCAATAGTAATATATTTTGTTTTTGTTAAATTTGAATTGTCGTCATATTATCTTCAGGAAGAGACTTGAAAGTATAGTTCTGGAATATGAAAGGACGATATGAGTATTTTTCGTTTTTGTAAATTTCGTACAGGCTTCTAGCAATCATCTAGAAGTCACTAATTAGTGGCGTCTGGAACATTGGCAACAAATTTATCATCCAAATGTTTGATCTACTTTTGAATGTTTCTTTGTGTGTTCTGTGAAATGGAATAAAGGAAGATATATGAATACTCGCAGTTCATGTTGCAATATGTTTAATCATACATGCATGTTTTCTTTGTTTTTCTTTTCACACGAAACTTTCACTTCAACGCTTTATTTCTTTCAGTTCTTCATCTTTCACAAAAAATGCTTACTCTACTTGTCTTAAACGTTTTGTGCAATATTCTCATAATAGCTAGTTTTCAGTTCTGCTATTCCTATAATATTATATACTTTTGTTTTTTGTACCCACCATCAATCATCGACTTTGACTTTGACTTTTGTCCTAAAAAAGGTCCTAAAAGTAACTAAAACTTTTATTGTGCTACAACTCTTTAATTTAACATTTTACGAAAAAAGCTCATTAGCTTTTTTTATTCAGAACAAAAAGCTGAAATTTTTGCATATAATTTTTTAGCCTACTATGACTTGTGGTGTTGTTATAAGCAATCAAATTAAACATTTATACATAGACTTTTTAAAAAGGCCCTCGCCTGTAAGCAGCGATTTTTAATATTTTGTAGAGTAGTATTTGTAGCTTTTACAAATCAATAAAAATTGGCACATAGCGTAGATGGATCAAAATCTGTATTTGGGGTATAGACTTTTTTACTTATTATACATACATTGGCACCTTTTCGGCCCCCTTTTTCAAATGGAAATAAATTTGAGACTATGTGACGAGGACCTTAGTTGTTTTAAATATCTCGACTCATTATATATTAATTCCAAAGAAGAAATTGATTATTTTGAGATTGTTTCACAATATAGTGATGTAAAAAAAGACCCCGAAGAATTTACGAATGAACTGAAACTGTTAAAAACTAAAGCTAATGATAAAGTTTATTAACAACGCTGTGACAAAAACGATAAACTACATAATTTACTTTTTTTTTGAATAAGTTGAATTATGTACCTATTTCATTTCTAAAATAATATGAAAATAAAACGTATGTCTTAAAAAACTATACATTTCAAATAAGTACATATATTAAATTTAATAATGAATTTAAATATGGAAAAAAAGCGATTGTTAATTTATAAAATTTTTACATTTCGAAAGAAGGAAAAATGAAACGAATTATGTTGTCATGCAGACCACTATCTCCTAAAGTAATGGAAAGGTTTTTGTAAAAAAAATACACAATATGTAATGAAATACAACAATTCTAAAAGTTAGGAAAATGGACAAGGACATAACTTAAGTGATGTAGATTTCCCTTTTTCCACAGAACTATTTAAAGCATTAGATCTTTTTGGGCCGGATTGGGAAAATTAAAAAAAACTGATTTAATGAATTCTTATACCCTAATTTTTATTCTTACTTTACCTGCCACGTCGGAACGTCTTTTTTCTAAATTATCACTAATGAAAAATAACTTGCCCAACAGACTTAAGATCAAAACTTGTGAACCTATACTTTCAGTGCTAAATTTGTTAGACGGGATTTGTAAGACTGGAGTCCTAGTAAAAACCTCGTACAAAAATTTAATTAATAAGAAACAAATTTTATGTGAACTATTTTTATGAATAAATCTTTATTTTTTTAATAACAAAAATTATTATAATTAAATTATTTTGTTATTAAGAAAATTGAGCTTAGTAGTTTCTCTTAAAATACAATATTGTTTGTTTTGTTTTTATCAAATAAAAAAAATTTAAGGACTTTTTTAAGTATTGAAGCAGTTGGCCCCTTTTTTCAAAAAATTCCCTTTTTTAGCGTCTTTATTTTTTGAAATCGCCCTTTTTAACGCTGCGACCGATTATTGCACACATATTATTTTTTTAGATACATCTACCAGAAACTGCCTCTGGAGCAAGCAAAATAAAAGCCTTTGTAAATCCCATACATTTCATGAGTGGTCCAGTAAGCATGAAAACAAAAAATTTGCTTGGTCCGCCCTCTTTACCGCCAACCGTTGGTATCAGGTGAAATTTTAAAAAGTTGCAGATAGTGGGTATATAGAGTCGGCCAAACCGAATATAATATTCTCAGTTGTTTTTTATTTGTTTTTAATTTTTAATGTTATTGTAATATTTCTTCACGTTTAATCTTTAACATGTCAGTATCATATTAAATACGTTGCCTGTCATGATAATGTCAATGTACTGAGTTATATATTCATTTTGTTTTGTTCTTATACATAAAATGAACTGTTTAAATTAAAATGAAAATATATTGTTTGTATTTTAGAAAATTATTTTTTTTACTTCCTATTAATTTCAATTAATCTAGATCTAATCATAAAGCAAGATTAATTTTTTTTGTATTCGTTAGAAATATCGACGTACTTCTTTCAATATTAGGTTTAACTCTATAAAATAAATATGATAAATATGTTTGTATAATAAATTGTCACATTTTCTTTATAAATTATTTTTCAAAATTTTTGGAAATCTTGCCATTTTGTTATTCGAAAGATCCAATTAAATGTTGTTTTATGCCCTCAATCTATTATACAGTCACTTTTTTGACTAACATATAAACATAATAACATTATACATACTTAGAAGTAACTCTTTAAACTTATTCTCTAATGCTTAGAGAAACTTTATTTTTATCTACAAATTTAAAAACTTTTGAAGTATATATATATTTATATATATATATATATATATATATGTATATATATATTTTTTTTGTACAGTATTATTATATATATATATATATATATATATATATATGTATATATATATTTTTTTTGTACAGTATTATTACTGAAAAACTCAAGGAGTATTCCAATAAAACTTTTCAAGCTCTCTTACTAATATCCTTATGTTCACTAATTTATGTTATTTTGTTTTGCGTGTCCTTTGAACTAGGCAGCTTTAAGTAGGGTTTACTCGTAGGCTTATTTATATTTTGGTAAAGGTCCTCTATACATAAACAAACAAATATTTTCAGTAGAAGCACTTACATTTGCAGACCATAAACCCACATTTATCCATTTGTCACATATACATACATACTAGGGTGACCCTCATAAGAAAAAGTGTTCAGATTCCTGTTCTCTCCCCCTAGAAATATTCGAATAGTCGAAGAACTAAGACATGCAAAGTTTTGGACTGATTGAAAAAAATTTATAAGAAGTTCAAGGCGATCAAAATTTTGCAATTAGTAACATTTTAAACATTTTTTCCTTTCCTCAATCATAAACAATTAATTTTAATTAAAATTTTCTGGGTTTATATCTTGTTGAAATCTATAGATTATGATTTCATCCCAAAATCAAGAAGATTAAATAACTAGTATTATAATAATTATTAAAATAAAATTAATTTAAAACAAGTAATTTTCAGCCAAATATACTCCGTAAAATAAGGTTTCAATCAGAATTTGAGGGTGAGAAATGTAACTTGGCACTTAGTTTCGTATTGACCTTTTATAGATATAATAGATAAGAAAAATTACGTAAGTGAAGTATATGCAAAACGACAAATTTTTGTGAAGTTTGATAGTGAATATATCACGTAGATCACACGTGAATATCGAGAAATTTTGACGTGGTCCATAAAATGCCAAGACAAAACCATATGCCGATTTTCATTTCTCTCCCTCAAAATTTGGTGTATTTTATTGAAAATTATGTGTTTAAGTAATTATATTTTAATAACTATGATTGGTTGTTCATTTTTTTTTTTTTTTTGATTTTGGTAATTTTGGAAAGGTAATAGAAAAAATTTAAGTTGTAATCATTTGTTTTTTTAATTAATCTAATAGGTCGATTATGTATGACAACCGAATTTTAGTTATGTTACCTATTGGCTACGCAACCTAAAAGTAAATTTATATTATGAATAGCAAATTTAATTCAGTTGCCAAAAAGGTATCGAAAACATAATTTTGAAAGTTCAGCAACTGAAATGAAAGTAAATAAATAAATAAACAATTAAAAAATGACAAAATTTCATTTAAATTTGTCTGTTTTTCGTTGAACGCTCTCTTAAAAAAATCTTGCGTGATAATTTCACTTACCAAATACATCGCTTTGGTAGGAAAAATATTTTTTTGTGGCAACGCTGGATGTAAAATACAATTCTGGGAGTATTTAAAAATTGGTTCTATTAATCGTTTTAAAATCCACAGTTAAGTTTTGAAGCATTAACATTTATACATAATTCTTTACAGTTTCATTACTAGTATAAGACATGTGTCTCAAAAGAACGGAAACATGTTGAGTTTGCAGTGAAAAAACTCTCAATTTAATAATTTTTTTATAATAGTGAATATTTTCGAAGCGCAACTATTTTAATATTGATTTCCACAAACCAATAATACAATTAAAAAATCAAAAAATTTTCTTGGCAAAAGTAATTTTTCTTTAATTTCATTAAATTCTTAAGACATATTATGACAAGAAGTATTAATACTTTTGAAAAATAAAATATTTCGTATTTTATCAGTTTGTTAAAAGATTCGATTTAATTAATTTAGTTTTTATTTTTCTTTCAATAGTTTTTCTTTTTAGTATTTTTTTTTTTTAGAAAACTTTTGTATAATCTTATTTTTGATAATGTATAAAAAATACCTTATTGATACATATGAAAATCAAATGTTTTTGAATAATGTAAAATATCACTTTTGTTCGAATTTTTAGCAAATCTTAATATTCGGTGTTACCATCTAAAAATGCCTTAATTAAGTAGTACGTGTAATATAATGTAAATTTTTCATTGAGGCGTTAAAAACAGTAATATTTTTGCTATAGGATTTTAAAACTGCATATTAAATTAATATTAAATTTTCCGTTTTCCCGGTGGAAATTAAAAAAATTTTCTGGGAATTCTCGGACTCCAAACCCTAACTGTTATATTGAATCTGCATTTCAGATATGTACAATTGCTTATAGATGCCACATAGATTAGTGTTCGTGTTGCACCTAATTTCATAGCTCTTGACTGAATATAAGTGCTTTTAAATATATAGAATTGTTACTTTACCTACTAATTGCTCAAATTTATATTTAGTTTTAAATTTTTTGTTTTATATAATTTTCAGCAACCAGAAATTTGTAGTTGCCTATACGGCAACTGAAGTTGGGACATTTCAGTTGCCAGTTGCCATCTGTAATATCATTTCGGCAATTGACAACACAACTTAAGTTTGATTGCCATACATAATCGATCTATAAAACTTTATATTTCATGGTTTTTGGGCTATTAGAACATTTCTAGAGGTTGAAGCCGAAAATTTAAAAACCTTTATTTTCCTCCTTTATTTTCCTCCAATACATACATACATACATACATACATATATAGTACAATATAAAATGTTATACTTTCATTTATCGTGTGTTTTGTTTCTTGCACGAGGGTAATTTTACACTAACACCATCTTTATAATCATTATTGTAACATTATCCAATACCACCAATCACAAATAAACATTAAGCGCATTTCGCGTCCACAAATTAATAATGTTTCTTTTACGACACACAGTGGAACATTTTGGAGAAGATGGTCAAAAATTTCCTGTAATCGTTTTTACTTAGCTAAGGACTTTATTTTTCAAAGTTGAATCGGCCGGTACATGATTTAAAATTGCAATCTCTAATAAGAATTTAGATATAATTTAAATATATAGTTCTAGATGGTCAAGGGTGAACATGACTTATAAAGATTTAAAGTCACTGAAAAGTAGAAATGTATTATTACCGCTTTCCCGTAAAATGTGCCATAGTGCATATATTCTATATTTACATATACAGTGTCAGCCAAAACTAACTGAAAAAAATGACTTTTCAATTAATTTGGTTATAACCTAATTTTCCTTGGTTTTGAAGAAAGATATATATCAATTAACATAACAGAAGGAATATATATTTCATATTCATAACATAAAATTAAAAAGAATATTAAATAAACTCAAAAGTAAAAAAATTGCTCGAAAAATTGAACAAACTCTTGACTATCTCTTTACTTATGACAACTTCAGAAAATATTTTTAATTTGGGACTGTGTGGACTTTTCCATGACCGTTTTTAATAGTATGTATTTTCCATTTTTCATTCATTCTTACACATTAATTTTACATACCTGAAAATATAGAGAATGCAAACGTTGATAAAGGGGCTGACGAACACTTCCCATTTTATCAAAATTGGTCATATTAACCTCGATCTGTCTTAGAAAAAAAACTCTCTTCCCTCGCACAAATTCAGTCTTGTTTTTTCTTTTTCTTTGAAATAAATGGTCTTTCGCAGACCAGTACTCCGGTCTGAACTGCTCTTATTTGGATTGTACGTAAGGTTATTTTAATGCTCAATGATTTATGATCACTTAGAGCAGTCTTATTATGATCGTTTTGACTTCCTCTATCAATTTATGTATTATTATTATTGAAAGTTGACCATCTTGGTGGGTTTCTACAGTCGATTTATTGCACTGTTTCTGACGTGTTTAGCTTATTTGTAAAATATTTTACCGTCGATTTGGCGATATTAATATTTTTCAATGATCTGAATGGGTCATCTTGAATGTGGTGATTTTTAACATGCAGTGTTTTTATTTAGCTGTTTTAATTTCCATCACTAAAAATTTTCAAAACTAAGAAAAATCCTTTAATTTACTTTTTGCAAAAATTATATGTTTTTTGGACTATTTTAGATAAAGGAAAATTATTTACAAAATTTATTCATAAAACAATATCACATATAATATGTTCTATTGAATATTTTTGCAGAATGGTATTCTTTTTTTTTGATGCTTCGACAAGAACCTATTTTCTTCAGTTTGTTTTGTCGCACTTTATTAGGAGCTGCTTCAATACTTAATTAAATTTTATGTTATATAGAAAGGAAAAATTTAACAATTTATATGTTTTTATTTAGAGCATAAAATAGCCTTTATATGGGAGAAAATATTTTTGTAAAAAATAATATTACTCTGTCTGACAATCATCTAAATATAGGATGTGTTAAGTTAGTTTTGGCCGACACCGTATGTACTCGTACATACGTGCACATTATAAATACATACGATTGTAACAAGACAGACATGTTAAGTGTACATTTGTAGAGTACGAGGACGGCTATGTGTACAAATTGATTTCCGTTGTAAAATTAAATTGAATTTGTGTATACAACTGTAAATGACAAAAATAGCAACACATATCTACTATTTCATACAGCAGCGACAAAGCCAAAAGGGAAATACCAACAAAAAAGTGTCGATTCACTTTGTATGGATTTCATTGTTCATCGAAATGATCTCTGTAATGCATCGTGGTATTTGTATTTAACACAACTTTAATTCAACTCTGTTGATGCATTAAAATATGTCAAGGATTTCAAATATTTCATTATATATACATGAACTACTGGTACTGATGATGCAGCTGGCTTTAATTTTTATCTTTTCTTTTCATATACTAGTATTTTGTGCAATCAGCAAGATCATGATATATTGGTTCACTCATTCATTCACAATTAAATGAATAAATCAGAAATATATTATGCAAAAAATAAAAAAAAAATACATGATTATCGAATTTTTTAGCTTTAATTCCTAATGTCATTTTTATCCTTAAAAAAACGTGTTTAATTGTTTTTTCTTCCTTTAATGATTCAAATGGTATTTGTGTTTTTTGCTTTAAGTGTACATTAAAATGCTGATGGATTTAAATGGTTAATGTTAAAAGGCATTGGTATTTAATTCTAGTCATTGAAAAGCATAAAAACACTTAATATATAAGAGTGTCCTGTTTTAAAAGCACTAATAATAAGATTAATAACTAAGATTAAAATTATTTTTTTATGTGTGTAATTTTTTTTATGTAGTTTCAATTCTTTGGAATTGAAACCCAAGAAATTATAACAAAAATCAGAATAGAAAGAATCATCCTAGGATAATGAGTTTTGATTTTAGTGTAAATAAAAACTAATTTTGAATTACTCTGACAATCTGGTTTAAAACATATAAATACCTACGAATATAAAGTTATTTAAAATGTTTCCAATTAATATCAGAGACATGTCAAAGAAATTTAACCTGGCTCGCTTTGCTACACCAATTGTAGTGAAAAAAAAGTAAAAAATAGTCTTGAAAACAGCGTTGTCATAAAGAAAATATTTTTCCCATCAACATTTTCTGTAAAAACTACCGAAATGTACGAACATTTTTAAATAAGCTATTTTAAAATTAAAAAAAATCCAAATTTTATATTATAATTGAATTTTAAATGTGTTTAAGTGTAACAAAAAAACCTTGCAATACTTTTAATAAAATCAAATTTTCACCACTTCTAATACAAATATTCTTTTTTTTAATAAAATAATAATTTCTTGTTAAACAGCAGATAACACAAATATAAGAAACTAACATTTTCATCTGTAAAAAAAAAAATATAATCAGTTTTTACCCTTGCGAAAATGTTTTTACTATTTTTATGAAAATCTAGTTCTTTTTCTGGAATTTCTAATAGTAAATTCCACAACTTTTACTTTTTATTTGGAAGTTAGTACAATTATTTTTAGAGTGTGTTCTTTAAAATTGATTTTGGAACAAATGATTAAAGGCAAAACATCTTCTGTTCCAGACACTTAAAGAGTTCAAAGGATCAACCACTTCTAAACGTTAAGTTTTTTACTTAAACTACTAAAAGAGAAAGATGATTTTATAATCATGGAAGAAATACATATATTTAGATGATATTTTGACCATGTATAGACTCAGGTTTCATTATTATTCTTATTTTTTACATTTTTATATTCTTTATTATTTCCTCTAAAAAATAATTTTACCAATAGAAAAACGTAAAACGTAGGATTGTCACCGAATAAAGATAGCTTTTAATTTTTGTCTCCGAAATTTAAAGATACATAAGAACGTCAAAAATATAGAAACACGGGCATTGCTACAGTGGGCAAAAGTTAACCACCTCGAGTGTGAAAACATATCCATGTTTGTAACTCTTACAATTATGAAAATTTTAATTTGTCATTTTTGTTTTTGCCCTGTAACTTTCAAAATAAAAATTCTAAAATTTTTTAAAAAATATCACGAAATTTTCTTTTTTTGAATTAGGCTAAAGATTTTTTTTTAATCGATAACTAGAAAAAGTGTTTTAATTAAAATTTTGAAACAGATCTCAAAAATTGCAATTTCTTGCCAAAAAGTAACTTCATATATTTTAATAAAAAAAAAAAAAAAAATGTTATAAAAGCTCAATATTTTCTAAAAGATTGGAGCTTAAGAAAACGCGTAAGTATAATGTTGGAAAATTGTGAATGTGCATCCAACATCCAGCAATAGTTAAATATGATAAATATTGGAAGAAAAGTTGAAATTTTTTAGCCTGAAACAAATTTTGATTGTTGATTTCGGTACTTCTGTAAGTTTGATTGGATAGCTCAATATATGTTTTAAGGTTTTGCAAAAAATTGTGACAACCTCGTCACTCGAGGCAATTTTCTAAAAGAAACCGATATTTTAAATAAGAGAAATTTTGACCTATAAAAATGTATACGTGAACAATCATCATTTTTTACAGACTCAGAAAGTTAAACTTTTGTTCATCGTAGAGTGCACGATAAAAATTTTAAAAAAATACACTTACAGGCACTTAAGGTCTAGTTTTTTAGAAAATATCAGAAAATGTTGAAGTTGTTGTTAAACAAAATTAAAAAAAAAAAAATTAAATATATAGTTATTTTTTGGCAAAGAATCGCAATTTTTTGACTTTTAAATTTTTTTCATATCGAATTTTTAGCATAATTTAAAAAATTATGGAGTTTTTCAACATATTTTTAAAAAGTTTTAAAATTTTTATTTAAAAAATGTGAAATTAAGTTTTTGAATTGAAATATCTTTGAAACAATAAGATAATTTGGTCTTTGTCTTGCTTAGCAGAATTTAGAAATGTACAAATATTAAAAATCGGTTCATATTTGTAAAAGTTACAAGATCCGATATGTTTTTCATTCACTAGGTGGTTAACTTTGGCCCATCGAGTTTACGTTATACACCAGAACAAACAATATTCTGAAAGCTTTACTCTTCCTCTTCCGATGTTCCAAGTTTTTTCAAAGCCTGCCCAAATCGCTTCAGTAGTAACTTGAAAAATTTAGCAAATTTCTTTTTTAAAAAGTAGGCGTAGAATTGGGCGAATCATCCGATAAAGCTCTGATATAGCTTATATTTCTTATAATAAGTTATACTCTATCTGCACAAAGTTTTAGTTTCACAGTTTGTTAATTTGGATGTAATGGCGTCACAAAGATAATATGATATTCTTACCAAAAGTAAGACTGATGTGGAGCCAAGTTTCATATACGTAAATAGCTTTGGTAGTAATTTACTAATAACGTAAAAGTTTGAGACTTTTACTTATTTAAAAAGTCGGTGCAAAAAGTGTTCATCGGATGAAGTTCTGGAATAGCTTATAATTTCTTCCAATAACATTCACCGTGTACACGGTGTAATGATATCGCAAAGATAGTTTAATATTGTCGTCGAAAAGTGAGCTTGGTTTAGGTGTGGCTAACAATAGACACACGTTTTTGTATAGAGTTAATAAATTTCTATATATTTGTCAAATTTCATATAAATCACCTTAGCAGTAACGTTAAAAATTTTTAAAATTATTATTTTTTTTTAATTTGACGTAAGATGCGGGAAATTAAGTGTCATTTAATCGAGATATAACGTAGCCTATCACATATTCCGGCAATGGTACTATCGGTGTTTCAAACTTCGTGAAAATCAGTTGAGCCGTTTAAGCACAATTGATATACATACATACAAATAAATAAACTTATACCTCATTTTTACAAACTTATTAAAAAAAAACTACTCCAACATTATTTTAATAAATAGTAAAATATTGCAATACGACCTTTACAAAATATTAAGATAAAAAACTGAGTTTATTAAATGTTTTTAATATAATTGTAATGCCACACAGTAATCTCAAACGTGATGAAATTTTATATAAAACTTGTTGAGGTTTTAATTTATTTTTTCATAAAGCTAGTGTAATATTGCTTGAAAAAAAAAAGAAAATAAGTTTTTGCTTTAATATTACAAAAGATATAAACCGACATCAGTCATATACTTATATTTGTACAAAAGGGTCCTATGAACAAAAAATATAAATACTATTGCATGAAAGTATTTTGTATGTCTTGCAAGTAAAGTTTGTATTTTGTTATGTGTTATGCTTTTAAATAAATATACTCATCCATAAGTAGAGTGGCAGAACTTATTCATTTCACCACAAAAGTATGCAGCACATAACTTTTTAAAAATATTTCCAGGAAAAAGGTGAATGATATTTATCCTCTACATCACAACTAGCTAGCAGTATATGTATATCAACTGTGCGTCATTTTCGTCACATACAATTTAGGAACTAAAATAAATTTTAGTGAACAAACGTAGTATTTAAATTATTATAATACATTTTACATTTTAATATATATATTATTGCTTTCATATTAAGGGTTCTCATGAAATCACTCAAAATCCTCGCAAATTGTGTAATGTGTTCAAGTTTGCACACTCGCAAATGAACTGTCATTTTATATTTATATATTTTATAGAAAATCATTCGCAAAACATTTATAAGCTTGCGCGAATATTTTGTCTCACAAACTTGCGCTGTTTAATTGCGCTGTCTTTCGTTTATATTTAAAAACAAATATGATATAAACAATTGCAGTTGCATTAATTATAATGAAATCATTGGAAAACTTTTCGATTATTTACCATGATTTCTTATTTCTTATTCATTTTCAAAAAAATTCGATATCATTAAAATAACATATTAATTTACAAAAATATATCTTTATATATAAATTGACTGCAATATATTTTCTGATATACAACACATTTCTTCGTAAAAGAATATTTTTCATATCATATAAAAATTTTTAAATAAAAATCTTAAGTAAAAATAGTTCAGTGATCAATGAAAACTCGAAAATCAAAATTGAGCGACCACCAATTTTAAATTATTGTTATAATAAAAAAGTTGCAGATGATGGGTATAATAAATTCGACCAAGTCAAATATAATACTCTTATATGTTTTTCTTAAATTTGTATATCCTACTCCATCATAAGTGTTTGGGTATTATGGGTTTGAGCTGATATTTGAAACGCACAAAAAAATCTTCACATTTAAAGTATACGGTTCGAATCACTTTCTGAGTGGATTTAACATGCTTGTCCGCCAACAGCCCATATAACTTTTATGAACAATGTACATACAACAATTTTAAAAATGTCTTGATGAAAAAAGGACAATACCCATTGAAATTTATTATGTTTTTCCTCCCGGAATAAGGGTTTAATGCTCATAAATGTGTTAAATATAGTAATATTTTAATTAAATAGTTTTATATAAATATATGACATATTTCATGAAGATCAGTTCATAATAGACTATAGCTCCCATATAAACCATTTTTCTAAAAACCACATTAACTTATATAAATCCAATGTAAATGGTAACAATAAAAATTTTTGTGTCCATAATTGACCATAGCTCCCATATAAAGTCTACTTTCGGAAATCATCTGAATATACAAAAAATCACATAAATTTTACTGGCAATACTAGCTATTGTGTGACCCCTTTCGAAAATTAGTTTGATTCACATTAGGGATATCAAATTCATAGCTGAAAGTGCAAAGAATACAAAATGCACTGGAAAAAAGTATGAAAATAAATCGTATGGTAATTAGAAATCATCAATTTCTTTAATATTAATCTTTTAATATAAAAGTGGAGTAATGTAAATTATATTTTTTATGACGATACTAGTAAATGTAAATATAAGGAAAGCAAAAATTCATTAAAAAATATATTATATAATAACAAAGCACAATGTGTAACTGTCGTTTTTCATCTACTAAGCGCAACTTTTCTTTGAGTGCATTTTTTCATGCTCACTAACACATCTACATTTTTAGTCATTGACATCCTTTGGGTATTGGGTACATTGGGTATCGTATGGTCGTCCTTGACGGAATATGACTTTCTTACTTATATTTAATGCAATATTTAGAATTAAATATCCATTTTCCATCTCAAAAGCACAGCTTTATTAATACTATAATTCTATTTGATTTTAAAATTATTATACAACTAGCTGACCCGAGCCGCGTTGCTGGCCCTAAGCAAACATTAGTGTTGTATTACTGAACGATTTAAATTGATATTTTAACGAAATTTACGACCTTTAAATAAAAATCTAAGGAATACCTATTATAAAGTGTTTTTTACAGAAGAATTTAAATATGATGTAGAAGCTGACCCGAGCCGCGTTGCTGGCCCTAAGCAAACATTAGTGTTGTATTACTGAACGATTTAAATTGATATTTTAACGAAATTTACGACCTTTAAATAAAAATCTAAGGAATACCTATTATAAAGTGTTTTTTACAGAAGAATTTAAATATGATGTAGATGTGGGCTCAATCAAAAAATATACGCATGTATTTAAGGCAAATTTGAATTTATATTTATTTATTACTTCATCTTAAGGTTAGCGGATAGACAATGTCCTTTTTTTTTGAACGGAATGATGAGAGCTGTAGTCGAAATTGCAGTTGTAATGGAACGCTGCTTGATTCAAATCAGAACTTGAAGCAATTCTTCTTATGCGTTGATTTAAAATTTTAAAGTTGTTGAATTGCTACATTTGCTCGACGATTTCTCATTGCTAATCGAGCCGTTTCATTTCTCGCCTGCCTTTCTTCCTGCGTTTGTGATGTACGAAGTCGGGCCAAACTAATACGGGGTTGTTCTCGTGCGATTTCTCGTTCATATATATTCAATTGATTGACGATATTACGATAAGTACTTGCATTACGTGTTCGACGCGAAATATTAGATCTCCGGGGTCGCGGCATTGTGAATAACACTTAATAACGAATGCCAAAAATACAACAAATGGTTTTAAATATCACAACCTCACTAAATGATGAGCTTTACTTGGAACTTACCGTTTGGAAATAGAATTCTACACCACCACCAGAAAACAAATTGCACAAAAAAGTAAGCGTTTCGATAGAAACAGAAACAGTAATTGTTATAATTTGTATTAAAAAAAATATTTTTAATGATTATTAAGGCAAAGAAATTATTTTTCGTATTATCCTTTTCTGGCCGGTGACCGGTCCGAATTGGTGAGAATCATCAAAATCGGTCTAGTCGTTCTTGAGTTATAACAATAGTAACTAACATCACTTTCTTTTATATATATAGATATAAAAATAGCATACCCTATAACGAGGATCCCAAATTCACAAAGGGACCTTACAAATATTTTAGTCTGAGATATATAATGCGCTCGTACAAATATTTTCGGTGGGCTGTTGATAACTTTTTTTTAACAGGCAAATGCATCTTCTATTAAAATGATCGGGTTTAAATAATTAACAGAGCAAGGTTTATTTTAGAGAAATAATCGCATTTTCCTATTGTGTTTTCTATATGACATTAAACTGGACTTTATTTTAATATAAGTATATGTAATTTAGTGATGGGAGAATGCACATCCAGTTGAATAGAAAAAAATGCGGTTATGTGAAAAGTTCTTAGGTTTTACTCCTTTACAACTTCTCTTTTCCACAATCTGAATAGTTTTATAATCTATGCAAAAATTATTTATTAATAACAAAGGTATGCAAGGTTTATTTTCTCCATCATTTTTTTTAGTTTTAAAGATATCAGTCAAAACATGTTTTTACTGTATTTGGGATCTAATAAACAATTAGTTTAATAAATAGGGATAAATCGAAATTAAATATCTGTCTAGTTGAACTTTTCGTATCGTTTAGAATCTGTTTTATGCATTGGACACAGCAGGACTCATCATGCTCTCATCCCAAAATCTTTAGTATTATTTTTTGATTTTTACCGAATTTTATTGCATTTGCTCTCCTTTTCGTTACTCGTACCGCCAAACTTTTAATTGAAAAATCTAAACAAGAATAAGGAAAATTAAATTTTAAATAAAATTAAAGCACCAATATTGTCGTATTTTTGTAACAATTACGAATTGTTCCTACGTTTATTTACTGTTTTACTGGACTTTACTGGAAGGTTCTCTCGATCATTAGTTTTAACAAATATATTTTATTTGATTTTTGTACTTTGTTGCTAAGTTCTTGATTAGGTAAGGTTTTATGTGAAAATGTTTCTAGAAACTATCCTGTGAGCTTAGAAGTAATGAAAGGGAGACGTTTTGTTTTCCACCGCAAGTAACATCACTAAAGTAAATGTTATCTTTCTCTTGAAAATCGGGAACAGTATCTCATTTTTGGTCTCGTTTACATAGACATTTATTAGAGTGTCTATCATTTTTATATCTGAAGTCATGATATGATCAACTCTGCCAACTGTGTTAGTAAATTCAAACCTCGAATCAAGACATTCATTTTGGTTAATAAAACATATAAGCCATATTGATGAAAATATTCAGCTCTAATACTTTAACACCAGTTTGCCAATTTTTTACGGGTAAACAGCCTAAGTTGACATAATAAAAGAGCTTAAAATTAGCTTTGAAATGCTTTTTATGAATTTAAGCACGATCTGGAATCAAATCCGATATTTAGAATATAATTGCATTTAATTCTTTGGTGACGTCAATCGTTATGAGGGCATATGGGCTCCAAAACGCGAGAACTCGAAAGCTAGAAAAAATGTTGAAAAACCTATACCATATTTTAATTCAGCGCCCCAAATAACATTAAAATTAGTTCTCATTTGCTTTGGTCCAAAAGTTGACCCGAACTTGTGTAATCGCTCATTTCAGGGGTTTAAGTTATTTATTAATTAAAAGTTATGGTGGGTAGATCTCAGGTTGTAATATTTCAAAGAGGTCTAGAGCAAAAACTTGTGAGAACTCCTGATCTACATATTGACATAAGTTTGCGATTTTTTTTATTGAAATCCCCCTCAATTCTGTTTCACTTTTAAACAAAAGGTGAAGGGAAGTTCTTTTGCACCATTTAAATAAGATACGAAATAAATTTGGGTGAAACAGGAAAATGTTTCATAAAGTTTGTCATAAAAATTGTATGAGTGCATGCGTAAAATTTATTTTTTTTAACATTTGAATCCAATTAAGTTTTAGACAACAAAATAACAATGTTTGTTTTAATATTTTTGCTTTGTTGATATTTACAAAATTTAAAATTGTAAAAAACAAAATAATTTATTTTTTATAAACCGAAAATTCGCAAAAATTTAAAGAAGTATTCGAGAAACCATGATAAATAAATTAATTACCTACTTAGGTATTTTATATGATATGAGCTACATGATGTCATAATTGATAATTGATAAATGAAATGTTTTTCGT
Organism: Protocalliphora azurea; assembly: GCA_932274085.1. NCBI lineage: Eukaryota > Metazoa > Arthropoda > Insecta > Diptera > Calliphoridae > Protocalliphora > Protocalliphora azurea. The sequence continues at coordinate 82,559,615 of OW026521.1, read as the reverse complement.
AGGCCTTATAGATTTTTTAAACAATAATTTGGCTAGCTGTTAAAATTTTTTTGTGTCAGAGGTACTTTATATTGAGCCCCAATAGCTCCGCTCCTGAAGTGTCTGTGAATTCCTCATTCCAAACTTAAAATTGTACATGCCAGGATCCAGGATCTTGATAATTTATGTAAATCCGTTTTTATAAATAAAGTTTCGTTTTTTTAATTTTATTTTTCTCATTTATACAAATACAATTTTTATCACCATTAGTAAATACTTTTGCATGACTTTAAGCATGTGCATACAAGTATAAAAAAACCATTAACCATTTACGTTGACTCTCAAACTCAAAGGTCTTCACAAACTTTTTAATTTTCCTGTTAAGTGCACAATTATTTACGAGAATATATTGTTCTCTTCAATTTTTTATATCATAATATTTTGAGTTGCACTTCTTTTTCTTCTTTTTAAAAACATAAATGTAATATGTAAAGGGTGGATATACAATGGTTTAATATGGTTAAGAAATGTAATTTAGTAAATTGCATAAGGAGGGGAACAAATTTAAAATGCTCAATCAAAAATACAAAAGATTTATGAAGCAAATGTATAAAGAGTAGCTTTTAGCTCAGCGTTTTATCTTTCTTCTTCTAATGTATACAAAATAAAATGGTTACTTATTTTAATTAAAAAAAGAAAAATACAAAAAAAAAAAAGGAATTATATATTCGACTATGCCGAATCTTATATATCCTTCACCACTGGCAGAGAACTTTCAAAATTTTTTATTTAAAAATAGTTTTTCGGAAAGTAATGCTATATTAATTTACTTATTATTTTTTAATGTCCACAATAGAAAGTTGTATAAACCGGGTTCTAATGAAGATTTTATCTAGTTTATAGCTTAAGATATTACAACGAATTATTCCATAAGAACTTTAAGTAATTATAAACAAAATTTAAATCGCATCTGAGACCCCGTAACTTTGCTCGTGAGCAAGGACAAAGAAACTAGATAAAGAGCGACAAAAATCTGTGATGCCTTATTTTTCTCACAAAAAAATCGGTTACTTTATAAAAAAAAATAATTTAATTTTATGTATAAACAAACTAAATATATTAAAGAAAAATTTTAAATCGATAAAAAATTAAAAACTAGAATTTTATTTTGTAAATAAACTTGTAGCGCTAAAGCCATTTGAACAAAAATCTGTAATTACTTATATCTCTAAATAAAAATCGATTTTTTAATAAAAACTTAAATTTAATTTTATAAGGAATCTACAGGCGATAAAGAAGAATTAAGATCTGTGAACACTAGGGCAAGCTTTTTTAAGCATTTTTCTTGAATAGTAAACTTTTGCATATTTCACAAGAATTTTGCATATGCATTAAACTTTCTCATATTTTTTGCATCGAATTCAAGGATTAAAAACTGAATTTTTTTAAATTATATATTGCCTGATTTTGCTTCACTGTGCAATATTATTCAGATTTTACTGAATTTATATTTTACTGAACTTGTGACATATAATAAGTTGTGAATTGATCAATTAATTCTGTTTATCTTCGATTACCTTAAATTTATTCTAAGTCAATGATTTAACGAAACAATTTGATTGTGTTGAAAAACTAATACGTGAAAATTATCATTAAGGTATCATGGCTATTACATACAAAGTATAATCAAACACTTTATAGTTCTTCTCTACATAGTATAATATTATATAAATCTCTCGAACCGATAATAAATTAGACTATATTATTCTGCCCAACGTTGCATGCAAAATATATCAAAATTATATTTAAATACTTTCCTAAAGACTAATATTTATGAAAATTTTAAAAATTAATAATGATTTTTAATGATATAAATTCAAATTACTTAAAAATTATCAAAAATATTTTTTACATAACTAATTACTTATTACAGGCGACCCAACATACCTACATGAAAGGTAAGTCAGTTGAGATGGCGTTGCATTTGCTTGTAGGGTATATAGAAAATGCTCTCGAGCACAAGAAATATGCATTAGTAGGCTTTCTTGATATAGAAGGAGCCTTGAATAATGTGACCCCGGATGCTATTAAAATGACTATGGAAAGACTGAATCAGTCGATTATTGGCGTCATATGGAGACTTCTAACCAACTAAGTTATAGTCTCCAATATGGGTGCGGCTACTATATATAGGGTTGTAAGTAGGGGCACTCCTCAGGGAGGAGTACTATCTACACTTCTTTGGAATATTGCCGTCAACACAATGCTCAGGGAACTTGAGTTTCAAAACCGTCGTGCATGCGGACGACGTAGAGGTGGCCGTATCTGGATAATATTTGGATACCATAACTAACCGCCTTCAAAATGCGCTAGACCTACCTACTCAGTAAATGAAGTTAAAATAGGCCATTACTTATCAAGTACGCCAGTACTTGACTACTAGCGTGAATCCAGGAAAGACGGAATTAGTTCTCTTTTCAGGGATATACAAAATACCATTTTTCCTACTCCCTTGCCTAAGTGGATTTGAATTAAAGGTTTCAGACAGTGTGAATTATCTGGGTATAATTCTGGACTCCAAACTACCTGGCTTTTGTATGTGTAATAAGGCCATAGCAAAATCTTGGGAATCAAATCCTAAGATACAAAATGGCTCCTCGACATGGTGATCAAGCTTATACTTATATATGGAGCGATAGTATGGTGCAAAGCGATGGAAAAATGCACCTTTTGCGGAATCTTCGAAAAGGTTCTGCGTAGCTCAGCGCTACTAATTACAGGTGCGCTACGTACAACACCATCCAAGGCGTTATTCGTTCTTAAGAACTGGATGCCAGTGGATCTATTGGCCAAACAAATCGCTATCATGTTGGCGACTAGGCTCAGTACTATAGATGTACGGAACGGTAGGAGCTATGGCCATGCGACCATTTTGGGAATTTCGGATGACATCCCTGACAATATTGATTATTGTATTCCCAAACCCTTTCTGGGCAGAGGCTTCTCAGTTTCAATCTCAACGATCCCACTATAAAAGACGGATCAATTGAGGTTTACACTGATTGATCCAAATCTTCTGAAGATTTTTTTATTCCCACATATAGGGGGTATATCACCTTTTATTTATCGGATCACTGCACTGCTCTTCAAGCAGAGATTTCAGCCATTAGTAGAGCGGTAAATTGGCTAATGTACTATAGAATATTCGGAGTGGATACTCAAATTTCTACCGATAGTCAACCCGAGATTAAGTCTCTTTCTCAGGCTAGTACATGAATGCGGAACATCTTTAAATAAGGTGGAGAGACATTCAAACTTAGAGTTGATCTGGTAACGAGTCACTTAAGTACCCAGGGAAATATTATTACGTATAAATTGGCCAGAACTGGTTCCCTTCTTTAAAGTGAAGAAACGGACCAACTAGTTGGCATACCGCTGTCATCTTGCAGATCAATGGTACTGCAGCACTTGTCGAGAATGGCTCAACAAAGATAGACAAACGAGGCCGCATGTTCTATCTCGAGACAGATATGGCCATAGTACAATCAGAAACGGTCGAGTTTCACTCTGGGATTACCAAGGCGTCAGCAAAGAACAGTTGTAGCCATTATTACATGGAACTGGACGATTTAACGATTATTGTAGAAGTTGCTTTAACGAGTAGAACATTTTCTTTGTCACTGTCCTACTCTTGCGAATATAAGGACTGCTGAATTTGATAGTCGATATATGCACGGATTATCTTATCTCTCTGAAATTGATGCGGATCAGATCTTTTATTCGCGCGTCAGGATGGTTCGATTCACACCTATTCTCGGACATGTGAAAGCAGATTTACATGATCCCGTTGTGTTACAGGGACCAATAGGACCCAAGTGAGCTGTGTAGTTTACATTTGCATCTGCCAATCTAACCTAACCTAACCTACTCTAAGTATATTACAGTGTTATTTTTACAAAGAAAATTATAAAAAATATCATCATATTTTAAATTTTTTAATTCTAAAAGCAAAAAAATATAATAATTAAAAATTATAAAGAAAATTCTAAAAATGTTCAAAACTATTTTATAAGGCATTATTTGTATTTATTTCTACATGTTAGCAGACAAACTTTAATTCTATTCTTCACATCGAACTACTAGATTAAAAGGGTAAGTTTATCAACATATGTTACTACCAAAGAGAAAACACCACGATCATACATCATACGCAACATAGTTGTACGTCTTTATACCAACATTATGACGTTTTAGTAAAGCGACGGCAATTTTTGTGGTAAAATCTTAAAATTGTTAATATTTTTGTCTATAGCTTTACTTCTACTGGACCGATTTATATAATTTTTTGTAGTGGTGTGAAGGGGACGCAGTCAAATTTTTCCAAATTATATATATATATATATATATATATATATATATATATATATGTATATATATATATATATGTATATATATATATGTATATATATATATGGATGCTATAACTAAAGCAACATTTAATGAACAAAAATTACGTCAAAAATTGGAAATCATGTGTTAATGCGAAAATTCAATGAAACGGTTTCGCATGTTTCATGATTTGATAACAATTTTACATTGCTGAAAGAAATAACTTTTATGTGACCTCATTTAAATGATTTCGAAATATACTTACTTAAATCAAAACTTGTATTGGAAATGCTTATTTTTTCGTTTTTGAGAAAAAATTTTTTTTTTGGAATTAAAGAATTTTATTTATATTTAAATACAAAATATATTTATTATTTATTTGATAAAAAAAGTGGTAAAATATGCTAAATATAACAATTTTTAGATCACAGTTAAATGAGATAGTTCGATGGTAATTATAATCACGTCCATAATGATAAATAATTTCGAATTTAAAAGACATTACAAATTGATCTGGTTGTACTATTGATTTAGAAGTCCAGAAAATGACAACCACTTTGAACCACTCCATTTTTTTGCTGTGTTTTCAAGATATACTTAAATTTAAATAAACAATTTTTTTATTATTAAATACGGACTAGAAAGTTATCCCATTCCTAAAAAAGCCGGTTTAGTAGAGTCTGGATTATTGACTTTATACTGCACTAAAATTATATGGGATTTATGCATGCTAAATATTACTATATAATAGGCATTTTCAATCGTTAAAATCCTATTACGGGAGGACATTTTTATGAGGGTTAGGTGAAAACATCAGAACAAATTTCAATAGGCTTGTCATTGCACCAAACTTGTACTTTTATTCAAGGTATCTTTAAAATTGCGACCTATCCTTTGCGCAATGTCTGCAAAGACACACACAGACAAACATTGTCAAATCGCCTAAAAAAATGATTTTGAAAATGATTTTTAATACAATTTTAATCATAATTCATAGACGATGAGTAAATAAAAATGAATTTAATATCATGGCGAATTCGAAAAAGGATTTTTAATTTTTTATAGTATCAGTTGTGTTTTTTTTTTAATTCGTTTCTGGTTTTATTACTTAAAACACTCCTCTATTCGTAAATAATGGAATAAAATATTAGCTCCGTTTGGTTGTGGTGGTACTGGGAAAAAGGTTTGTTTCCAAAATAAAAATATATTTAAACCAAGTATGATTTCAAAAGAATACATTAGATAAATTCATAATATTTAAGTAATATGTTGTCGCATGTCAAGGACGCATTCTTCAAGTCCTTCTTATATATATATATATATATATATATATATATATGTAGAGATACAATTTTCTACACTTTTATATTGTAAAATTAAACAAACGCCCAAAAGCCATATTGTTATTACAATGATTATTTTTATTATTTGCATATTATATCTATAAAAAAGCATACACATAGACATACTCATGGCAATGTATAAAAATTATTTTAAGATTTTGAACAATCCAATAGTCATATGCAAATTTGTTATAAAATCAAACCATTGTATTCTGCCACTTTTTAATGAAAATTAAATATTTTATCATTTACTTTTGGGATTAAAAAAATTTTTCAATTGCGCATTAAACCTATTTAGCAACATTATTAGCTGGCTTTAATGAAACACAAATCTATACGCGTGAATGACTTTAGTTATAAAAAGTTGCCAAAATTCTTTTCAAAAATATTTAAAAAATTACCTTAAGTATATAACCCACATCAGTGTGACCAAAATACAAATTAAAAGTGATACAATATAGTTGATGACGCCGAAGATAATAGCGATCATAATGATTTTTTAACATTTAATTAAAATTTTTTTTATCAATAAATTACGCATAGATTTTCTCGTCTTTTCATTTTATAAAATTTGATGAGATATTATTAATATTTGTTTTTAATATTTTTATTAGTGGACAAGAAATAAGCGTTTGTGTTATGGTAGTTAAAAATCTGAAATTAAAAAAAAAAAAAAATTGAAATTCCATTTTAAGCCCCATATCAAAAATAAATGCATATATGTAACCTACATAAAAGTATATATACAACATACAAATTAATGAAACTTAGAAAATTTTTATAGTAGTGAACATAATCGTGATCATATATCTGTTGAAACTTTATAATATAGTGTAAAAAACATAATTCGCATAGATTTTATAATGTTTTTTTAATTGCATTTCATTCCCTGCTGAATTTTTCACATCTAACCTCAAAAAAAAAATCTTTTCAAATGATGTAAATAAATAAAAAGTTGCAGATATTAATTATATTATAATGTAAACTTTTAACAACAAAAATTTTTAAACATAATGCAAGTTTAAAATTCAAATGTGTATTGTTTTGTTGAAGTTGCATTAAATTCAAACGCGTAATTATTTTTTGGTGCCACTCGATTCCGATATAAGCTACCGTAACAGCTACAAATTGGTATACATTTTCACCGATTTCAATTAGCGCCTTAGGTGTGCCTCAACGATTTATGAAGTATTAAAAACACCGCGATCTCAGGTCACGAATAGATGTAAATATAATTTCACATAAATTGTAAAAAATGCCAATACAAAATACGCAAAATTTTAGATCGATTATAAAGTGTTATAAAATGTTCGCAAATTAATATTTTATCACACCATAATGATCTCTAAATGTAATTCCGAAACCTTTTTTGATCATTCATTAACTGAAATTACGCGGTTAGTGTGCCTCGCGAAAAGGCACCTCTTAGAGCCATACATTTTTTCTCCTCAAGTTTGGGCACGTTCTGTAGCGTTTCTATTGAGGGCTCATTAACGAGACATATCTCAAATGATTCATAATTACAAGAGCAATAAACCTCAATTCTTTATTTTGCAATACTTAAAACGCCACCAATTTTCTAATCAAAAAACTTCAAAAATTGGAAATTTTGGTTTCACCATTTTTCCACATATAATTTAACACTGCTCAACGACACACTGATTGAAAACAAGTTGTCCTATTTCTAAAAGTGTTTGGAGTTTATATTAAAGGAATTGGACACATATGCTAAAAAAAAACGCTGTTATTTCCAAACACTTTTTTGTTTCTTTTAAATTTGTCTGCTTTCAGGTACTATATGGAACCATTTCTAAAATTAAAAATTGGTAGATAATAAAAACTTTTCTTACGATTTAAACCGTTTTACACATTTCGAATTGGAATCTTAAAACGTATCATCAAAATTATACAGTCTGAAGAAAAAAGGCATTAAAGTTCGATTTTTAACATTTTTTTTTTTTTTTTTTTTTGAAGTTTATAGACCACACGTGCGTATACTGTTCTGCTATTTTTCACTCTCATAAAAAAATTAAGAACTATATTTATTTTTTTAAAAGTCCACAGATGTAGTCCAAAATTTTTAAATCTTTAAATAATCTGTAAACAACGTCTTTGAACGTTTGAGTTGTTGGTATGAAGTTTAATCTAATGTTAGTCAGTTTAAAATCTTTTTTTAATTTATAATTTTATTTATGAACATATTTCCGTCTTTTGAGTACCCACACTTGTTATTTTATAGTTCTAACGTTTAAAGCTGATCCTGCTAGCCACCAAATTTCACTTTTTTTTGTCTCTTGATTAGTAAGATATCATAAATTTAATATATTGTCAAATTTCTACCAAAAAGGCTATCTTTTGCACCTTTAATTTTCGATAAACATAAAGGGCTGCCTGAAAATTTTATAACATACAATAAAAAAAGGCCAATCTACCATATATTCAAGAATAATGTGGTTAAAATATTTATTTTTAATTCTGAGGCTTAGTAGACGTAATATTAATAAATCGTAAAAGATCGGATGGCAAAATGCTCTCCTGAACGATTAGGGTTTTGCAGATAGCCCTTCTTGAATACAAGCCCTCTAGTTAATATTAAAATTTATAGTAATAATAAAAAAAAAACAATTTAAAATACGTAAAAGAAAATAAAATTTAATAAATTCATAATTATCAAAACTGTATCTATGAATTACATTTGTATTTTGCAAATATTTTTGAAACGAGAAGAACATTTTGGAGATGTTGACTGAAGTATTGTTATGAATTAAAATTTTTATTTTAATGTAAATATTCCATACTTTCCTAATATGTTAAAAGGTCAAAAATATTAAATAGTATATTTAACGAAAAATGCCTTTAAAAAATGCAATTGCATTAAAATGCATTTTTGAAATGTTCCTATTAAAGCCGATATAAGAAAAATTTAAACGCTGTTTTAATCACAGAATTATTGCTATCTAAAGATACGTACTTTTGATTTTTTTTTTTAGAAAAGAAAAGGCGAAATAAAAACGCAATTTTTCGCAATTTTGCTAAACTTAAATCTCAAATTGATAAATGGCTTAATGGAGTATGTTTGAGTTCTTAAAAGTAAGTATTTGAAAAAAAATCTAATTTTTAATAAAAATTAATTTTTTGTTTCTTTTTTGCTGCATGACGAGCACATGTATCAGTCTAATGCCATTTAATGAAAAGCACAACAATAAAAATGAAAAATTTTAATGAAAATAAAAATGAAAAACACTATTGTTTATGTGTGTAGATTTATTCAAGTGTATTGGTGCTTAATAAATGTTGCCATTGGCATTGTTTATTATTTAAATTATGGCCGCAGCAGGTGTTGTTGACAACTGAGTAAATATTTCTTTATTTTATTAATTTGATGAAAAAATTTCGTGGTAAGCATGTATTAAATTGTTAAATTATAAATAACGTTTACTTCTCCATATAAATCATAGATATAAATATATATTTACATATATTTAATAATGTATGTAAAAAGTTTCTCTAAGAATCTCTTATTGGTTGGTATACTACTCAAATCATACGTTTTGGTATGGGATTACGAAGAAAATAAACATATCTACTATAATTTTTGGGAAACATTTTTCTATTATATCTCTTTCAGGTAAAAAAAAATGTGATTATAGCCGCTTTAAATAAAACTAAAATAAGTTAAAATCTCGAAAGCCACTTGTAATGATGTATTTTCTTTTCTTTTTTCTTTTTATTTATTTATTTATTTTTTTCTTCAAAGGATTGTACGCTTTTTATGTTAAAAATAATAAACACAAAAAGCTAAATATTTGGAAATTAAATTTAATTATTTCAATTCACTTTTGCTTGTTGTAAATTGTAGATGATTATGAGAGCAACATGACTCATCACTTAGATTTTTTATTAACAATTTGGAATTAGTGTGACAAAGTGGTAATTTTTAACACTATTCCCAAAAATTTATCAAAAGAAATAGTAGAATTTTGATTTCACAAATTTCACTCATTTTTAGCCTCTTTTTTCGGGTATTTTTTAAAGGTGGCAATATTTTTTTTTCTTATAAAATTTGTTTTTTGTTCTGACCCATAAAAAAATTCTCAAATCGCAAAGCTGGGATCAAACAAAAATTATGTTAATTAAACACCTCCATATATTGGGTAAACACACAAAAATTATTCTCTAACGGACGCTTCCTATAACGACCGTGTGACCATTTGAATGGTAAAAGTATATTTTTTTAATTCGTAGACTATAAAGTCTATCTATATTGTATCTCTAGTCGTTTAAATTTCATTTAGATCTAAATATTAATATTATTTCTAAAAAAATATATACTTCAAATTTAAATTTTAAGTTTTCAGATCATGGTCGGAAGAAATTGATCATATTATATTTGTCTCTACTAGATGTTATTCTCGACAATCTTGCGAGTTCAAAGATACCAAATACACTGCCTGCCACTTGAATAAGGAATCACATTTTTTTTAATTTAATTAAGTATATCTCCTAAACAAAAGTTCAGAAAAAAAATAATTTTTTGCGCAACCAAATTTCAAAGTATTGGCTTTAGTTTCCTGAAGAAATAAAAAATATACATATTTTGTTATACTAAAATTATGCATTTATTTAAAGACATGCATTTCTGTGGTACTTTTTCGTGTGTCACTTGAATAAAGAATTCTTTTTATATTAATCAGGAAGGCTATGATTTGAATTTCTTTCAATATAAACGGCTAGAGAATTTTTAATTTGATATTTTTTAAATAGTTTTTATTCAAAATGGGACGTGGTAAGGCTCTTAATAAGTCTGAAAAAGAAAAAAATTCTGATTTTGAAATCTCATGGTCAGAATCCGGTCCAAATAGCCAAAACATTAATAGAGGAAAGACAGTTGTGTACAATTATTTAAATAACGTGGAAAGATATGCAAAAATCAGGAAAGGTCGGAAGAAAATGGCAACAACTCCAAAAGAAAGACAAAAAATTCTTAGAATTGCATCAAATTCTACCACGTCGGTATCAAAAATACGTGAAAAAAGTGGAGTCAGTGCCAGTCTGAGAACAGTGCACCGTATTTTAAAGTCGTGCCCATACATAGTCCGACGAAAACTGCAAAAAAAACTACCACTTAATGAAAAACGCAAATCACAACGTCTACAGTTTGCCAAAAATACAATGACATGGTCCGACAAATGGTTTAAAGTTGTATTTTCCGATGAAAAAGTTTAATATTGATGGTCCCGATGGGTATAACTATTACTTCCATGACCTAAATAAGGAGGAATTATTTTTGAGCCGGGGACAAAGACGAGAGGGCGGAATAATGGTATGGGGTGCCATTTCGTATTATGGTTCCATAGAATTGGTTTTTGTATCCAACAAAATGACTGTAACGACTTAAAAAAACATTCTGGAGGAAGCATTTCCAAAATTTTAAGATTTCTTTGGACCCATACCTTGGACATAAGAAAAAACTCTAATTTTAATTATTTTCTTAATCGGAAAATTAGCAGTAGAAAAGTTTAGAGTTTTTCTTTGTTTACTTTATAAAAACATATTTTTTTTTTATATTTTTTTACGTCGAGTCTATGTTACACAAGTTTTATGAAGATAAGCGTCAAACTTTTGTCTGAATTACAGATAATTTTTTATCTTTACAAGTTATAGGGGAAAACGTATGTCATAATAAACCATGTAAAAAGCATCAACAAAAATAAAAATAACGTATTTTATCAAGCAACATCAGGAGAAAGTTGTAAAGAACTCGAGCGCTGACAATTTTGTTTTAAAGCTGCAATAATACTGCCGAATTCAGTCTACACTAGGCAAAATTTTTATCCTGATAAAATTTTGACATTTGTCTTGATAAAAAGTTCTCTAATATAAAATCGACGTTATATTTATTCAATGTTGTAAAACAAATTTATTAAAGTTTTTCACAACACTGAAGACACATTTCTATTCTAAAAATAAATATTATCGAAATTATTTTCGATTCGAAATTTATTTTGATCACGAGAAATACCCCCTGATGTTTCTCAGCAGTGACCTTTTTGTGGCTAAATCTAGCTTTTTTGTTTTGCTTCTAGCTTTTTTTAATTAGTTTAAAGAGGCTGAAAAATGACGAAAAATCACTTGTTAGTTATCATTTTCCGAAATGTCTCTGTAGAAATATTATCAATATATTAACATTTGCAAATGTTAAATAATAAATTTTTTGCTGCATGGCACTTTTTATATCGTTAAATTTTCAAAGTACATTGCTGAAAAAATGAATTTAAAATTTAATAAAAAAATGTTACCAATCACTTGAAAACCTCCTGCCCTTTTATATTTTGTGTCACGGCAAAATGAAACATGTGACAGCAGTTCTACAAAAATAACAATACGGTGAATTCATTATTATTTTTTTATACATGGAGTTTGCTATATCGGCGGGTAAGCAAAAATTGTTTGATAGTTCTAAGAACTAAAATATAATCAGCTGATTAAGTTAGGTTACCTGTTTGAATTCGCCTTTTAATATTTTCAAAATCTAACAAAATTTCAGTTGACCCATATTAATGACGAGTAAAGGCAAACTGTTCATATTACGTGTGTGAATGCAGAATTGCATAAAAATATTTTTTCTGACATCATGTTTATTGTGGTTTTTAAATAATAAACCGCATTTATTACGTCTACATTAATGTCATCTGCAGTTGCAAGTAAAATAATATTTTTGCAAAATATTTTATTTAAGTTTTTTTTTTTATTTAAAATCTTAACAAATGATATTAATAATTAGACATTTATTGTTTAATTGTAGCAAAGACATCATAGTAGTTAAGATACTTTTAAAAGAGCACGCGAAGTATTATTATTTTTCAAAAATAAAATATTACGTATTTTATCGCACACTGGGCCACGATCCTTGAATTTTGCCCAAAATTAGAATACTTGATTTATTTAGAAAATAAATATCACATATAAGGTTTTGGAGACGCTGATTGCGAAAATTATAAATTCTGAATGGCGGATCAATATTGATGTCAAACTTCTTTTATTATTTGACGAAATTTTAAATAATATCATTTGATAAACTTGTAGTCCTTGAATACGAATATTGTTTTTGATTTTCCAAATTCGGAAAGACAAAAGCAATATAGTGGACCAAAGTGGGCCACTATATATATGTATATATATATATATATATATATAAATATATGAATATATATATATATATATATATATATACATATATATATATGTATATATATATATATATATATATATATATATAGATATATATATATATATATATATATATATATATATATTATATAATCCATAGAGCCATTTAGTCTTTCTCATTATATATTTTTTTTTTCAACTTCCAAAAAATTGCGAATTTAGTCACGGTTTAAATTTTTATAGGTTAAAAAATTCGACATATTACGTAACTTTAAATGTAATGAAGGCCAATATGTAATAATTCAAAGACAAATTGTTAATTTAAAAATGCTCACGTAAAGCAATTGAAGTTTTACAATGCTTTCTGAAAATATTCTAGCCCTTTGATTTTAATTTTCCTCTAATGATATTTAAAAGCAATATCCTTGCTACAAAATGCAATAATAATTCTTCTGGAATAATAAAAATCGCAATTTTAAGTGCTCAATAACTCGTTATTATTAGTATTATTATTATTATTATTATTATTATTATTATTATTATTATTATTGTTATTATTATGTTTTTTTTTGTCTCAGAACCATTCATATTGAAATTTTTGGTAAACATTATAAGTTTTAGTATATCAGACGCAGACAAAAATTTAATTGATAATGTTATTTCTAAATTACGGCTTTAAAATAGAACATATTCATCTTCTATATAATTTAAGTCATAAAAATCAGTGTAGAGATTATAGAAATATTGTTGTTTAAAGTTACACACTTTTACGATATTTTTAGCTTTAAAAAAATAAAAAACGTGAGTAAATTGGCGAGTTTATGAAAATTCAAAAAAAAAAAAAAAAAAATAATAAAATAAATAAAAAATAAAAATGGTGATAATAAAATGGCTCCATAGGTTATGCGTGTGTCGAATATTAACAAAATCTAAATAACTAAGGAAAATTTATGAATTATATATGATTTATATGTTTGCGAAGTTTTTAATATCGAAATTAAGATTAACGTCATATTTTTTATTTTTAGCATTTTGTGTAACAATAGTAAACGACGTTTTATAAAACCGAATATATATTAATATGTAAATATAACAAATTATTATCGTCATCTTTCCCGTTTTTTGATTTGAAATCATCAAAAATTAACATAATATTAAATTATTTATTTTCCTTAATTTTTAATTTTTTTTTTTTTTTTTTTGCATAACTTTTTATATATAAATGAGTATATATAAGTGAATTGTGGTTTAACTAAAAAGTTAAAGGGCTATAGCTTACGAATTTATGAACGGTCGCAGACGGTCGCAAAAACTTTGATAGAAAAGACCACAAAGGCGTCCCGCGGATTAATAATTTTGGAGTTTGGTAATAATTTTTTCATATCAAATGAGAAGTTACAGACAGCCAAGGTTACCCAAGTGATAGCGTTGAAATTTGTGAATTATATTCTCCAAACTTAATTCGTGTATCTGTTCAAGGTTCAGCTTCAGCTTATTCGTGAAGTTGGTTAGTAATTATGAGAGTGCTTAAAGCGATGTTGTTTCCTTACTAACAAATGTTTGATTTCTAATCTGAAAGGCCTCGTTAATAAATTAAATGATATGATCTGATACGGCAGTGAGCCTTTGGCTCTGTTTTTAATGGAAGGTTGTTGTTGATTAAAAACTGTTTATTGCAGGATATAGTTCTGGAAATTTTCATCTAGAGAATTTTTTATTTATAGCCAAGCAGATTCATTCCAATTTAAGAATTTCTTTATTATACTGCAGTTTATCCAGACGTAAAAATTTAATAGGATTTTGTTTGAGTTCATATTCTCTATACCATGATCCAAATATCTCGATACTCCATTGAACACACTGAATCCGGAAACTTAAAAAGTAATTGAAATCTAACTCACATAAATATCATTATTAGTATTAATTTTTTTCAACTTTTAAAATATTTTTGTTTTATTTCGATATAAATTTTATTACTCGATAGAGAGTCGAACCTTAATAACTTTAAATTGTTATCCACCATTGCATCAGTAAAAATATGTTTTAAAATTTAGTTTTTATTTACATGATTTTTTTAATTTCAAAATTACACCTTTTTTCATTTTTTATATATATCGTATAATAATTTAATATCAAGTTTTTATTACATAAATCTTTAATACTTAAATTTAATTTCATTCTCTCATAAAACGAGTCCAAAATTATTAAAAAAATTATGTATTTTTCAATTAATTTTTCCATTTTAATTTTATATAATTTAATTTAATTTAAATTTTATAAATTTTATAAATTTCATATTATCATAAAATGAGTCAAAAGGTTGCTTAAAAAATTACGTATTTTTCGTTGCTGTAAATTAATTTTTTCATTTTAATTACATATTTTTATTTTTAATTCATTTTATATGTTTTAATTTTCATTTAAATTGTATAAATTTCATTTTATCATGAAATTACTGAAAAGATTATTTAAAAGATTATATTTCTTGTATTATATTCTTGTATTAATTTCTTTCTTAGTTATTCCTTGTAAGTTTTGAAATAAAAATATTTTAATGTAACTTTCTGTATATTATATATATTTTTAGAGATTATTTTAAATTAAAATTTTTCTATAGATTATATTTTGTAAAAATGCTTATAAATTATAAATTATTATAATTATTTTTATTAATTTTATATTTTTCATATTTGTTAATTATTTTACTATTCATATGTAAACATACATATTTTTTATATAATTCATTGTTTCAAATTTCTAGTAACTTTTGTGAAATATTAATTCATTTTTCGTATATATTTTATATAAACTCTTTGTAAATTTTTTATGATATTATTTTATGCATTATTTTTTAATAAAATGTTTTTTTTTAATGGATTTTTTGGATTCGTTTTCCAGCGTCCTTATTAATAGTAATCCTATTGTTTCCACCTATTACTTCACGTTTTTAAAGAGGTTTTTGTTTATCACGAATGAAAGGTATGTCCCCTTGTTTATACTGTTTAGGGTCTTGCCGTTTTCAGTTTGTCATAAAATTCTTTTAGTTCCTGACTCATTTTAATTTTCTTTTTAATGTCATTGAAAATTGAAATAGATAAGCTAACAAAAATATTATTTTATTATTTTTTTATTATTTTGTTTTATTTTCATAAAAGATCATATGGAAATAATAAAACTGAATTTAGCCTTGCCTCCGACCAAAACTGAGGACAACTATTTTGCATTTCTATAAATGTATCTATACACAAAAGATGGAAGACGTGTCTGCAATCCCATAAAATTAGGATTTCATGATAAGGCATTAAGCAATGGCTACGCACTTTGAAAATTTTATCAGTCTTTATCAAGTAATCTGCTGACCATTTTCTCCCAATCTATGACAAAAATTTTGTCTACTTAGTATGAGCTATAATTAACCTGTGTTAACTAGTTAATTGATGATCTTCTCCATTGCTTTTGGTCGCTTATACCAATTTTTAGTTCAGATTTTCATTTTCAACTTACTTATTAAATTCAAAATAATAGGTATTTATAGTAAAAATAATGATTATAAAGCAGAATAATGTTTGCATGTAAGTTGAATAGTTCATTCTTAAAAATAATATGTAATGTGATACCCATGTTGTGAAAGAGTTGACACCACATGCATATATAATACTCGCTTCAATATAATATAGTTATGGCAGAATGGACAGTTCTAATTTTAGCTTTGCATAACGATTTCTATTTCCTATTCCAAAATTTAAAGGTTTGTGATCTGTATAAAATCTTATTTTTCTTCCTACATACAGGTGTGAGCGTAAATTGTCGAGTGCCCAAATTATTGCTTAAATTTCTTTCTTATTCGTAGCATAGTTTGATTCTGTTGTATTAACCATATATTTGTTAGGACAATACTGCACGTATCGCATGAAATCCAAATATTAAATTTAAAGTAATTAACTATTTAGCCTTACTTAAGATGGCATGTGTTGAATTTATATAACGGATAGGGTAAATATCAGGAATTGTAACCGAGTTCAGGCGTTTGAAATCAATAACCATTCGATATTGTTTATCACCATTAGGTTTTGGTTTCTTTGGCACTACCCAAACTGGAGAGATATATGGACTTTTTGAAGACCTTATTATATCTTCATCTTATATATCTTGTTTTTCTACTTCTGTTCACATGCACGCTTTTTGTGTAAATTGGTTGTGATTTGGATTTCAGCTGTTAATTTTCTACCTATTGGTCCAAAAAGGTTTTTATATACGTTGGTTATATCATTAAGTTTTTTCTGTATCTTTTCGGGTAAGCCATCGCAGAATATGGGATATACTTGATTAGATATTTTATCAGAAAATGGAAGCTTAATTTGTCTTTAGTTGTTAGAATATTTATCTTGCGGTCAAATTTGAGTCCCAGTAGGACATAAAATATCATTATTGTATTATTTTCTGCTTCGAAAAATAACTTTGTGTTCTATTAGGATGAATTCCGCGTAAAATTCGTCAAGCACAACTTACACTGACTCAACTTAATAAATCTATATTTTTAAAAATAGTATTATAATTTTAACTAACCACTTGGTAATAGCAATTTTTTTTGTTTACTAATAACCAAGACTACCTAATTATAATAAATTTGGCATTCTAACACCAGCCTTTTTACTTTTAATTTCTGATTAAGGAAGGGCTGTGTCATCCTTTTTAGTCGGCGACAACTCAATTGTATACAACCTACTAAAGCACGACTTACTTCACAACAATATTACCATTTCGTGATCTCCCGTTTTTATCTCCATGTTCTTATGGATATGCGGCAACCCTTGCAGAAAATGGAATGATAGTCGTGTTCTCCTGGTAATTTCACCATAATTTTGGCATACGCCAATGCAAATATCACATAGGATTGATAACGCTAACCAACAAATGCTTCTGACAAGGAGTTCCGTATAAGATCATCCACCATATTTTGTCTGAAACATTCTTCAGGATCCTAGGCAATTTTTATTTGTTACAGTTGAACCTGGAATCTTCAACTTTCAGGAACAACTTAATATTTTATTTAATACATTATTTTTTTATGAATTCTGGAGAGTTTTATCGGAATCACATAATTAGTTATTTTATTTGTTTTTAATATATAAATAGTAATGGAGGGTCCCTTAGAAATCGCAGAATACATGCCCCTTTACGGGACACTATATATATATATATATATATATATATATATATATATATAAAATAAATAAGTCACTGAGTGACTTATTTACAGATTGATAATATGTTGGTCTCACATCAACTAAGTCCACTAAGACAGGATATTTCGGAATTCGAACGATTATGGGGTAAAAAATCGTAAAACCGGGTAAAATCGGTAGCCTTATATCTCCTAAACTAATGTAGTTACAAAGAAATGTAGTACCTCTTCTTAATAGGAGGAGAGGAGTCTTGTACTTTTTTGAAATTGCTTTATTTTAGGCAGAAAACGGGTAAAAACTGTATCTTGATAATTTTTTGGTATCCTAGTATCTTTTAAACCTGTAAACATAGAAACAAAATTTACAAAATATTCTTAACTAATCGAAAAATAATAAGCACGAATTTGGTGCTTTTTGTAACTTCGAACGTTTAAGGGGTAAAAATTTTACCTTTAGGTTTGCATTTTATGCAAACCTATTGAAACAATTTTGAGAAAATTTAAAGAATTTGTTGGTTTATTTAGTCACACAAAATAAGGCAACGAAATTCAGGTACCAATACATTCAAATTCGGGCTAATAGTATGGTAATTTTTGCAGGACATAACTTTTCAAGTAATTGAAATCAGATATGTATCGTTTGAGTCATATTTATGGCATGTAAATTTGAATACAGTGAGGATTTTGAAAATTAAGTTTATCAGATCTGTACTAGGGCTTAAAACGGAACTTGGTATTTTTTTATTTTTGCAAATGGTACTTTTTTAGTGTTTTCAATAAATAAATTTATTGGCGTAAAAATTAGCTAATATGATTCTGAGTGAATTAGAAATCGATGGTATCAAAAAGTGATATATATTGATATTTTTTATATATTTTTCAGTTGGAATCCACAAAAGCGGGACTTACTGGATCTTTTTTGTTCCTATAATGGTATTTTCTGTATTTCGTATTACTATGAACTTAAAAACTTGACTCTAAGCAAATGAGAGCAAATATGGAGGAATATTTTTGTACTTTTTATTTTTTTATAATGATACTTTTCGTATTTTTTATAATATTGAACCAAGAAACACAAAATTAAAGATACATGATCCTATGTGATTAAGAATTCACTAGAGGAACTTTGAGAAACTTTTTCATTCTCCTAATAATACTTTTCGAATTTTATATAATATTGAGCGTAAAAGCATGAAATTAAATATAAAGAGTCTTGAGCGATTGAGACACTATATAAAGGGATTTTTTGATACTTTTTCGTTTTTCTAATGGAACTTTTCGAATTTTCCATAATATTTAACCCATCAACATGGAATTAAAGATACATGGTCCTAAATAAGTGAGAATCCGCAAAAGGGGACTATTTAGTACTTCTTTATTCTTCAAATTATTTTATTTTTTATTATTTTTTATTTTTTTTAATATTGAACCTATAAATATGAAATTGAAGATACATGGTTCGAAATGCGTAAGAATTTACTATGGGTACTTTGTAGTAGTTTTTTTTTTCATTCTTCTAATGATACTTTTTGATTTTTTATAATAATTAACCTAGAAACATGAAATTAAATGTATGTGGTCCTATATGTGTCCACAAGTAGTGACTTTGTGACACTATTTCATTTTTCTAATGGTACTTTTTGAATTCTTTGTAATAATTATCATAAGAGTTAGGGGTTAAAGTTTAATTTTTCGGTTTTTTCACTTTTTTATTTATTTTTTCAAAATAAATAAAGCTACCAAGTTTATATCTGGTCTATGTCCGCTAACGCAGTAGCGTGTTAAATGCTAGTAATTTATAAAATAGATATTGAATTATATAAAATGTTTACATTCGTGCATTATAATAGCATACATTTTTATTTGGAATAGAAAAAAAAAAAAAATTACAAAAATAAAAAGTGTTTTCAAACTTGCAATAACAATATCAAGATAAGTGTTAATTTACAAAAATAAAGTGTTGCAATATGTTGTTAATGTATTAAATCATTCCAATAAATTGTATAACAGATTAACTTCATTATTTTTCTAGTAAAAACAACGCAAGATGAAAATCTTTATGGATACAAAATTTACCCCAGCCATGGCAAGACCATGGAAAAAGTTGATGGCAAGATCTTCACTTTCTTAGCCAAGAAATGCGAACGCTATTACAGTGTCTTATTATTGTTGATTAAGAAAGTAAATGTCACCAAAACTATACATTTATTATAAAATGTATAAGTTTGTGTAAAACAGTAACTAAGTTTCAAAACTCTCCTTAATTCCATTATTATAGCTGTTTTAAAGGAATTTAGTATATTTTTCATAAATTCATCTATATTTAAGTGTAATAAATACTTCCATGTAACTTATTTGCAAAAATTGCTAATTTAATCTTTCAGGAACTAAGTGCATAAAATTGACCCTCTTGCTGTTAAAATGTTAATTATATGTAATCTTCAATAGAATCAGGATAGACCATTCCAATAGTCGATTAAAACCCAATATATGTTGAAAAACGTCCGAAATATATAAAGTTATAAGTTTGAGTAAAGAAAATATAACAAAAAACGTTAATAAAATCTTAATATTCTGTGACTGAAGAGAGACATAATAATTATTTAAATGAATTTTCCAGGCCTTGGTATGCCTCTATTACAATTTGTAGTTAATTTCCTTTTAACGAAAATATTTTAATGATATTGAAAGAAATACGTAGAAGAATTTTGAAAATGGTCCAGCTCACGTAAATTTAAACATTCAGATGTAGTAATTTGGGAATCATATGGGAACAGAACAATCATTTCATTTCTTGTTGGGTACATTTGCAATTTCTTTTACGTGAGGCTCCTTAATGTACAGTAGATTGCTCCAAAAAAGCTGACTTTCGAGTTTCGATAGAGAATTATTCTTTTTTATATAAAAATATAGTGTGCAAAATAAAAGAGTGATCGGATGTTTCTGACACCTGCCGCATCGACCCTGAATTTTGTAGGATTCATTTATATTTTGGGAAATTTTGATTAATTCACAGTCTTTTTACTAATATCAACTCTTCTTTTTTGCAATTTAGTGTAAAGGGACCGTAATCTAGACATAATTATCTATATAACAAGATACAAAACGTTAAAATCGATTAGAAAATATTAAAGTTATTAGAAATTCCTCAGACCATTAACATGATTTCGAACACTTGTGTAAGCAACGTTCAGTAAAATTTTTATTATTATTTTTTTTTTAGAAATGTTGAAATAAAGTGTTATTTTAAGTTACATTCGAGCTAAAATTTTTGAAAAAATCTCTATTCTGCAGGAGAATATAATCCTCTTTTGATGCTTTATTAAAAAACGATGATTTTTATTATTAGTGTTTTAAGTCACCAATTTCAATTTTTTCAAAATTTTATTCAACAAATATCAAAAAAAAAAAAAAAAAAGCGACGTTGTTTCATAGACAATATCACTGAAAGTAAACATAAAAAAAATTAGGTTGATATCTATTATGAGTTCGTCGTACCCTAGTTTCGAATTTTGCGGATTCCGGCAAAAAGGCTTTTTTGACGAACTTTTTATTGTGGAGTCAATTCTTTTGGACTATTATACATCTTATTAATAATTAATACATACCGAGATAATATAGATCGTAGAAAATTTATTTCGAAATTTTTTGAAATTTGATATATTTATTTTAAATTGTCCGTTATTATGAAACTGATAACAAAACTTTTGTTGTAGTGACTAAATTGTTATTCAAATAGAGTTCATTCAATAACAAAAGTGTTTGCGATAACAATATATCATTGCAGGAAAAGAGCGTTGTTACGGCAACCATGTTATGAATATGACTTTTCTCTGCGTGTGGTAGGGAACTGAAGAGTTATCAATTCTTCGTTTGTTTTCCATGAGACATTCTAATGTAGATTACATCTAACGATCATTAAATTTAATATTAAAATTGTCATAAATCTTTTTATATTTCTGGAACTTTCAAGCTTTTTCAAGATAATGTGAAGACTACAACATTTTCTTTAAAAATTGGATGATGTTATGTTATTTGTTGGCAATTCATTTTATAATTGGGGGTAACAATTACACAAACCACAAACAACTTTACAAATTGACAACCATCAAACAAAACACCGATTTCATATTGCTTCTTTTATATTTAAATAATGTAAGATATCCAAGAATTGCCTTAAAAATTAATGAATCTTCAAAAATATCAAATAATCTATTACGTATTTTGACACAAAAGTTGAAAATTGTAGCTCAATTAAACTTTTTTATATAATTGTTTCTAATATTTTTTTAAGTTATAATATTGTATTAATTTTCGGTATATGAATTTTTAAACACATTGTATATAAGATATGGATAACCCGGACAGCTTAAAAATCATCCTGGAACTCTTGTCTTTAAAATGTGTTTTAAATGTAAAATTGGTTTGTGAATATGGGGGTTAAATTTTAATATAATCTTTTTTTTATTTTTTGTTGAAGAAATTCTACAAAAATGCAATCTACGTTTTGAATAATTTTGATACATTTACAGGGAACTTTACATTATAGTTATGATGATATATATACTGTTGAGGCTTTTAGGTTGTACAATCTTTGCTTAAAATGTACAAAATTTTAAAATATATGAAAAAATTATTTTTCTTATAGAAAAAGGTGTTTTCTAAAAATAATTACAAATATTAAATATTTTTGTTACAAAAAAGTTTGAATTGAATTGTTTAAACAATAGACCATATTTTAAAATGAAATAAAAAATTTTAAATCGTAGGAGAATCATAGGAGAGTAGGAGAACAATTTTCTGAAAAAATTAACTTTTATAAAAAAAGATATATATAAATACATACTTTAATTATTAGGTTTAAAGAGAAATGCAACTAAATATGTTATAAATATTAAAACTACATACTTCGTATATTTTTATTTTCCATAAACAAAAATCGCAAATAAAATTTAAAAAATTAAATTAAAAAAAAAAAAATAAAAACGTAGATATCCATCTTCTCCTTAGAGTAAGTGTCAGATTAATTTGAAGAAAATCGGAAGAACTAAGGTCAAAAAACTTCATCTTTTCATCGATCTTGGAATTCTTGATATATTGTTGGCATTTTTAAAAAAGTAAATAAAAACTTTAACTTTATTTGCCTTGAGTTTGTAATCTAAAAGGATTTTATAAACATTTACAAATAAAGCCATTGCTTTAATTTGCATTAATAATTATTTTCAGTTTTTAATTGTAAAAATTTTATATTTTATAAATATTTTATATATGTTGTTAAATTTCATATTTACGCACCTGTTATTTAAGCAAGTTATACTTTTCAGATTTCTGTATAAACCCCTTATGAGGTAGTTCAATACTAATTGTATTGTTTTGTTAAAAAAAATAACATAATAAAGTGTTGTAATTTAATTATTTATTTTCAAAACTTCATTAGTTTTGAAATTAAAAGCTCAGAAATTAAAAAAATATTTAATAGATATTTTTTCTTCTATTTATTGTATAATACTAAAATCACATATATACATATCGCTGGCTTATTATAGAACAGACGTTTTTCACAATATTAAAAAATTGAGTGCGCTACGACTTCAAATAATAGATTTATAAGCATATAGTATTTTGAAAGAAAAAGCCCTAACTCATTTGGAGTTAAATTTTTTATTTTCATGTTTGTTAAGAAATTTCCTAGAATTTATAATTAAAATTATTTTTGTAAAACATTTTTTTATTTATTTATTTAATAGCCAATGAAATTAAAATTTCTTGCAGGCTAGCTTATATATTATTCTTAAATCTATTAATAATAAAATATTTTCATAATCATTCAATAACAAAAACTTTTTATTTAACTAAGTTAAAAATATTCCCCTTAATGCGGATTGGATTTAATGAGAAATCAATATATGGATAGAAACTGTTGAATTGATTGCATATACGTCTCATGGGATCAAAGTTGGCATAATTGGTTCGAAAATATTTTATTTTTAAAGGAGTATAATTTCTAGTTGGACGATTTGGGATTACGAATTCGATCTTACGAAGCAGAACCGTTTATTAAATTAATTACAAATTACATATTCATATATTTTCTCCTACCTTCAAGTGTAGGGAGATTAATAAGCTGTAATCGACTTTCATATGATGGTAAATTAATATTAGGATTCCATGGAAGATTACGAAGACAAAATGAGATATTGTTTCTAGACCGATTCAATTTTCTTTATATGAACTTCGTATTGAGGATCCCAGACCACGGAAGCATATTCCAGGATTGGTCTTACAAGAGATATGAATAATTGCTTGGAAACGTAAGCATCATTAAACTCTCTTCCCCAGCGCTTGAGGAAACCTAGAACTCCTTTTGCCTTACTAACGATTTGCGAAATGTGGGAGTTAAAGGATAGTTTACAATCAAGCAACACACCCAGATCAAGAAATTCTTCGACTAGATCAAGTTGATATTCATTTATTGTGTATCTACAGAGTACTGGACTTCTTCTATAGAACATCATGTGTTTACACTTTTTTAAATTCAGATTCATTAGATTCATCATACACCAATCATAAAGATTGTCAAGATCTGATTGGAGTAAGGAACATTGATAGGAATAGTTAAAGCTATAGAACAGCTTTACATCATCAGCATACATTAATATTCTAGAATTCCTAATGCAAGCTGGTAGATCATTTATAAATATTAGGAACAGTAAGGGGCCGAGATGACTACCTTGTGGAACACCTGATAACACCTGATTTTTGATGTACATTCTCTGAATAATACACATTGGCATCTATTTTTAAGATATGTGGAGATCCATTTAAGGAAAACAGGAGAAAATCCGAGTTTATCCAATTTGAACAGTAGGAGATCGTGATTTACTTTATCGAAGGCTTTACTGAAATCTGTGTATATTACGTCTGTCTGTAAACCGGAATCAAATGCGGTTATAACTGAGGTTGTGAACTCCAAACGGTTAGTAGTAATGGAACATCCTTTTTTAAATCCATGCTGAAATGGCGAAAGATAACATACAACTTGATGCGAAAGGATTTCAGTAACTATCTTTTCGAAAAGTTTTGGAATAACACTTAATTTAGCAATACCTCTATAATTGGAAATGTTGG
Organism: Protocalliphora azurea; assembly: GCA_932274085.1. Classification (NCBI taxonomy): domain Eukaryota; kingdom Metazoa; phylum Arthropoda; class Insecta; order Diptera; family Calliphoridae; genus Protocalliphora; species Protocalliphora azurea. Next base: position 82,534,421 of record OW026521.1, on the reverse strand, counting down.
ATCTGCTACCGGATTTAAACAAAGGCATAATATAAGATTTCCTCCAAACTTCAGGAAAGTAACCACTAAATATTGATATGTTGAATAAGTATGTTATCGGAGATATAAGAGAATGTAAACATTTTATAAGAACACAGCTTGGAAGACCGTCAGGTCCACATTTATCAGAATATTTTAGATTCTGTACAGCTCTCAGTACCATCGATTTATCTAATGTTGGCCAATTTATTAAGGTTGCAGCTGGAATTGGATATGGATAATTGGAAAGTTCATGTGAATCTTTATCAGAATAGGTGAATGAGAAGAAAGCAGCAAACATATCGCAAATATCTGCATCTTTTGAGGATTCTTTATCTCCAAATTTCATCAATGACGGATATCCAGAGACTCGACGCTTAGAATTTACGAACTGGTAAAAATATTTTGGATTATTTTTAAAGTTTCTTTTCACCCTAAAAAGATAATTATTGTAACATTTGATATTTTCCGAATTTTAAACTGATCTTGATATGGAGTACCTCATATGATCAATAGATAAACCGGATTTTTTGTATTTTCTATAATGTTTGTTTTTCAAATTTTTCAAGCCATTGAGCTGCTTTGTAGTCCAAGGCGGTCCATGTGCAATTTTTTTTTTCTCGTCATTGGTATTGATTTCTTAAAACATTTAAATAAGCCATCATAGTATTTATTCAAAATAATTTCAATATTACGAGGGCATACTTTATTGTAAGGAATATATTCAAACCAGTTTTCAGAACAAAGTAGGTGATTTAATTTGGAATAATCAGCTTTACTAAAATCAAAAACCATCTCATTATTTACATTGGATTGTAATGATATTTTTGTTTCGACGTTTACGCTTATTTCAAGAGTGGGGTGATGCGCATCTTCGGGTGTTAATAATGGATTAATGCGAAGAATATTAATTTCTTCAGGTTGATCAACAAATACAAGATCAAGTAGTTTGCTAAGCTTGTTTACTATGTTGTTTATTTGGAATAGTCCCAAATCAGCAATAGCATCCAGTAATTAATAGATGTTTCCGATCTTATTGATGAGCTTAAAAAGCATGAATCAGGAGTTTCGCACCATTTAATATTTGGAATATTAAAGTCTCCAAGAACAATCATGGAGTCTCCAGGTTTGGATTGATTAGCTACAAATTTTATCGCGTTTGCATGTTGTTCATAAATTTGAATGTTTGACGCAGGAGGAATATAAGAGCAAGTTATAAAAATTGTCTAAATTTCACACAACAATATATTCTTTGTTCTTGTGTTGAAGAGTTCTTATATTAAAATTATTTTTAAAAAAAGGAATTGTATGAAAAGCAATTTTGACTCAAATATTGTTCGAAAGAGAAAAAAATATTCAAAACAAAGCTGAATGGAAGCAAAATAAAAAAGCGAATGGAAGGTGAGCAATATGAGAGTATTTCTAAAAGAAGTTTTAGTAATAAATCTTCTGTGCAACTAGGGAAGCCGTGTTCATCATTCATCAAAAAAAAAATCTCAAATTTCAGTGAAAAGCACTGGAGATACCTCAGTGAACATGCTTCGAGCCTTAGGATATGGGTCATCAGGAATTTATTTCAAAACTAATATAACTAATGAATACTAGTTACTCCCCAAACGATCGAAATCTACTATTGATTATATCTCCCCTGATTTTATTTTTAAAGAAAAATTAGCTTTATCTAAAAAAAATGGACGATTGCTACAATTTTCATGAAATTTTACCTTATAAAATGTAATTTTTGTAGCTTTTGCAGTTGTCTATTGAAATTAATAATTTTTATTAATTAAAACATCAATGATAACATTAGTTTATTCCAATTTAAAATAATTGAAAAAGGCCCTAACTTCACATTTATTTTCAAAAATTTCAGTAACAAAAAGTCCTATCTTAGATAACTTCCTGAGGAATAGAAAAATTGAATTAAAACTGCGTAATAATATTTTGTATCTAAATTTTTTTAGGTTTTATTCAATTTTATCCTTCTCCTTTAAAATTACGAAAAGTCGAGATACGCTTTTTCTATATTAAGCCATAGATATCTATATATACCTACATTTTCTGAGAGAACTATATTTTTTCAAACACAAAAATTATAATTTATGAGTGAAACTTGAAGTTACTAGGGTATGTTTATATGGAGAAAATATGAAGTTTTTACAGTTTTTAGAAAAAAATAGCTATTAAATACTTTATTTTGTTAACTACATGTTAAAGAATCGTAATTTACACATAATTATCTATCAAGCAAGATATAAAAAGAACAATTCGGATAGAAATATTAAAGTTACTAAAAATTCCCAGACCATTAATGTGTTTTAGATCACTTGTGTAAGGAGTGTTCAAACAAACGTCCAGTTTTTTTTTTAGAAATGTTTAAATAAAAAACTATTTTTAATTTAAATTGAATCAAAATTACTGAAAGATATGTTTTTGTTTCTGTAGGATAGTTTTAAATCCCATTCCATGGTTGTTTAAAAAATATTGATTCTTTTTTCAGGCTGCTTCAAAACTCCAATTACAAACTTTTAAAAACTTGGTTAAACAACTTTCAAAAAACCTCGAATGAAGCTATGAAGGTTTATAGATAGCTCTACAAGAAATAAACTTATAAGATAATTAGGTTTACAAGGTATTGGTAAAAAGGCATTTTTTGCAGTTTGTTTTAGTTATAAAGCGATTTTTTTGGGAACTGATGGTCAGATTAAACAGAATTGTTACTGAATAAAAAAAACCTTATCTCGAAAATTACATTCTGAAGTTTCAAAGAAAATTGGGCATAGATTAAAAACGGATCACATAGGTATAAATATGTTTATAATTATACGATGTATTTTACTACATTTGCATATATATATATATAGCAATGCGAAAATACACATGTTAAGATTTGAATGTTGTAGAACATGTTTTCTTAAAGAAAATCTTAAGATTATCTGACAAAAAATATACGAATCTTCATACGCATAAGTTTACATTTACATGTATAATAAGTACTCGTATGTAGGTCTATAAGTATAAAACAATGAAAATATAATGGGAAATAAAATGAATAAAATAAGATAAAATAAAATGTGAAGCACAAAAAACGCAAAAATATGAATATTTTTGTATTAAAATAAGCAAAGTATTTCATTTCTATATAGGGTAATTCCAAAAAATTTCGATCCAGCTCTTATTCTGACCATCTCAAATTTATATGATTTGGCGGATTTTGTAAAGTGGGGTACAGTGGGTTAATGGTCTGTTAACATGTTCCTGAAACTTAATATCAAATTATTTTTCAGGATCAGGAATATGCTATATATATGACTAATTTTAATAAAAAATGATCTATTATATTAAAATTTCAATAAGTATATCAATATGTCTAAAAACTCTTAATATCTAATAGAAAATGTGTTAATTAGTAAGAAAAATTATAGTAACTTCTGATCCCACTGAAATCCCATTTTAAAATTTGTACACTATAACGACAATATAATTGTAAGCATCATGTCAAAAAAGGAAAAGGGAAGATGTGTAACTTTTATGATTTTATGATAAAGGGGAATACCAGTCATTTCCGTTGGCACCAATTTTATTAAACTTTGTTAATTTTTGATAAAAATTCCACTTTAGAGGTCCATAAAATATGAACCCAAACGATATGTAACTGATTCATACGCTATAAAATGCACGATGACTAGTTTATTAGTAATTTAGGGTCAATATTTTTTGGAATTACCCTATATTAACACACAAATATGTAACTTTAAAATCTTGCCAGTATATATATATATATATATATATACTTTATGTATATATTAAACAAACTACTGTGTATACAAATACGAACAGCATCAAGGAGGTATAAGTAAATGTACACTAGGTTTATAACTTTTTGTAGTTTTTGCAAATATATAATACCGATATTTTTAAGGCCATAGCAAGGTCCCAGCAAAAACTTTTTGATGTAATGGCAACTTCTTTTTAAAGTAGTTTCTAAATGTCTAAAAACATTTATACTATAAAAGAGATGGTGTACTGAGTAAGACGTTAGTTAATTTGTTAATTAATTAATTTGTTAATTTGGTTAATTTGTGTCCAAGTTCAAATCTCACTGCCGGCAACAATTTTTTTATATTTTTGTTTAGGTACATATTTTTAAGTAACCCTAGAGTCAAAAAATAACTAAATGAATTTATGGACAACTCGAACAAAAATATCTAACAAAAATAACTAGTTATCCAGCAAAGTTTTTGCTGGGGTCTGATAGAGCATGGAATGGTAAAATGAATTGTAAAGAAAATTTTCTCAATAGATAATACTGTTTCGGTGTCAAAAATTTATATTATATTTTTTATTATTTTTTAGAGCCTTTTTTGATATATAATAAATTTACAACATTTTTTTTTGCAATGCTAATATAAAATTTATACATAAAATAATTTGTTAATTATTTTATTTTTATTGATGGTATTTCTCTTATGTTGTTAAAATTCTTGCCATTTTATAATGTAAAATAAAATGCAAATTTTCTATTAGGAGTTTTATATTTTATGTGATAACATATAAGTGCTAAGCAATTTTCTTCTTTATATTTGATCATATCACAATATTTTTTGATTTTGGTGAAAGAAGAGTCCAAAACAAAGTGATTTTGATCTAAGTTCAACCATTCCCAATGTTAGTCTTTTATAAAATTTCCAGTGATTATGAAGTATAAAGTTAAGTATTTTTATATTTAGTTTATTTTGTATTTCTTCCATTGTAATTAAGTAAATATTCAAATACTTTTCACATTTAAGAAAGCTTTAATTTTTTTTTTTTTATATATATAAATATTAAACATCTGTGTCTATAAAACTTAATCTGTGTTTGTTTGTTGGCTTGTTTGGGCTTTATAGAAAGATCAATTTTGGGTATAATTTTGCGATACACAAAAATAAAACTGACAAGTTTATTTTTCGATAGAAGCAGGAGGAATGGTAGCACCCATACAAAGCAAATACTAATTATTACATATATAAAGACGTATATAAAGAACTACTCCAGAGAAATTTTTAAGATTTGGTGAGAATAATTTTCCCATTAAAATTCACAAGAAAAATAGGAAGAGTTGGTCTTGGGGAAGTAGTAGCCCTCATACAAAGTATATATTATTTTTTCATCAATAGTGGTAGCGGAGTACACCGAGTTAAGCTAGTATATTATATTAAAGAAAAAGTTTTACGCAAAATGGACAAAAACGGTTATTGTGGTCCATGAAATATGATGACGAAATATGATGAAAATATGAATAAATATTCAATTTCAAAAATAAAAATTTGTCAAATTATAATATTAAAAATTTACAAAAGCATTTTAGAAATCGCGTTCGGTGCGTAAAGTTTTTTGTCCAAATTGACTATAATATTTGGATTTTATTTCCAAGATAATATTACTGTGGCAACAGGGAAAAACTATTTTTTTAATTTTTCATGCAACACTATAGAAAATTTTAATTTCAAATGTAAATATCTCTTGAAATTCTGGCTACATTTTTACCAAAAATCGACACAGCATATAACTGGACATGAAGATTTCATATCTTAAGTTATCTTTTGCATATCTTAAGTTATCTAGTTTTCCTTGTTGCCACAGATTAGTTCTAAGGTGGTACGGTATTTTGAGGTCCAAAAAAAGTTATCACCCTAATATACCCCACTACATGTGTAATTACTTATCTACATACATATATAAATGCGAGGAGTTTGGTTAAAGACCTTAGGTTTTATATGCCTTAAATAAACGCACATATTTCTATGTATTTTCAAATGTATACATCTGTGAAATGATGTGATTAGGTTATATAACACATAACATATGCAAAGTAAATAGACCTGATACTCGTGGTAACTGATGGTGGTGTCATCTTACTATTTCCTTACATGTTATGCTTACATCTACATATTCATTGTCTTACATACATTTACATATTTACATATAAATATGAACATACAAAGTTTTTCACGCATTACAAACATTTTCGCACCCATTTTCTAGCATACTACAATATTTTAGTATATATATATATATATATATATATATATATATATAAATATATACTATATATATATATATATATATATATATATATATATACTATATATATATATATATATATATATATTAGCGACATTTCATTACTTTTCGTTTCCATCAAAATTGTTGTTATCGTTTTGTATATTTAAGGGAGACCGGGCAGAAAAGTAATTAACTTTAAAGATAAGCAAAAACTAATAATTTCGCTCAATTTAAAAAATTCTTTAGAACTAAACTAAATTTGTACTTATATTTGATTTCATTATTGTTTTTCTAGTATTAGTTCGTTAAAATTTTAACTTTCATGAATTATGTATTGCGATTGCAATATTTTTAAAAGATGCATTGGTACGCAAATACATTCAAATATTCGGAACAGCAACGAATAAAGTATTAATTTATCAGGTGATATAGAATGTCATTGGGGCTAAGTATATGGTCACTTATAAACAATAATTGATTTATTTACATTTTTTAATGTTAAAATGATATTTATTCCTTGATAACAGAATAATTTACAAAACTGGATCTAGTACTAAGAAAGATTGTATTTTTAAATCACTATAAATATTAAATTACCTTTTAATCTACATTCACATATTAAATATGTATATTTCTTTGTCATTGCTCTCGGTAAGAAAATTACCTTTCGTTTTGCTTCTTTTGTTTATGATAAGATTATCTCAGTATGTGTTCCAATGCGTAAGGATATGTTAACATTTTTATGACACTTATTTCACACTTTTGATAGGTTCAAAGAAGAAAGAGTTTGGAGTAATTTTTTTGTCTTATCACTCCATAAATTGTCAAATGTCAAATAACAAATGAAAATACACTAGGGTTCCTATTCGGGAAATATTTTTTTTTTTTGAAAAATTCCGAGAAATTCTTATCGGGAATTTTCGAGAATTTAAATTTTATGTATTTTATATAAAAATTTAAATTTCAAAAGGTTCTATAGAATGAACTGTAGTATCTTTGAAATCACAGGAAATAAGAGAAAACGTTAAATACGCTGCTCGGGAAAAAATATAATATTCCCTTAAACAAGAATAGGTGGACTAAATGGAACACGAATCTGCTTTTAGTTTTTTCTATCAGGTTCTAATTTTTTGTGAACTTGTCAAATATTTCCCTTTAGTAAAGTAAAAATTTTCCTAATTGCTAAATCATACAAACGGTTCTTGAGTTATGGTGAAATATACTCATATAATTGCTTTATTAAGAGGAAAATATTAGACATAGCCATACAAAAATCTAGAATTGATGAAAAAAACTGAATTGGGATTCATGTTCAGTACGTCAAATTGCACCAATTTTTGTTCAAAGTGGGCCCAAAAAATATTTTTTTGTCGACCAGTGATATTTACATTATGACCATTTTTATAAAATGCGAATGTAATTTTGTTGCAGATGTATATAGAAATATTGGTAACATAATATTTTATGAATTTTAAGTGCTTTAATCTTTTTATGTTTTAAGTTGTGGGCAATTTTTTATCCTTTAGAGTGCTGTAATTAAAATTTGTGGTATTTATTTTTTATTAAATATTATCGGATATGATAAATTATGAACAAATATTACTTAAAATATGAAATATTCAAAGATCAATTCATTAAAAGCGATGTCTTTACTTTCTTCGATTAAGACTATATTAATTTTTTTAATATTTTTCTTTTTTTCATATGCCTGAAAGATTTTAATTCGCTTAAAGGATTCTGTAATTATGCACAGAATTCTTTAAGCGAAATTTCAATTATATTACTCTGCTAAAAGTCCGGGAATTTCTGGGAGCCACGAAATTTATATTTTTTCCCCGGGAATAAAAAAAGTGCGAGAAATTAAGAACCCTAAAACACACACATGAAAAACATTTTAGGAGTTTCCCTGCAAGCAAAATAATACGAAATTGATTCAAATTCGTAATGCTTAAAAGAAAAATTTTATTGCCGTAATAATCATATTCGTATTGGGGAAGTTTCCCCATCGGAAGAGATTGTGCGCCACAGCCCAGACATCTAAGCAATACGAAAATAAACACGCCTGGAAAGAAATGGGCAATATTGCTAAATAATCGTCTAGATGAAAAAAGGAAGATACCGCTATATAATCTTCTGGAAGATGTAATAAATAAATATATTACATATTGTAAATAATGCATGCACATAAATCCTAACATTGTAAAGCACGAAAACTAAAACGCTCACATAGAATATCCATTTTTCTTTTTTTCTTTTTTTTTTTGCCAAAAGACAAACAAATTTCTTCAACATTTTTTATTTTGGAAAAATTTTTCGACAACTGAAAAAATTGGATATTAACAATTTATTGCTGAGATGATAATCACCTTACTGGAAAAAGCGCAATATTTTGAGGATAAAAATTATAAAAAAAAAATTAAAAATGATATATATGTTTTATTGTTTGTTAATTTTCTTCAAACTGATAAAAATACAATATTATAAAAATATTGCTTTGATGATTTTCGTCCAAATAATAAAAAGAAGATATTACGTAAATTTCTTGTAGGAAGATATCTTACAAATATTTGTAGGGTTGTGTTTAAAATGTTATTTAAATTACTTAAATCTTGGTTGTATAATGCACAGTGGGGCAGAGTCGAAATTTTTTGGAAATAAACCTGTAACTTCTGATCGGCTGGTTGGATTTTCATGAAATTTGGTATAGGCATAGCAGAGGAGTGTATAATGTTAAGTTTGGAAGGGGGCACAACAAACCCCTCAGGGGCGGAGCTAAGGGGGCTCAAAGTTAAGTACCTCTGACATAAAAAATTTTAATCCCTTGCCAAATTTTTGTTTCTCGTCCGATTTCAAATATTTTTATATATTGTTGTAGGCCCTGATAAGACCTATATGCTTACATGTCCTATTTATCTCTTATAGTTTTCAAGTTATTTGCGTTTGAATTTTTAAGCACCACAATTTTGTATGTTCTTGGTCCAGTTTTTTTTTTCATATATATCCTAGTATTTCCACCCGATTTTATTAGTTTTTTTCCTATCTAGTTAAATAACAATATTATCTATTGAATAAAATAAATTGAAGTCGATATATTAACCGAGTCCAAAAATAAACGATTTTGAATTTGAAAATTTGAAATTGAAAATGTTTTTTAGCCGAAAAAGTATCTACACTCTTTTTTATCTAAAATAAAATTTTCTTTAGCAACATATAAGAATTTTACACTTTTCTGAAAGGCAACTTCACAGAGATGACTTTAAGATAAAAAACAAGCCCAATAACTCAATTGGTCATGGTACACACCCTCCCGAATTCGACCCATTTTACATGAAGTTTTGATTTTAGACATTTTTCCGAAGGCCCGTAGATTTTGATTTAAGGCTTTTAAAAATATATTGAGGATTCTTAAAATATATTCCGTTTGTCGATTCGTGCTTTGGGATTTGAGAAAAAATGGTCTAAGATCAAAACTTTCATATAAAATGGGTCGAATTCGGGAGGGTGTGTACCATGACTAATTGAGTTATTGGGCTTGTTTTTTATCTTACAGTCATCTCTGTGAAGTTACCTTTCAGAAAATTGTAAAATTGTTATATGTTGCTAAAGAAAATTTTATTTCAGATAAAAAAGAGTGTAGACACACAAAGTCGTCTTTTTTGGAATTTTCAAATCCAAAATCGTTTATTTTTGGACTCGGTAAAGATATCGACTTCAATTTTTTTTATTCAACAGATAATATTGTTATTTAACTAGATAGGAAAAAAACTAATTAAATCGGTCGGAAATACTAGGATATATATGAAAAAAACTGGACCAAGAACATACAAAATTATGGTGCTTAAAAATTCAAACGCAAATAACTTGAAAAATATAAGAGATAATTAGGACATGTAAGCATGTTTTTTATAGGTCTTATCAGGGCCTACAACAATATATAAAAATATTTGAAATCGGACGAGAAAAAGAATTTGCCAAGCGATTAAAAATTTTTTATGTTAGAGGTACCTAACTTTGAGCCCCCTTAGCTCCGCCCCTGAGGGGTTTGTACGGCTGTAACAAATTTCATGAAAATCCAACCAGCCGATCAGAAGTTACAGATTTATTTCCAAAAAATTTCGATTCTGCCCCACTGTGTAATGATAAATAGAAAATATTATTTATTTTCTAAAGAATAATTTTAAGAATTTGTGTATTGAAGTAGGGTAATGGTTATGATTTACACAAATATACTCTAAGGAAATTTGAAATCTTATTTCCAGAGATTTTTAATAAGACAACAACATGCAATTAAATTTCATTTCATTGTAAAAAATTACTTATAATTTTTAAATTCCCCATTAATATTTTTCGTTTGTATATTAATATTTTTGTAAAAGAAGAATTTTGACATCCATAATGACCACATTTATTTAAAATTTAAAATCAGTTTGATCGTCTGATAAACCGCTAAATTGTAAAAAGATTAAAATAAAAATGTATCACACTGCAAGCAACTCATATCTAAGAGCAAGCAAAAATTTAAAAATTTTAGTTTTTGTTAAAAAGAACAAACAATATTGTGAAAAAATATTGTAAAATTAGATATTTTGTGTTATATCGAAATAACGAGGTCATTCTTGTATATGTTTTATATACCAATGGACGCAGCCTCTAAATACCTTTGAAATTTCCCAATGTGTTGTCTTAATGCATAAATGCTCTTTTAAAAATAAATAAAAAATCAATAAAATATATGCCTAAATAAATGGATTAACTACGATGTTAATACAACAATTAGGGATGGATTTTCAGTGCATTTATATTATGAAAATATGCACATAAAAATGCCACTCATTTTTACAATTATGAATAATTATACCCTAAAAATTAAAAAAAAAACAAATGATAAAGATATAGTCGTTCAAGACCATAGTGTATGCGCATCAAAATTCCGGGAGGGATTGTATTTAGAATCTGTGGCCAATTTTGACCGATTATCTCTCGTATAATTATGCATACATACATAACATTTGCATTTTAAGTTGATTTTCGGAAGTGGTCCTTATATGAGAGCTTTGGTCATTTGTGCACATTTTTCTGGCATTTACGCACGTTAAAGTGATTTTCGGAAGAGGGGATTATATGGAAGCTATGCTCAGTTATGAAATACAGATTTAGAGTTTAATAAAAGTTGTGTTGTTTTATTAAAATATTTCTGCATTCTCTCTCTACTTCGGGAGGACCTTTGTATGGAGTCTATGTGAAGTAATAGACCGATCATTTCCAATTCCAATGTGTTCCTTCTGTTCTTGTATGAAATTTTTGTTCACAAAGTTTACATTAGATCACACAGTTTCTGTTAGATAGGTCTTAAAATATAATATATGTGTAAAAATTAGGTCGATTGGATGTAAACCGGCTAGTGACAATTGACTTCTTGTCCTTAAAAGAGATTTAAAAGTAACTAAAATTTTTATTGCTCTATAACTCTTTAATTACACTTTTTCGAAATAAAGCCATATATATATATAAGCTATATAAGCGTTTTTACATTTAATTTGTTAGGCTAAAAAAGCCGAAAAAGGGGCGTTAGAGTTGCTATTTTAAAATGGTACTAAATGGCCAATTTTTAAGAGTATGTGCTAAACGATGAGAAACTATGTTGTTTGAAATATCTCGACCCATTATATAAGAGGGTTTCTTTTTGTATTTGCAATAAACTTATAAAACAATAATATTTCTTTTTGAAAGTGATATTATTGTTTATTACAGTAGTAGCTATTCATGGTAGTCAATATCTTATCTGATAAGTTTAAACCGAGCCTTAAAGCAGTTTTTTCAGTTTGATTGAATTAAAAAAATCTCAAAAAACATGTATTTTTGTTACAATAACCGATTTTCTAAGTGTCGAAATAAGTTGGCCACGTAATTTATTTTGATATTGTATAATGCAATGAAGTTATTGTATAACAAGTTAGGCTTGTATTGTAAATAACCATACGATTTAATATTTGCGCTTATAATATTGGCAGTTATTTCAAACAATGTATAAAAGCTAGAATTGTTGTAAGGACAGTTAAATTTCCTTACTTCTTGGAAGTTTGGCAAATAAATTATTGCATACCACTCACAACTAACAGTAATTTGATACTCCAAACGTATACTATCAAAGTCCGGATTTCAAAAGAAACAAGCGACCCATTGATCTTAAATGCTTCGACTGAATGCAAAATTTTTGCGGTTAGGCAAACTTTGAAGAAATATGTTTCGTAATCATATGCATAGATCCAGATTTCGTCATCTGTAGCATTCTCATAAACACGTTTTCAAGAATATCGGACATCAATATGTCTCGTTTTAAAAAAATTGATAACTTATATGAGGTTAAAACAGAAAAACATTTCTGAACGAACCAACATTTATACAATTATGAAAACCCTTTATTGGAATCAATGCCCAGGAATTTCTCAATCTCAGGATATGTCATATGTTGGTGTTGCACGTAAAGAATCAGTACTTTTTATCAAAACAAACGTTTTTAGCAGGACTTTACGAAATTCATTTTAGAGCCTACAGTGTCAATTATTGGATTGAAAATACCAGCGATAAAAGGTGCCCCTCTATGGAGCTTCAACTCTAAAGGTTGATTATAGTTAAAAAATATATTGTTTTTCAAAAAGATTTTTGTAAAATTAAATATTTTGAGGAAAACGAGTTTTTAAGGAACAGAAATAGTATAAATTATAAATTTATATAAATTATATATAAATTTATATATATAAATTTTCAGAGAATGTAAGATTTAATGTTATCTGCGTAGTTTTGCCATTTTGCAAAACATAAATAGTTGCCCTCATATTAATTCCAACGAAGAAATTATTTATATTGAGATTGTTTCACATCAATATAGGTTTTGGCTCTCTTTTTATTTAATATCATTTTTGAGAATTTTTTTTAATTCATTTTTAAAAATTGTCAGCGGTAACGCTAATTGTAAGTATATATAAGCCTATGTATGTGTAAGCATACGTATGTTTTATATAAGCATTAAACATAATTACAAATTTTACCAAAATCGCTTCACTTGTGCGATATGTAAAGGCTTTAAAGATTGAATATGAATACTCTGTTCATGATCTCAACAAAATTCTATTTTTTTTTATTTTCAAATAGATTTATTATATATCTCATGTTGTAATTTAACGTTCCATTAATTTGTGTGCAATCAAAACCGTAGACCCATTTCTCATATTCTTAAATGCATAATTTTCACCATAATTTATTTAAATAAATCTAATCAAGCTTTTTTTTTTTGCTTTTTCTCTGTAAACTTCAATCAAGGAAGAGATTTTGGGATTGTGATTAAAAATATAGAAGCTAGCAAAAATGTTGTTATAGATTTTTATGAAACAGTAAAAATAAATAACGTTATAACATCAAATTGATGTTGTTAAAACCTAAAAATCTAAATCTTTCAACCACACACATGGACAAAGAAAACACACCTACATCAATAGTTACCTTGGCAAAGTTCTTTATCTTTACTACAAAACATTCAAACAACAACCCAAAAAGGTAAATTAAATAATATATGGGAGTGTATTTGTGTTTGTATTAATCATATCCCAACTAGTAATAAATCACAAAATTAGATTTTCTTGATTTTCATTAAGTTCAACAACGTTAGGATTTGCTTTTCTTTTATTTTTTTCTTTACTGTTTGCTTAGGTTCAATGATATCACTTCAAAAGTATGTTGTATTTCATTGTTAGTATTTGAAAAATTAACTACACCAAACAAATATCTAAACAAAAAAAAAAAAAAAAAAAAAAAAATTGTATATAAAACATACATATGTATGTAATACGTATAACACATAGTAAAAAGAGTATATTTTATTTTTAATTATTAAATCGGGAAAAGTATATATTTACGTAGGTATAATAATAATGTCTAAATATTTAACTAATTATTATAGTATGAATGCCATTAGAAAATTATACACCACTAGTAGTTTTGAAGATTTAACATTACGAATAAAGACATTTTTTTCTCAGTGTACTTAGGTAGTTTCATATCAAATTGTTCCTTTAGTAGGAGACTTTATAGAAACAAAGATAGAGGAGAAGAAAAGTCGTTTAATTCCAATTTAAATTTAGGTATTAAGTTGTCAAATAAAACCTTAACAAGCATGAAGCAAAACTTTAGATATAACACCGTTTCACAGTCATTTTCAAAAATGAAAAATTCGGTATATATACGTAATAAAATAAAAAGTTTCGAAAGATACACATTAAAAAAAATTTATAAAATATTTTCGAATATTAGCTTTGTTCCGGTACTCTAAATTGGGAGCACACACGAACCCAATGGTACCGAAAAGCGTTCCGTACTCAAAAATTGGGCAAATGAGAGCTATTTTGAGAGCATAATGTTCTTCTTCTTACACGAAACAGCCCAGAATATTTCTTCAGGTTGTGTAAATTGTCAAATATTTAAAAAATAAAAATATGAAACAACAAACTTTAACGAAAATTAATAAAAAATTATTTGTTTTTGTTACTAACAGGAAAGTTTCATTTAAAATAATTATAAACATTTAAATATGCTGAAAAATAAAATTACATTCAAATCCGAATTTTTAAAACTTTTTGATGTTTTATTTCTGGGTAAACAATTTGGATTTTTGTGTTCCCGTACTTTTGTGCGTTGTTGCATCTTTGTGGGAGAAAAATGAGCTTTTTCTCATTTTACCGCACTTTACCCAAAAAGTACAGAAACAAACTTGTTATTTCAACTCAGTATGGGTATCAAATAAAATCTAAGAACTCCTGTAATATAATAAAAATTTAAGAAAATATCTTTTTGAAAACTTAACATTTAATACTATACTTATTATTTAATTATGTTCTTTATATAAAAAATATTTTCTTAACATTTTTTGCTTCAACATATAAATACAAGTTTTTGTTGTATTGCAAAGATTCTAAGCTTTCATTTGACATTCATATTGGATTGATATAATTTTGGTAAATATTTCATATATTTTTTATGTTGTGTATTTTTCTATTTTTTGAAGTCTTTTGGGAGAAAATATGACGTCCAGGAGAAAAAGGTGTAATAAATTGTGTATATACATTCTTTAACTGAAAGCATATGTATGTTTATCGATATTGTTAATGTAATACAGATTAGCATGTTCATATGTAGGTGTGTTTAAGTGAACAATTAATTATCTGTAGTAACAATATTAGGATACAAAACACAACTAAGGTGATCGATTCGGTTTTCTAACCGGTTTTAAAACCTGGTTTTTATAGTTTGAGTAATGTTGGTTTTTTCAAAATGTCCATTTTTCTAATGTCGAATGATTGTTTTTTTAACAAAAAATGCCGGTTTTAAAAATAACATTTTATTTTACAAAAAACATGTTCTAAATACCAACATTTATATAGAAATTTAGGAATAATATTTTAAATAGTTAACTTTTAAGTCTAAGTTCTTGATATATTTTATAAATATAGTTTAAGATGTAATTGAAATTAATTCTGCAAATTCCCAGTAAAAAATCGAGCTTCGAACGAAGCAAGTTTGTAAGGGAGAAAAGTTAAATAGCGCTTCAACATTCCCTTACGAATGGTATGAGTGTTTTTATGACGAGTTCCCATTTTAAAGCAATACATTTTTAACATAATTGCAGAAAAGGAAGCGAATGTTTTATTTATAATAAATTAGTTTCACATATTATTAGTATTTTTTTAATTGCAAACATATTCATATAGTTCATAACGCTTTATCTTAAAAACTATTACATTTGCAGCCCTCAAACAATACAAAGCAAATATTAATTTTTGCATGTCTAAAGAGTACTTCAGTGAACCTGAACTTATTCGCCCTATTAGAAATTTGTACAAAAAATTTATAATAGGGCGAAAAAGTCTAGGGATAGTAATAGCCTCATATAATGTAAGTATTGTTATCGCATGGAAAGGGCTAGCGAAGTGCACTGGTCTCAGTTTTGATGAATATTTTTTTTTACCATAATTACAAGTTGTTTCCCAAAGCAAATTATTTAATAAATTTCAACTTGATTCTTACAATTTTTATTTACTTTTTGTTAAGAATTACAGTTTTTTTATGATAATATTAACTTCTACGAAAAGACCGGTTAATAGGTTTTTTCGGAATTTCAAAAAATGCAACTACTTTTTTTTCAAAATTCAAACTATTCAAACTATTCGATAATCGGTCTCTCAAAAAAGTCGAATAATCGATCACCCTAAACGCTACCATTTGCGTTCAAAATATTCTTTTAAAATCAATAAACTCTTAATACACTCGTTCACAAAGAAAACCTAACATATTCAAATATATGTATATTTATAAGGAAGTGAATGTTGACCGTGTCTATATGTTTATTGTTTATATAGGATATAAGTGATGCAGCATACAACAGAATAACGGAAAAGGAAAAACATTTAATTTTAGTTGTAAACTTAAGAAATTAATTTAAAGTAAACGAACTGGGACAAGCAACCGCATCAAGTGATAAAGTGAGTCTCTCTCAAAGTCTCTGATTGCCAATATAAAGGGTGTCCTTGGATTTGGTTAAGGTGTGTTCTCGAGTTTGTAAATATTTGTCAAATGGTAATAAATTTGGACAAACACAATTGTATTATATGCACATACATACATACATAAGTATGGTATATAATGTATGGGTGTTTATAATGTGTGTGGGAGAAGAGTTTAGCAAAAAGTGAATGCAGGGTAGAAGTAGCTAGCCGACATTGAGTAAGTAACCGCAATATGAGGCGCGTGAAAATATCTAAGGTCATATTGTCGAATTTTTACGTTTTTCGTCTTTTCTTTTTTACTGTGACGTAGATCATTCAATTCTATATATATATTAGGAAAGAGCTTTCGAATTCAACGATAAAATGTCAACACTTTATAATACCAAAATCATTGAAATTAAATAAATGTGCTGGCTAAATAATTGTAATATCTAAGTTTATTTTTGTTATAAATTAGAAAAGTACATATAGTCGGTGCGCTGACGAAGAGTCCGATGTATAATTTTTGTAATTTTTTTATTACCCCATACGTTTTTTTTTTTTTTCAAAGCATACATGTTTTAAATATCTTAACCACTGTTGCCGTTTTAGCCTTTTTAAGGCTAAATATAGACTCTTTATTTTGCTTTTAGCCTCGAAATTTTTGTTTTAGCTTCTAGCTTTTTTCTAGCCTTTTCGCTATTGAAATGCTAACATTTTAGCCTTTTTAAAGCAATTTTAAGAATCAAAGTAGGCCAGAAAAAAAGCTGGAAGCTTTGAGGCTAAAACAAAATAAAAACTATGGGTTTAGCCTTGAAAAGGATAAACTGGCAACACTGCTAATGAGAACAAGAAATTTTTTTAATTGAAAAAAATTAACTTTCTTCTCGCCCTATTTTTTGGAGCTTGTTCCTTTTTTCTCACCTCCTCAACGGAAAATACAAAAATCGAAAATGAAGAAAGGTTACAAATACTCCTGAAAAGTTGTAAAAAACACAGAGGATTTTTCGCCAGCACACCGACGATATGTTTTTCTGTAGGTTTTTATTTGCATTCGTATCAAAAATTCACTTTCAAAATTATGTAAAATACAAATTATTTAATATTTACTTATCTAAATACATATATATTTAAAGTTCATCTATACGAAAATCAAAATAATTGGTTTTTTCCAGATGCATTTTTGAAAACGTTCAAGTTTTAATTTTTTCATTTCATCTTAAAAAGTGATTTCTTAGTTTAGCGACTCAATTAAGGTAATTTTGTGACAGAATTATTTAATATTTTTAAAAAATTTTTAATAAAAATTTTGAATAAATATATAAATTTACTTTCATTGATTTTAGTTCATAATATTTAAGAATAATGTCTTAAATCCTACCACTTTTTTACGTTTTTGGAAATGATTCAAAAGTAAAGAAAAGTTAAACAAATTGTTAAAATTGTAATTTATATTTTCAATATGTAAATGCATGTTTGAAATATTCTTTGGAGAATTTTTAGTTTTTAATGATTTCTACACATATGTTGGGAGCAGAAGAACATAACAGAAGCGCTTTTTATTAAAATGATGATGTGCTATAAAATGGCAGCAAATTTATTTAAAATTCTAATCGTGAACTTTTAACAGCTTTTTATTGGAAAATTGCCATTTAAAAGAATTTATTGTTAATATTTTCATTCATAACTATTTTTATTAAGCATTTGAATTAAATCTAATAAAATTAAATTAAAATTTTAGCAAAATTTTTGCAAAATTCGTAAAATTTTAATTAAGTACAATTTAATAATATCTATGAACCAAATATTATTTTTTATGAAAAAAGTTTGGGAAAAATGTCATATTATGATTCATAATATTTATGAGAAAAAAATTCTAATATATGTTTTTTTTTCTCTGTAATGTACGTAAACAGTGTGCAGCTAAAACTCAATATGTAGAAGTCCGATTGATTTAAAAAAATATACTAAACATATATAATTTCATTATATACATTAATGAATTCTTTGTAGAAGTTATGCTATTAAAATTTAGCTTCAGAACGTCACAAAACGAGGATATTTTTAATAGCCTATTGTTATCATCAGAACCTGTACTATCATTAATGAGAAAACGTTGGATTTATTATGAGCCTTTATCAACTCAAAATACTGAAGACTTGAAGGACCTTTATTATCTTTTAGATATGTATACAGATACAATAGATTATTTTATAGAAAATAAGTAGTATAAAGGAATAAACCAAACAAAAGGCCCAATTTGGGGTTTTTGGAGAAAATACAAATTTTTAAATTGTAATAACATATTTGTTTATAAAAATATGTTAATTAAATTTGCAGGAAATGTGGATCTTATTAATATAAATCAAAGCGCATTAACCAAATTTCAATCAGGGGTAGGGTTTTCCTGAATTCCCAAAAAAACTAATCAAATTCCAAAAAATGGGATTTTTTACATTTATGACTATAGAATCCACATTTTTCCGAAGGCACGTAGATTTTGATTTAAAACTTTTAACAACATATTGAGGATTCTTAAAATATATTCCGTTTGTCGATTCGTGCTTTGGGATTTGAGAAAAAATGGTCTAAAATCAAAACTTTCATATAAAATGGGTTACAGATTTATTTCCAAAAAATTTCGTTTCTGCCCCACTGTGCGTCATTGTATACTATTTTTTGATTTTTTTAAATGTTAGCTATTTTTTATTGCAATGACAATCATTTATCTTCCCTTTTTATTTTACGAATAATTGAATATAAATATTTGCTGGAAATGTTTAAAATTTCACTTAATCTTCAACAGTCACAATAAAACCAAAAAGGTATTTTGTAATAGTGTACAGTGGGGCCAATTGCAAAAGTATGGATCTTTTAAACCGTTGAACGGATTTTGGTGAAACTAAAAATATCGATAGAGAAGGAGTTAAGCTTTAACAATATTGTTGGCTGGAGTGTGTAGCTGAAGCATGGATGGTCCAAAGTTGACTACCTTGTGAGTGAAAAACATATCGGAACTTGTAATCTTTATAAATATGATTTTGAATATTTTTACAATTTTGAATTCTCCCAAGCAAGACAAAGAAAAAACATGTACTAAATTATATTTTATGGTTTAAAAGTTATTTGACTTCAAACATTAAATTTTTCATTTTTACCTTGACTATTTTGCTATTTACCTGCAAAATCTATTGTGAAAAATTTGAGACACTGTTTCCATATTAAGCCATAGTATATATCTGTACATATTATAGGTCCATTCTTTTAATTTTCCATTAAAATCCAGTAATCTGAGTATTTACTGAATAAATTAAAGATTTTAATCTCAAAAAAAAAAAAAAAAAAAAAAAACTTGTAAACAAAAAAGTACGCGAACAGCTAGTTGCAAACAAATAAATATAAAACAAAAATCATTAGAGTTTTTACCGAAATATATGGATTTTAGTGAACATTCTAACTTAAAATTTATAAAATTTGTAGAGTTTTTTAGAGAAATATAGTTTTTTGATGGAATAACCAGTTAACCGGGTTTTTTTCGGAACTTCAAAAACAACAACCGTTTTTTTCCAAATTCGAGCTATTCGAAAACTGGTTGCTCCAAAAGGTCGAATAATAGATCACCCTAATACATACAATTATATATGTATCCATTCCCTCTTTGCTTTCACTCGTACTATCACTTTATCTTTGTTAGCATCATGACTACTTTATTAACATTTGGTTAATTAAAAAAAAAAAATAATCTATTGTCTATGACAATACAAATATTATGCAAATATTTTATAAATAAAAACTATATTAAACGTTTGAGTGTTCATTGTTTAGATCAAGATTAAAGCGGTTTTATTGTAGTGAGATTATCCATCATGGATTATCGCTAATAAAAATGGTAATAAGAAAATCAATTATATTTTTAAAGTTTCAAAGTATCATATTGCAATATAGATAACACAAGTATACATGGTTTTGCACTTCATCAATAAAATTTTTTTCTTTCAAATTCTTAATATTGTTTTTGATTTTCACCAAATTTTATTGTATTCGCTCTCCTTTCTTCGTTAATCGAGCTCCAATTTTCTAGTACAGAATCAATCAAACAAATTTGTATAACTCATTTTAATACTCCAATGAAAATGGTCTTAAATTAACGCCACCTTGTCTATATTGATCGTACTATATTGGGACTAAAAATTATATTCTTCCCTTTCTTAACTGTTTTTTTAAATCTCGAAATAATTTTAACTAATTTTTTAAATAAATTTAACACAATAAATTACGCTAACATTAGGAACTCTTTGAAATTTAAGTAAAAACATGAAACCATAAATATTTTAAATGTAACTTTTTTTAAGTTGTGGCAAAAAGTAGGCACAAATTATTTTTTAATCTGTTAGATATCCTTCATCAAATATAAGTAATTTTTTGGTTTTAAATAAAAATATGTGTAAATTTGAGCAAAACAAAAAAATTATATATATTCGGAAAATTATATTAACAAAATAATAGCTTTAATTTAAAACTGAAGTATTGAAAAAACAATACTTCGACGTATTTTATAAAAATTTTTTTTGAAAAAATTTTTCCTTAAATAGTTTAAACCAACTTTTTTGTTCATAAATAGCTCTATTCCAGTACTCGTCAAATTTGCAGGTTTTATTCAGAACTAGTCAGAAATTGTCAAGATAACAAGAAAATACACATAAGTTCCTAGTACGAGAACGCTTTACCTTAAATTCTGACTAAAACTAGTAAACAAGTACTGGAACAGAGCTTATATTTGCTTTAAATTCTCCAAATTTAGCACACTCTCGTAGTCACAAATATAATTATTCCTAAAAAATTCTTTCAAAATTATATGATATATATTGCTACTTTTCTAAAAACCTATATTTCAACACAATTTGATTTTTTTATTTTGATTTTTGCTTATGGGACAAAGCGCTGTAAGGAGGTTTAATTTATGCTATAAATTGTTTAAGGATTCCTTCAGTCATTAGTTTTCGAACATATGTAAGCTTTGAGAAATATATATATATTTTTTGATTTTTGTCTTTCGCGACTAAGAGCTTTGAAAAACTTCTTGATAAAGTAAGTTCTATGTGAAGATGTAACTTAAAAGTTTTTTTGTGAGCTTAGAATTGGTGAAATGGAGACATTATGTTTACCGCAACAAATGATGTCGATCTAATGTTTTCATCAAATCAAATAAATAGATGATTTCATCTCTCAATTAATACCGCTAAATATTTTGTTCTGTATGTATTATCGCTTGTTTAAGTGTGAAACATTTTTTTCCTGCAGCTCTGATACAATCAACTCTGCTAATTGTTTTAGTTAATTTTAATAATGAATGAAATCTTCAGTTCAGTTAGTGAAACGTATAAACAAAAGTAATGAAATCGTCTTTGTAGTTCTTTTTCCTTATTTCTACATGAACTGGAATATAATTCCATTCTTTTGGTGGTGCTATCATAAAAAGTCGACATGATAGCATGTTGTTCCAAAACTCCTGAACTCGAAGACTAGAACCAATCTTAAGAAACTGATAGTATATTTGAATTCAGCGTCCCAAAATACATCAAAATTAGTTCTTATTTGCTCATGCCCAAAAGTTTGCCCGACTTTATAAACTTGTATAATTATTTATTAATTGAACTTGTTATCATGGGGGTATATTGAGTTTGCCATATCGTGTGTAATATATCGAAATATTCATCCAAGACACAATAAAATATATGTATTTTCGTATTTTGATTTGAAAACATGGTTTTAAGTACTCATCCTAAATATTATAAATATGTTCATCGGTTCAGTAGTTCTCACGTATATATATATATATATATATATATATATATATATATATATATATATGAACATATTTGGCATATATAGTATAGTTCCTTGGGGTCAAAGAAAGAGGAAAATTAAAACAAATAATTTGCTACAAAAATGGGCATAAAATCGCGCGTGGCATATGCATAAAGTTCCTTCTGGAGAACGAAATATCTGTGTGCCAAATTTCATGTAAATCGGTCTGTGAAAAAATAACAAACAAACAAATACAAGTAGGAACAAACAAACAGTCAGTTATATATATATGTATATATATATATATATATATATATATATATATATATATATATATATATCGTTCAGGAAATTTTTTATTTTTCACTTCAAATTAATATATAAAATATAAAAATATTTAAAACAACCATTTAATTATTTAAAATTTTTTTTCATAAAAACAAAATTTTTATTGATGAATGTGTAGCAAATTCATCAAGCACAAACTCACAAGACGGTTCATTGGTAGTATCCCCAAGTAATATGTGTCTATGGGCGCCTTAAAGTACAATTACATATTTTATGTAATTTTGATGTTGAAATGTGTATTATATTGTGTACATGTTACCAATATTTAGAATAGTAAATTTTGTATGTAGTTTTTCATAAAATATGATGTGATTCATTTTAATAAACGTATTGTATTTAAATATACGAAATATATGTACTCTTACATGAAAACTTATATACTTTGAAGTAGTAATTTTACATATATTTTTTAGATTGTACTAAAAATAAATTAAATTATTACAGTAATTTTCTACAACAAATTGAATGTATGAAATTATAGTTGTTTAGAAAAGGAAAAATATTTGTATAAAGGCATTAATATATTTTGATGTACCAAAATTTAATCAAAATTAAGTAATAACAATTTACCCCTTAAGAATTAATTGAACTAAATTTGTAGTTTCGGCTTAAAGAAATTGACTGCAATTAATACCTTTTCTCAGAGCAAAGGGAAATGGTAATACAAATATTTTTCGTAGAACAGAAATTTAATAAAATAACGTGGAAATGGCAATGACATTGGACATCATTGACAAGAAAGGACTTTCTCCCATATATAATGCTTCTCGGTATATATTGAGTATTTGTGTATATGTTTGTGTGTATATGAAAAGTATTAGTTTGTAGCATCATATGAAAAGAAAATTGTTTGCAAATTTGAATGTGCTAAAATGGCATATTTATATACATATATATATATATATATTTTTACACCTTCGCACTCACTTGCTCACATTATTATATACACAAATATATATACACACATATATATAAGAAAATACTAAAAGACATGACATAGGCAGAAAAAATGAAGGACTAAAAGCAACACTTACAAATACTGGTGTTCATAGTAAAAAGTTTTTTAAAAACAGATTTTTTGCTTGTTTTTATACTTTTATACGAATAAATTTTCTTTGTTTTTTATTGCCATGGTAGTTTTAAAGGCCAAGTTTGTTGTCATAACAAGCTGTCAAAATGTCGTCGTTGCCTAGCTGGGTATTACTCAGACTGTTGTTTTCATTTCTATCTTTAACATGATTTCAAATACATTTTACAGACTCTACCACCTTAAAAGGGAGTAGATTAGGTCTGTCATTTTGCAAGTAATTCATTGAATTATTCATTAAATACTCAATTATTATTGTGTAAATATAGAATTTTAGAGCAACTAAATATTATTATTATTATTATTTTTTTTCTTTTTTTCGTTGAACCAAATAAATTGGGATTACACATTTTATACGGTTCAGTTGTGTAAGGAATTTTATATTCCTCTTTACATTCTACACGTTATTATTTGTTCCTTATGTAGGTAGACTCCGTTTTATAAATGGCCGCAATATATATTGTTATAAGTAATTTTTGCCTTAGACCATTCATACTTAGTTAGTATAGTAAATAGTCAGCTATTTGGAAACACATTTATTTGTCTCATATGACCGTAGCTAGAATTATAAAAGTATTCTTTTAAAAGGGTTTAACATTTAAAAATATCAAGATAATTAAATTTTAAATTAATCTTAATTAAATGGTTTTGATCCAATTTTTTTAATGTTTTTGCTTTTTACAAAACTTTACAGACTTACAGACTTTTAAAACAAATGATTAAATTGGTCTAGACAAAATTTTGGATATTCTGCATTAGAATTTAGAAATATGAGACTTTGTTTTGAAATTCAGAGTTGTTACAAACTAATATTTTTATGTAGAAACGATGATGATAAAAATTGTTATTATATACACTTTACTAATAATAACAATTAAAACAATATTTTTCTTTAGCTAGCGAGCTAGTATATTAAAAAAAGGTTAATGAAAATTGGCATCATTTTTAGAACTCCAATAATACTAATTTAGTAAATCAATAAAAAAAAAATTTAGTAAAAATATATTTGGTTTTACAACTTTAAATTATGTAGAAACCATCAAAACCCAATGAACCAAACGATATTATGACAATATCGAAACTATATCACATGGGTGATAAAAATTATCACTAGTGATAATCGTTTTCGAATCGAAAACGATGGTTTTTTTGGACTAAAGTATACCTTTCCTTAGATATCATTTTTCCATAAAACAACATCCATAATTTCAAAAATAACGATAATAAAATCATCATCGACCATATTTTGCACTGAATGATGTTTAATACTAAAAATTATAATTATAATTAGATTAAATAATTTTAAGATAATTCTTAATCTGCTGAAATAAGAAAAAGAACTTAATAAATATCAAAGATAAAAAATCATCAAACATGACATACATACATACATACATACGTACATACATACATACATACATATGTATGTATGGTGTTCCTGGGGGCACATATTTTTACAATTATGTACCTAAAAATTTTGGTCCAAATAAATTCAAAATCCTTTATTTATTTATTTCTATTTATTTTTTTGTTGAAAATGTTTTTAATTTTAATACTTTTATTTTGAAGTTTTTTACACAGAGAAAAAAATCATATATTTGAGCATTTTTTCATAAATATTATGAATCGAACATGACCTTTTTTAACAAACTTTTTTCATAAAAATCAAATCTTGTTCATTGATATTACTAAATTGTGCATAATGAAAATTTTAGCAATTTTGCAAAAAATTTTTTAAAACTTTGATTAAATTTTCTTAGGTTTGATGGCAAATGCTAAATGAAAATTGTTATACATGAAATTATTAACAACAAATGACTTAAAATTTCAAATTTCCAAGGAGAATCTGTTAAAAAATAATGTATAGAAATTTTCATAATTTTGCTGGCATTCTGCAGCACATCATTTTGATAAAAACCGCTACGTTCTATTCTTCTATTCACAAGATGTAGATAAATATCATTAAAGACTTAAAATTTTCCAAAGAAAATTACAAAAATATAAATGAAAATTTAAACAATTTTTTAACTCTTCTAAACTTTCGGTTCCTTGAAAAAAATATAATATTATACATACATATACATATTATAAACTGAAACCAATAAATTAAACTTTTATATATTTACCATAATAATATCGTTTTCTGCAATGCAATATAATATTATAATCGGCACCTAAGATTATTGCGTTTTCGCTATCATATCGTTCTATGGTTTATCGGGAAAGTTTTATAAAATTATGTAGAATATAAAAACATGTCCATCATCCGATTTTAAGACTACGCATATGACTTTCACAAATTATCCGTTTATTGTTCATTGAACAATATGAGTGTGTATACGAAAGAACAAAACGGGAATACGCAACAATCCAATGTTTACAGAGTTGGTACATACATTTAAATCTATACAGATATACATAATACATTCGTATGTATGCATAAACAAAAGGGTTAAATGCCTTAAGATAGTGACAATTAAAAAATATTAGGATGTCCTTGTTTTTAAATTGGCGTCATGTTGTTTGTTGTTACATATCTGTAATGTTATAAAACATAAAAAAGAGAAATATTTTAATTCAGGTCAAACTGTTGTAGTTGTACATTGTATATTATATATATAGAATATATATTGTATATTGTATATTATATATATTGTATATTATATATATATATATATATATATATATATATATACGCCTACGGATGTTAGAATCATAAGGGAAATAAAATATATAGCCAACAAAAGAACGTACATCCGATGTCTTCGCATAAAAATATAAACATTTGTAATGTTTGGTAAACATTTGTAAAATATTAAGTCCATACAAACTTTTACTTGAGACGTAATTTGAACACATTAATAACGATCATAAATTCCTTAATGACATGACATCCTTCTAATATAAACCAGGGTCATGAAATAAATTTACTAAGTAATAAAAGAAACATAATATCGGTTGTGTTTATAAAAAGTTGCTAATAAACACTTAAATTCTTACTATATTAAATACATGTGGAGATAGCTAAAATAAGTTTATATGTGTGTGTGTGTGTATGTGTGGATCATATTAACGTAAATTTCGCACACTTCCTCTACACTCAACATCCGCCATAACTGTCATGCTAACATGAAAAAGCTTTAAAACAAAACTGTGAAGGAAAAAGATAGTTTTTTGTTAGATCTTTTTTCGCATTCCTTTTCCTTCCTTTTATTTCATATTTTTGCACAAAACTATATGACTTATTTAAAAAGTTTCATAAAAAAATAAAACAAAAAATACCAAAAACTAAAAATAAAATAAAAAAAAATACAGAATTATATTACATTTTTATGATGAACTATTTTTGTATTAAAATATGTGTACATACTTTAATACATGTAATATATTTCATTATTATGCCAAAAATTTATTAGCAATTTTTAATTTTAAATATTTTATATTATTATTTAAAAACTGAAATAAGTAGGTGTATTAAATAGGAGGGTATTTTTTTGTTACCATTTAAATAATAATCGCAATAAATTTTAAAATTAATATGCAAGAATGATTCTTGTGAAAATATGCTTATTTGTGTTCACGCCTTCTCCCTAACCTAATTAAATATTTTTCATTTAGACTTTGGATTTTTTCAAACTTTGGATTTTTTTTAATCGACATTCCTGACATCAGCAAAATATATATGTATATATATGTTTATATATATATATATATATATATATATATATATATACGTATATATATAACGTAAAACATTTCACTCCAAACACGTGTATACTTTGTGGTTTGGAAACGATGTCTCTAAAAAAAAAATACTCTACATTCTAAACAAATTTGTAATTCCAAAAACAAAAAAACAGTTCTAGGCAAAATTAGCACATTATGATATGAAAAGAGGATTAAAGGGCAGAAGCAGCAAATGGTTCTCTTTAATGTATTTGTTAAAAGAAAATAATGTTATTTAGATGTATATTGACAATATGGGTTCCAAAAGGGTTATTCCTCTAAATTTTTGTTACCAAAAAGTTTTAATAATTTACGCACCTCTGCATTTTAAGTCACAAAAAAAACTTTTCATGAAAGTGTGAAAATTATGTACGAATGTGTGTATAAAAATACATTCTTTAAATTTAAATTACACTTAAAACTAAATGTAGAAATAAAATAACTTTAAGGTGTATTAATGTATTAATATTTATATATTTACGTATTCTCTATTTCTTTATAGAAACTTCATCATAAAAACATAAGGTAAGAATCATTCATAATATCGTTTAAGATCAATACATATTTATTTATTTACGCTCCAATTATATTCAGAGAGATCTTATAAACTTATGGATACTTAATTGGATTGGAGAATATGAATTATATTCTTGCATATTTAAAAAAAGTAACAGACATAACTACTTAAAGATTTGTTTACTGGAAGAATATAATTGGAATTAACGTAATGTTAAACAAATGTTATAGACGAAAATGAGGTTATTAAATATAATTTAGTTAAAAAATTACAAACATAAAATAGTTTATGCTATAAGTAATTGTAATTCAGCAATAAAATAAATAAAATAATTTTTATTTTCATGATTTATTACATATGAAAAAAAATCATAGGTCCACAGATTTGTTTCATATATGGCACTTAAATGCTTTTTGAAATCAAAACGACAAATATATTTAATTTTTTTTTTTTTTTGAAATTTTGATAAACTGACGATTTTGTTCACGATTTTAATTTCGTAAAAATGAAAATATTTCGTTGTATGTATAATTTTATTTATTTATATCTATTTCATTCATTTGATGAAATGAAATGAAGTCCTCTTTTAATATCTTAATTAAAAAATAAATAATTGGAAAAGAAAATGCATTTTTAAAAATGCTCTTAGCTGAATGTTAGCCACAATTAGGTGTACGTAAAAAGGTAAAAAGGTAACGGTATTTTCGTAACGGTATTTTAGCATTATCGGTATTTCAAGCTATTTCAGTAACGATATTTCGAGTTATTTCTATAATAGCTAACGGTTGTTTCAGTAATTTCGAAGTAATCGCTTCATAACCATGAAATACAAAATGGAGTCAAGTATCATATGATCGAGCTGGGATAACTATAACAAGTTTTAATTACTTTTTTTTTTAATAATTTCTACTCAAACTGCGAAATATCAGTAACGATATTTTAGCGTTATTGATATTTCGAGCAATTTCGGTAACGGTATTTTAGCATTATCGGTATTTTTGGTTATTTTGACATCCGCATTTTAGCGGTAAATATATTTATAATTTAATTTTGTTTTTAAATTCACACGTATGAATGGTTTTATACAATTTAATGATGTAAAGATTTGTTTCTAACGCCATATTGGATTCGCAATTTCTTTTTTAATATTTTGTATAATCAATAGTCAATTTATAAAATATCAATTAATTTTATAAATTGACTATATATTAGTAAAAAAAAATAACAAATTGTCGTCGCCACATTGAATTCACATTTTGTTTTTTCCTGAAATCATCAAACATTTACATAATAAATTTTTTAATTTTCTTAATTTTTATGAAAAAGTTTTTACACAATATAAATACAAAATAACAGTATAAATGAGGTTTGAAGGGCCTTTGTAAGAGCTATAGTTTATGAATTTATGAATGGTCCCAAAAATTTAAATAGGAAAGACCTCTGGGAATCAATTTCCCAAAAAGTTCACGTACAAATTTGTGTCATATTTCAAATGGAATAATATCAATTGTTTTTTGAAACAATTTTTCGCAATTTTACGCTTCCATAGTTTCCACGCTTAGTGAAGCACGTATATTAAAAAATAATTATGATAATTGATGTATTAAGTCCTTGAGTAAAATTTTTTCTTAAATATCCAAAACTTGAGTTATTTTTTTTACGAATATATACACATTGAAAGTGCATAACCCTCGAGAGAAGAGAATCTTTGCAAAACTAGTTAGGTTACATGTTCTTCAGTGTTAGTGACTGGTTCTAGTTACGGAACTTTATATGAAAAGAATCTGTCACTTTATATGTTATATATATATATATATATATATATATATATATATATATATATATATCTACATATATATATACATATATATATATATATATATATATATATTTATTTATATATATATATATATATATATATATATCTATATATATAAAAGAAAGTGATGTTAGTTACTATTGTTATAACTCAAGAACGACTAGACCGATTTTGATGATTCTCACCAATTCGGACCGGTCACCGGCCAGAAAAGGATAATACGAAAAAAAATTCGCGAAAAATCCGCGATAAAAAAAAAACTCTTTTTTGCCATAATTTCTTTGCCTTAATAATCATTAAAAATATTTTTTTTAATACAAATAATAACAATTACTGTTTCTGTTTCTATCGAAACGCTTACTTTTTTGTGCAATTTGTTTTCTGGTGGTGGTGTAGAATTCTATTTCCAAACGGTAAGTTCCAAGTAAAGCTCATCATTTAGTGAGGTTGTGATATTTAAAACCATTTGTTGTATTTTTGGCATTCGTTATTAAGTGTTATTCACAATGCCGCGACCCCGGAGATCTAATATTTCGCGTCGAACACGTAATGCAAGTACTTATCGTAATATCGTCAATCAATTGAATATATATGAACGAGAAATCGCACGAGAACAACCCCGTATTAGTTTGGCCCGACTTCGTACATCACAAACGCAGGAAGAAAGGCAGGCGAGAAATGAAACGGCTCGGTTAGCAATGAGAAATCGTCGAGCAAATGTAGCAATTCAACAACTTTAAAATTTTTAATCAACGCATAAGAAGAATTGCTTCAAGTTCTGATTTGAATCAAGCAGCGTTCCATTACAACTGCAATTTCGACTACAGCTCTCATCATTCCGTTCAAAAAAAAAGACATTGTCTATCCGCTAACCTTAAGATGAAGTAATAAATAAATATAAATTCAAATTTGCCTTAAATACATGCGTATATTTTTTGATTGAGCCCACATCTACATCATATTTAAATTCTTCTGTAAAAAACACTTTATAATAGGTATTCCTTAGATTTTTGTTTAAAGGTCGTAAATTTCGTTAAAATATCAATTTAAGTCGTTCAGTAATACAACACTAATGTTTGCTTAGGGCCAGCAACGCGGCTCGGGTCAGCTTCTACATCATATTTAAATTCTTCTGTAAAAAACACTTTATAATAGGTATTCCTTAGATTTTTATTTAAAGGTCGTAAATTTCGTTAAAATATCAATTTAAATCGTTCAGTAATACAACACTAATGTTTGCTTAGGGCCAGCAACGCGGCTCGGGTAATCGTTCAGTAATACAACACTAATGTTTGCTTAGGGCCAGCAACGCGGCTCGGGTCAGCTTCTACATCATATTTAAATTCTTCTGTAAAAAACACTTTATAATAGGTATTCCTTAGATTTTTATTTAAAGGTCGTAAATTTCGTTAAAATATCAATTTAAATCGTTCAGTAATACAACACTAATGTTTGCTTAGGGCCAGCAACGCGGCTCGGGTAATCGTTCAGTAATACAACACTAATGTTTGCTTAGGGCCAGCAACGCGGCTCGGGTCAGCTTCTACATCATATTTAAATTCTTCTGTAAAAAACACTTTATAATAGGTATTCCTTAGATTTTTATTTAAAGGTCGTAAATTTCGTTAAAATATCAATTTAAATCGTTCAGTAATACAACACTAATGTTTGCTTAGGGCCAGCAACGCGGCTCGGGTCAGCTAGTATATATATATATATATATATTTAAATTCTGATTTTTTAAATTAATAATTTTTGATGCCATTATATTAACAACATTTCGTGGGTAAAACAAAAACAGAAATGATTTGATGTGGAACCAACAACAAATAGTTTGAAAATAACAAGGTTTTTTTTTGATTGCTGTAATAGCGGTTTTTAGCATATGTATCAAATTTCTGTAATGTAAACGACGAATACTTGTAGAAATAGTTCAACTTATGTTCAATCAGTGTATCGTTGCGCCGTTTCGAGTATTGAAAAACAAAGAATACAGGTTTATTACTCTTGTAGTTATGAATCGTTTCTCATTAATATGCCCACAATAGGAACGCTGTGAGAGATGCTCATACTTGAGGAGAAAAAACGTGAATGGCTCCAAGAGATGCACACTCACAGCGTAATTTCAATCGCGTGACCAAAAATGATTACATTTAAAAATCATTATGGTGCGATAAAATATTAATATACTAAAATTTTATAACTTTTTAAATTCGATCTAAAATTGTGCATATTTTATATTAGCATTTTTTTTACATTTTATAGGACATTATATTTAGAATAAGTACACCTATTATGTTTTAGTAAAGCAGGTTTAAAAAAAAAAATGCATAAAAGAATTCATCACGTGAGATCACGGTTTATTTAATATTTCATATATAGTATCGCCCAAGGCGATAATTGAAATCGGTAAAAATGTACACCAATCTATAGATGTTACGATAGCTTATGTCGGAATCAAGTAGAACTCAAAAATAATCACGGGTTTCAATTTAATGCAACTTTAAAAATTTTTTGGTGTGTATTTTTTATTTTATTTATTTATTTATTTAATAGAAATATAACTAATATTTGCAACTTTTTATTTATTAACATCATTTGAAGGGTTTTTTGTTTTTACGGTTAGATGTGAAAAATATATCAGCAAATTAAAAGCATAATATAATTTTTGCAATTTTTTGTAATTTTTTTTATAAACCTCTATAATACTGACTCCATTCGCCGTTCATTAACGGGAACAGATTGTGTTTCATTAAAGTCAGATAACATTGGCGTTGATGTGCCATTAAAAAACTTCAATTTTCTTTTTTATTCCAAAAGTAAACGAGTTTGAAGAAATGCCCATATATCTATGATCAGGAGCTGAAGAATATATAAGACAAATTTTGAAACATTAAGTTAGATTATTCGAAAAAGTTATGAACAACAATGATAAAACTCGTTATTTAAAAAGCAAACATTTGATTTATTTTCTATAATCAATTATTTAAAAGAATTATAAGGCTAAAGATATCACTTAATGATAAAATGAAAAAAGTCAAGACTGGCAACGCTATATACAAAGAACAAATAAATATGAGTTTGTTGAGTTTATAATAAAAAATTCAACGTTTTGATAAAAAGTTATGATATTTATATTAACCAGTTTAAAATTTTTTGAAAAAAATTTTTTTGCAACTTTTTTTTAATATTTATTTATAATTTGAATTATGAATACATTTTCGTTTTTTTTTTTTTTTAGTACCCTCACTTGTTATTTTGTAGTTGCAGCGTTTTCGGATGGTCCCGCTAACCACTAAGTTTCGCTTTTCTTATCAGTTGATTTATAAGTTATCATAAGTTATCATAAATATATTGTCTAATTTTTACCAAAAATTTTATTTCTACAACTTTAATTTTTAGTAAACAAAAAAGGGTTATATGAACATTTTATAACATAAAATGATAATATATTAAGAAAAAAAGAGCTAACTACCATAACAATAACAATAACAATAACAAAAATAATAATGGTCTCGAAAGATTTATATTTATGTCTGAGGTTTAGTAGACATATTACTAATAAATCGTGGAAGACCGGATTACAAAATGTTGAAAAATGAGAGAAAGAAACAGTTTTTATGATCTCCTGAACAATTGGAGTTTTACCATTTTTTAATATAAGCCCTCGATATATTTAATGTTGATGCTAATGTCGAAAAGTGAAGTCATTATAAGGAACATTTTTTCGCATAACTGTTGATCAGGATAGATATGCAAATCCTAAACACACACTCACGTATATACATAACTTTATGAAAATATATGCATATATTCGTATATTTGCATAAAAAGTACAAAATGTTTAAATAAACGTTAGGGAATAATTTTTTTAAAATTTTCATAACCAACAAAAGAGATCTCTATACTAAAATTAACTTTTTCATTTATTTTATTTTTTATGTTTGTTCACTTGTAGTTTTTGTATTTCCGATTATTATTATTATTAAGGAAACTTTTATTTTACTTAAATATTATATGCAACACTATGCAATTGTTGAATCATAAATACCTAAATATGAGCATCATTATGTACGAAAGAACATTAGTAGTCAAAGCAACTGATGACACTCCAACCAAGAACATTAACTCATAAAATCTTTTTATACTTATTATGCATGTATTTTGAATGAGTGTATGTGTGTGTGTGTGTGTGTGCGAATATTAATGCTCCTTTGCCATTTGGAGATGCTACACGCATAATTTAAATTTCTTGTGTTTTTCTTTTATTCGTTAACCAAGGACAAATAGTGTCAAGTGAGATACTAGTACCAACCATGTGTCAAAGGATAAACAAAAATATTTACACAAGTTGAGATGAAACGTTCACTAAGAATCGATCCATTTACACAGTTATATACATTCATGTACAAAATACACAAACATAAAAGACATACATACACAAAAAGTATAAATAATATTTTCCACAGAATTTTATTTGGTTAAATTTTTAAATGATTGAAAGTTTTTATACAAATTGTGCCACATAATATTATTACTATTCGCTTGAGCATACATATAAAGTATTTGAAATAAATTCTCATCAATTTTATTTGCCTCCAAAGACTTTGTTGTTTAACGTTTTTCTTATAAATTATTTTACACTTCAATGAAGTCATAAAGAAAATTTCAAACCATTTTACCATAAATGAAAGTTCTTTATAAATAGTGTTTTTTGTTTCTCCTGCTGTTGATACCCCCTTTTTACATTTAGCTATTGAATTATTTTTATATCGATACATTAACAATAACGCCAAACCCGTCATGGTAAATACAAAATGATACATTTTTATTTGAAAACTTTTTTATGATTAGATATTTTGAGTTTAAGAGAATATGTTATTTCTAGTAGACATATGTAAGTATATATGAGCTCAGAGTTTTTCTAAAAATAATAAAAGAAAATCGTTGAAAATCTCAAATATGATTGTTGGCCAAATTTTTTGAAACATATATGGGTTTTGCCAGACTCATATGGTATGAAGTCATATGATAAAATCCTTATAAATACACATGTCAACAAAATCGCAAAATAAAATTATGTTGCGAATAATTTTGCGAAATTGTATATCATTAGGCCTGATTAAGTGTTTTTTTAATCCATTGACGAAGAAAATATGCTCTCTGAAATTTGCATTTGATATAATTAACACATGACCGTAGGTCTCTACAATGGTAAAAATTTTAAAACAGCATATGCTTAAACATCAAATGTTTGAAAAAAGAAAAATAAATAAACTTAAACAAAAACGAAAACGGGTGCAGAGCAAATTTACATTTTTTTTCATTCAATATTTATTTTAATTTTTGTGACAATTTGTTGGCCTTTTGAAAATTAAAAAAAACATGGAATTAAATAAAACAGTTAATCTAAAAATATTGTAGACACTACGTTTAATACATTTATGGCCTTGGAAACATCAAACAATTCTATTAAAAGGATTAAATAACAAAGTCAACAAAAGAATAGAAAAAATTATATCGTCCGCGTAATTTTTATTCCTTTGACTATATACAGAATAGAAAGTGAAAAGAAACATTTTCATCAAGTCACAATTAAAAGAGATACTATGTTTTTATTTCCAACATTATTTAAAAATGTATGCATATGCGTTTGCCAGAGACTTTTGACAAAAAATCATCATTTGAGCAAATAACTAATTCTGATAATCTTTTGTTTAAACCCCGAACTATTAGAGAGTGAGATTATTGTGTATATTGATTCGAAACAAATCAAAACTTTTCAATGTATAAATCGTACATGTTCGAGCTATTTTGCATGGCTTTCAACTAAAACCTGTTTACAGATAAAAATATTTTTAATGTGGAATAGTCTTCCAGCACTCAAACAGAGTGATGGATTTTCCTGTACTAAAATTTTATAAAATCTCCTATTACGTTAAGTTTGCCCAACATTGAATCAAAAGCAAAAACATATCAATCCATCGTTTTCAAAGACGTATACAAAAACAATATTCATAAATGAACATTGAACAAAAATTGGACTCACAGTTCTAAACGATGCAAGCGTGACATAAAAGCAATGTACGAGACCAGAATATTTCCTTTGGATTACAATTAAGGTTTGGGGTTTCATGTAATATTTTTCAATGGGAAGCGGGAACGAAAAAATCAATTACCCGGAAATTTTTGGGATTCCCAGAAATTTCTTAAAACTTTAATTATAAGAAAAAGTTTATTATCTCTTATAAAGGAAATTATCTGTTTTAGTAAATATTAAACATTTATTAAATACTAAAACATTATATTTACATTATTAACATAAAAGCGTAACGCCATTTCTAAGACTTAAAAAATTTTAAATATTTTTTAAACTAATAACATAATCGTAATTTGTATTAAAAACGGTGTCACAGATTTTTACGTTCGTGTGTTTTTAATGCTAAACTTTTTTAAAAATAAACCTTAATCTAATTTCATTATAAATTTTTTTGCCGTTTTTTTTTTATTTTATTTCTCTATCTGACATTAATTTTTTTAATATATTTTACTTAACTAATTCCTACTAAATTAAAAATGAATATGGAAATTATTTATTTAATATTTAAATGATAGTTTCAGAGTTATTTGTGAAATAATGCTTCTTATACTTATTACAAAAAAAAAAAAAAAAAAAAAAAAAAAAATATGCGTGATAAAAAATACTGAAAATGGATTCATATAACTTATTATTGTTGTTGTTTTTTTTAGATCAGTGTAATTTTACCAATCTTCTATATATAACTAACTTCAAATAGACGTTACGTTAAAATGTTTAAATTTAAAGTTTGTATTGGTAAAATTCGATTAGAGTGATTGCACTCTTTCAATATTATTTTCCATTTTTCATTTTTTTCCACTTCTAATATTTGTGTAAAACAGTGAACAAAAGCCATCAATCAATGCCAGTGATTTTAATTTTCACTTCAATTTCAATTGCAATTACATTAGTAAAATCGTTTGTAACAGTTCGATGTTTTTATGTGCATCATATTGAATTGTTTTATATTTTAAGTGCATTTGTACAAGATTTATTGATTCAGTTTTTGTTTCTTTATTTAACTTTTTTGCAATGAGCCATATACTTACATAAAAATGAAAAAAAAAAAAAAATATTGCAACATATTTACATATATTTATAAAACAAGAATACAAAAGTTTTATAACTATTAAAAGAAATAACGTATAAACGTATATGAAAATAGGCATTTGCACTATGGAATTTTAATTTTTATTTAAGAAGAACAATTTCTTGTATTTCTTCTAACTATTGAAAAGAAACACGTACTTGTAAAGAAAACTGTTTAAAACAGTCATTAATCTTTGTCCAACAAATACCAAACAAATGACCAGTGACAAACGATTCTCTAATGTACAAAAAGGTACTAGAACCATAAGCCATGATTGTGGAGTAGACAAATTTATTTAATTTTTGTGTACATAAGTACAATATATATATGTATATGTGTAAAAGTACATTAACTCCAATGTACATCTACATTCTCCTGCTTTCGTACTTACATACAATGATGCCAACTATTGCTAACATAAACGAGTAGAAATGTTAGAAAAAGTTCTAAATTAAAAAAGAAAATAACGGTTTTGCGGTACAATGAAGACAAGTTTTGAAAAAAAGCGTAAAAAAGGTCTAAAATTAAAATTTCAAAATAAAATACAT
Organism: Protocalliphora azurea; assembly: GCA_932274085.1. Classification (NCBI taxonomy): domain Eukaryota; kingdom Metazoa; phylum Arthropoda; class Insecta; order Diptera; family Calliphoridae; genus Protocalliphora; species Protocalliphora azurea. The sequence goes on along the minus strand of OW026521.1, from coordinate 82,496,798 downwards.
ATAAACAGCATTTTTACATGAATCAACTTTTTGGCATCTACATCTCAATATACTCAAAATACGTCTGGGTAAATTAAAATGCAGGTTATTGAGGTTCTATCATAATGAATCTCGATCCAAAATTGACCAGTTCATTCAATACTTTTCCACACAAAAAAAAATTTAATTGTCGAGGACAGTTTTTTCTCTACAAACAAAATTTCTTTACGAATTTTTAAGATCTCTTAAAAAATTGGGATAGATTTCTCACAATATTAGAAAAAAGAATTTTGAAAACTTTGTACTTCTTGCAATTGTCAGTAGAAGCATAATTATAAAACTTCATTAAAATAATTTGCCATTAAAAAATTAAAAAGTGGCTAAATGATATTTCTCGCGTTTTGTACTAATAAAAACGGGCTAAATCTATCCCGAAAAAAGCTAAGTTGGAATCACTGCTTACATACCTGTACATATGTATATTTACTATATTGATGTTATTTCTTACTTTTTTGATTTTTTTTTTCACTTGCAAATAAATATTATTTTCAATCACTAAACAAGTTAAACTAAACATAAACCCTGATAGAAAATAACTATTTATATTTTCCTGGCAACGGATTTCAAAATATTAAAGAAAATCAAAGCAAATTCATAAATCAGCTATTCATTTACGAATAATATACAGCGTTACCGTTGAGAATTTTTAAAAAGTGTCTAAAATAAGTGGATTTCAAAAAATAAAGTCGCTAAAAGAGCGGATTTTTTTAGAAAAAAAGAGCTTTAATATCCAAAAAAATCCTCAAAATTTGTTTAATTGATGAAAAAAAACATATTTTAAGAATAACTGATAAATTCAATTTTATTAATAACAAAATAATTTATTTCTAATTATTTCTATTATTGCAAAAATAAAGATATATTTATGAAAATAGCTAAAACAAATTAATTAAACTTCTGTACTTTTGTACGAGGTCTTCACTCGGACTCCAGTCCTACAAATCCCCTTCTAACAAATTTAGGTCTGAAAGCATGGATTCACAAGTGTTGATTTGTTGGACAATTTATTTTTATTAAGTGATAATTTAGAAAAAAGACGTTCCGCCGAAGCACTGCTATGAGCCAAAGTAAAAATATAAATTAGGATATAAGTTTTCATCAAATCTATTTCAGTTTCAGTTCATTTATAAATTCTTCGGGCTCTTTTTTGCATCACTATACTCTAAAACAAAATAATTAATTTCTTGGTTGGAATTAATTCATAATAGATCGAGATATTTTATACAACTTAGTTTCTAGCCTTTTAGCACATATTATTAAAATTTAGTTCAGTCTCAGAATACGGGCCAAAACAGTGGCCAGGTGGTTGAAAAAGGGGCAACTGGCGACTAAAGTCGCCAAACGGTAACACTGGTTATAGGCAGTGATGTATTTGTAAAAATGGTTTTTTTTTAACTGTGCCTTTGCAAAAAAAAAAAAACATAAAATTTATCTTCATTTCCCAAGCATCGATTGCCCAAAAAGTCGGTTTTTTTTTGAAAAACGTCTCAAAAATTCGTCATTGAGTTACTCAGCGGAATTTTTAGCTCAAATTATTTGTAACTATTTTATAATAGTTTAATGTTAAGCAACGTTTTAATATTTTCTACATTTCTACATTTTTAAAAATTTTATCGAATTTTTTTTACTGTATTAAAATGAGCGCTTATGGACCAAAAATAATATTTTTAATATTTTTTTCATGACAAGCACAAAATAATAATTTTTTGATATCCATTTCGAAGCAAAACTTGAAGCTTTTTTTACAAAATATACTAGTACCTTGATTTTCAATCACTGATAGGGAACTGTAGATCAGTTTTATTATTTAATATTTTTTTTTATTGTTTTTTTTTTTCGTTGTGCACACGCACATCGCTTGAGTGGCCTTCACAGAAAAATTTTCAACGCGACTATCTATTATACATTGAATAAAACTTAAAATTGATTTTCTAAAATCTAAAAAATTTAAAATTTTTGCAAATATTTGTTTAAATGCCACATACCCAATAGACAATTCTCGTAAGCTAAAGAAATAAAGCGATCAAGATAAGAAAATTAAAAAAAAGTTACCGAGTGGGTGTTTTTAATACCTTTGATAGTCAGCTTTTTATTTTTGTTAGAAAAGAAAAAATACTAATAGAATTTTACGAATATTTCTTATGTAAAAGCATATACAACAGTGCACAGTGGGGCAGAATCGATTTTTTTTGGAAATAAATCTGTAACTTCTGATTCGCCGGTTGAATTTTCATGAAATTTGGTAAAGGCATAGCAGAGGAGTGTAAAATGTTATGTTTAGAAGGGGAGCATAACAATCCCCCCAGGGGCGGAGCTAAGGGGACTCAAAATTAATTACCTCTGACATAAAAAATTTTTAATCGCTTGCAAAATATAAAAGTTTAAAGGCGCATATTTTTGAAATGAGTCATGATATTGACTTGATTTTTTTTGCAAAAGATCGGAAATTATATATGCAAAAGGATAAACTTAATTTGGAATACATATTTTTAAAATTTCTTTCGCTATTTAGAAATAAACCAAACAAAAGGCTCAATTTGGTGTTTTTGGAGAAAATACAAATTTTTTAATTGTAATAACATATTTGTTTATAAATTTATCTTAATGAAATTTGCAGCAAATGTGGATCTTATTAATATAAATAAAAGCGCGTTAACCAAATTTCAATCAGGGGTAGGGTTTTCATGAATTCCCAAATAAACTAATCAAAACTCCCAAATATTTGGCTTTAGAATCCACATTTTTCCGAAGGCCAGTAGATTTTGATTTAAAACTCTTAACAACATATTGAGGATTCTTAAAATATATTCCGCTTGTCGATTCGTGCTTTGGGATTTGAGAAAAAATGGTCTAAAGTCAAAACTTTCATATAAAATGGGTCGAATTCGGGAGGGTGTGTACCATGACCAATTGAGTTATTGGGCTTGTTTTTTATCTTAAAGTCATCTGTGTGAAGTTGCCTTTCAGAGAAGTGTAAAATTGTTATGTGTTGCTAAAGAAAATTTTATTTTAGATAAAAAAGAGTGTAGATACTTTTTCGGATAAAAAAAACACAAAAATTCGTCTTTTTTGGAATTTTCAAATTCAAAATCGTTTATTTATTTATGACTTCAAATTTTTTTATTCAATTTTTGTTCTTTCACTAGTTGCAAAATTATAGTGCTTAAAATTCAAACGCAAATAACTTGAAAACTATAAGAGATAAATAGGTCATGTAAGCATGTTTTTTATAGGTCTTATCAGGGCCTACACCAATATATAAAAATATTTGAAATTATATGAGAAATTTTGCAAGCGATTAAAAATTTTTGTGTCAGAGGTACCTAACTTTGAGTCCCCTTTGCTTCGCCCCTGGGGGGATTGTTGTTCCCCCTTCCAAACGTAACATTTTACACTCCTCTGCTACGTCTATACCAAATTTCATGAAAATCCAACCGGCCGATCAGAAGATACAGATTTATTTCCAAAAAATTTCGATTCTGCCCCACTGTGCAATGTAGAGGAAACACAATGAAAAATAGAAAGAAAAAATATGAAAATAAATGAATGACACATTGACAAAGGACATGATGGAAGACGACATGGTTTTAATGTTCTACCGGTTGTTGTTGATGATCATGAGGATGGTCGTGGTAGTATTAGTAATAATATACAAAGATGGAAATAACTACATTTGACAGCGCACTAATTTAGTGTGAAAAGTGTTACAAACATTGTCATTACGAAGAAAAATACACCCATACACCCACGTATTATATATAACCTCAGACATTTTCTATTTTCCTTTATGAAAACGTTCTTAGAAAAAAAAAGTTTTTTCTTCAAAGGTTAGTACACAATTTATATTCAATGGTACATGCAAGTTCATCTCTTTTATATAGTTCTTTTTTTATGATAGAGACTGGTGAGTGTACGATGCGTGAGAGCTAAGTGGTTGTATTTGCAAAGTGGTTGTATTTGCATTTTGGGTGTGTTTAGTTCTTTTCTCCTTTCTTTTTATTCAAATGCTTTAAGAGCGTTATCTGAAGCTATGTTATAAATTCTTATATATATATATATATATATATATATATATATATATATATATTAAGAAGGGTCATACATTAATTGTCTTTTTGCGGAAACCGGTTTTAGAATAGTTGGAATTCCGAAAAAACCGTTTAACCAGCTCTGTTTTTTTTTTCGGAAGTAAATATTTTCATCAAAAAAATAAATAATAATAATAATAACTCAGCAAATCTTACAACATTCAAGTTTAAAATTTATTAAATATAATTATGGTAAGATACAAATTTTAATTAAGTTAAGAAAATAATAAGCAGATCGTGTCTTAATTTCATCGAGATCAATTTTGTAGGTAGATCTCTTTCAATGAATACTTCTTTAAAAAATGTAAACTATTATTTGAAGTCGTCACCGAAAATGCAAAACAACGTAATATCAAAATGTTCAAATTCGGTTTTTTGATGGAACATAATTTACTTTTTCAAAATAAATATGATTACAATTTTCAGAATTATATCTCCAAAAATAACGATTATATTTATTAACGAAATTCAAAACAACATATTAACAAGTGCACTTTTTTTGGTAAGTCAAAAGAACGTAAAATCACATTTGTTAAAGAATTTTAAACAAAATATTCGACTTTTTTAAACGAATTTAGATTTATAAATTGCTAAGGATACGAAAGTTATTCAAAATTTTGAAAAAAATTAATGAAAAAGAACAATTTTCTTGTTACAAAGTTATATTTTTAGTAGAATAAACTTCTCTTTTTTCAGAAAATAATTATATAATTAAAAAATAATCATATAAATGAAAGTATTCAGACTTCACTACCACAAATATTGTAAAAGATACTTAAAAAAAATTGTTTGGCTATTGAAACTAAAACTAAATAATTTATTACAGGACATATAGAATTGAACGATGGTTTTTCAAAAGGAACACTTTAAAAGGAATAATCCCAACCTTATACCAATAAGATACATCAGTGTTCAGTAAATTGATTATCTGTAACTTCCGTTTCATATTTTCTAAACTTCACACATTACCTTTTTATTCAATATTCCCAAAAATAACTATTATATTAAATTTTTTTCATTATAAAACAATTTATTATATATAAATTCATATTCAAAATTTTAATTTTGAAACAATATTTGTTAAAATTAATAATGAACTTAAAATTCTTAATTTGAAATCATTGTTTTCATGTATATATTAAATAATGAAATTGTATATTATTATAAAAACTCACTTTATAAACTCCTTATATTTCACCAATTGACGTGATCATGTAATACAAGTATATATAATAAATGTCGCAGATTGTTTGAGCTCAAATCATAGATGTTGCAATGTAGAATTTATATTAGCAAGAAAATTTAAAAAATATAATAATATACAAATATTTCAGTATCTCACGATACTAAACTACATATAATATAACATGCTATAAAATTATATAATGCAAATAAAATAATAATATAATTCAAAAAAAAAAACACATTAATATGTGCTCTCTTATTCTTAACAACAAAAATAAAAATTTAATTACATAAAATATACATTAATTGTAATTGTTGCAATGATTATCTTTTCTAAAATTAGAACAACAAAAAAATGTGTAATGTAAAAATATTAAATATTTACACATAAACAAATTTTTATAAAGAAAAAAGCTTTTTAAGAGCAAGTTAACATTAATTACTTCAAATAGACTCTAAGCTACTGTTAACATAGTTGATACTTATCAAGATTCTCCTAATTGATGACGTCATGCACCACTCAATTTTGTAATTAATTAGTTGTTCCTCTTCTACTTGTACAGTATATAGTACTGTCAATTAAAATAGGTGCACATGAATTAATTGCGGCTGAGATCAATAAATTGACTACAGTTATTTTATCAGTTTTGGGAATCATAATGTTTAGGGATTTTAATGCAATTCATTGGTAGATGATATAAAGGTTTTTGTGGCACATATTGTAAAAAAATCATTAAACCAATATCATGTATAATTTGTATATTTTACCAAATATTACCTAAATTTTTACAAAGAGGGGTTAAAATAACTTTTTTATTTTTAATGATTTGGAATAATTTATGCTATAAATTAAAACCCTATAATACATAAAAAAAAAAAACAAATTTTTATCGCCTAATTTATATTTTATATTTCAAACTTCACAATTTTTAACCAATAAACTTGGGTTTTAGAAATATATATTGCCAAAGTAAGGGACTCCAATGGTAAGTTTTCCCAATAATATGATTTCAGTAGTAAAGATCTACCAAATTTATAAAAAAAAAAAAAACACTTGAAGAATTTTAAATTGATTTTGGATTAAACTTATTTTAATTCTGATTTATTTTAGTTAATAATTTAAAATCATTTTATTTACACTATGCCTGGTTTCAAAGAAATGGAAGATGAAGATCAATATTAAAAAAGAATGAGCAAAATTTGCTTTTAACCACGTCGTCTCAAGATTATCGAAACTTCGTTAACTTTGTAGAAATAAGTAATCGTTCATAAGCTTATTACAATATTGCCTATTATAATATCTTTTAAGCTTAGCTTCAAAGCTAATATTGAAAATTTAGTGTTATAACATAAATTAAGAATTATTCTCATTTGTTATCTTCAGTTTTAAAAAAAAAGTTTTTTTGGGAGAAACTTTTATTATAATTGTACAGTTGTTAAATACAAATATTTTACTTACTTCTGTGAGATTTTTTTGTAATTTAAAAGCTTTATGTTTTTAAAAAACTTCAGGTAAATAATATGAAGTAGTATTAGATATAAAAATACAGTGTGGCGTAAGAATATTTACACAAAATAACTTTTTTTAACATAATTTGGCACATTATTTTTTCATTTATATTATTTTTTTACACATAACTGTTTTGATTCTTAAAGCTTTACTTTGAAAATTTGGTATAGTTTTTAAGAAACATCCTTTTCAATGTGGATATGGATTCTTAGCATTTAATTAATTTTTCTTTTTCTTTTGTTGCATTTTCTCTAATGATTCCTTAATATTAATAAGTGTAAAGTAGCAGAAATAAGTTAGGAATATTATAAGCACTATTGCCAGTTTAGCCTTTTTAAAGCTAAATCTAGCCTTTTTTGTTTGCTTTTGCCTCAAAATTTTCGTTTTAGCTTCTCGATTTTCCTTAGTCTTTTTTATTCCTAAAATTGCCTTAAAAAGGCTAAAATTTTAGTATTTCAACAAAGAAGATAATTATTTCTTATTTGCTTTTTGTTGTGTATTAATTTGCACAAAAAAGTTGAGATTATTTATATTTATCTAAAATTTTCGCCTGCGGAGCTTCAATCTCCAAATCAAATATAACCTCACTGACTTTTGGGACTTATCTAATCAATCACTGTGCAAATTTTAACAAGATGGGCACCTCACTGGTAAAGCTTCAATGGTGGCAGATGTTTTTCGAAGTCAGCGAATATTCATGATATTTGGGTTTAAGTTTTATTATGGAAGTAATACAAATAATAGAATATTAAAAATGAAAGGGACATTATTTATGTAAATTAAACTATAAATTAATTGAATATTTACTTCATTCATAAATTAAATAAATTTTATTTCGATTTTTAATATATTTATATTTTTGTTTGAAAAAATGCTCATTGGTAACATACGGAATTCTAGTATTATTTTGTGTTAGTTTAAAGTTTTGTACTTTTTCGTTTAAAATATATTATACTATATATACTCCAATAGAATCTTCGCTATTTATTTTGTTTAAATTTAACAACTAAATTATAAAACTTAAGCAAAAAAACTAAATTTTCCTAACACCTTTTTTAGCCTTCCAAAATGAAATATCTCAAAAACGAACGCTAACTTTTAAAAAAGGTTAACACTATTAAATTCAATGTTGTTGATTTAGTTTAACAAAATAGGTGCCATTCTTGTTAAAAAAAAATAAGACTCATTTTCGAGCACAGTGTTATTATAGGTAATTATTTTTTAATAAACCATTAAACACAGAAAATATTTAGGAATATAATTTAATAAAAAATTTTTATAAAAACGAAAAATCACCCAAAAATTTGGAAATGATAAATCAGAAAGGAATTATAATTCAAAAATGACGAAAAATCAAATCAAAACATTGGGCGATTTTTTATATTAAATATGAGATGTGATTTTTTGCTGGATCATTATGCAGCCGTTCTGTTTTATTTATAAAATATAATGAAAAAAAAATAATAATAAATGTATTTAAATAAAAAATATTAGTTTTTTCCTTGCCTTCTTTTTTTAGGGCATTTAGTATTTTCTATCCTTTTTTAAAGTTTAATTTATCCTCTTTTTTTCCCACCTCCTGGCAACGCTGATTATAAGGATAATATAATCAGCTGAAATATAAATTGCTGCATAAAAGATATTTTTTTATATTTCTTTTTTATAAAAGGTACTAAAATATTTGTTAGAAAGATTATAATACAAAAATAAATTAATTTATAATTTTTTTTTTAAGTTAATAAAAATGAATAAGTTAGTGATTTAAATTTTCATAAAATGCATGGAAATCTATGCATACATGTATTTTTTTAAGAATGTAAATTACAATTCAGCAGGAATTGTGATTCCTCTATTTTCGGTTTTGATTCATACAAAGATACAATTTTACTTTGAGGATATTTTTATTTCTTTTTTATGGTAAATAGTCTCCAGTTGTCTGGGTGTCTTTCCTTGTACTCTACTTACTACATTTTTTTTATATAAAATTCTTCTAAGACTGTTTATAGTGCTTTCTCCAGAATTTTTACCAGCTCTTATTGAACTGAAATTTACTTAGCATTACCATACTTATTGTGGCTGATCTTTTTCTTTTTATTATAATTAGATTAAACACTGGTACATAACTTCTAAACTAAATGAGTGACCACCTTGAAATTTTACAAGAGTAGGGAGGAGAACTGTGTTAAGATTATATAATTTTTTAAGAATTAAAAAAAAAAACGTTTTTTGAGATAAAACGGTTTGATTTTTATTTGACCAATTAAAAATTTTGATAAAAATAAACATTATAAATATCGTTGTAAAAGTAATATCTTTGTCTATAATATGAAATTAAAACCAGAGCTCTACAATGTATACTTCAAAATCAAAGTAAAGCTTTTTAGTTTTTTTTAAGGACCCATGAGTCTAAAAGATTATATTTAAGAAACACTTTCAATAGCCAATGTCTGTAGTGAATTTTATTAAAATCGAAAATGGCTGTATTCTCTCCGTTTTGGTACGGAATAACCCTTTTATAAAATCTGTAAATACCATTTTTTGAACGGTTAAAATTCTAATAAAATTTAAAGCAAATACAGTTATGTGAAATTATACACATACCTCATGTTGCTAGAACATAGCCATATATAAAAGCTAATATATAGTTGATTTTGCTAACTTCCAATACAATCAAAATACATTAGAACTGTTTATTGGGAACATGTAACACCAATAAAGGTTCAAAATGATACAATACAAAAAAAAAATCGAAAATTGTCACATAAAATGTCATATTTGCAACCAAGAAAATATCAAAACCTTATTAATTAATATTTTAGCTAAATTTTGTATTGATGTTACGTTTTTATGGTTTCAGAAAATTCACGTCTAAAAATCATAATCTACATACATAACATGAAAAATATGAAAATATGATTTTTACATTTTTTTTCTCCCTTGTAAAGTAGTTAAAAGTGACATCACGTTCTTTTACATTTTCAGTGACTAAATATTGAATTAATAGAAACCAAAAAATATTTAAATTGTTTGTAAGAATGCTACAGGTGTTAAAAGAGAAAACACTAATTCCATTGATATGCATATTTCATACAACATAATTATTACTTTAATATTCTCTTAAAATTATAGAATTAATGTCAATTTAACCCTAAACTATATTTATAAAATATAACAAGAAATTAAATTTAAGAATTTTAATAAGTAAACAAATTTTTCTTAAATTGCCATTCAAATATATGTAGCAAATTTTTTTAAAAATAAAATGTTATTTTTAAAACCGTTTTTTTTCGTGTTTAAAAAAACCGGCTTATTCGATAATCGAAAAATGAAAATTTTGAATTCTTAAACCGAAAAAACACTAATATTAAAGTGACCCACTCAAAAATGAGTTTCTGTTACACCCCTGAAAATTAAACTTGGTATGTTTTATGATTTTTTCCAAAATATTTCGTATATACTGACGACCTTTAATATATTTTAGCTTTTTCAGAATGGCCTCAATATCCACCAAAAACCCCATTTGTCAAAGTTTTTCTTACATTATTGTTTATTATTTTTAATGAAAATTCAAAATTCTACTTGCTTTAAAATATAAGCTGCTGGGGTCTGATTCTTTTTTTTTTAATTTTTGCAATTTCGCTGTTCATTAGATCTGATACAAAATTTTACATAAACATAGTCAACTTTTTTCTTTTGATAACAACTAACCGCCTAAATTAAAATATTTACGAAAATAGCAAAACTATTGATATAAAAATAAAAAAAAAAAACTATTAAGAAATTAAAAAAAGTATAAGTAATTTTTTACAAAAAATGTTTTTATGCTTGTGGAATTTAACTTTATTTGCTACAGAATATTCAAGCTCCAAATAATATAAAACAAATAACAAATAACAAATAAAAAGTAACAAATAATATTGTTGAAAAGCCCTGAAATATGATATTTGGTGAAATATATAAATACTAAAGTTACCCTTGGATGTGTTTTATATACCAATGGGCGAGGCTTTTCGTATCTTCAGCTCGAAGAAGGGATTTATCTCTGGCTAGTGCACCCACAATAAAATTACCCGGAGTACTTGAATGACCATTAATCCAGACCAGCTCTAGGTTTGAATGTCTCGCCATCTTGTTCAGAGATGTCCGGCATTCATGTAGCAATTTGGATGTCAAACACACCTTAGAGCGTTTTGATCGCGGCCTGACTGCCTGTACAGATTTGGATATCCGCTCCGAATACCCTATAGTACACTAACCAGTTTACCGCCCTTATTATGACCGAGATCTCTGCTTGAAGAATGCTGCAGTGATCTGGCAATTTGAACCCCAACCACTTCAGCAGATTTGGACAGCATAAACCTCAACTGAACCAGCCCTTAATTCTGGGGTAGTTGGGATTGTTATTGAGAAGTCTCTGCCAAGAAGCGCTGAACTACGCAGAATTTCGTATTCATGGGATTTATTCGAAGCTCTTGCCCGAGTATTTTGGAGCCAGGATAGTTTGGAGTCTTGTTCAAGCCCTAAGCATTTCGCACTGTTTGACACCATTAATTCAACACCGTTTAGGCGTGGAAGTGGGAAAGATGGAATCTTGTATTTTCTAGAAAAAAGGACAAGATGGACAAGTTCCGTTTCTCCTGGATTTATGCTAAGGCCTCTAATTGTACTCCATGTTGAGACACTGACAATAGGCAAGGGTTGATCGTTCTGCGTAGGTGTAGGTCGATTAACCTTTCCAGTGTCAAGAGGAAGGACAGCAGACTTATAGGTCTGAAGTTCTTTGGTCATGTGTGTGAAGTCTTATCCCCTTTAAGGATAAAGACCACAGTATATCTAGACTCAGGGATATACGCTCATGACAAACATGCTGAGTAAATCCGCATTATACTGCAGGTTAGCAGGTATAATGACATCTAGGAGAGCTTTTCAGTGCCCATCTCAGTTCGCTATCCCTTATGGGAATGGGAACATCGTTGTTGACCTCTGAAGATATTGCAGAGTATCCTGTTAAAGGGAGACTGCCAGGAAAGTGCGCGTCCATTAAGATATCTAATGTCTCTTGATCGTTCATTGTCCAACTGCCATATGGTTTCTGGATGAAACTTGGAACAGTAGGTGATGATGCCAGAATTTTACGAAATCGATTGATCTCGGAGTGGCTTTCTACGCCACTACAGAAAGCCCTCAAGGATTTTTGGTTCGCATTTCTTATCTGGTTTTTAAACTTGTTAACTGAGGACTTTTAGGTAGACCAGTCTCCTAGTCTCTTGGTCTCATTATTTAGACAGTGACATTCTTTACGAGTCTCGCCTATCTAGGAGTTCCACCAGTGTGGTTTACTCCTACCCCTGCAGATTATGGGTCTGCATGCAAATAGCGTCCGTTAGCGACTTGACACAGGACTCAATATCATCGCAACCGTTGATGGTCGGGGGACTTGGGAGGAGTTGGGACAGGATATCATATTGTACTGTTCAGTTTGTCTTCCTCCTGATTTGGAAGGGCTTAACCCTAGGTAAACAAACATCCAAATTGGAGTCAATGTACAAGTGATCAGAAAATGAACAGTCATTAGAGACCCTCCAATCCCTAATCACATTAGAGTGCCTAGTACTAACTAGCGCAATATCGAGAACCTCCCTTCTATTAGTTACTACAAAAGTTGGTTCCTTACAAATGTTCAGAATATCTAAACTACTACAAAGAATAAAATCATATAAAAACTCATCCCTTGTATTTGTATTGGGGCTATTTTCCCTAACTCCTTCCAAATTTAATAATAATTGGTGCAGACATTGTCACACCTAACAATAACGCACAATTTAAAATAGTTTTACTATATGTTACAGGAAACATAAGGATTGAAAATGTGAAAAATATGCAACAAAAAGGTACAAAGTAGCATCACAAAATATTTGTTTAAAATTTGTTGCCCAAATTATTTGTATGGGTGTTTGGACTTCTTTGAAACCATTAAAGCCCTACAAACTATGTTTTATAACACTTTGCAAGCCACTTGTTATTTTTCAAGTGCTTTACATCAGTGTGTGAGCAGAGAAATAAATACTGTTCTGCAGGTACTTAAAACGATGTAAATACTGATGTGCTGTTCAACTTCATGACCACATGCTGTGTGTATTGTGATAGCGACCCAACAAGACATGAGATTGCGATCGCTCACATAATATAAGACATTTGACCACTTGTTTGCTTCAATAGAAAAAAAAATTTGTCTGTTTTCGTTGTTTTATATGAATGTGTGTGTGCATTAATAACTGTGTAAATGATAGTATTTTCGTAAGCATAACAGTCGTTTAAAAGAATTATTTATAATATTGTTGTGATTTATGATCAAAATAATTAATAAATGTTAATAAAATTACTAATTATATAAATATTGAAGAAAAATTAGAAAGAAAAACAATCTATAGTTTTTATTAGTAAACATATTTTGTTAAATATAAATATTTAAATATTTATTTGAAAGAGTTTTTTGTTTTATATTATTACTTAATATATATATAAACAAATCAATAACTTCTTATATAAAATATTAAGAATTACTAAAGTTTAAAAATCGAATCTATTAAGTAAAAATACTAGTTATATACTTCTTAATTATGTAACTGAGATTTTCAAATTTTTAATAACTTTAAATTCTAGGTTTCAATTACTTTTCTAATTCTTAATTAAGAGTAATTTTTTAATTACTATATGAATTAAACCAACAATCATATGGACATACATAGATATATATGTATGTATGTCTGCAAGAACATTTATAAATAACTCCTTTGCACATATTGTGAAGCTTTGTGATATTAAATCTTCAACATAATATTTTTATATAATTGTTTTATTGTAAATATATTATACTTAAATAAAATTTCGTTAAATTATTATTTTTTTTTATATCTAGTTAACATTTTTTTTCATTTCGTTTCATATAGGAAACGAAGTGTCGGGATAGAAGGGAGAAAAATAGAAAATTTATAAGAGTGTGTGACGGGAAAAATTTTTTTTGAAAAATTAAGAGGATAATATCTTGAACACACAGAATCGGAAAATAGGAAACAGATGACTAATTATATGGAAATTTCTGTAAAAGGACAAAAGGCAGTAATTTAAGTTTATATGACCATTGAACCAATCTTGAAGACTACGAAGAAGATAATTGAATGAAGATCTAAATTTGGCGGGGCAATTGTGTCGTATGTCTTTTCATCCAATCCTTAAGGAACATAAACTAATCATCTTCGTGGAAATCAAAAATTTTCTTAAAATTTACATCAACAATCTTTTGGCCCAAAAATAATTTGGCGAGATTCCAAAATTCTTAAACAAAAACAAAATTTGAAAAGAAAAGAGAAAAACAAAAAGTTTAAAGAATTTTTTTTTAACTTCAAATTTTTCCATTTCATAACTTCTATAAAAATTATTTTTTTTACAACAAATTCTTAAGGCATTTAAAAAAAAAAAGTGGTGAAATTTGATATAAAATTTTAAAGTGACCATTTCTTCTGTTTAATATTATAATTAATTTTATCTAACTAATTTATAATCTTATTAACTTTTAAGTAATTTATATAAACTTAATTCCATTTTTTTTTAAATATCTAATTTTATGATAAATTAAGTTTTTACTTATTCACAACATTTTTTTTTACGGTCACCTAACTACATTTGTATAAACAACTAAACAAAATTAGATATTTTTTTATGTAGGTTGTTATGAAGGAGTATCAAATCTTTAAACTTTAATTTTGAAAAAAAAAAAAAAAAAAAAAAAAAATCAACTCTTCGTCTCCTGGCGCCTGTGGACAATGAGTATAAATGTAAGTAATTTGTTTTTGATTTGATCATTTTTTTTTTATATAAACTTATTTTAACATAAAGAAAATTATATACAAATAATTTTATGCAAGTGAATAAAGTGACCATAATTTTTAGTTTTTTTTTTTTTTGCTAAACTAACTAATTTTTTTATAATTTTAATTTTGAGTAAATCTTTAATTAATTTAAATATAAAAATAATGAATAAATGTATTGAATTAAATTTTGTTGTTGCTTAAAAATGAAATTTTAAAAATATAATTATTTTTGTTACGAAAGGTGAAGTCATGGCATTGGTATAATTTAGATATAGTAATTTTTGGGCTGATATACGTTATGAATCAGCATGGTGGGTGGGTGAGCAGATTTTTCATCTTATTGCTCCATTGTCATCAAAGTCTTTAATTTTTTTTTCATTGTTTAATTTTATTTGCTTTTGTTATTATTATTTTTTTTTATCACTTTGGATAGAATTTTAATATAATGTCTTTGCTACTTAAAGTAAAGTTTTCTGTTCTCGATTTAAATGTATCTCTTAGTAGGTAAGAACACACCCCAACCCAGAGCACGGCCGGTATTACTAGGTAGCCCTGCCTAGAGAGAGATACAGCCTCGACAGAAGAATCGTTACAGCTTTTTGCCACACATAGCCGCTACGCATTACAAAAAAAGCAAGAAAAGCATTAAAAATACTACCGCAACCTAAATACTTTCTTAATGTCTTGTATGATTTGCATTTTTTGCCACACCACTTGCACAACTTGTTTGCGACAAATGCCTTGAACGCCTGTATTTGCAATCGCTCATACACACGGCGCATTTGCTTTGCTTCGGTCAACGAACGGTACAAATTGTATTTATTGTTGTCATTGTACAAGTTGGATATGGACAACACATTTTAAAAGCAAATGGATTTGCTTTTGAAATCATCTTACGCAGGGTTTTAGTAGCCACGTAGACATAGGTATAGGTCCATATAATAACTGATGTCAATATCAAATTCCTTGATGATTTAGTTGGTCCTTTATAAGAACTTTAATTTTTGGTCCTGGTAGCGTGGCCGGAAAAACCTAATGAAATTTTGTACCTAATTTTAATATATATTGTTTTCCTATTATGTTTCTTAATGTCCTAAACAGTTTTGTTGCAGCTTTTCTATTAAAAGTAATTCCTTTTAAAATATTTCGTTACACTCCATTTTTTTCAGATAGTTACTGATTCTCAATCTATCATCATTCATCCACTAAAAATAAAAATTATATTAATTTTGTCCCATAGTACAAATAAAACATCTAGTTACTCGATGAAAGAAATATTGCAAAATTAAATCAAAATAACAGATTTTTAAGCAAAGATGTTAATTTTCATTTATGTTTTATGTTTATTGATTTCCTAAATTGCATTTCTTTCCTTCTTGAACTCAGTCCACTGTTATTCCCGCTTAAGAGATAGATATAATTTATTGCGTTGGAAAAAATAATAGAAGCAAATGAAATTATACTAATAGTTTCCAATATTTATAAATTTATCCAGTACAAATTAAATTTGTAAAAACTTAAAAATGATTTTTTATAATATTTGGTAAAACTAATTAATTTTGTAGCAACTTACTTGGGTATGGAATATTGCTCTTTCTGAATCATTTCCCACCGTTACTGCCTTTTTTGTTGGTCAGAAAATACCGACTAATAAAGACCACAGATACTTTATAAGATTCAGATCAAGTGGCTGGGTTGACAACTCCATTGTCTTCACTTTATTCCAGACAAACGAATTCTTCACAGAATGGAATGGATGCTTAGGGTCATTATTCTGCAAAAATGTCCTTATTATTGGAATTTTTTATATCGCAAAAGTGTACAATGTTTCGAAGGGGGCCCCCACATACCTCTCAGAAGTGGAGCTATTGGGGTTCAAAATAAGGTATCTGACATAGAAAATTTTTAACCACCCGTCAAATTTCAAATATTTTTTCATCTCCCTCGGCAAGCCCTCAATAAACATGGTTGTTTGTGCAACTAATCTTTTATAGTTTTCTAGTTATTTGCATTTTAAATTTCCACTTTCTCAATTTTGCTAAATGTTGGTCCAGTTTTTTGAATATATAGTCCAATATTTTTATCCGATTTTCTAAAATTTGTATACAGTTAGTTAAAGAACAAAATTATATATCGAATAAAAATATTTAAAGTCGATATTCCTCACGGGTTCAAATTGAAATTGAAAATTTAAAAATATGGATTTTTATGTGTTTTATTTCTTGGGCCGAAAAAGTGTCTACACATAAAATTAGTTTTCTTTAAGAACATATAATAATTTTATACTTTTCTGAAAGGTATTTTCAAAGAGATGATTTCAAAGGAATGTTTTCTTTCAACATTAATCGTACGTTAAAATTTCAAGAAGCTAGGCGTATAATTCTTTCAATATGATGTTAACGTTTAAAAATACCATAAAAATTTTAGTATGGGAATAAATTTTGACACGATAATTTTCAATTTAAGTATAAATCATACTATGGAAGGATCGGTCACTAATTGACCATATCTCTCATACAACACCGATTCCAGAATATCACTTTAAGACTCATAAATGACATATAAATAATTTAATTTGTGATTTTATTTACAAAAGTTAAAATTTATATAACTATAAATTGCATTACCAAATTTCAAGACGATCGGTTCGTAATTGAACATAGTTCCCATATAAGAAAAGCGTATAAAATTGCTAGATTTTGAACTAAATTTGAAATAAATAGTTTTGTATAAGTGTGTAAATCACAGTGTGAATTTTAACAAAGATCGTTCAAGGACTGGTCAGGGATAGTTTTCATATAAGGACCCCTCGCGATAATAACTTTAACGCGCGTACACGTTGATTTAAGGTATTATATGGTTGCGCTTGCCTTTTTTCTCTTTGATTACTCACAAAAAGGTGTTAAATATAATATAAAAATCATAGCCTTCTATCTTTTTGCATATTTAAAATAATAAGTAATGAATTTGAAGCTAAATAGATATAAATACATACTGAACTTATCGTCATTTAAGCTTTCAAATATGTTTTAAAGTTTTCAAGATAATGTTGTTCTACTACGTTTCAAGTAAGAATTACTTAAAATTTAGTCTCAATAAACTGAAAAATAAATTTTTACTTTTGTTCTTAGGAATAATTTTCAAATCGTTGTATTTATTAAATTAAATAAAGTTAAAACCAGCAAATGTTTGTACTTGAAACTGGATATTAGCATCCTTAACGTATATTATTTTGGAAATTATTTATTGGAAACTTTCAAGGATGTTAAAGTATGAAATAATTTAAGGACTCTTTCTGCAACTTTTATTTGGACTGTTTTAATCAAAAAATTATATGCGAAAAGTCTCCTCTTCCATTTAATATTCACATCACTATACAATATTAATTATGAAGTAGGAAAATTAAAAATTAACCTCGTGCAATTTAACAAATTTAAAGCCCCTTAAAAAGAAAAAATAAACACGAAGTGTACTACCATAGCTAATACCCGATGTACTTCGCCGCCCGCTTCATTGTGTACATTACGTATTTTGATATGATAATCGTTCATTAAAATTGTGAAATCTTTTAGGTCTTTTGATATGCCAAATTTATACTTACATTCTGTAGGAGGTTCCCTTCTTCCAACAACTATCCAGCCATTCATAAACCTACACTGCCTGTTTTTCTCTCACCATCATACCACCTTTACTCCTATTTGGCTCTTAAACGTAAAATTACCAAAAATGTACCCTTTGAATTAGGCTTTGTAGTTAAAAAAAAAATATAATTTAAGAAAGTGTAAACACATGATGTTATACAGAAGAAGTCCAGTACTCTGTACATACACAATAAATGAATATCAACTTGATGAGTCTAGTTGTTAATAAGGCAAAAGGAGTTCTAGGTTTCCTCAAGCGTTGGGGAAGAGAGTTTAATGATCCTTACGTTTCCAAGCAATTATTCATATCTCTCGTAAGATCAATCTTGGAATGTACTTGCGTGGTCTAGGATCCTCAATACGAAGTTCCTATAAAGAAAATTGAATCGGTCCAGAAACAGTTTCTCTTACTTCGTCTTTGTAATCTTCCATGGAATACAAATATTAATTTACCATCATGTGGAAGTCGATTATTGATCTCCCTACTCTTGAAAGTAGGAGAAAATATATGAATATTTCATTTGTAATTAATTTAGTAAACGGTTTAATTAAATCTGAGATCTTACTTCGTATGATCGAATTCGTAGTCCCAAATCGTTCAAGTAGAAATTATACTCCTTTAAAAATCAAATATTTCCGAACCAATTATGCCAACTTTGATCCCATGAGACGTATATGCAATCAATTCAACAGTTTTTATCCATATATTGATTTCTCAGTAAATATATATATATATACATATTGAAAGAGTACCAAATTTTTGTCTGTTTTTTTATTGAGCAGAGAAAAATGCTATTGAATTGAAATACCACCAAACGGATTTTATTCATTTTTAGCCTGTAAACGTTTGAACTTCCAAAAGGTACAAAACAGGTATTCACTCTTTCATTATATAAAAAGGAATACCTCATTTATTATTTCATAAGTTTGTTGTCTTCAAAGATATAAAGAGTATATTTTTAACCTATTTTTTTACAATATTTCGAATTTCGAAAGTCGAAGACTTCTTTGTTAAACAATTTATATATTATTCTCTTATTTATTAGTTTAGAGTTTTTAACAATGTTCTAATTTATAAGAGGTATCGATTGGAAAATGCACAGACTTAATAGATTGGAAAACGTAAACTTACAAAATTTCCACGGTTTTGCTCTGTTTTACCCCCTTAACATTCGAATTTCCAAAAATCTCTCCTATTTATCGAGAGAGGTACCTATGAGCTAAGTTTCATATTTCTACCTCAGTAAGTTTACTATTTTGAATTCATATAGATTTAATACTTTTGCCTTCAATATTATACAAAATTAAAAAGTACCATTAGAAAAACGAAAAAGTACCAACCAGTTCTATCATATTTGTTCCCATTTTCTGAGATTATAATAAACGAAATACTGAAAGTACTAAGAGTACGAAGAAACAATAAGTCCCGTCTTTTCGTATTCTAACTCAAAAATATATAAAAAAATACCATTAAACTTGATTTCTTGTATTAAGTACCACTTCTCTTGATTTCTTATTCACACAGAAGCATAGTACTTAACTTTTACACCGGTAAGTTTATTTTTTCAAAACATTTTAAGCAAAAAAGTACTTAGTTCCATCTTCCGAAAAGAACAGATCCATTATAATTGGATTTTCTAAATTCTCTCTACATTTAAATTTTCATGATACATTTATGATTCAAATCATCTTTCAATTACTTAAGAAAACATATGTTTAAAAAAAAAGTACGTCCTTGTACCCTAGTTCTAAAAAATGTTCCATTAGCTTATTTCGTGTGTCAAAATAAACCAACCATTCCTTCGAATTTATTCAAAATTGACTCAATAAGCTTGAATAAAACGTAATTTTTCATTTTTACCCCATTGTGCTACTTCTTTTCTCCCATGGATGTAACAAAAATTGTATTCCAATGAATTTGAACATTTTAGGGAGATCCCATAATTAAATATTCATATGTAAATATAAATAAATAGAAAAAATGTTCTCTTAAAAGGGTATCAAAAGTAAGTACGATTTTTACACCCTAAACTTTTGAATTTATAAAAAGTACGAAATTTGTGTTTGTCAGTTTTCGATAAGTTACGCATACAATATAAATTTTATTTCTATGTTTAGTGTTTTAAGGGTGCCAAAAAAGTACCACGCATTCGTAGTCTTAAATCGCTAAGCATTCGTATTTCTTAAATCGCTTCTCAATGGATATAACGGATATCTATGGATATCTAGCATAAGTTTCATACCTCTACCTTTTGTTCTTTGGGCTGCGCGATGTTGAATCAGTCAGTCACTCACTAACGTTATATATATATACATATTCACATGTATGTGGTATTTATTATGTGTGAGACAAATTTTCGATTTTGTTTATATGTCCTAAAATCGCAAAGGCTAGTTCTGCAAACCTAATGCAGTTTCGAAAACTTTAATGTGTTCCTAAGAGTTTGCAAATCATTTTTTCCAAACCTACAAGAAACGTAAACTTTATGGGCAAAACTCAGAAAAATCCCATTTTTATAATTTTCGGCTCTTTTTTGGAATTTTGGGATTTCTTTTAAAAAAATCTGATTGTATTAACTGACAAAGTCTACAACCACCGAAAATTTCGTCAGGATATCTCAACCACAGTTTATTAATTACAGATTCATTTCCAAAAATTTTGATTCTGTCCCACTGTGCACTGTATGGCGAAACGTTTCTCTATACTCTCAGTATGTGGTACACTAGAACTTGCAATAGTTACCGAGGTATTAGATAAAATTTCGCCCTAAGTACAGAATATTTATTTTAATTTTGATTCTTTCATCTGTATTCAAATAAAAAATTAACAATTGTTTTTCTATAAAAATATTAATATTTCGGTAGATTCACTAAGTTTTATTGTTAAAGGTAATATAATTTTCTTTAAAATGACATCTAAAGTGAGTATTAAAATAATGTTCTGTAATTTTTCAATTAATTTTATTTGTAGTTAAATTATGAAATTACATAAATTATATTACATAGCATATTAAATATTAATTAATTAATATATATATATATATATATATATATATATATAATTTGGAGGTTAAAAGAAATATAAAAAGGCTAAACTGGCAACATTGATAGTTGCTGTAAATATAATACAATATTTATAATTAATTTACTAAATAATATAAACAAAAAAATCCTTGGTTCCAATAGCCAAAATTAAGGGTTGCACAGGTTTTGATGATAACTTCCTGTGCTCTGTTTATAACAAACATAAAAACTTCCTGAGAGTTTCACATTGTATATTTAACAAAATATTTTTTATTGTCTTTTATAACGCTCAATGATAGTATTAAATAACGCATTAATTTAGCAGCAGCATTGTCTTGAATAAAAACAACAAAAAGTAATTTTAAATTATTTATTGACAAAAACATTAATTGCTAAATGCTTCATTCAAATTATTTACTTTTCACTTTATTGTCATGAAATGTTGTGGCTAGTTAAGAAGAACACCTTGACGATCGCCGGATACGATGCCGAAATCTTTGTTAATCTTTAATGCATTATTTAATAAGTATTAATTTAATATATTTATGATATGAACATTTACGAATAGAAAACCGCTTGATTTTTGTATTTAGGAAAATTTTTGAAAACCTCCAGATGTGCTGGATTCGGTTTGATTTTCCAGCTTTTCTGATAATTGTCCAGTTTTTAGCCAAAATAAAATTTGTCCAGCTTAATATATAAATTTTTGAAAAACGAATCAAAATCGATAAAGAAGCTGTAAAAAATAATATTATGCAGATTGCATACTATAAACGCATAGTTTGAAAATTGTGTCAAATAAGTATTTTAATTCTTGTAATCAAGTTTTGAACATTATTTCCGTATAATTAAATATATTTCTTAACGTTAAAAAAATTAATCGTAATATTTTTCCTTCTTTTTAGCAAACGAACGTTTCTAAAATTGCTTACAAACATCCAAAAGTTTGGAATTGAAAAATATAATTCACATACCTATTCACAGATATTATTGTGGTTGAAAAATAGTTATAACACTCAAATTATGACTGTAGTCTTAAAATTGCTATTCGCAAGCTAACATTAAAAAGAAAAGTTTTCAAAATTACTCTACGTCTCCACAGAGCATTTTTATTTCTTAACATTAGAAATAACAGCTGCAGAATAACGGGAAAAGACTCCAACTTTGACAACTTTGTGTTAGGGGATAGAGAAAACGTACATGAGAAATTTATTTATTAAATTTTCTTTGTTATTATGAAAATTTTAATTTATTTCGCATTTTTTATTTTGGGCGTTTCTATTTGTTAAAAAGGGTAACATTTTAAAAGAGAACAATAAATTTAACAGCTTATGCTAACAGCTTTGAGTTTAAACAATTTATTGCGAAATACATTGCGCAATAGATTTCTTATTGGTCCATACGTAACATTTTAAAGAGAGTTATATAATTTGACAAAAATGTCTCCGCGTAGACTAAGGGTTAAGAACTGATATGTAGACAGTCATAAAAATTGTGATTATCATAAAAAGACATTTTAATTGAAAATGAAAAATATGAAAATATAAATAATTTTGTTGTGGAAAGAACAATGCAAATATAAAAATTTGTAGCCTCTGAGAGCCCAAAAGTAAAAATGCAGTTATGGATAAAATTCTCACCAAAATTTCCGCTGATTATAATCGCATATTGCTGTCCCTTTTTCGAATTAGCCAATTTTCGAAAAGCATTTAAAATTGCTATACAAAATTTTTTATTTTTAGTATTTTCTTATTTTTTAATAACTGACAAGAAAAGTCACAGTTTTTAATTTACATAGAATGTTAAGCATGTTTTATTACTATGTTAACGGAATATGGAGTCACATAATTATAATAATTATAACTTTTAACTTTTAGTCATAATGAAATTGTAACTTTTTAAGACTTTCTATGATGAGAATTTTAAGTTAAATAGTATATTGTATTTTAAAATATTATATTCCTAACAGAGTGCAATACGAAGGAGCAAATTTTCACTTTTGAAACCGCTGGGTATCATTAAATTTGGAAAAACAAAGATCCAAATTTCAAATCCAAAAATGTGTTAGTTTTTCTCTTTGTTTAGTGTTGCAATTTATAATTGTGCAAATGTTATTAATATTTCGTATTGTATTTTCACAGCAATTATTATTTTTTTGTTATTGTTGTTTTTAAAATTATGATTTCTTAATGTTCAAAAACTTATAATTTTAGGTTGTAATGAAATTCTAGATTATATGTTTTTAATCTTTCCATTACACTTCATACTTAAGTAATTTTGTTTTTACCGACAATGATATTTTTATGGGGATACTAAATAAATGTTTTAATGAAATAAATACTCTGGAATCTATGTCGATAATTTTTTAGGATATACATATTTTCAAAGGTAATATAATCAAACCTTTTAACTTGTCAATAAATTTGAAGCCTTAATGGCTGGTGACACTAACTATTTATGTTCCTCAGTTGCCACTGAATGCTCCTTGTACGTGTCACAACGCAAATGTACGCTTCAATGAAATTATTATCATGCTAATACTAATCATGCTAATACTGGGTATATTGCTACTATTTCTTAGACATAATTTGTATAAGATCTCTAAATGATTGTATGTATATTACAGTGCATTGTAATATATGTACATATAATCAGCAGTTTTGTTGTTATCAATGTACCCCTTTTAAAAATACTTTACATTTGTATATCCTTTTGTAATGTGAGAAGGAGTCCAATGGTTATTTACTATCCCTAAATTATCAAGCGAGTAGTAATTATAGAATTGACTAGATTGTCTCTTTGTGAGATTTTTTAACAGACAATTTATTTGCTATGTTAGTAAATTCATTGGGTAGAAGACATTCACCATAGCTGCTGGGTATGTATTGTAATAAAAATAAGAGTGCGTTTTTTTATTCGATATATGGTATACATACATATGCATAAGTGTGTGTTAGTGATTAAATTTATTTTAATTTTCCAATGTCGCGAATGAATATTTTTTGTATATATTTCCTTTTTCAATTATAATTGATGTTTATTTTTCTTCCAATTATTACACAAGTTAATATCTTATAAAAGAAAAATAATATTGTTGAATTTAAAGATTTCAAGTAATCATCAGTACACTCAACAGCAAATACTCATAATTCGACTTTAAAGAAATACTTGTTTGGTCCTTTATGTGCAATAATTCTTTATGTTTTGTTTTGTTGTATACTTTCCATTAATAGACCTTTATAAATTTCCATCTTACGCATGTCAGTTAGTAAATGAAATACTTAAAATTTTTTTATTTCATTTCTTGTTTTTCTTTTTCTTGCTTCATCTCTTTGACCAATTGTCAGTTTTTGGTCTATTTAATTTTCTCGTATTTTCAATTTCCTCTACATATTTATTTTCCAACACTTTAGACTGACTCACACAGCAGCAAATCCTTATAAATGTTTGAAACTTAATTATGCTTCAAATGAAACACTTTAGAAATTTAGTTGTTGCTGTTTATAACTAAAACTAGATTACGTTGCTAAGTGGTTTTGTAGTTGATTAGCATTGTAATTAATTACCAATGCCAAAGTCAAAATAGAAAATAGACCAAACTACATAGATCAGACAGACATACAGATTAACACTTTGTGTCTGTAAAATAATGCACAGAAATACTCAAAGCAAACTTTACGTAAATACAAGCATAAACATAGATAAATACATATATATATATATATATATATATATATATATATATATATATATATATATACATAAATAATGTACATAGATAATAACATTATATAAAATGCATTATTTCTTTTCCTGAGGCAAAAGTAATTAATTTTAAAATGAATGTAACAAAACCAAAAACATAAACTTTAAATATTAAATTTTAAAATATTTAAATAAAGTTCTTTGAATTTGAAAGATTGGGAGAGTTCATGTAATATTTTGTAATAAATGGTAGGAATAGATAGGAGCTATTGAAAACTATTCATTAATAAATTACAGATATCGTCGGTACGCTAATGAAAAGTCCTATGTGTTTTTAACTACTTTTCAGGAGAAAAAAAAAACATTTTATTTTATCAATTCGCAACATTTTTCTTTTTATTTTGAAATCTTTTTATTTTTCACTATTATATTTATCAATTTTCAAAAAAATCCATATCTTTTGGCATCCGCAAATAGCATTAAAAAATCTACATATGCGCTTTTTTGCATAGGAAATTTTTATTTTTTTTAAATTATGTATACTTTTTATTTCTTAAAAAAAAATCCTTTGTATAGTAAGGGTCAAAAATGATTTTTATTCTTTTTTTCCGAAAAAAATCTACACACGGGATTTTCTCAACTTGAAAACTCGTTGAGTTAATGGAAAACGCTTTTATAGGAGAATGTATGACTAATAACGCCACAAGATGCGATAATAACAAAAATTCCAAAAGTTACGCATTGGACTCTTCGTCGGTGCACCGACGATGTGTACATATATTGTTACTTATCTTGTTTATTTAAAATGTTCTATATCTTTTTTCATAAAAGGAGCGAATATAAGGTTCGTTAACTCGATTACATTTGCCATTATTATCAGTATTTGCTAAATTTTGTATTAACAACATAAGTTTTTCTTAAAATTAAAATTAAACAAAGTCATGCAAACGCATAATTCAAATTTGTAATGAAAACACATTTCGACTATACAAAACAACTGCTAGGAATGCAGTTGTGTCGAGATAAGGGAATGCATCCCGGAAATTTGAAATTTTTCAAGTCCGGGATTCCCGGGAATTTTAGAAGCACTTAAGTGTAAGAAAACTTGGGGAATTTTGACAAAAGCTTATATATTTTAGTATTTTTTTTAAGAAAATTGAGCTAAAAATCCAGTTCGAAACTATGTCTTAACGACAAATTCTTTAGTAAGTTGTTAAATGCAATTCATTAGGTGCTTTATGTAGGATAACTCTATGGCATGACTTCAATTGAACACTTTAATAAAATGTCAGCACTAAAAACCTGAATTTGTCTCATAGAAATTTGACTAAACGATAAGAAAGTTAAGAGAAAAAGTAAGGGATTAGTCCAACAAATCATTAATTATTCATATAATTTTCAACAGAAAAGCTACATAAAATATCATCTGTTATGTATTAGAATGTTTGATCCGAACTATAACATAAAAGCAAGTATTTTATAAGGGATATTCTAGGGATTTTAAATTTTTTTGGGAGCTACATATAAACATACATAAAATTATGAAAGGGTCAATATATACAGCATATTGGCTAAATTTCAACTTTCTATGACAATTGGAACGGGATACTACATGGCCACTTATGTTGATAATACTAAAACAAATCCCCCACCAATATTAATGACACATAGGCTAAAGAAAAATTAATATACCCATATTTTATAATTTTTAAGAATAGTTAGGAAAAAAATTCATTTTAATAAGAAAAACTCATGTACAAAATTATGTTGAAGTAAAAAAAAGAAAAACAAATTTTAATAAAATGTATTATTTTCCTCCAAATTATTAAAATTTACGAAATGCGGGTTTATTTATTTTTATTTAGATAGCGTTCATTAATAATATAATAACAAAAATTAATAATATAATAACAATATCAACAATATAAATGACCGGGTAACATCCTGTTCTAATCATCGTAGGAAGTTGGTAAGTTTAAATGTGTCATACCATTTGTTTATTTTCATACAATGATGGACCACCCTATTGAAGATACAAACAATTTAATATCGTTTGAACTCAAGTTTGAATCATCCCGAAAGGTTTCGGAATATTAATAAATTCTTAATTTTTTCGTGAATTTTTAATAAATTTAATTTTTAAAGAGATTTACGAAACTTATTAAACTTATATAAAAAATGTTTGAATAATATCAAATTTTGGGTAAATATCTTGTTACTTAATTTCTGATATCTCTATTTTTCTGTAGCTAATACGACATTTTATTATGGTACATATCTTTAAAATAAAAACACCAATATTTCCTAATATTGTATCTATATCCACAAAATTGTTTCATGACATATACTTACTATATGTCGTGAAACATTCATTTGAGTTGATTAATCAGTAGATTAAGCAATTGATAAAATTTCCTTGTCTCAATACATTTACATCCTGTTTTAAATATGCTAATGCAAAAATTCATATCCTATTTGGGTCTCAATTGTTCAACTAATAAGAGTAGTGATAATTACAGTTTCTAATCCGGTATCCCGAGAAGTCGAAAATTTTTTCCCGCTATCCCGGATAATTGTGATCCCTAGTCGAAATGTATAATATTTCTAAAGAGTTCACGATTATCAAAAGAGAGAGAGAGAGAGAGATCATGAAATTGAGTTCAATTTCATTTAAAGTTATGAATGGTGGCTAAATAGTGATAATACGTACGGACTTTGTATAACGTCTTAGTCTAAAATTCTATGTCGCAAATATTATGGGAAATTTAGCAGATAAAATTCATGTAAAAAGAATCGAAATCGACGGAAAAATTTTTGGTCTGAAAAGCCATTTGTATTTGCGAGGATAGAAACTCTTCATTCATAACTATTTGCTCTATTAACACATAATTACATATGAACAAATTAATTCCGAAAAGATTTCTTTCTATCATTAGGAATGACAAAGATCACAATTTTCTGGTCCGATATCGCTTACTCTTATTACAGAAAAAAAGGAGTCCAACCCACTCTAATAACTTGATCAGAACTCTGTCCATTTGAAAGCATTAAGGTCAATAAATGCTATGTGAAAAATAAAATGGATTTAAAACTAAAATACAGTTAACAATCTCTAAGAAAAATAAAATTTCAGAGGATTTAAAATTATAATATGCAGGAAGAACTGGGAAAGCTTTACCATTAATACAAAATTGGGTTCTTATGATATTTGTGTGATTTAAAAAATAGTAAATGGGGAAAAATAGAATGATTTATAAACTAACTATGTGCCAAATTTTTCACAGACCTTTTACGCAAGCATCATATATTCGACTACTGTGGACCTGATTAATGTTATTTTAGCAATACTAAATTTATAAAAGTCACAAAGCTACCCCATGGTATGGAAGATATTAGATGGAGGTTGATTTTAGCATTCTTTCAAAAACATATTTGTTATATGTTATCAAATCACTTTATTTTTTATTTTCGATAGGCCAGCAATTTGAAATTTACTTTTGTTCGACTAAAAATTTCTGTCTCAGAAACTAAATACATAGTATCCCAATATCTAACCTTATAAATCGATTTCTAATTTTTACTTAAACGACATCTGTATACAATTTCATAATATATAAAAACGTCACAATTTGTGAACAATTATTATTATAGTTTTTATATTTTTTTATTTAATTTATTTGATTTCTTTACGATTTTAAATATCTTTAAAGAAATATTTAAATATATTTGACAGCTTCTGAGTCCTTCTTGCATTTTTATATAATAGATGGAAAATAAAAAAATAATTCTACTTATGGGAATATCTTTAAAGGAAAAAATTTGATACTGTATTGTGGTAAAAAACATATTATTACTAAATTTCGACATTTGAAAAATCTATTTAATGACTTGAAGATGTGAAAATTGCAAGAGAAATTTCCTTAAAATGTCTGGAAACTTCTAACAACATACATTGTTAAAGCACCAGTGAAAAAGGTTGCCTAAAAGTATCCAAACTGTTAAAAATTACAAAAGTTCACTTATAAGACCGTGCAATTTAGAGGATCCAATTGTACAAGCACTAGATATGATGTAGATAATAAAAAGTGTTAAATAAACACTTTTTATTATTAATTATTCAACATGTCAATATTTCAAAAAGAACTGAATTAGTTTATGATTGATTAGTTTATTCTAATATATTTATCCGTCATTTAACTGTATAATCTTATAAATATTTTAAAATCTTTGTTATTTATTATTAGCAGGAAAATTTAAAAATCAATCCCGATTTCCCGGAAGTAGAAAAAGAGCGGAAAAAGAAAAAGTCTTGTTGTACCCTATTTTAAGTATGAGAGTTTGTATTGTCGTAGTCTCACAAATCAAATTTTTTTTTGTTCTTTTACAACAATAACAATAAGCCTGCCATGAAATTGTGTGCAAAACAAATATGTAAGTAATTCTATTTGTGTCAAAATAAGTCGAAAGTCATAAATAATTATTTTTATACTAAATGTGGCATAGAAATGTTTGTTGTTATAAATATTTGTATTTATGTATGAGTATAATTACAGGTAACCCTCGATTTACGCTGCTTGTTGGGCCAGAGAAAGTACGTGTAAATTAAAAAGGCGTAAAACAAGGTGCAGAATAACTACAAAATTATATTTTAGGACCAAAATTTCTAAATATCGCGTAAATTAAAATACTAATTAAATAGAAAATGTTAGTTGGGAACCTATAAATCATGTTAAATTATTAGTTCTAATGATTTTTATATATTTCAATATATAGGACCTTTTGGTATCGATTTTCGTACCATCCTTTATTATTTGATGTAAAATATGATGAACATGTTTCAGTGGTATTAAAATCACCTGATGAAGATTATCCTTGAATTAATTAATTTCTTGAAAATGCCATTGAAAGCCAAAAATTGCTTTTACGGGATTCGTTTTCAGATTGTTCCAAGCAATCAAATTTTTTTAAAAAGGTTATTTTTATTTTGTTTCTATACCATTTTGCTAATCTGCTTATATTGAAATGGTAAGTGTTTTATAATTTTTTCTATTAAATTGTCTCGGAATTCTTTTTTTGGGTTCTTTTTAAAAAAATTTTTTTTAAATAATAACATTTTTCAATAACCATTTTTGGATCAGTGTTCAGATTTTAATATTTTTTCTGCTAGATTTAGCAGAATGATTTGACAAATTTTATATTTATTTTGAAAAATTCTGCTAAATAATTTTTAGCAGAATTTTATCACAATTTTCAACATTTGAGATACATACAATAAATTTCTTACGTCGATATACTTTTAAAACTATGACTTTAAAACTTCATTAAATAATTTACTAGAAGTATAGATCAGAGAATAAAGTTTCGTCTAAAGGCACAATTATCAATTATCAAAAAAAAAAAAAAATATATATATATATATATATATATTTTCTCATTCAAATTTTTAACTCATTCAGTCGTCTACTTGATTGATTTAATAAATTTTTTGATTGGAAAAAATTTTCAGTTTTTCATTTTTTACTGTATTAGTAATTAATATAATCATTTTGGTGATATGTGAAAATTTAAAAAATTTTGAACTGAATCAATTATTTTGGTAATTTGTAACTTTTTTCTGTAAATGAGGTCTTCTTCAAAATGAACCTTAATAAATCTGGATCATTTAAATTGCTAAACCGATCTTGATGAAATTTGGAACATTATCAGAAGAGGCTTTCAGAATATTATTTCACTACAGTGCGTATCTGCAATACAGACTGTACTATAGTGCGTTAAATTTTACCACCTCTAATGTAAAAAACATCAGAGCTTCTGCTTTTATAAATATTAACTAAACAAGATAAAAAAAAAAATATATAAAAAATATGAGATAATATAGCACAGGATAGGTTATATTATTTCATATTTCTAAACAGATATTTAAATTCAAAGATTTAATTTCTCATTTTCGGTCCTGACTCAGAAAGGTCAGGACCGAAAATGCACTATAAATTCTAAATTTTTAAAAATATAGTGAAATTTTCCAATTTATTTTTGAATTAAGTGAGATTTTAAAAAATGATTAACGTACATCAAACAGTATTAGTAAATGATAAATGTTTGAGCAAAAGTTGAAGTTTTTTTATTTTTGAAAAAAAAAAAAAATAATATAATGATGTTTTTGGCACTTTTTTGAATTAAATTAGATAGAACAATATGTTCTTGAGGTTTTGAAATAACTCATATTTTAAATAATAAAAATGTTGACCTATTTAAAACATATATCAATATCTTTTAAAATTAGAAAATCTATGAACTCTATTTTTTCGAATAAATTATTTTGTTCAGTTGTCGTAATTCTTAATATATATTTTATAGAAACGAAACTACGAGACTTTAAATTTTAATATAAGCCTTATGAAGAGCTTTAAGACGATACACAAATCTTTAAAATCGGATAAGAAACAACAATTTGGCAAGCGGTTAAAATTTGTCTATATCAGAGGTACCCTATATTGAGCTTATGTGAAATTTTATGTAAATCCAATCAGCGGATTAAAAGTTACAGACCTATTTCCAAAAATTTTCTATTCCGCCTCACTGTGCATTGGACCTATTTATTTTAAAAACTATTTTTGTGTTTTAATTTATCATGTCATTTTGTAAATTCTTGATCGCACATTTTTTCAAAAAAGCATTTGATTTTATGAAGTTTTCTTCCGGTGCTACAAAAAGTTTTCGGCTTAGCAGATTCTAGAATATTATTTTTGAGAATTTAGCATAACACTTCGAACATTTTCTGGCAACACTGTTCTGGATTTAGATCACAGTACTGTATTTCGTGCAATTCA
Source organism: Protocalliphora azurea (assembly GCA_932274085.1). Classification (NCBI taxonomy): domain Eukaryota; kingdom Metazoa; phylum Arthropoda; class Insecta; order Diptera; family Calliphoridae; genus Protocalliphora; species Protocalliphora azurea. The sequence continues at coordinate 82,464,905 of OW026521.1, read as the reverse complement.
AGGCTTGCCATTATTGCTTAAACGCTTTGTATCAAGTTCCCGTTAAATAAAAACGCGTATTTCAAGAAATGGTCACTATTATTGAAACGTGTTATAAGAAAATCACGTAAATGAAGTATCGCGCGAATCGAGCGTTACCTGTAAATAGCAGTACATTTTTATATATGTATTCCCAAATTGACCTATGATAACGCAAACAACGGTTACATAAACAGCTATATAGCATAGAAAATATTCAAAATTTTGAAAAAGTCTTAATTACATTTCATCATATGGAAACTTGTTAACAATATTAACCTGATGGAAGCTCATTTATATTATGTGTTTGGAAACAAATGATCCTTTTTGAAAAGCTTTTCACACTGTGTAGCCTTTAAGAAAAATATTTTATGATTTATATAACCAAGTAGTGCTATATTATATTGCTATAAATCAATAAAAAATAATAAAATATTTCTATCCAGGTTTTTATGAAGTATATATCTGCGTTACCATATGGGTGCACCAGTTGTAACATAAAAATTTTTTATAGTATTTTCCTTTGAAGTTTTTTCAAGAAATGTTTTTTTTTTGTTTTTTGGTGTAAAACATGTTTTCCCGGAAAAGTGTCCATCAATGAAGCTTTGAAGAAGTTGAGTGTGAAAATGATGAATATGTCTGAAGGATTTTTATCGAATGGCATAAAGATTATACTGATATTAGAGACAAAGGCGGTGCTGGTAACGTTTCTAATAGTAATATTCTTTGAAATATTCCTTTAAACAAAAAAAAAAAAAAAAAAATCATTTTTTATCATATTAAATATAGAGGAGAAATATTGTAAAGCAGAATCTTTACATATCTAAATGACATTTGTGTTAAAAATTTTGGTCGGCTACAGCGTAAATAGAAACAGAAAGTCTTAGTTAATTAGAGTTTAGAAATCTATTAACCATTTACTACTCTGTAAATGAGTATAAGAACCAACAGCTAAAATAAGAAATTATATCATGACTTCTCCAACTCAAGTGGGTATACCTAAGGCTGGATATTCGATATGTAAAATATATTTCTCAATACCATACTAAAACTATTATTAAATTGCATTTTCTTAAGAAAATTTGCAAATGAAAATATTTTTTTCGAAAATTTACTCATTTTCTTCTTAAAAAATGTCTATTTTGTGCCTGGCTAATGGTAACGGCCCAGTCTGTCCGATCTAGGGGCCGAAACATAATTTTATATAACAGTTAAATTTTCTTAGGTGCCATAGATACATATTTATTAATTTCATCAATATCTGAAACAAAAAAAAAAAAAACATTCCCGGTTAATTTGGGTTAAATAAGTATTTTCTTAGCAGGATTATTTGAGAACAAAATTATAGCAGTTTGATTTGCTGAATAAGTTTCTCATAAAAAAAAAATATATAATACTCTGAATTAAAAATTATATTTTTTAGTATAGCAGCCAGTGTTGCCAGGAGGTGAGAAATAAAGAGGCTAAAGTGAACTCTAAAAAAGGTCATAAAAGGCTAAATGTCCCAAAAAATAAGGCCAGAAAACATTTATTTTTTTTTTTTTTTTAATTCAAAAATGATATTATCATCGTTCTTGTTAATTTTTGATATTTTTTTAAAGATCTTGCAATTAGTTTTTAAAGAAAGGCTGCCAGCGAAATGATCCAATAAAAAATCGGCCAAAAATTCCCATAAAATTTTGGGTTATATTTCATATGTAAAACGACCGAATGTTTCAAAGTGATTTTTTGTAATTTTTTAACTATAATTTAAAATTTTTGGGCGATTTTTCGCTTTTATAGAATTTTTTTAAATATATTCATAAATAGATTCAACGGTTATGAAGTGTCCATAAAATTAGTTGAGTTAAATATAAATAATCTAAATTTTTTGTGCAAATAAATACACTGAAATGCTTAAATGGATGGTTCCTCGAAAATAAAATTAGTAATATCAAATAAGAAATTAATTTATCGTGATTGAAATTTTAATATTTTAACCTTTTTAAGACAATTTTAAAAATTAGAAAAGACTAGAAAAAAGCTAGAAGCTAAAACGAAAAATTTTAGGCTAAAAGCAAAATAAAAAGGCTAGATTTATCCTTAAAAGCAAACTGAGTCAAACTGGCAACACTGATATCAACAAATATTCTAAATAAAAATTGAGTTTGGTCTTATCGTAATAAGTGGTATGTGCATAAGATTCACTTATTTTAAATTTACGATTTTTTATTATAATTCATTTATACCAACAATGCTTTTCTCTGCACACAATTAGATAAATTTATAGATATTACACACAAGTAAATGCGAATGTTTCCGTACTGCAACATATGCTTTACTGCATTTTTACTAATGGAGTACAAACCTCTAAATTGGGCCTTATATTTTAGACAAAAAGGGATTTAAGTTTCATTTGAATTTTTAGACAGAAATGCACTTTACATTAACTAATACTACCTTTATTTACAACATAGATATTATTTATTAAAATCAATTTCTGTGGACTTTTGACAAATTGTCTTAAGACTAGATAAGGCCGTTTGAAGGTTTAAATATAAAGACGAATCATTTACACAAATCGCTTCTTTATACTATTTATAGTTTTGAGGATATAACTATTCAAAAATGTTCTTTTCAGTAGTATTTGTTGATTTTTAAAAAGATTTAAAAAATTTGAAAATTTGATTCAAAATGACTTCAATTTAAAGGATTTATATTATTTTTCTATATAACACATAAAGGATAGAAAGAAGTATTGAATATTTTAGAATAAATTAAACAAAGCATGTATTGTGATAGCCAAACTCAAATATTTTTACAACCCATTCACTATTTTAGAAACTTTATTGTTAGTTAAATAAATTAAAAAAAAAAAATACAAAACAGTTTCTAATAAAACTAATAAAAAATTAAGTAAGAATATCTTGGGATCAATGCACTATTTAAGCATAAGAACTGAAATAGACGTGATTGTGTTGCCATTGGAAAGAAGTACTTAGATTTGAAAAGGAGCTGCAGAAGTTATTTTTTTAACCCAAGGTTCTCATTGGTAGGATGTTTTTTTTTATGATTCTTGTTCTTGTTTTGAAGTTCTTCTCTTAAAACTAAGTTTATAAAATTTTTTAATAAAAAATACTATTTTAGCTTTTTTAAAATATATTAGAAATCGTAAATTCCATGAAAGAACGTCAGAAAAAATGCCTTGTTTTACCTGTTGCGTTTTAATTTCCACAAAAATTGTAATACACAAACTCCATTAAACCATTCATCGTTTTCAGTTTTCAGTTTTGCGAATTTTCAAAAACTCGCGATGTTATTTCGCTTTTTCACTTTCTTCAAAAAAAAAAAATATATATATATGTATATATTTTTTTTATATAAATATATATAAATAAATAAATATATATATATATATATATATATATATATATATATATTTATTTATTTGAAAATTTTAATGATATAAACGACATTTGAATTTTCTTATGAAAGCTTTGATACGAATATTTCAATGGAATTTGGAGTATGGAATCTATACATTAAGATAAAAGTTTCAAATTTTGAAACGCCAATCTATGTATAATACAATAAAAAACACGTTTCAAATTTTTCATATAAAAATATTTAAAAAAAAAAAAAAAAATTAATTTGTATAAAAATTAACAAAATATAGAAAGTACGTAAATTTAAACATTCATATCTCTTGTCATTGACGAATTTGTGTGATTTAAAAATCATATAAAAAGCTATTATCTTCTCCTTGAGTAATTGAGTCAATATCGCCTTTCCGTTCAAAATTATTGGCAATATACAAATAAAATTTAAATTTGAATTTTTTATACGTATTTTAATTGTTTTGTTTACTATAAATTGCAATATCAGTTATTCTACTACATAAATATTTACTATTTTTAATAAATTTGTAAAAAATAACCCAATAAATTTTTTAAATTAAATATGTATACTAGATAAAATTCAAAAAATGCCGACTTTTGAATTTTGACCGTAACTCCTCCTAGGATTGTTCTTTTCATGTAAAAATATAGTGTGCAATATATTAAAGTGATCGGATATCGCTAACACCTGCCGCATGCCGCATGCCGCATTTATCTAAAATATGAAGTTACCAGAAACCCGTAAATTTTATCTGAAATCAACTACTATTCCATAAAAAAGGTATTGAATTTAAATTTGTTTCTCAAAATTTTAAATCGCCTCAACAAAATATCTTCATATAACTATGTATAAAAACTCAAAAATTATAACTTTAAATAATAATATTTCTAGGAAGACTTTGTGGAATTAAATGATTTAAACTACGATTTATGATCATATCACCTTCAATATGAATACTATATAAATAAAAAGGTTTTTTAGAAAATGCACTTCAATGCAATTGCATTTTTTCAATGCATTTTTCGTTAAATATGTTATATATAATTTTAGATATTTAGCATATTTGGAAAGAACGGAATCTTAAATTAAAATAAATATCTGAAATTTTTGGGACGTACACATTTACTATGCACAATTTTACTCTTTTTAAAACTTATTCACATTTTTTCATATTCAAATTTTATTTTTCTACTGAGTCATTTCGTTTAAAACCAACACGAAAAATTAAATATTTGGACCTAACCTCTCCAAATTTAATGACCACGAAATTTAATTTGCGAAATATCGAAAATTCATATTCAAGAGTAAAACGTGTTTCAGCTATAATTTTAAAGGAAATTTTATTGCCTTTAACTATAGATCTTAATGAGCGTTGTAACATACATATGTATATAATTTGTAAGATATTCGTATTGTTATAAAGACAATTTATCTTGTTTTAGAAAACCTGTAAATTGCAAACCATTGCGGAAACTATGCTAAAACTCGGTATTTACAGTTCCAGTGTTAATGTTAATATTCATTTCATTAAATTTGGATGGGTTTTGGAATCACTTGGTGATTTTTCTGTTTGACTATAAATTAAACAATACAAATGGAAATAACTAGTTCGTATTTATTATGATATTTTTTGTAATAATTCATAAACTATTGCGAGTCCCAGCATGCCACTTAACAAGTTTATACAAGACATTTTCACCCTTAACATTCATTTTTTTTAAATTTTTAAAAAGATAATTTTTGTGATATTTAAATATGAACCATTATAATGTTGAGAAAAATCTCATGTTGTACGTCAGATTAAAGATAATTTTCATATTTTTAATATAATACTGGGCCTCAATGAACCCAGTATCGAAAATATTGTGAAAGATATTTTTAATTTTTTATGTATAACTTTTTTGATTTATTTTTTTTTTTTTTTTTGTATTTTTACATTTTCACATCACTACTATTCGCGAAATACTTGATCAAATTATTTAAAACTTTGTACAAATCTTAGTTTTGACGAGGATAATGTGTGTATCAAATATCACTAAATTTTGAAGTGGTGAGGAAACCAGCTGGTTGATTTTAAATGGAATAACTATAATATTATTTTTAAAATGTGAGTAAAAAAGTGTATTAGACTGCTCCAAAAAAATCCGATATTCGAATTTCGACCGTAACTCTCCTTTGGATTGTTCTTTTTTATGTAATAAGATGCCCTGATGTTTGTAGAGTGCATTTACATTGGAAAATAATAATCAGCTGTTTAACTGAGGTCATCTTGTAAAGACATTTGTCTTTATCAGGGGTTCCCACAAGTTTTTGTTTCACGACCCAATTGAGACGTTAGAACTTTAGGACGACCTAGTGTAATTTTGGAAATTTTTTAAATGTATCTCAGATATTTTAGATATTATAATATTAACGTGCTTCTCAAAATAAGTTAAAAAAAATCCAAGCTAAATTTCATGCTTTGAGTTCAAATTGGGATTAATTTGAAAAAAAAATTTTTCTTTAATAGAATAAAATAATACTATTAATATCAACTACTACTGTCAAATCAGACTAATTTAAGAAAACAGTAAAAATATTTGATATCTAATATTATAAATTGAAAACAACCTTCGTGTTTAAAAAAGGATTTGAAACATTCTTATTAAAGGCCTTGACCCATGGATGAATTATCATTGAAAAAGTCAGTGTTTTTCACAAAAATAGTGAGAAGCGAAGTTCATTTATGATTCATTTGGGATTAAATATCTTTTAAATTGGTCAACCAGATTAAATGTTGTATTGGAGTAAAGTTAATCATACATATTTTAATGAAGTTTGAACATTCATAATATCAAAACGAGTACGAAGAAATAAGTAAATATATGATATTAGTTTTTAAAGAAATAAAAGGTCTCCCCTTTCAATGTGGCTCGCGGGATTTTTGAGAAAAAAAAACCGTCAATCGACTATTTGAAATCGTCAAAAAATCGTTATTATCTTTTGATGATGTTAATGAAAATTGTATATGCCTTTTTAATGAAATATTTGTTTTATTTATTTTTAATTAAAAAGAAATTAATTTAAATTAAATTCATTTAATATAGTCGGCCCATTATGAAAGTCAAAAAGTATCTATTAACTAATATTATATGCACAAAAATGATGAATATGTATTTTATATGACATTAAAACAAAAACTAAGTTATTTTTCTTATCTTTTGAAAAGATATAAAAAGTAATCTCATCGAATATATACCAAATTTAACATAAAAATCACAAAAAAAAATCGTTTTTACCGAAATCCGCAAAATACAAATTTAAAACACCCATGAAAAGGGGGTTATATTATACTGCAGTATTCAAAGCTTTTTTTCAGTGATTATGATTCAAATTTGACTTAAAATAGCATTTTATTTCAACATTTAAAAAAAAATTAAAAATTTGTCCGTAAGTTGATTACACAAATGTTCGAAACCATGTCTGGGGATTTTCTAATATCTTTAATATTTTCTAACCGATTTTAACTTTTTTTGATCTTGTTTGAGAAATAATTATGTCTAGATTACGGTTCCTTTACACTAAATAAAAAAATGCAAATTAAAAAAAAAAAAATAAGAAACTGTGAAAAAGTCAAAAATTTCCAATGTAAATGCACTCTACAAACATCAGGGCATCTTATTACATAAAAAAGAACAATCCAAAGGAGAGTTGCGGTCGAAATTCGAATATCGGATTTTTTTGGAGCAGTCTAATACACTTTTTTACTCACATTTTAAAAATAATATTATAGTTATTCCATTTAAAATCAACCAGCTGGTTTCCTCACCACTTCAAAATTTAGTGATATTTGATACACACATTATCCTCGTCAAAACTAAGATTTGTACAAAGTTTTAAATAATTTGATCAAGTATTTCGCGAATAGTAGTGATGTGAAAATGTAAAAATACAAAAAAAAAAAAAAAAAATAAATCAAAAAAGTTATACATAAAAAATTAAAAATATCTTTCACAATATTTTCGATACTGGATTCATTGAGGCCCAGTATTATATTAAAAATATGAAAATTATCTTTAATCTGACGTACAACATGAGATTTTTCTCAACATTATAATGGTTCATATTTAAATATCACAAAAATTATCTTTTTAAAAATTTAAAAAAAATGAATGTTAAGGGTGAAAATGTCTTGTATAAACTTGTTAAGTGGCATGCTGGGACTCGCAATAGTTTATGAATTATTACAAAAAATATCATAATAAATACGAACTAGTTATTTCCATTTGTATTGTTTAATTTATAGTCAAACAGAAAAATCACCAAGTGATTCCAAAACCCATCCAAATTTAATGAAATGAATATTAACATTAACACTGGAACTGTAAATACCGAGTTTTAGCATAGTTTCCGCAATGGTTTGCAATTTACAGGTTTTCTAAAACAAGATAAATTGTCTTTATAACAATACGAATATCTTACAAATTATATACATATGTATGTTACAACGCTCATTAAGATCTATAGTTAAAGGCAATAAAATTTCCTTTAAAATGATAGCTGAAACACGTTTTACTCTTGAATATGAATTTTCGATATTTCGCAAATTAAATTTCGTGGTCATTAAATTTGGAGAGGTTAGGTCCAAATATTTAATTTTTCGTGTTGGTTTTAAACGAAATGACTCAGTAGAAAAATAAAATTTGAATATGAAAAAATGTGAATAAGTTTTAAAAAGAGTAAAATTGTGCATAGTAAATGTGTACGTCCCAAAAATTTCAGATATTTATTTTAATTTAAGATTCCGTTCTTTCCAAATATGCTAAATATCTAAAATTTTATATAACACATTTAACGAAAAATGCATTGAAAAAATGCAATTGCATTGAAGTGCATTTTCTAAAAAACCTTTTTATTTATATAGTATTCATATTGAAGGTGATATGATCATAAATCGTAGTTTAAATCATTTAATTCCACAAAGTCTTCCTAGAAATATTATTATTTAAAGTTATAATTTTTGAGTTTTTATACATAGTTATATGAAAAGATTTTTCCATATAAATATGTTGAGGCGATTTAAAATTTTGAGAAACAAATTTAAATTCAATACCTTTTTTATGGAATAGTAGTTGATTTCAGATAAAATTTACGGGTTTCTGGTAACTTCATATTTTAGATAAATTAGTTAGTTTTAGAAATAAAAAATATCTATGAATGTCCCTATTTCTGTTTTAAAACCATGCTTTTACAATAAAGGAAAAGTCGGAGTTAATGAACAAAATTCTTCCAATTGTTCACGAAAGGTTTGAACTTTTTCGACACTAATTTCTGAATTACTCCGAAAATATTGAGCGAATAAGAAAATAATATTAAGATTACTTGAGGATAATTTTAATCTATTGGTTTATTATCAAAATTGGACAAACCATTCTCGGGTTATACAAGTGTGACTGCATAAAAATGGGATCATATTAGACATTCACATAACAAACAAAAAATCAGTACTTGATAGAAAAAAGTGAAAGCAAATCTTATTTAGCATATAAAATTCCATTTAATCTTACTACTTTGTGTGTCTCCAATTAATTGTAGTTATACATGGGCACTTTCACTCAATTGTGAATAAAATCAAGATTTGTTGATCAATTGTTATAATATATGGCCTATTTTATTCATAGCATTACCATTTTTATGATAAAGAATTAAAAACTGCATATTTTTTCCGGTGTCACTTCTTAAAAGATATTTTCAAGAAAAAAATCTAATTTAGAGTGAAAAATTGTTTTTCGACACTAATTTTAATAAAAGTGAGATATTAGACATGCTCATAAAAAAAATCACGACTTGGTGGAAAAAACTGAATGCAGAATCGTTTTTAACAGGTCAAATTACATCTATTCCACATATCTTTTTTTTTTTTTTTTTTTTTGAAGGAGAACAAAAGTTATTTGCTGACCAGTGTTATTAAATTAACTAAAATAACGAGCAAGCAGAAATATATTTTAATAAAATCCAAAAATAATTCTTTTTTTTTAGGTGCCCAAAAAAAAAAAAAACAGTGATCTTATAATAACAAACATGAAACAAATTCAAATTCGTTCTTGTTCCAAAATATTTATTTGTGCCAAATTTCTTTGAAGTCTTCAAAAATAAGACCTGTACTTTGCTGGAAAACATTAAATCGACTAAGAAAGTGATTCTGTGTAAAACAGAATACTTATAAGTGGGGGTCCGAAGATGTCGTCAGTGCGTTACAAATACCAGCAAAAGTTCATAATAGCTTAACCACCTATAGAGGTGTATAATATAAAAATTTATTTTGGTCGTTAACATATGTTTCTACCTATTGAACATCAAATTGCAGTTACCTAATAAAAGTAACTGATCCATATTAGTTGGATAGTTCACATTACACAATGTTACAATGTTAACAGAAAATCATGATTGGTTTGCCATATTTCTAAATCACTTTTATCCTAGTAAAAGAAAAATACACCTAGTAATAGCTAATTTATTCGATGAAAAGTAGTAAATCAGAATTGAAGAGCGGGCGAATTGAGTCGTTGTCGTTTGTATTGTTTTGAAACTGTATTGTGCTCTCGTTGCAAAATTAATGGTAATACTTTTAGATTTTCGAAAAATCTTGCTGTATTTGATCTCCATTCTTGTTACTGGTACCGGTAAAGTTTTGAACGAAAACTCCAAACGGGAATAAAGAAAATTATGTTTAGAAGTTCGAGCTCCAATCTTGTGGTAGCTTTGCTGCAAACCCTCCCTAATTGAACTTTAAGTATCTTTTAAAGAGTTTTAGGTTAGGTTAGTTTAAAAGAGGATAACATAGATCTGCATATGCGCAAAAGACCAATGATGCTGATTCATAGTGAATCCTCACGAAAGTGAGAGAGAGAGAAAGAAAATAAAATAAAATTTATATGGGCCATTATCAAACATTTTTAACTTATCTGAAATAAATTTTGTGGTAAACTACTTTAAACAAACGGGTTACAGATCTGAACTCTGAGCTGAGAATTTCTTAACTTTTTCCCATTCTTCTACACTTTTTGTTCACGCGTTTATATTTTTTTGATCTTATTATCATATATAAACTAATCGGACTTTGTGGATAAGTTTTACACCTTCCTTGTTATTGTGCAGACTTTTAGCAGTTACAAGCAGAGTATTCAAATTTATTAAATTCTTTGTTTTTGGGTGGGATCTGTGAGCCCCTTATCGGGAAACGAATTTTGAATTCGAAAAATACTTAAAAGTGCACAAATCTCACATAAATGCCAATATCAAAATAATATTCAAATAATTAATTTTCATATACGTATAAGTTATTGTAATAAATATCATATATATATATTGATCATAGGTCCATATAGGGCCCTCTTCCTCTTACAAAAGCATGTATATGGTCGATCCTAACAAACACTGCTTGTTTTTATCCTTTCCTATTTGTTTGTATACTAAATTTATAATAAAAGTATCAAAACACTTAAAAGGATATTAATTTGTTAGTAAAATTTTACTAATTGCTAACTGTTACAGCTTCTGATCCTATTGAGATCCCACTTAGAAATTTTTACACTATAACTATAAATTGATTGTAAATATCATATAAAAAATAATGAAAATATCTTAGGATAAGTGATGTCCTAGGATAAAGGATATTTTTTGAATTTTAGAAGTCTTTAGAAGTCTCTGTGATAAAAGGGAGTATCAGTCCTTTCTATTGACACCAATTTTGTTAAAATCGTATAATGAACATACAAATAATTTAACCTTAAAATTTGTCTATTCGAAGATGTAAAATGTTTAAAACTGTAGTTTTGGGTCGAAATTTTTTGGAATTACCTACTTATCTCACACCGTTGCTTCATACAAGAGTTATCAGCGCAGTTGTCTTAGTGATATTAGTTTTAAAATAACAGATTTGACAAATATTTCTTCTTTGATATTTTTCCCTCACTGCTGAGCACTTTGTTCTTGATAAATAGTAGTTCTATGTGTAGACCTGGTTTAAAGGTATTCTGTAAGCTTACAAGTGGTGTAAATGAGACCTTTTGTATTCCGACATCGAACGGTGTATTCATCAAATTAAATAAGATGCTGATTAAATTGCAGAATGGAGAACTGGAAAACTAGAACCAGTATTATGAAATGAATGTCGTTTGAATTTTATGCCTCGAATTACGTTAAAATTAGTTATCATCTGATAAGGCCCAAAAGTAGTAAACGCGTGTATTTATTTATCAGTCTTTATTTAATTTGGATTTCTCATAAATGTCCTCCCGGAATAGGGTTTTAATGCCTTATTATATCACGATTTTAGTGACTCGACATCCATATCATAGCTTTCATATAATACACGTCTCAAAACAACAATGCGTATTATGAATATTTATTGTTTTACTCCTTGAAGTGTTGTTAAAGTAAACAGTTAATTCAAAAAATTAAATCTGAAAGTAAGAAAGTTGTAGTCGGTCAAGCTCGATGAGGTGCTACCCCGCACAGTGGGGTCAAACGCAAATTTTTTGGTAATAAATCTGAATCTCCTAAACTACTGGTCGGATCAAATTGAAATGTATGGAAGAGTTGTAGAGGAGGACCTAAGCTTTCAGAAAAATCATCTTTTAGTCACCCTGTGATAACACGAGATAAGCTACAGGGTGTCAAAGTTGACTACCTCGAGTATGTAAAAGTTAAAAAAAATCGTAACTTGTACAAATGAAGTCCGATTTTAAAGATTTTTATATTTCTGGAAAGTGCTTGGCAAGGTAAAGAAAAAATAAGCTTACTCATTTAAGTTATCTCTTACAGTTAAAAAGATATTTACGCTTGAATTTTGGGAATAAGTCCGGAGATATATGAGGTAAACATTTTTTTAAAATATTTTGTAACTGGCTACATATTTCAAAATAATATGCTGAAAGAATTTTTGGATTATCTCAATTCGTCTAGACGTGAAAAATATTCAAAGTCAGCACTCTGAAATTGGCATGAAAAATGGCTACTTTTTTACAAAAATATAGTACAATTCATTCACTTTTTTCTCAAAGTTCCGTTAATAAAAAAATTTTTTCCTTACTAATTTCAAAAGATAAGGCTTCATAAATGGTTAATAAAGAAATTTTGAATTGATTTAAGTTTGCGCCATACATCCAGCATTGGCCGAAAATTGTCGATTTTGAAAAATAGTTTAATTTTTATCGATTAATAAAAAAATGTCACGCGAGCTTTTTGAAATTTGGTACCCATACTTTTTATGGAAATAGATTTAGAATGATTTAACACTAAACTGCTTCCCGCCCGGCCAAAAAAGAATGCAGGAGTGGAGATTTTATGTTAAAATACGGAACAAAATAGTGAATTTTGCAACTTTTGACTTGACTTGGTAGTTTTGAGGCCATTATATTACTATTATTAAATGACCTATATCAACATTTTATATATCGTTGAATTGGTAAATAAGTCTATTTTTATATTCTTTTAACATTTTTAAAGTGTTTGCAAAATTAGTGGAGTTGTATTAAAAAAATTAATTTTTTTTGGATTTTCAGCTATTTAAAAAAAAAAAAAAAAATATATTTGAAAAATTACCAAAAATAGGTTATTGGAGGTATTTTATTGATTTTTTTAGGAATGAAAGCTTGATTTGTGTTTTATACATCACATAAGAAATAATATTAAAAATATTATGCTAATATGCTTTTAATATGCTTTTAAAAATAGTCGTTAAAAAAACTGACTTTTAACATAAAATCTCCACTCCTGCATTCGTTTTTGGCCGGGCGGGAAGCAGTTTAGTGTTAAATCATTCTAAATCTATTTCTATAAAAAGTATGGGTACCAAATTTAAAAAAGCTTGCGTGACATTTTTTTTATTAATCGATAAAAATTAAACTATTTTTTAAAATTGACAATTTTCGGCCAATGCTGGATGTAGGGTGCAAACTTAAATCAATTCAAAATTTCTTTATTAACCATTTATGAAGCCTTATCTTTTGAAATTAATAAGTAAAAAATTTTTTTATTAACGGAACTTTGAGAAAAAAGTGAATGAATTGTACTATATTTTTGTAAAAAAATAGCCATTTTTCATGCCAATTTCAAAGTGCTGACTTTGAATATTTTTCACGTCTAGACGAATTGAGATAATCCAAAAATTCTTTCAGCATATTATTTTGAAATATGTAGCCAGTTACAAAATATTTTTAAAAAATTTTTACCTCATATATCTCTGGACTTATTCCCGAAAAACGAAAGAAAGTCGAGCCAAAAAATCAAAAATTCAAAATTCAAGCGTAAATATCTTTTTAACTGTAAGAGATAACTTAGATGAGGAAGCTTATTTTTTCTTTACCTTGCCAAGCACTTTCCAGAAATATAAAAATCTTTAAAATCGGTCTTCATTTGTACAAGTTATGATTTTTTTTAACTTTTACATACTCGAGGTAGTCAACTTTGACACCCTGTAGCTTATCTCGTGTTATCACAGGGTGACTAAAAGATGATTTTTCTGAAAGCTTAGGTCCTCCTCTACAACTCTTCCATACATTTCAATTTGATCCCACCAGTAGTTTAGGAGATTCAGATTTATTACCAAAAAATTTGCGTTTGACCCCACTGTGCCCCGCACCATTGCGTCAATGTGATTCTCTAAAGTGAGCCTTAAAATTTATGGACCAAACCATATGAAATTTTTGTTTTTATATAAGACTTATTTATGTCAAATATTGTCTTGATCATATTTTGCGGAATTTAGCGCAAGAAAGTTATTTTCGGAAATGGGCTTTATATGGGATCTGTGGTCAATTAATGACTGATCTACGTAAAATTTTACAATCAATTTTATCTTACAAGAACGTACTTGTGACATAACTAAGGCATTTTAAGCGTTAAGCACAATTTTTGATGGACGTTTGTATGGGGCTAAGTGAAATAATGGACTGGACATAACCAATGAACATCATTAAATTTATTCTTAGTCGATTGGTATAAAGTGTGAGTTCAAATAAAACATAATATGTTTTTTTAATAAAAGATTAACGGAATAAGTTAGGATTAAAGCTAAATCAACAGCTTGTAGCAATTTTTCTCCAGATTTTTCTTATATATCACTTTATATAAAAATTAATTGCTAACTAGATTATTTTTAATTTTGTTAGGTATGATTACCGAAAGAAAATTTTAAAGTAATTAGTTTAATTAACGAATACTTTTTGGGACTTAAATAACATTCCTAATTCTGCGTGCTTCTACTGTAACGATAAATTCTAAATCTGGCCAGAAAATATTAAAAACACTGTTGCATTCCACGAGTGTCATCAATGCATTTTTATGACAATCACATGACTTGTCGTATTTTGAGTAAACTTGTCATACAATAAATTGTTTTGTAAATTTTTATTGTTTTTAATTCGATACCATTTTCTCGATTATTGGGTGTACAAAATTTGTACCTTGAAATATGAGAAAAGTTAGTGTTGAGGCCCCAACAGAGGACGACGACAATGACGATTTATTGGATATCGACATGGAGCCCCTCCTATAAATATGACTCCTCCGGTCGCTATGTCTGTGGTCACTTTCTCACTACTGTTTCAGGACTGTTTTTGATTGCCATGACAGTTGGTGAAAAATTTGCAACAGCATAAAGTGCAACCGCGAACAACTAAAAACAAATTACACTTTTTTCTAAACAGTAAGTTTTAATAAAATTATTTTTATTACTTAAGTAATTTTGGTTGTCCTTTGCCTTCACATGTTGAATTGAATGAAACAAGTTTCTAAACATCAGTAATTTTTTTAGTCAGCAATAACGTATGTTTTCCAGGCTAATACAGAATGTTGAACATATTTTTATTTTTTGTTATTGAGGAGCTTTAATCATTCTTTGCCTCAGAGTTCTTCCCACCTTTGTTATTTAAATTTTTTAGTTTTGATTGACTAAAACTTAGCCACATATCTAACATGGCTCATATTTGACTTTGAAGAAATGAGCACAACATATCAATTCGTTGCAGAACATGTTTGATAAAGCTCTTAGTAGTTTCTCTATTTTTGGGCTTGGAATTCATACTTGTAACCATTACTTTTTCTGAACCAAGAATTCATTCTTGTTAAGCTTTTCTATTACCCCGAAATATAATATTTTTGTCAAAATTTACTCAATCAACATTTTATAGTAAGTTCAAAAAAAAAAAAAAGTTGAAAGAATTCAAATTTTATTTTGTACATTTTTCTTTGATTGTCATCTGCATGTGGACAAACGACCGAATTTTATGAAATCGATCTGCTGTTAAATCTGATATGTCTCTAGAAGATATTGTAATCCAGAAAGATATCTAAAATTAACGGCAGTAATAGTTATTACGAAAATTTTGGGTTATGTTTTATTCGAACGCACACTTTATGGTGGGTTTTGGATTTTTTTGTGCGTTACAAAAATCAACACAAACGCCATTTATAACGTGATGCAAGGTAAAAAATAAAAAACAGTAAGATCACAGTTTCTTAAAAGTAATCAAAACCAAAAATGATTCATATTGATTTTCAAGTATAAAAATTATATTGTTTTTTTTTATATAAAAAATTTACATAAATTGTAGTTAAATTATTAAGATGAGATGAGTACAATTTTGTTTTCTTTCTCTTTATGATAGATCAACAACAAAACATACATCCTTCTATTTATATTGGTATAATCACATAAATAAATAATGAATAAAAGAAATCATAAAAATAAATTTAAATTGTTCACTGAAATATAGAGCTTGTCAGTAGTGATAAAAACTCTTTAACCTAGGGATAACATTATAAAAAGCAAAAAGCTAACAAAGAAGGAGAAAATATAAAAGTGTTACTGAACTTGTGTAAACTAAATTTAGAAGGGGTTTAATAAAATATCTAAAAAAGCTTTTCACATGAAAAATAAAATGGAATAAGTTTTCAGTTTTATTTGTAAAAGTTGTTTAAGATACACAGACATCATCATGGGAAGGTTTGATGTTGGCACATGATGTTCTTGAAGGATTTGCTTATGGTAGACAGAATACATAATATTATTGTGCAATGTAATTTTGTATCAAATACTTTCATAAGATATTTGAGGACTCGTGACAAAAGATCTTAAGTCTAGATAAGGCAACTTAAAGGTTTTTCGTACTATTCATAACTCTGAAGATATAGCTTACCATAATTTTACAGTTTAGAATTGCAACGCATTAAAGCAAAATGTGCAACCATGTTCTTATAAATAATCATAAAATGGGGATAAATGTTTTCCTTCGTTCCAAAGTAATAGGAGAAAAGTATGTACTGGTCATTACTAAAAATTATAATAATTTTAAATTTGGAGCCAAGTATTACTCTGAGTTATACACAACATTAATATACAATCCTATTTTTAGTAAGTTACAGCTCAGATACACATTTATTTATAAGTTTGTATCTGGTATCTATTTAAATAACTTTCCCCACTGAGAAATGTTTACTTACATACGTCTACAAAACACCTTTCACACACTCTCCTATTTAAATTCTTATTGAAAAAAGTGTTGAAATCTTTGGGGGAAATGTTTTTTTCTGCTAATAATGTTTTACTAAAGTTTTTTCTTTTTTTTTTGTAGAGAATATTTTTGAAATTTTTTCGATATAAGTATGTGGGTATGTGTGCACACATGTATGCCCAGCAAACATCCAAATTTAATATTATATTGACAACGACTTGGTAATAAATTCGTTCCCAAACATTTTACATTTGAGAATTACACCTCGAGAGTGGTGTAATTCTCAAATGTATTTTTTGCTTATTGAAAAAAAGTGCGTAAAATTACATTTGAGAATTGTACAACTGTCGACTATATTTTCTGCTTATTGAAAGAAAAAAATACATAAAATAATTGCTAAAAAAAAAACAAAAGCTATAATTTTACAATCGTTCGACTTTGTGTTTGTTGGGCATGTAATATTAGCAAAACTCTGTTACTAAAAGGACTTTTGTTGATGATGATGAAAATATACTTAATATTAGTTTATGTGTGTTTGTATATGTTTTTATTTATTTATTTTTGTTGTTTGCCTGATTGTTTGGTTGTTAGTTAGTTTGATGATGATGGTTCGTTTGGTTATTTAGTTTCCTTTTTTATATTTTTTTATAGTTTTTATTTATTTATTTATTTACTCGTATTTATTTATTTTATACCACTTTTATATTGTTTTAATACTTACGTATAGTTTGTTTTTTGTTGTTGATATTTCTTTTGGTTGTACAAATGTTGGCTTAGAAATTGTAATACTAACGTTTACACTGTTCTAATAAAATCATTCGTCTATATAATAAAAAACTTTGTTTTACTCTGCAAAATAAACGAAAATATAAGAAACGAACGTCAAGAGTAGAAAAAAATAGTCAAAAAAAAAAAAAAAAACTGTAGAATAATGATTAGACTACACCAAACATTTAAATTTGAAAGTAACTCCCTCTAGAACGGTTCATTGGGTAATTATGGGTCAAATTTAAATAAAGATAGCATATTATTTAAACATTTCTCAAAAAATTATAAAAATTATTTGTACACTAATTACCAAAGTGGTCTAAAGCACATTAATGATCTGGGGAATTCCTAATAGCTTTAACATTTTATAATCGATTTTTTCTCTTTATGTCTTGTTTGATAGATAACAATGTGTAGATTACGATTCTTGAAACATTTTGTTACAAAGCAGAGTATTTAACAGCTACACTTTTCTAAAAACTGTAAAAAAGTCGATGTCACTAATGTTTTACACAATTACGGTTAAAATTCATAAGTGCATAATTTTGGTGCACACTAATAACGATAGTCTGTCAAGCTTCATACACAAATATCTTATATTACAAAATATACAATACTGACATTTGGTCGATGAGAGACTACTTTAAAAAGGTTATTATTAAATATAGTTATTATTATTATTGTTAATTTTTGTACTATATTATAGAAATACCTTAGATATATAGGTTATTTAAAAACTAAAATACCAAAATAAGTTTTATTATTACTCATGCCTATGTATTTAACTTAAAGAGCTTTGAATTCTTTAACAGCACTAAAGTTAGAACCTCCTTGAGCCGTGTTGGATCAGTTATACTTACAAAATTGTATGTCAAAACACTTGAGATTTTTCTATTTAACTAACCTGCTTGTTTTAGTATTTTTGTAGCCACATTCAAAATTCAAAACTAATTAGTATTAATCCGAACTATTCAAATTTTGTAATGTAAATAATTTTCAGAAACAGGGTGTTTTTCCAAAAGTAACAGCCAAACAAGAAAAGCTCAACTCGTGCGTTATAATTCCATCCAGTGTAAAAAGAAAGTAAATACATATATATGTTAATGGACGGTCAGCTTCTGTTCTTTTAATATAAGTATACTATAGTTACTCTCATAAGTATTTATTTTTAGCTTTGAGTGTTTGTATTAAAACCCCTCTATTTTACTTTGAAATTATCTACAAATATATAAGTCTATGTATGTACATATATATATATAAATATTTATAAGTTTCAAATGTATGAATTTTTAAGGGTAATTTTAATAAATTACTCCTTCCATGGAAATGGCCATCAGTATATTCTTCTTTATCTTATTCATATCATATTAATCCTTTCACAAAGGATGTACAAGTACAATTGTTATTTAACCCTACATTTGATTTTTTTGAGCACCAAAATTTTTTTTTTTTTTTTTGTTAAAATGAAATGACTTTTTTAACCTTGATTTGGTTAAAAAAAAATAACCCAATAACATAAAAACTTCTTTAGGAGCACATAGAGACAAGTTAGAAGTTCTAACGTGCTCACGACTGGTCAACAGTAGAACAGTAAAAAAATTCGGGAACCTCAAAGAAACACCAAAGTTAATTTTCATGGGGTAACAAAATCACGTTTTTGAGTGAGTCGTCTAAAGTATTTAATTTTTTACAAAAATGGTTTTATAAACGATTTAGTAGAATAATTTGTAGATTTTATAATTGAATTTTATTTGTTTATATATATAGTAATTGTAACTGAAAATTTTCAATTACAATTACATGTAATTGCAATTAGTAGTATTGAATTAGAATTTAAATCCTTTAAAAGTATATTATATTGAAATTCCATTAAAAAACTTTAATATTCGATTTATATTTTTGAAGTAATTTAGCATATTATTAATAATATACAGTCGTTATTACTAAAATAAATTATTTATTAAGAATATAATTTGTAATTCTAACTGAAAACTTTACAATTAGAATTTTAAATAAGAATTTTCAATTAAAATTACAGGTTAATTATTTTTAATCAATGCGCACAAACTTTATGAAGGATTAAAATTTAAGCTTTAAAAAAATTCTTAAAAGTAGAGGTATTACTTTATCGAAACCAAAATACAGCGATTTTATAGAAATTTTTAAATTTATTGAAAATTTTAAAAATTGCATAACATTTTTGTATTTCAAGATGGTTTAAGCCCATTTTACTCCGAGTTGTCATTTATTCAAAAATTCTGTTTACGTGATAAGCGATATTTTCAGTAGCGGAAAACATATATTTTGCTAATATTTACCCTAATTAGATATGAGTTTGTGATGATGCTATCCCACTCCTTGATTTCTGGCATCAATATACTTCATACCGTAGAAAATCACTTCATCTTTTAAATTCTATATATATATATATATATATATATATATAAATCGTAAATTATTGGTTTCAGTTTTGTCACTACATAACTTATCGCAGATAGTAATACGGTAACTAGTTATACACTGCATGAATTTACTAAGCCTTGTCTCCCGACTGGTTAAAGGTTTGAGTCTAATATATGTAAATTGTGAATACACAACTAAAAGTAATCAAAAAATCCTCGAAAGTTTGAACACAGTTATTGTGTACTGTAACTTCTACCAAAATCCATCAGCAGTTTTTCTATTTTTAAAACAAACTTTAGTAATACGAGATACATAAAGTCGATTTCAAAAAATTTCGAAAGTTATTGAAATTCCACATATACATATATTTTAAAAATATGAATTCTCTTTTTTTTGCGCATTCATAATATAAAAATTTATATGTAAAAGAGACTAATGTAATTTATATGCGTTTAACTTTTGAATAAAAGTTAAACGCAAGTAAAGTCATTGCAACTTTATGTTTATATTAGTACTTCGACTCGTGCTTCTAAACATAAAAAAACATAAATCCTGTACAGAATTTTTGTGTTAAGGGCAGGAGGTCTTACAATTTATATTTTAAAGGAATTAAGACAGGGGACAAATACTCATGTACTCGTATTTCGTCTTGGGGATGACTTTAATGTAATAATTAAATTTTAAGACAGATAAATTGTTTATCAAAAAGTTTATTTTTAACATTTTAATGCTGGATAATACAACAATTGGCCCCAAGATTTTGCAAACGAATTTTAGCAATTTTAGTTGTTAACAGATGTAAAAATTACATGTGAAAAAAAAAATAAAAAATAAATAAAATAAAGAAATAATAAGTAGGTTGAACTTTCCTGCTGTTAGTACTAACAACTTTTTATAAAGAATTTTAAAAAATTGTAACAAAAAAATTTAAAATTATGAGGAGAAATAAAAAAGAGAACAATCATATAATTGAAATAAATTAGCCCAAGTGCTCGTTTGTTTTAGTTTTATAAATATATTCTAATCATTTTTTGTTTTCATGTCCTAAGGGATGGAAATGAAGAATTTATTTTATAATTTATAAAAAAAGGAAAATATATATATTTTTTTTATCATCTATATACATCCTGTTTCTGAAAGAATATTAAACAAATTATGAAGCAAAAAGTTTAATTTGATTGCTTGATAAAATATGAACTGTTTTTATTTTCATCTCAAAAATTTTAACTTTTCTTAAACATATACGAAAAGTATTTTTTACTATTTCTTTCCATCTTTATTCAACTTTGCTCAGATATTTTTGTATAACTAGCTTAATCTAATTTGCTTCGCTATCCATATTAATGAGATAAATAAGATTTATTTTATATGGGGGCTAATAATTCCAAGTTCAACCCGCTCTATTCTCATCTCAACAGCAAAATGTAAGAAAATTATGCATACAAAATTATAAGGGATTCACTGCTATATTTCGTTAGATATGAAATAAAGGATGTGGCAACACCACCCACACCTACCAGTCCAATTTTCCCTTGCACCGACCGAAAATTAAAGTTTTCTATTTTATATTTTCGGGGCATACAGGCTGTCTATAAGGTAGAAATAAACACAGACTCATTTTTATATGCTACATATATAGATATTAATAGGCAAAACAGAACCATTCATAGCATAGTGTTCTTTTGGGAAAAAAATTTTCAGATACTGTTCACGCATTGTTTGATAACACGAATCGACAAAAAAATCCCCTGTTAAACAAGAATAGATGTACTAGAAGGAATTTGTTGAACACGAATCCGTTTTTCCATTTTTTTTTTTTCTATCTTGATTATTTTTATGGACATGTATAATAAGGACTGCGCACGAAAAATTCCGTGCACACTTTAAGGCTTATAACTCTTGTTATAAGTGAAAAAATAACACCGTAATAGTGTAATATCGTAATTTTTTTTCCTTAAAATGAAAATTTAACAAAATTCATGCAAATACTTATTTCAAAAGTATAGCCAAAACAAATGACGACCATATAAAACATTTTCTAGGAATTCAGGTATATTAAGAAATTCAATTTTCTAAGTCATAAAAAATAAAAAGTGTTTGTGAACACCGAATGAAACTCTGATAATCGAAGAAAAGGTTAATTTACAGACTGTGGGATCGCAGACAAAATAACACGTATTTTAAAGGAAAATCTGTACATTTCTGGGTGAAATGCGATTAATTTATCAAATTCTCATTACCTTTTATCAGAAAAGTTTTAAAGAGGTAGCCTGAAGACCTACAAAGTCAAAAAAGTTCTTATTATTATGATTATTATTATTTTTTTTTCTTTAAGAATATCAATGCTATTTAAATGAGCAATATAATTCGAACTTTATAGAGCATCCTGGTCAGCAATTCGATAGCACAGATATTATGGGAAATGTATCATATAAATATCGTGTAAAAAATCTAAATTGTAAAACAAATTTTTAGTCTAGCAAGCTATTTTTACGTGTGAAGAAAAAAGCAAAACAAATAAACAAACAAATTGCACTTTTAACAGAGAAATGTACGCAAATGAGTGCTCTCGGAAAAAATTCTTTTCTACCATTAGAAACTATAACGAATTCTAATTATTCTTGCCTCTCTTCTTATTTCTACTACAAAAAAAGTAACTGGGTGATACAAAAAAAAAAAAAATGGTGCTGTTGCGAAGGGAGACCAATCCACTAAACTGTCCAAAACTCACTCTATGGGAAATATATTGGGATATAGCAAATTATATTTCGGATTTAAATGGTAAAAATAAAAATATCTTTGTGATGTTGTTCATACCCAGTGGTAAACATTTTAAGGTCTCCATCGTGCAGGTCTTTTAAAAGGTCTTTTTACAACTTCGTTAAGATGCAGTTGCTTATACTATGGAAAATGTAGATTTTAATATACATATTTTGCTTTAAGCAACAACAATTGTTTGCAAAATAATACAGCTTATTACTTCCCTTCTCTTAGAAGAGAAGTAGGAATATAATATTTTTGCTTTAAGCAACAACAAAACTATTCAAAACCGTTTCAAAAACAAGATGAAATTCCAAAAACTAATTAGAATTCATTTAGTTATGTTAAAAGCGAATGTGAAAGGCCTTGACTGCAATGACATCGGAACACGGAATGCAAGTAGAAGATCTGAGAAATGGATCCCGGCTCTGAAAAAGCCTTCTGGAAGGTCTCTTTACCCTTCTTTGCACCGCTGGGTAAGTATGTATGTTTTTATAAACTTACTGACCAAAGGTGCTTTATAAAAAATAAATAAATACATAAATAAAGGTTTTATAACCTTTGCATATATTAACAATTATAAGCTTTAACTAACCTCAACACACATAACACTATATGAACATACATACGCATACATACTTCATGATATTACTCAAAGTCTCACACTCGAACCTAAATTTAATTAATGACTCTATCAATCTCTTACTTTGTATATGTCTGCAACAATATCTGTGTGTTTTATTTAGTATGTTTATTGTGTATATGTTTTCCATTAGTTTTATTTTTCTTAACCATATGTTTTCTTTTTGACTCTCTCTCCACCCTAAATACATACATATGTATGTTGGCAAGGTTAAAACTAGATTAAAATCAAGGCCAATGACAAACTGTGTGGCCTAAATGAAATAATATATACGATACAATTTAATTAAGCTAATAAATATGCTCATAAGAAAACAACCAACTTCCATACTGTTTCAGTATTTTTTTTTTTTTTTTTGTTTTTTCTATATCTGAATTTTTCATATTTTGTCATTTATTGTTGTGTCCTGTCGAAGAGCTGACCTTATACACTCAAATAAAATATTAGCAGCCTCAAAAGGAACAACAATTTGTAGAGATAAAACACATGTTTTAGTGTTAATTTGGATTATTTGCTATTTTCTGGTTTTATTTATTTTCAGTACTCTATAATAAAATACATAGTATGTTCGTTTAATTTTAGATTTTAAGGAAATATTGAATGCTCTAATTATAGTATAAGTTATTATTTGACGAACAAATAACTGCAAATTTTCAAATTCCTCTTGAAATATTTAACATTTTTTATAGTTAGTACCTGATTCATTGCAACAATCAATTTATTTGTAAATAATATTTTTATGAAAATTATTAATTTTTTCAAATGTTTTTTGAGTAGTTTTCATATTATTATTATTATTATTATTATTATTATTATTATTTTGCATAACAGCGAGTCTGGTTTTATCGCATTTTATTCATTTATTTATTATTTTTTTTAATTCTTCTAACGACAAATATGTATTTTAGATTTTTTCTAATTTTTCTTTTTTATTTATTGCGTGTGTCAGCTAATTATCATTTAAATATGCTTTGCTCATTTCATGTTTTCCATTTTTTTCAGTAACATGTTTCAAGACCTTGGAGTTTCTTTTTTTAGGTTTTTTTTTTTTTTTATTAATATAATTACCGTCATTAAATATGCTGTCATGAAAGTTCTTTTTGCGTGTCCGTATAATTTATTTGTATGTATGAACACACAACATTACTGACTAAGTGATGGTTTCAGAGTAACAGTGCAAATATGATCTGTTCGTTTTTACTTCTATTGAATGCTTTTTTATAAGATTTCATAAGGTTTTTTATAAGGATATAATGGTCAAAACATTAGTGTATATACAATTTAAAAATTAAAATTTTTATATTACTGCATTCTGGGCCACAAGTTTGATTTTTTGGCCGACTTGTAATTTAGAGAATTTAGATTTTATGCCTATAAAATTTTGTATTAATGAGGCTTACCGCTTTTTAATACTAAGAAGTCAAAATAAAAATATAATATTTTTTTTTTTTTTTTTTGGAAATTTTTTATTTATTTTAAATAGTGTAATTCATAATACACAAAAAGTGTTTGGAAGTGGTCTCAAGTTAAGGAGATGAAAATAAATATCTAAATAAAGTGAAAATTCGTGACATTATGAGGCAATTTTATATAAAATAGTATGCTTTTTTGTCAAAAATTTTTCTCCAAAATCATGAATTTTCAAAGCCTAGTGACAAGCAGTGCCAAGGGATATTTTCATGTTAATAATACTGGTAGACACCCTAAAGTCTTTTCTACCTAAGTTTTTGCGAACGTTTGCGACCGTTCATAAACTATTAAGCTATAGCCCATTAACTAAAAAAGGTCCTTCAAACCTTATTCATTTATACTGTAAAAAATTGTTGAAAAAAATTTTTGATACATATTAAGAAAAATTGTTATGTTAATTTTTGATGATTTTGGATAAAAAAAAGAAAAAAAAACAAATATGTTGACAACAGTTTCTTATACTTTTATATTAATAAAAAATTCAGTTTATAAAATGTTGATTTTTATTGTTTACACAAAATGTTAAAACTAAAA
This sequence comes from Protocalliphora azurea, assembly GCA_932274085.1. Taxonomy (NCBI): domain Eukaryota; kingdom Metazoa; phylum Arthropoda; class Insecta; order Diptera; family Calliphoridae; genus Protocalliphora; species Protocalliphora azurea. The sequence goes on along the minus strand of OW026521.1, from coordinate 82,439,435 downwards.
AAATAGGAATCTAATATGGCGTTAATATTTTCTTCTTTTTTTTTTTTGACAAAAAATAAAAAAAATTCGAAATTGTCTAAAACTGTTCATACGCGTGAATTTAAAAACATTAAATAAAAATTTTAATTGCAAAAGATTATAAATTATACTTATTGACAGTCACATTCAATCCGACATTTTGATTTAATTTAACTTGTATTAAATTCGTTACCAACAGCTTCACAAATAATAAACGTATATTTTTTTGGCATTTAAATACAATATTGTTTTATAGGGTGAAAAATTCCCTTTCAGATACATATAATAAGTCGTATTGCTTCCGCTTTTCTGAATTCGTAAAATGAAAAAAACAAATTTGTATTCAGTGACCACAAATTTGTCGAATGATATTATTTAAAATTTCGCAAAGTTATAAAATAAATTTTTTAGTCGCTATAGTCGATCCGCTATTTTGAATTTCTTATTTTTATTGCAGAATCGTGATCAGCGCCCCCAAAAACCATATATTTGACATAATTTTTTATGTAGGCAAAGTATTCTATTTATGGCAAAAAATTCAGTGATCGCAGCTCACTTTGATCCGACATATTAGTTCCGCCTTTCAGAATTCAGAAAATCTAAAAACAATTTCTTTTTCAGGGACCACAAATCTATCAAATGTGATTATTTAAAATTGCGTCAAATAATAAACACATTTTTTGGCTGCCATACAAAATCGTAATCAGCGTCGCCAAAAATCTTGTACGTACTTGTAATATATATTTTTTACTAATACCAAGTATTCTAATTGTAGCGAAAATTCATGTATTATACCCCACTTTGATCCGCCATATTGACTCCGCTTTTCCAAATTCAAATATGACTATTTAAAATTTCGTCAAATAATACAAAAAATTTTGGCCGTTATATTGGATTCACCATTTTGAATTTTTATTTTTTAATTGCAGCATAATAATTTGCGTCCCCCAAAACCATATATATGACATTTATTTTTTACGTAATCCAAGTATTCTAATTATGGCCAAAATTCAGGGATCGTGGCCCAGTGTATACTGACTGTATAGCCATCAACATTTGATCTTTGGTAAAACCCCTATAATTAAAAAACTTTTGCATTAAAACTAAAATAAAAATAAAAAATAAAAAAAGTATATACATATCTGACGGAAAATCCTATGTGTAATGTTCTTTTATTGGAACTTCTTAAAACTCTCAATTTTAATCCAATTTCAAATATCTGTATTAGTTCCGATGTAACGAAGAGGATTAATATGTCATTTTGTATCGCTTTCATGCAAAAAAATAGATTGTTTTTTCGCTCTCCTGAAAAGTTGTTCAAAACTTTTCGATTTTGTTTCCACTTTTGAACCTATTTTTATAAAATTTCGTTGTCGTTCATGCTTTTACTTAAAAGATATCGGCGGAAAACAAACGGAAAGTCCAACGGGTTAGTCCAAAATGCGGACTAAAAATGTCTTCAAGCCACCCCAACGTAATTTTTATATTATCCACATTTTTGGAGTTATTTAGAAATTAGTGTCCGAAAAAGTTTTTTTCTTCCAAAATTCAAGATTTTTTTTCTTAAAAGTTCTTTTAAAAGAACTTGACTTTATATTTTTTAAAACTGGTAGTGCTAAGAATAAAATAAGCCGTGTATCATGAAAATTTATGCATAAATCTTGATCTTATTCACAGTTAGCTGAAAATACCCATGCATACTGTTCCCAGTTTAGCATTTCTGAGACAAATTCTAACCTTCTTATTTTTCTTTTAGCCTCAAAATTTTCGTTTTAGCTTCTAGCCTTTTTTGATTCTTAAAATTACCTGGCAAAGGCTAAAATGTTAGTACTTAACAACGAAGAAAATAATTTCTTATTTGCTATTATATACTAACTTTATTTTGACAAAATCATCCATTTAGGTATTTTTGTGAATTTATTCGCAAAAAATCTAGACTATTTATATTTAACAAAATATTTCACCTGCAGCGCTTCATTATCCTATTTATTTTTTAATAAACTTAGAAACTATTTATGAACATTATTTAGAAAATTCTTACAAAGTGATATATCTATATATATATATATATATATATATATATATATATATATATATATATATATATATATATATATATATATATATATATATATATATTCTTATATATATAAAATTACGTTGGGTAATATGAAATATGAAAGATGAAACTAAAAATTTGTATAGAAATTTATTGGGCGATCTTTCATTGGGTCATTTTGTACTGGAAGCCTTTCTTATTTAATTAATAAAATTATTACAATATCTTTAACACATATTAAAAACTTTTCAAAAGGAGAAAAATATTCTTTTTTTTTCTTTTTTTTTTTATAAAAAAAATGACTTTTTTCTGATCTTATTTTTTGCGGCATTTAGTCTTTTTGACCGTTTTTAAAGTTCAATTTAGCCTCTTTTTTTCTCACCTCCTGGCAACACTGCTGGTGAGTAAAAAAATTTTTTTTTCTTCATTAAACTAGAATTTGATGAGCTAAACAAGAATCTGCTTTTACTTTTTTCCTATCAAGTACTGATTCTCTTTTATTGGCACGACTAATATGACCAACTTATTCAGAGGTCACACTTGTATAACTCGAGATAGACAAAACTCCTATAGATGCTGAATAAAATTATCTTCAGGTTATCTTAATTTTTTTATCTGGTCAATATTTTCTGAGTTAAGGAGCAAAATTCATCTATTTTTTCATGAAAAGTTTATGTTTTTTCCCCACTAATTTTCGAATAACTCCGAAAATATTGATCGGATAAAAAACAATGTAAAGAATAAAAATACAATTTTCGTCTGCATCATTTGGTTTTAATTCTCTAAATCCGACAACCCGTTCTCGAATTATAGTAAAACGTACTCCTATAATTCTTATTAATGGGGAAATATTAAACATGCCCATAAAAAATGAAGACCTGATAGAAAAAAAAAAAAACGTAGGCAGATTCGAGCTCAGCATGTTAGGCCTATTTTGGTTTAAAGTAGAACAAAATTTGTATGTTTGCCCACCGTGAGTCCCCACTTAATTATAGGCATACATGGATATTTTCATGTAATTGTGAATAAAATGTATCAATTTTGATTATACGTGGCTTATTTTATACGTAGTAATAAAAATTTTATAATAATGGACTGTACATTTTCATTTCTTAAAATAAATTTTCAAGAAAAAAAAACAATTCTTCAATTTTACATGGAAAATTGTTCCGACACCCATTTCTGATAAAATAATAGTGATTATAAAATAGATAGAATAATAGTGTAAAGTTTACTTAAATATAACTTTCGTCTTCATCTTTTAGTGTTCAAATGTCTAAACCGGAAAACCCGTTCTCAAGTTATGATAAAATACACACACATATATATATATATATATATATATATATATATATATATATTTTCCATGGATACTTTTGTTTCCGACACTAATTTCTGAATAATTCAGAAACTGGTGGGCAGATAAAATAATAATATTAAGTTGACTCAAATATAACTTTCGTCTTTTTTGCCAACCAATATTATTAGTGAGCAGTGTTGCCATTTTAGCTTTTTTAAAGATAAATCAATTTTTTTTATTTTGCTTTTAGCTTCTAGTTTTATTCTTGAAATTACCTTAAAAAGCTAAATGTTTGCTCTTGAACATTTATTTTTTATTTTATTTTAAGCATTTTGTGTATTTATTCTCATAAAAAAACGAGATTATTTGTACTTGGCAAAAATTTTAGCCTACGGTGCTTCATTCAATAATAATTTAACTATCTTTATGGACTTACTGAATCAATTATTATAATTATAATTATTAATATACTTCATTAACTATAGAACTATTTATGAATATAATTTAAAAAAACAAAAATCTCACAAAAGTGAAAAGTCACCAAAAAATTTAGAAATGCTTAATTAAAAAGGAATTATAGTTATAAAATGGCGACAAGCCACTTCAAAATATTTAATAATTTTTCTTATGAAGCATAACCTAAAATTTGTATATGAATTTTTTGAACGATTATTCATTTATTACAATATCTTAAAAAAATCTAAAACTAATGAGAACGAAAACATGAAAATATAAATTTTAAAAGTAAAAATGGTTTTATTTTTTCGGACAATTTGCCTTTTTTGGCCTCTTTTAAAGTTCAATTTAGCCACTTTTTTTCTCATCTACTGGCAACATTGTTGGTGAGTGAAAAATACAAACTTTTATAAATTATTATTCTTCGATAAATATTTGATAATTATTGACCTTGCGCATATCGCTGCAATTTCATCCAAATATTATTACACAGAATAAAATATTTTCGAAATAATTTCAATTAAATTATTAATTAGGATTTATAGTTATATTTATATATTTTTATAATTAAATAAATTTTTCAAAATCAAAGTTTTCTAACAAATTAAATTAAATTAAAATTTTACAGAGAAAAATTTTAAATCCAATAATACATATTCGATTATTTTATTAATTAAATTCAATCTATGAAAAAAATTGTATATTCAATTATTCAAATTATCACTTATTTATTTTATATTCATTATTTTAATTTATTAATTGATACACTAATAAAAATACTTGAAAGCCGATATATTGTTTTATTTTTAGTAAAAAATACTAAAAATTATGAATTTTGATCAATTAAATAATTGGTACAATTTAAAAATTAATTGAAATAGTTTTTGTATTTGATAAATCGTTTATTAGGCCATATTTTTTCTGTATATGTATTTGACTTTTCTATAAATATTATATTCGATGCAAATATATTAATTGAAAGCATAAATTTAACAAATTCGCCATAAAATTTCTAATAATTAAAACCTTGCCCTAAAGTGCATTAATCCCATATAAATGTTAGTAGGAATATAATATAATGAATATAAATTACGTTACATTAAATTACATAAACAGTGGTGTAGGGTATCATATGGTCCGCTATATCTTTTCTACCTGTTACTTTTCAGTTGGTATTCATGGACTGAATTTTGACTATTGTAACACCGTATGACAGAAATTTTCTCACATGAAAAAATCGATATATGTATGAAACTAAAGACCGTACGTAGTAATACTGCGTACTCAGTTTTGCTCCAGGAAATAAAATTTTCGCTTAAAAGAACTTCAAGTTTCGAAGGATACACACTTTTTATAAAATATTTACGAATAATGAATTAACACAGTGTGGATGTGAAATGAAAGCTCAGGATCCCAATATAGTCATTTTATATATATATTTAGCAATTTTTAAGAATATTATAAAATATTTACTAAGATTGTATCGACCCAATATGGATGTCAAATAAGAGCTACGAATCCATGTAATATTATTCATTTAAATGTTGCAGCACAAAAAGTTAAGAAAATATCTTTTTGAAAATTTAATCCTGTAACATTATATTTATTTTATATTATATACTTTATATAAAGCTTATATAAAGCTATGAAGACTTTTATTACATTGCGGGGATTCTTAGCTTTCATTTAACATCCATATTGGGTTAATATAGTTTTAGTAAATATTTTATTTTATCTTTTTCTAAATTTGTGTATTTTTCGAAACTTTGTAGAAAAATTGATATCCTAGAGAGAAACTAAGTACATAGCGTTATTATGTATGGAGTTTAGTTTGATCTATATACCGAGTTTTTCATGTGTGAGAATTTTTTTGAAATTGTTACACGGTGTAATCAATAAATAACAAAAATATTGTTACTGAGTTAGTTTTATTTTTAATTATCCTTCATGGGTTTACAATTATGACAAATTTTATTTCTACTCAATCAATATTCACTTAAAATTTTCTTCAAATTTAAGATATTTGTTGAAATACTTAGTTTCCATAAGTTTTGTTTACTTTTCTGATACTCAAATCTTTATATAAACCTTTAAATAAAAATTAAAGTGGTTTCGTTAAGAAAAAAAAATACATGTTATCTCTTTTAGTTTGTGAGATGATATTGGAGTTTGAAAACTAAATTTCTTACCTTGGTTAACAGGTTTCACTACATCGGGTCAAAATTTTTCAAGTTTTATTATTTTTTATTTAACTATCAAATTAGAAAATTATTTAAACAATTTTTACAGAATCAAAAGTTATATGCATTTGAATTTAAAATTTAAAAAAACAAGTTTTTTTCCGATATGTATAGAATGATACTTTTGGCTTGGTCGAATCTTTAATATCGAATTTTAGTATAGGATGTACATTACAGTAATCCAAAATTTCTCGATGGAAAAAATATTTAATTTTTGTGAAATTTTTCCATTTGAACCTTAATTTATAATTATATAAGAATTTTACAAACATTGAACACACAATTACAAATTCTTGGTTATTCTGTTTCCAACAATAAAATTGTTATTTGTAATTGTGTGTTCAATGTTTGTAAATTGTAAAATACTTATACCAGAAAAAATTATTTGTTTGATTATTGCAATAAATTATATAAATAAATTATAATTGCACTAGATACATATTGAAAGTTAATTGTATAAATCATTACCCAGAAGTCTAAATTCATAACTTGAACTTAAATGTATAACACAACAAGCCCGAAATTTCCATACAAATTTGTATAAAAAATGCGCAATGCGGCTTGGTTAAAAAATAAATTATGTTTTAAATTCTCTCCGGATTTTTTGTTGCTTTTATTTTCTCTCAAAAAAATTTACCATATTTTTTTTAAAATTTATATGTATTTCGTAAACAGAATTGGAAAAGGTTTGAAGTAGAAAATAAATGAAAGCAAATAAATAAAATTGTTGCTTATTTTCCGTTGCCGTCTAAGTTTTTGCTTGATTTAACAATGCGGGCTATGTATAGGAATGTTGAACTAATTTTTGTTTTATGTTGTACAAATTTTCACTATAAGAGTGGAAGAGCATTCTGGTTTAAATATTTTAATTTAAAGGAAACCATTTAAAAATATATAAGGAATGAGATTTATGATTCATTATCATGTATTTATTATGGTATAACTTTTTTTACAAAAAAAAAAAATAATAAAAAATAAAATAAATAAAAAGAAAGCATGGTACCACATCAGGTTGCACTGATACTAAAAACCTTTATCAAAAGTTATTTCGATGAAAAAACCTTCCGCACCGAAAGCAAATTTCTAAAACCATTTGGAAATATTATTATTGCTATTATTTTCATATTTAAAAAAAGTTTTTATTTTTCATACTGGCAATAAAAATTGTCACTATACTAAATATTTTGCTCAGTACCAAGGGTTTTTAAAAACTTCCTTAATAACCACTACAATGTAAAGTGGTAAAGTCGTACTGGTCACAATTTTTAACCGCCAAATACGGAAAATTAACTTATATACCATTATATTTAACGAATAAAATATTTAAAAATTATAAAAAATATTATGAATTTTAGCAAAAAATATGCTATGTTATTGCTTTTTATGAAAAAAAATTATTTTATTGAAGACAATGCGAGTAGTAAAACAATATAATCTTGTTTTTAATAAAAATAATGCATTACATGAACAAATTTAGAAAAGCCTAAATTCAAAACTTGAACGCGTTTTGCGTTTTTTAATATTGCGTTTCTTAAATTTGCCCTATTTCGCTATGATCTGTGAATTTTCGCAAAAATTGCAAAAAGTTATGCCCCTAATGTACGAGACATACCTGGAATTGAATTCCGTTCCAATTGAAAAATTTCCAGGAATCCATAGACTGTTTTTAACAATCAAGCAAAAAATTAGGTACATACAAATGTTTTATTTTAATCTTTATGAATTTATTAACAATATACAAATCATGGAAAGTAAAATAATAGGACAAACGTATATACTAAACTAATTATGTTAAGCAAAATTTAAGACAAAAAAAAAATAAAAAATTAAAAACGGGATAAAAATTTCATGGCGTTTATATCATAATTATTAAAATTTTAATTAAAAATATTTGTTGTTTTTTTATAAAAAGAATGAATATAAAATAGAAATAAAGGCAAACCCTTATTTCCTGAATTATGCTTCTAAACCATAAACACAACCAGCAACAAACCACCCACATTGCCATCATCGACCCCATAAGACTAAAAACCTAAACACTTTTCCTTACTTCAACTTAAGAAATCAGCGGAAAAAATCATCTTAAATATATATAAAATATAGAAACGCATACACACAAAAACATAGATACTGAGTTAGAAAACCACCAGCTTAGAATATAAAATACTCTTGTGCTCGTATATTCTTGTACGGTAGATAATAATTAAGAATAAAGAAAAATAAAGAAAATAAGTAAAATGAAATCAGGAAAACTACACTGAACTCTAGAAAAAAGCGAGTGTACAATAGACCACACATGAAATGCATGTGATTTACAAAAGTTTTGATATTGCTTGCTCCACTGGTTAGAAAATAATAAGTGTGCGAAAATTGGATCGATCGGTCGTAAACCGGCCAGTCGACTTTGACATTTGTCCTAAAAAAGATTTCAAAATTAACCAAAATCCTTATTGCGATGTAGCTCTTTAAGTTAACATTTTGCGAAAAAAAAAACAATGTAAGCTAATTTATTCAGAATAAAAAACAGAAATTTTTGAAATATATATATATATATATATATATATATATATATTTTGCTTACTGTTAGTTTTCGTGATATTATAAGCAATCAAAGTAAATATTTATGTATGAAATTTTCGTTAAAAAGGACTTCGTTTTATTCTGGGCCTTGTCTGTTAGCAACGGTTTCTGTTATTTGGTAGAGTAAAATTTTTAGTTTTTATAAATTTATAAAGTTTGACACATATGCAAACTATTCCAGCACAGATGGATCAAAATCTAACTTTCAAGTGTTGACATGCCAACTTTTATAACTTTTGGTTAATCGGCAACACCTAAATTTCGAGTGACTGTTTAATTCAATAAAACTATAAAATTACCCGTTTTAGTGATCCAATATTTCACGCTACGGCCTGCATTTAATGCCATTATTTGTATATTAGGTAACAGGCTAGGTCTATATTAAAACAAGGACTTTATAAAAAGTCCATGTATAAAATTTTACTTTGATTACTTATAACATCACAACAAGTAACAGTATGCAAAAAAATTATTTGTCAAAAATGCCTGCTTTTTATTCTGAATAAAAATCCTTACATAGTTTTTTTCGCAAAATGTTAAATATAAAAGATACAGGGAAATAAAGGTTTTAGTTACTTTAAAGACCTTTTTTAAGACAAAGATCAAAGTCGACTGGCGGGTTTACGACCGATCGACCCAATCTTCGGACTCATATTATTTTTTTAGCCCCAGAAACTGACGGTGGAGCAAGCAAAATCTAAAATTATTTTTCAAAAATTTTTTTATTCTAGTGTATGTTATTGCCACAGTGGGTCAGAATTGAAAATTTTGGAAAATAAAGCTGTAACTTTTATTCACCTGGGGTACTCTACGTACCGCTATGGGGTCTCAAATTAAAGTACATCCGACATAGAAAATTTTTAAACGTGTTAAAATTTTGTGTTTTTTATCCGATTTATTCTTCGTAAAACACGTAAATAAAGCCAACAAAAATCATGCTTTCTTGTTCTATGCATTTGAGATTTAAACTACTTCAATTTTGCAAGTTCCTGGTCCAGTTTTTTTTCATTATTATCCCACTATTTCTGAGCTTTTTTATTATTGTTTTTAATTAATTAAAGAACAAAATTATCTATTGAATAAAGAAAATTTTATGTCGATATCTTTACCGAGTCCAAAAGCAAATGATTTTGAATTTAAAAATTACAAAAATTACTATTTTTTTGTGTTTTTTGCCCGAAAAATGTAATTTTCTTTAACAACATATAATAATTTTAATGCTTTTCGAAAATGTATCTTCACAAGGATGATTTTAAAATAGAAAACAAGCTAAATAACTAGGGTATTTAATTATTCGGGTTTTTATATTAATAGGTTAATTCGAAAAATAATTATTCGAGGTTTATAATTGATCGGTTAATAATCGATTATTGGCAAATTATTCGATTAACCGAATAATCTTACATATAAAACATATAAATAACACTATTTTAATCTATTGAAATAGTTATTTAGAAACATAATGTTGATCAAGTTCTTTCAAAAGAAGTTCATTTTATCAGTTTTTCGCCAATTTGTATGAAAATTTAAATTTTTTTTTTTTGCTACAAAATATTTTCCTAATTCGGCTTTTTTTAATAAATAAGTCTTTTTAATGCAACTGTCTTTATTTTCTGTGTGAGAATGATTTTTTGTCATAAAAGTAGAAAATTAAAATTTTTACGACTTATCTGGTTTGAATAAGATTTTGTTTGACAACTGCTTTTTATACAAATGAAACACATGCACTCAACACTTTTAAATTAGTTTTATGTTTCACATAACTTTTTTTAATTCAATTTAAGTTTATTTATGATAATTTTCCTATAAAATTTTATTTATTTTTTAATCTTTAAAATATTTATTTACATGCAAAAGTCATTTTTATTTAGCACATTGTAGTGTGCATACATTATAAACGCAATTCTTATTTTTATTTTGTTATTTTTAAGACACACTGTAAAAGTATTTCTTATATTTTATACACTAATATCAGTATAATTTCATTTGACCATGAACTTGGCATAATTTAATTTACTTTGCATACAATGCGAATAAGCATTTTTGTTATTATTATTATTTTAAATTCATTGCAATATGATCATATTTTTATTACCGCCACATTTTTTTGAGTTTAAGTTCTTTCTGTTGACAACAAAACACATTTTGTTTAGTACATTAACTCTATGTTCAATCGATGTGAAAATTGATTTAATGATATTATGCTGAATAGCCATAAATTTAGTATATAAGCTGTAAAAATTATTGAATAAAGGACAGAATCATTCTAAAGGTAAAAAGATATAGACCTTTTAAAAATCGGCATTTTTTATGCTGGAAAGAATCGGCAGTAGTGCTAAGAGAATACTGAACTAAACACTAACACTAATTTAAAGATCGAGGTTTACGAAAACATAGTTGTATTTTACTAACACACAAAAGAAAAACAGTGTTGAAAAACTAAAATTTTCAAAATATATTTAAATTTTACTAGATTTTGATAAAATCTCATTTGAAACTAGATTTTCATTTGAATGAAAATCTAATTAAAATCTAATAAAATTATGTAGCTTTTGCTTGACATCTCATTTAAACTAGGTTTTGTGCAAATGTAAATAGAGTTTTATAACTTTGAATTTACTTTACTTAAATCTATTTTTTTCAGAATTTCTATTGTCACAAGTTTAAGTATTTATGAAAACTTCCAAAGAAAACGATAAGATCTGGAACTTTTAATTCATAAGTAGTGCAAATTTGGATCATTTCCAATGAATTTACGATAGGCTTGTCAATGGAAGATGTCATGTTAACGTTTTCATGCAAAATTGCAATGAAAATCCAAATTCTCTTCTTATCTGCGCAAGAAAACTAGTTTTAACTTCTATTAATCCAACACATTTTTTATAACAAAAATTATGCATAGCATTATTTTTCATTTGTTTAAAATAGATCTTTTTAATTTCTTTTTAGTATATTTGTATGCTGTTTTTATTACTTCTTAACCACAAGAAAACGTACACTTATTGATATTTTGGAAGAAATGAAAAAGTACTTCCCTAAACATTACTTTTATTTAATTTTGCTAGGATATAGCAAAGATTTGAAAAAAAAACATGTAACTGACATAAATTTATCATAAAAATAATAAATTATCTAATTTATAGCTCCAGAAAACCAATTTTCGGTTAATCGGTTATTCGACACAAATTATTCGGTTTATTTGTTATTCGAAAATAGATTTTAAATTGTTTGAACAGTTAATCGACCAAAATTAATCGGATAACCCGTTGACAGTCAATCGATTGGATACACCAATCGATTAAGAATTCTGTTGCCTAGCTGACAGAATTCTTAATTGTATCCAAAAAGATTGAAGTCAATAACTTTTATGAAAAAAACTACGCTATTTTAAATTTTAATATATCAAGAAAAATTGCATTTTTTACGTATTTCGGCACAAACACACTTTCGAACATTGGATACCGGAACAAATTATTTAGTAACAGAATTTTAAGATCCACAATAGTAAAGAGTTATGGAAAATGTTTTTTATAAGCCTTATCGAGGGCTTTAAGAAGATGTAAGAATATTTGAAATCGGACAACAACAAAAGAATTGGCAGACGTTTAAAAATTGTCTGCAGATGTATCTTATTTTCAGCCGCTATTAAGGTTTACTCCTCTGCAATGCTTGTGTGAAATTTTATGCAAATCCAACCAGTCAATTAGAAGTTACAGATTTATTTTCAAAAATTTTCGATTCTGGCCCACTGCGCGTTGTTAAATACTTTAAGAATAAAATAAAAGTAACCTAAGAAAATGATGAAGGAAATTAACAGGAACAGAAATAAGAACAAAAACAACAGGACAATATTTTAAGTACCAGCCACTGTAATAACAAAAGAAAAAAACAAAAAAAAAACCAACATTAATACGCAATACATACCAATATACAAATATGGGTTATACCTCCCAGAGGAAAAAAAGTACTAAAGAGCATTTCAAAAATACTTTATTACACCTTTCTTTTGTAGACGGAAAACCTCTTCTTCGCATTGCAAACTCATTTTTATTTTATAAAAAATGACATTGAAGGTAAGGCCTTACCTTCTCCCTGTCAAAAGAAGCAAGTAGAGAAGGACTAGCTCTTAAATTTAATTTTATTTACAATAACAAAATAACTGTACAGACTAACAACACTTAAAATAAGACTTAATGAGCTTTTTAAGTCTCAGATTTGAAAATATTTCTGCACGTAATGAGAAATCTACACCTTAAATACACCATATACTTTGTGCCTAACGAGAGGAAATCTAGAATAAGATTTTTTTTAAAGGAAACCAAGGCATTTTTTGAAGAATTTTCACAGGGGGCAAAGTGTAATGAGTTTTGATTTTTTTTTTTTTTTTGGAAAGGTGGTGAAAGGTGGTGGCCATTTACTTAGGCCTGAGTCTTCATGGTTAGGTTTTAATTTGTTAACGTTGCACAGTGGTTCCAAACCGGTTTTTTTTTTTTTTTTTTTTTTGAAACAAATCTGTAATTTTTTAATTGGTGAAGATATTTCAATAAAATTTGACATGTCTAGAGCTAAAGAGTTTTGGAGGAGCAAAAATCTCTTGAGCAGGCATGTATCTATTGGGGGAAAGGAAATTTAAAATTTATTTTTAAACTAAGAAAAATTAAAAAGGTAGAAAAAAATTACAAATAGAAAAGGAAAAAATATAAATTATAAAAAAAAAAATAGTTTATCGAAAACAGAAAAAAACAAAATACAATATAATGGTGCTAAAATCAGTTATAGGGAAATATCATATTTTTTCATTTGAAATTTTTAAACAAAATTAAAAGATTTAAAAAGTTGAAATTTACTTAATTAAATATGTAGAAAATTCAAGCGAGCTTTGAAATGTTTAAATAACAACAATATTTTTTTTTTTTTGCATTTTTATAAAACGCTTTTACATTTTTCTAATAGCAAAACATTTTCGAATTTAATTTCTTTTTCTTGGTTTCAAAAAGCTAGTTCCAAATTATTGTATAATATTTGTTTAAGTCATAGTTTTATCATTTAAACAAATATATAAACTAATGAATAGTTTATTATTTATTACCTAAACACTTTAGCTTAATAAAAAAGATATTTTTTATAAAATAAACAAATTGTATGTGGGCTTTTTTCAAAAATGTTTAACCTGGCTGAAACTGATTTTAATACTTAATAGGTTTTGTGGTAACACTTTTTTAAACAAACGGGTTACAGATCTGAACTCACATGAATTAAAACTAACAGAGTGCGAAATAATCATGATTAATGTTGTGGACTTTTTGAAAATTCTGAAAAATTACATTTTGTTTTTTATTTTTATATTGAAGATTGCAATTTGTACAAATATTGGATACATTGATATAAGAATGGCGATAAATATATGATTGGGACCATAAATTTTAGTCAAATGTCGTTGAAAGTTGAAAACGGGACACTTTACCGTATTTGGCACAAGAAAGTGGTGTTTGTAATGCTGAAGGGAAATTTTATGTACAAAAAAAAAATTTACTCTAATAAATTATATTTTCGTATAATATATGGAGAAATAATTTAGATTAGAGCCCCATTTTTCGCAAAATTTTTAAAAATCGCGATTTTTAATATAAAGATTTTTTTTTAATAGAAAACCCTAGAATATGCTACGTTAATACAATCAAACATTGAAAATATTATAAATTTTATTTTAATAACTCAGTAGGTTTTGATATTATGTGTAATTTTTACCTGAATTATACATAAACTTCTAGTTTGTAAACATTTTTATATGTTTAATTTAAAACCGCTATAACTTTATCGTCCCTTGCAGGAAATTATTAATGCGATCTGCTTCTACATGCATTCGAGTCACTTACATCTGTACTAATGGATTTTAATGTTCCATAAAAAAAATAATATTTTTTTTGAGGGCGTAAAATCAAAAATGTTTGATAATAGCCTATATAGTTTTTTTAATCCCTACAAACATTTGGAAGATATCTTCCTAGCAGAAATTTACGCAATATCTTCTTTTATTATTTGGACGAATAATAATCATAGAAATATTTTTATAATATTATATTTTTATCAGTTTAAAGAAAATTAGGCAATAGACAACAAAAAATATATAAAATTTCAATTTTTTCTTATTTTTATCTTGAAAATATCGCCTTTTTTTTTAGTAAGGTGATTGAAATTTTTTCTGTCACAATTTTTTCAGCTGTCGAAAAAATTGTTCAAAAATGAAAAAATATTGAAGAAATTTGTTTGTCTTTTAACAAAAAAAAAAAAAATGGATATTTTATGTTATCGTTTTAGTTTTCGTTAAGATTTATGTGCATACATGCTTTACAAGATGTAAAAGTTTTTTTTTATTATATTATTTCAAGATTTATTAGTGATAATTTTTTTATATATTTATTATATCTTCCAGAAGAGTATCTGGTGGTATCGTCTTTTTTTCCACCTAGATATTTTTTTTTCCAGCTAGATAATTAGCAATATTGCCTATTTTTCTTCCAGGCGTATTGATTTCTTATTGCTTAGATGTGTAGTCTGTGACGCATAATCTTTCCCGATGGGGAAACATCCGCAATACGTATATGATTATTTCGGCAATAAAATTTGTTTTATTAAGCAATACGAATTCGGATCGCTTTCGTATTATTTTGCTTGTAGGGAATATTTGTATTTTGCTGGTAATGGAAATTGTTGGAATATTAGTTAGTAAGTCCCTTAACATGAAATATGTCAAATTTCAAATTTGAACAACACCTGAATCCAATTCGATTTCTTCCAAATTATGTAGAAAAAAACCTCATGTCATTAACTATTCCGAGCCCAAAGATAAACAATTCTGAATTTTAAATTTGAGAAATAATAATTTCTGTAATATTTTAAGCCAAGAAAGCGGCATCACACATAAAATGCTAAAATTATACTACGATTATATAAATTTGTATGTAAATCGGACCAGTCGATTAGAAATGACAGACCTTAGAAAGTAGTCTCTTGAATTGTTCTTAAAATAATTGCTTTGGAACTTGAAAAGTAATTTTCCGAATTATCTACCTATTGATCATCTATTTTAAATTTTAATCTTTTTTCAAAAATCCAGATTAGTTCTGAAGTGCTCAAAAAGATTAGCAGTTTTGTATGTGTATATATATAATTTGGATGGCTTTCATACAAAACATAAATTGTGTTTTCGCATGTTGGAAAACACATAAGACTTTTCGTTCGCATACCGAAATATTTAAATATTTTTTTTTTTTCATTTTATTTAATTTGAAATATAATGAAAGCATTTTCCTTTATATTCCGGAAATAATGTTTAAATATTTTAACTGAAATCAATAAAAGTAACTTACTTTATTTAAAAAATTTTCTGCGAATTTTACAAATTTCGGACTTTAAATCAGACTGTAAAAATGTCAAAAAAGTTGAATTTTCGTAATGTTTAATAACTTTGGATATTAAAAAACAATTACCAAAACCAAATTGATATCCCATCAAGACCTAGCTTAACTTTTCGCGTTTTTCAGATCATGAATTTTTATGAAATTCATTTAATTTGAAATTCGTAAGAGGATGACATTAAAATAAAAACGCATTTTAAATCATTTAAATTTTTAGGGTAGACCCTAAAAATTGACAATTTTAAAATAATTAATTTATAGATAGTCTTTGTAAATCTCTACAAAAAGTATGCTTGCATATGTAGGTTATATGTTTAAGATTTTGCTATCTAACGGCCAACAGACCTAAATAAGATTCTTAATCTTACCAACTTTTCTGTAATCAGAAACATCAAACGACAATGCATATTACTGATTCCTTCATTTGGTATCTCATAAGACTAATCACCAACGATCCTGGTACTATATAACTCTAAAGAAAGTTTGGAAAAATATTATTTGTTTTCCAGACAATAAAACAAACAGGTTGAAGAACAAAATGTATACTAGCTCATATTTGTCTTAAAATATCTCATTGAAAAATTAAAAGGAAATCCAATCTCCAGTTGACATTTTCACAGATATTCTTTCTAATGCTGCTATTGTATCTAGACCTATGGATTTCTCAAGTTATAAAAAATATACAAAATATCCTAGTGACATTTAATATCTTATAAGGGAAAATAGAAAACTTAGGCGCCAATGTTCAAAACTCCGGGCCCAAAAATACAACTTGATCAATGCCGTAGAAGATTAAGAGTCGCTTTGGAAAATCAAAGGGATAATGAACTTAAGAACTAACTACAAACTTAAACCCTACTAAGAAAATATACTATAGCCTATGGAAGGCGGTGAAAGATTTACGATGCCCTATTGCATACGAGATGCTGAAAAAATTGAGGCTTTTGTTTCTGACTAAGGGAATGCCTTTACTCAAAATAGTACAGACTCTTACGTTTCCTCTAATGTAAATTATATGGTGCCCAACCTACTAAAATTTCGGCTCTCTGCCGTAAAGGAAGCAATTATATATGATGATTAAATTTGCAAAATCGCTACATTACTGCCAGAAAATCTTCATAAGTTATTAAAAAATTATATAATAAACAGATCTTTTTTACATTATATTTTTTATATGGGCCTACAAGCCAAGTGACTCAATCATCAACTTTTGCGGATGACACTGCTTTTGTTAGTACACGTAAAAATTCTGTACTTGCATCCGAACAATTCCAGTCCCATATAAACGAGTTGGAAAAATGGCTGCAAAAATGGAAAATTAATGTAAATGCTTCAAAGTGTGTTCACATCATGTTCACTTTATGTAATGATAATTGTTCTCCTGTTTAAATAAATAAGGTTAAAATTCCAGAACAGAATAAAGTAATGTGCCTTGAGCGCAGACTCATATGGGCCTTTTTATTTTGCTTTTAGCTTCAAAATTTTCTTCTTCGCTTCTAGCCTTTTCTCAATATTAAAATTGTTTTAAAAAAGTTAAAATACTAGTATTTCAACAACGAAGTTAATAGTTTCTTATTTGCTATTATTAATTTTATTTTTACAGAATCATTCATTTAATCATTTTTGTGTATTTAATTTCGCAAAAAATATGGATTATTTATATCTAATAAAAATGTTCACCTGCGGCGCTTCGTTATCCAAATTATGTACAACTAATATATAACATTATATTAGTTGTTATATTATTCACAAAATCTTATAAAAGCGAAAAATCAAAAAAAGGACCTAAATATCAATCAAATCAAAAAGCAATTATAGTTTAAGAATATTGAAAAATCACTTCAAAACATTAGAATCTTTTCGGCGATTTTTCATTTGGGTCATTTTACTGTTTTATTTATAAATTTGTTACAATATCTTTAAAAAATATAAAAAACTAATGAGAATGAGAAAAAAATAAGTTTTGAAAATATAGACACAATTTTAACTTTTTCCTTGCGTTATATTCTGGGTTATTTAGGTTTTTTGCCTTTTTTAAAGTTGAATTTAGCCTCTTTTTTCTCGGCTCTATTAAAACCAAGACTATAAGTATTATGTGGGCAGACAAGCAGCTATCCAACAGATCAGACGGGCTGTTTTTTATGTGTTGAAAACGTCAGCACCAACTCAAACGTGGAGTAGTTTATCAAATTTGAAATATATTCAACATACTTTACCTGAAATGGCTTTGAAATATTCAGATATTCAACGTCTTAAATTTTTTTGAAGAAAGTTTTATTTAATTTAGTTCGAAAATTCTACTTTAATTGTCAAAATAAAATTAGTTTATATATATATATATATATATATATATCCAAACTTTGTAAATTTTAAATTTATTTGTAAAATTCTCAAAACTCAGTTATATACTTCTGTATTTTCAATATTCACCATGTTCTTACAATTTCACAGATACCAAATACTTATATAAACAGCTTACATTTGAACAAAAAAATTACAATAAACATATTAACTTTTGGCAATTTTTCATATTTTGTATGAAAAAATGGTGACATATTACAAATAAAATAGCAATGTAAAGGTTGCAGAAGAAATTAACATTGCGGTCAGTGTTGACAGGAGGTTGGAAAAAAAGTCTAAAATGAACTTAAAAAAAATGTCAAAAATTGCTAAACACCCCCAAAAAGTAAGGCCAGAAAAAAGTTACAATTTTTTTAATTATAAAAAAAAAAACTTTTTCATGTTCTCATTAGTTTTTCATATTTGTTTTAAAGGTATTTTAATAAATTTATAAAATATCACCCAGAAAATTTCAATACAAACTTGGGTTATATTACATATGAAAAATTATTCAATATTTTTAATTGTTTTTTTTTTGTAACTTTTGGACTATTATTCCATTTTGATTAAGCCTTTCCAAATTTTTGTGTGATTTTTCACATTTATAAACGCAGAGAAAAAATATGGTTACAGCATTGTCACTACAACAATATTATGTTCTCATTGTTATTTTTTTTTTAATTTTATTAATAATGTGTCCATTATTGTTTTTGTTTCTAAAACTATTAAATATTACCAATCTTTTTTCTTGTTTCTAATAATATTTTGTTTTCAAACCATATTGATATTATTCCCATAACAATAAATATGCTTTTTACAAACATGGTTGAAGTTCATAACTTTTTTGTTTTTTTAATATATTTCGTATTTAGCGTTTGTTTTCCACTTTCATTATAATACTCGTAAACAAGGGTTTGTTAAATTTAGTGTGATTTAAAGAACATAAAATATTGATTAACTATTAAATAATTTAGTTAATGAAAATATCTTTGCATATAATGAATCAAGTAAATAATTAACGAAAGAGTAATATTTGACCATAATAAGATAAATTTGAAACATGTTATTAGAAATTTTGATCAATTTTTATATAATACGTATGACAAAACCGTTTCATAATATAATAAAATCGAATCATAATATGAGAAAATCAGATCATAGTGTAATAAAACCAAATTATAACATGATAAAATTTGTATATGCACTATAAAAAAAAAATCTGATCACAATGTGATAAGTTAGATCATTTTATAATTATAATTTTCATATTTGTTATTTTTACAGTAACAATATGTTCCAATCTTAATAAGTTGCTTTTAGATTATGGCCACCGCATCTATATTTTCTTCCCTGCGTGCAAGATTTTGTTTTTTTTTTTTAATTATATTCATAAATAGTTTCTATGGTTAATGAAATATATTAGAAAATAGTTATAATAATCGATAAACAAAGTCCATAAAATTAGTTAAATTATTTTTGATTTTGAAAATGAAGCTCCGCAAGCGAAATTTTTTGTCAAATGTACGTAATCTACATCATTTGTGTGAATAAATACACAAAAATGCTTACAAGGACGATTTCTTCTTCCTCGTTGCTGAAATGCTAACATTTTGTTCTTTTTAAAGCAATTTTAAGAATCAAAAAAGACTAGACAAAAAGGCAAAAAGCTAAAACGAAAATTTTGAGCCTAAAAGCAAAATAAAAAGACTAGATTTAGCTTTAAAAAGGCTAAACTAGCAACACTGCCCGCGGTGCACACTGTCACGAGCTTGGCCAAAAACGGTTAAAGTCGATGTCAGAATTTTAATATTTTTTTACATTTATTAATAAAAAACACATAAATCGGATCACATAGAGGATCTATACTGCATTTCATGAAAATGCATTTTGGATGGCATTATACTCCCTATAGTAACCATTATCTATGAATAAAATTTTAAATTAGTTTTTCCAATTTTATCAACGTTTTTCCACTATTTTACAAAATAAATATTTAATTTTTATTTTTTATGTTTGTTTTTATTTTTTATTTATTTTTTTATTTTTATTTATTTATTCATTTTTTTGTACAAAATCCTCTATATCTCTGAGTAATTATCTTATTTTTTTTTTTTTTTTTTTGACAGTAAGTATAAAAATAACATATATCATTTCTGACCAATTTATATGTACATGCTAAATATGAATATGACGAAAAAAATTTAAATTGGTTCAATAGTTCTTTAGATATACAATAATAAATATTCATTTGTATCACGTCTACTACTCCCTCTAAACCATCTCTCAATATTTCAATATCAATTATGAAACTTGACAAGAAAATTATCCCCCCAAAATCTCGAGACTTTCGTTGTAACAGTTCCACATATATGCGATAATTACGATTTATCTTGTAATGGATATATAATTACGATTATCTACTAGAGCTGCCCGCTCAATTTTCATCTCAACTATGATTCTTGATAAGGCAATTATTCCCACAGAATTTTAAAATTTTTGCTCTAATAGTTCTTCATTTAAGCTATAAGAAAATTTTACTCCAATAATTAATTATTATTTTGTTTATATGGGGGTACCATTCCCTCTGCTCTGATCCCAAAATAAGGTAGGCTATTTGAATTATATTGGTTTTTTTTAATTTATTAACTAGTTTAAAAACTAAAAAAAACATTCATTAAATGGTAATTAAATGTATTTTTTACAATGCAAAACCCCCTATATCGTTATTTTATTTATACGCATTGAACATTTCCAAAGTGCAAAACCTTCTATCTCTCCTTAAAATAGCCAATATTGTAAAATATTAACAACAAATTGTATGTTGTAGTTTTAATAAGTTTTGTAAAAGAAAATTTTGTAAATACTTGCAAAATAAGAGAAATATACTTTTTTTTCTCTCCTAAGTCAACGTGTCAACTATATGTAACATCATAAATTCAAAAAAAAAACTGCTGAAAATTTCTTTATAAAGGCTGCTTAAAATTTGCTTAGATTGTAAGTATAATGTATAATTAAAAATGGAACTCCGTTATTGTACACAAATATTGATCATATGTGAATTACAGTTAGCAAAAATGCTGTTCTAATGTAGTCAAAATTTTTTAAGAAACTGAAACTTTAGTAGTAAATAAAAATATACCAAAAATTACCTCACCAGTTTTTTGTCATACTATTGCTATAAGTATGTATGTATATCATGAATTTCATGAGACATTACGTATAAAAAATACCTAAATACCTAGATCTAACAATTGATTCACATTTGGTATGCTTTGTAAAACCACGTTAAAGTTCGATTTCACTGATTTAAAAGTTATTAGAAAAG
Source organism: Protocalliphora azurea (assembly GCA_932274085.1). Taxonomy (NCBI): domain Eukaryota; kingdom Metazoa; phylum Arthropoda; class Insecta; order Diptera; family Calliphoridae; genus Protocalliphora; species Protocalliphora azurea. Next base: position 82,417,699 of record OW026521.1, on the reverse strand, counting down.
CAGTTAATTCCTCTTTTAATATCATAATTAAAAAAAAGAAATCACTTTAAAAAGTGCAAATGGATTTTTTCGTTGCATTATTAAAAACTATCCCCTTACAAATTTTTTTTTTTCAAGAAAATTTATAAAAAATGCACTTGAAAAATTGAAAATGCTAGGCACATTTTAACGCTAAATGCCATTTATAGCTAAAATTTTATTTTTGGATTATTTTTAACTTAAAGCAAGTATAAATACCGTTAAAATATTTTTGAATTAATTAAATATTTATATATATATATATATATATATATATATATATATATATATAAGTTTGCGTAAATTTACAGTCTTTGCGTAAAACGTACAAAACACTAACCCCCTTGTTAAAAAAAAAATATGTTTCTTAACGACTGGCTAACTTTCTCTTATGAAAATTTGCACACAAAAGCTTAGCCACTCGTTAGCGTCTATGCTTCATTTTGAATACGGCTATAAAATATTTAAAAATATTACATTTTTGTATGAAAAAAGTGTTCGTATTTTTTTTTTCTAAAAATTATTAAAAATGGTAAATATTTCCGTCGCAAAAAAATATAACCAATAAATTTATTAAGTTTACTATAGAAGAGGGCAAATGTAAAATAAATTTCTTTAAATGCATTTTAAATAATGAAGATATGATGAGTAATATGGAAAATATCGTCTTTAATATAACATGCTCTTTCATTTTGTTAATTTTTTAATAATCTCAAATCGAAAAAAACATAGATTTAGACTTTTTTTAACTGAAGTTGGATAAATTTTATTAGCTTCACAAAGAACGTATTTAGTGAATATGAAGAAATTCAAAAACATGATGTCACAATTATTTTATTTAAAATTTCTTTCGTGGAATTCATGATTTGTTAAATTTCAGCTGCAGAAGTTTGATTAGTAAACATTTTTTAATGTCAATATCACTGCAGATTCGTGATATTTTTAAGCTGTGGCTGGAGTTAAAGCAGAGTACAAGTACTGTAACACGAAATATTGAACAAAATCGTTTACACAGAATGCTACTAGATGTAGAAGTGAAAAAATTAAATTTTATACTTTCAAAATTAAAGCTAAATTGTATATATATATATATATATATATATATATATATATATATATATATATATATATATGTATATAAAATATATATATATATATATATTTACCAAATTTTGTTCAATTAGAATTACAAATTTAGAAAATAGACGATTTTGATTTAGAATGTATGGGAGATGGGCGTGTCCTTGTGATGATTTTCACAAAACTTCGTTTTCATATACCTACGACAACTCTTTCTACTTTGGACCAATTTTTATATGAAATCACTACAGTATGTTATGTGTTTACATTTCTCATAAATACATATGAAATGATAGAATATGGGGAATTATTACTAATAAAAATAAATTAAATTCAGTCATATTTCTTCAGACCATGACTCAAAGAAATTAAAATTAAAATTTTAAGTCTTTTTTTGAGAAATGTTAATATTTGAATTAAAATAAAATTTAAACCAAAAAATATATCTTATTGCAGTTTTGACATAATATAGATAAATTTGTCTTAAAATCAGAGAATTAAGAAACCTCCCACTTTTTTGTATCAAAATACTCAAAACCCCAATCCAGGGAAAGTTCATTTCTGAAGTTGATTTTTTTTCATTTCAATCGTCGCTATAAAAGCCATCTGTTAGAAAATACTTTTGGTGTGTTTAAGTAAAAGCATTTCTTTTAATTTACTCATTTTCTTCTTACAAGAAAAAATTTCTATATAACGCCTGGGCCATTCTGCCCGACTTAGAGGCCGAAACAAAATTTTATATAATGGATCTACATTTGAAAATTTCATCAATATCTGAAACAAAAAGCATTCCCAATCAATTTCGATAAAGTTTCAACTTCAGAATAATATAATTCTTTATCGGATTCATATATTTATATGATTCTTGCAGCAATATTACGTATATTCAAATTTAAGGGCCCAAATTAAGGTCCCAAAATTAAAAAAAAAACTACGCCAAAATTAGGGTAAGGTTTGCTTCGACAGAAATATCTCTTAAACTAAAAGAAATAGCCTACATATGTAAACATATTTTTTTGTAGAGATTGATAAGCACTAGCTATATGTATTTTTTAAATTTTAGTCGTAAATGAATTTTTGGAGATTTTTTAGTTAAATTACACATCCGAGGTGTCCCAATTTGGAAGTGTTTAGATATTTCCAATGGTTCTCCAGTTACAGAACGAGACCAAAAATGAGAGAAATATTTGCTTCGACCTAAATATCTCTTACTTTAAAACAGATAACCTACATATGTAAGCATACTTTTTGTAGAGATTTACAAGGACTCTCTATGTATGTATTTTTTTGCATTTTTAGACACAGCCCCCTGGCCCTCTATGGATCTATGCTCCATGAAATATTTCAGCTCTAGCCATGTCAAATTTTATTGAGATATTTTTAATGAATCAAAGGTTATAGAATTATATAAGAAAAATGTTTTTGCACCAGTGTGCGTTGTACATTGATGTAGGACAAAGTAATACAGAGGAGAACTAAGAAAGAGAGCGAGAGAAATATTTCTTCATTCTTTGTCAACAAAACTTATTTAATGCTTTTTATTTCGTTTTTATGAATAAAAAAAAAAAAAATAAAAATAAACAAAATTGACACAAAGTGTTTAAAGTTTCAAAAATGATAATGAAGTAAAGAAATTTAAAGAATTAATTACGAGTAGTATTTAACAGAATAAAAATTAACATAATTAACTTTTAAATATACACGTACGAGTTTATTTAGTGTTGGTGCATTTTATATTATAGAATCTTAAAAAAAAAATACATAAAATTTAACTAAACGAAACAAAATACATTTTATAAAGAATCTAACTTAAATAAATTAAATGTTAAAACATAGATATTTTGTGGTCCATATTAAGAAAATGAATTTAGAGTACATCGCGCAACTCCACTCATACTCGTATTTGTTGACTGAACTTTGTTTTGAGATAAACTTTTGTCATAAAATATATTGATTTGAAAACAAGTATTGAAATTAAACAAAGTATTTATTATTAAGCCATTTACAATTTCTCTGTTTTATTAGTATCGTAATTTAAATATAATTTTCGAAATTAACTAAATAAATTAATTTTAATCTCGGTATTAAAAAAAAAAAAAAAATCAAACAGTTTATTAATTAAACATTTTCTTAGCATATACAACCAAATATGGGTGAATATTCTATATTTCTTTTATAGATATGTAACTTTAATTTTAGTCATAAAATCAATAATTCTCTCATTAGCAACACAAGAAAAAATATCACTTCATTTACATGTTTGCGCTGAAAGGTTATTCATTTCATGCATACTAAACTTTCACACCTACCTGTACACATATAAATATGTACATTAGGGTGACTCACTCCAAAAAGTTGGTATGTTTTTTAATGTTTCCGAAAATATTTCGGTTCTACTGATGACCGCTTGTGTGGTGGACCGTTGTTAAAAAGTGTTTTTTTAATTTTTTGAACATTTTTGTATTTTATCCTAAAGAAGCGCATGCAAAATGCGGTATCATTTAAAAGGTAACTGGAAGCCGCGTCAAGGGAAACTTGAATATTTATATATTCAAAAAAATATCCTAAAAATATCCTGTCTAATATTTTTGTAATATTCCTGTAATTTCACAGTTTATCAGAAAGTCAATCTCATTTAAAATTTTTCATAAACATAGTCAATATTGGCATCGAAATTTTTCTTTTGATAAGATCTATTCGTTTGTATTAAAATATTTACGAAAATACAATAAATAACATAATAATGAAAGTAAAAAATACAAAAAGAATTAAAAAATATAACAATTTAATGTATTGAAAATGTTCATTTATTGTAAAATCAATGATAAATTGCAGTTTTATTACCGCCAGCGCTTGAAAGATCTCCACGATTACGATTCTAATTCTTTATTTTTTTCTTTTTTTTTTTAATTACTTATATTTTTACATTTGCCGATATCTTTTTTTTTTTTTTTTTTTTAGATCTTTGGTAAATATTTTAATAGAAACGATGACTATGTTTATGAAAAATTCTATATCAGAATGACTGATAAACTACGAATATTGAAATAAAAATGTGTAAGACACCATATCTTAAAGCAAGTAAAAATTTAAAAATAACAAACAATATAATGAAAAAACCTTGAAAAAATAGGACATTTTGCGTAATATGTTTTATATACCAATGAAAGCAGCTTCCAAATATCTTTTAAACTTATATGCGTTTCTTTGGGAGAAAGTACAGTCGTTAAAAAAAAAAAATGAAAACTAAAAATATTTTTTTAAAAAAGGTCCAGTTCGCGAACGGTATATCAGTATAACCAAAATATTTTTAGAAACATTATAAAACATATCAAGGTTTATTTTCAGAGGGGTAACAAAACACTTTTTTCCCTCCCATAGCGAGCGAGTAGCCTTAATATACATAAATTTATGTGTATGTAGACCAGGTGATAATATTAGCTGATACTAGAAAGGAAAATGTGTTCTTTTCAACTATAGCTACGTGCTGCGAGACCTTAGTATGAGTATTGAAATCGCATTACATTTGCTTACCAAGAAGCAAACGTGAAAAAAACACTTGAGCACGTTTCAGTTTCTTATCAACATTTTCTGCCTTTTTGTATTTACTTCAATATAAGGATGTAATTGTATTTTATGTGTGTTAAGGAAAACAAAACGAGACTGGAAAAAGCCAGCAATAAATACCTTTTTCTGTACGTATACATTTTTAAAGTTTTATACGGTTTGAAAAAAATGTAGCGGGTCTCAAAGCGACTTTTTTGTATTTTATTATTTTTTTCATTTTATTTAACTATATCAATTTATTACAAATAAAATTTTATTGGTTTATATATTTATGAGTTCCAACGTTTATTAACTTTCTAAAATTACGAAAATTAAAAAAAATCTAACTACAAATAAAGAAGTAATTAATAAAATAAATTTAAACTGAAACAAGTTATTTTTAACGAAGTATACCCCAGTAAAATAACAGTTCAACAAAAATGGAGAGAAACCAAAAATTTAGCAAATATCAAGACTTCATACAAAAGTACAGAAGTTTAATTAACAAAAATTTCCTTCCTATACCAAGCAATGCAAAATTGTTATCCGAAAAGAGATTGTTTGAAATTAGTGATTGTTTGAAAATTAGTATTTAGTGTGCTCAGGGTAGTCTAGAAGGACTTTTAGACCATACCATTAAGCATTAGTTGAGTTAAAAAAAACTATTATTATGTCCTTAACCAATGAAGAATTGTCAAATATTAGGTAATATATCAAATTGGGATTTGACAGAAGCTATAGGCATAGTTCCTATAAACAAGCATTTCATGGCTTTGATGCCAGTGATTCTTTTATTCGTTACATTGTGCCGCTAAAATTAGTTTGTAAAGAGAAAATAATATGGCAAGATGGACGAGCATCTTCCACAAGGTTTTGTAGACCTCTGAAAATTGAATTTATAAAGCAAACCACAGATTCTGTGGTTTTATTACAAGGAAAATCATTAAAAATTAATAACAAACTAATGTTAGTAAAGGTACTGATAGAACAACAACACAATAGTACTATATTTGTGGTGCAACTAGTAAGTACTTTAATTCAGTGAATAAAATTATTAGTAAGGAAGTTAATGTAAAAAATTTTAGTTTGGTTTATCTATATTTCATGGTTGGATAGTTATTTTTTAATGTCCCTTTCATTTAAAAAGTTATCGCTAATAACTTAGAAAGTGAAATGAAACATGTTACAATTTTAAAATATATTATGTTTTTTTTTTATTTTTACATATTTTCTTATTTAGGAATAAAAAAGTAATATTTTTCATTTTTGCTAAGAAACAGCAATAATCTTTCAGTATAGTAGAATTCGATTTGTCTTGAAATATTCTCTTATTAATAATATCTTGATGAAAACGCTCTCCGTGTTGATCACATATTGCTCCCATATTTTCGGGAATTTTGATAATTTTAAAGACTTGTAAGGACTATGTAGGGCAAGTTGGAAAGAAGACTTGTAATACATTTTTGTAGCTCTATTATTTCTCTATAACACATGAATCACTGTAACTAATACTGTCCTTAATATTTTCACCCTAAAAAGACTAAGTAGGTACAATTGAAACTTTTAGCATTTTCTATAAAGAGAGTGCGAAAATAAAATTACATTAATATTCACACAGTTATTTTATTAAACCTCTAGAAATTGTCTTTGTATATGAATGAACAAAAGGTACGAAATAAATATTTTGCTTGAGTTTAGTTGCATGATAGTTTTCATGCAGAACATACTCGACTTTCTGATCTAATGATATTTTGGTTTTGACATATATAATAGGTTCGAATAGCAATTGAGGTTCCACTCCTGTCACAAGATACTATAGGACCAGGTACTGGTGCTACAACACTTCAAAAAAGAAAAACTTTGGTAAAAACAATCTTTTTAATAATAAATAATCTTTAATTGTGGTAAAAATAATAATAATCAATTACTGGCAAGTATAATTCCAAGAACTGTTTTTCTATAATTCGAAACTTGGATGATGCTCTTTATATATTTTGTGTGGTGAAGTGGTGGTCTACGATGCCTTTTCTTTTCTAAATAGCAAAAGCAAGAAAACCACATATAATTAGTGAACTTTTAATTTACCCTTTTTTTTGCTTTCGTTCACAATATAATTGAAAAAGTCATGAGAATCCATTTGTCAGATAATCCTGAAAAAAAGAATTGATGGTCTGCAGTGAAATGAAACGACTGATGTTTCTAATTTAAGTCAAATTTTATTTTATTGCAAATTTATTGCAGAAAGTGAATTAAAGGAAGTATTATTGTTTACTAAACCTTAAACCATTTAAATATCACTGTGTAATCCCGCAACTTGCTGAGAAAACCTTACCTGACATATTTAAAAGTGTTCTTCAAGCTTCAAGCGCCTAAAAAAATAGAATGCTTAAAGCCCTATGTGTCGATTTAAATGAAAAACATATGGAATTACTACTTCATATCGATGTCTGTTGGAAAAACAGAAGTAGACATTTTACTTTTACAGAAAAAATGAAGATCTTTATAAAAAATTTACAGAAAACTCTTCCCCTCTCCTCTACCAAAATATTGGTCGTTTCCACTGATGAATATTATCTTGGATTCATCTGACGTTCAGAAAGAACATACATATGAAAAGTATAATAATACACTTAGATTCACTTCACGATGAATTTCTGTTGATGACATACCCGATAATTTTCAAGAATATGCAATAGAACGTGTGCCAAAGCTGACTTCGAATCTATGTTGGTTGAAAATTTTTGGGTAAAATATTAAAAGTTTACACAATGGTTGGGAATGAAGCATTAAAACTTTTGTTAAGGTTTCAGAAATTTCTCCCAAAGTTAAAAAATTAATAAAAACAAAGACATTTTAAATGTTATAATGCTTTATTCTTGATACAAATTTTAAATTTAACGAAGCTTAAAAAATGTTCAAACAATTTTATTGATAAAAGGTATGTAAATTAAAAATTTTTATTAAGTCTTTAATATTTGTTTTAATTTTTTATGAGCTTTAAAAGATTCATTGTTGTTATAAATGAATTTTGATAACGAAATTTTATTTAAAATAAATACCTTTTGAGTTTTTACTATTTTTCATTTGTACTACACTAAAAATCAAAATGTGAAAAAACGAATATCGCTAAAAGGGTCCGCGAAGCATGAAGAGGTAGAACCGCTGTTTTTGACAACATTTTATTCCCCACATTGACTCCAACTTCGGTTATATTACATTCTATTAGCAAGAACTACGTGGAATTCGTCTTTTCAATTTCCCACGTATTTTGCATACTTCATAAAAATATAACGGCTTGAAATGTTTAATTTATCTTTAATTTTCCGTTTTCTCATAGTTTTTGGGGAAAGTAATGCATTTACTGCAATTTTAATGCAAAATATGTATATAGTTTTGGGAAAATCTTAATAATCAAAGATTTGTATAATAGAAGTCAAATAAAAAGTTTCGTTTAGTTCATACTAAGAAAAATTTAATTTACAATGGATATTATATCAGGCGTTTAAGTTAAAAATGCCTAAGTCCATTTACCAAAAACTCGAGTTAGACATTGTTACATTTTTACATAATAATTAATGCTAATAATAACGAATATTCATCAGTTAACAGAACCATTAAATCATATTTCGAAAGTAGTTTAAGTCCCGTATAATATATGGAGAAAATGAAAATTTTTTTATTTTTATTAATTGTTTGTAATTATAACGTCACATTACTTTGTTAAAATGTACATTTATCCAGAAAGGAATGCGTTCATCGCAGTATGCTTGGAAATCAGCAACAAAATGAATGTATACTTCAATGTAACTTTTATTTTCACATTGTCAAAAATTATTAAATTTATCAAATTCAATGTTTTCTTATAGTGGCAACCTGACGCGGATCCACTGGTGGGTAAGGACATTCCCCCCTAAGAAAAATTAAACACGAAAAAAATTTACAATAGAGAAAAGAAAAAAATTATTTTGGAAAAATTAGGGTGTCATAAACAAAAAAAGGAATGACGAATTTATCTTCAACATTGTCTATCCAAAAATTTGCAATTTAAAATTCAATAGAATTTAAAAATTGGCACTTGTTTAATAAAAAATATGGGAAGTGCACATTTTTAAGTGTTTTTATTTCGCTTTTTTAAATAACTATATAAAATATTTTTGATTTGTTTTTTTAAATATTAAATTCTTCTAATAGTAAATAATTTCGTAATTTTATTTACTTTTTCCTGGATTTTCAAAATTCTAAACTTCCAAATTTCGTTAAATCTAAGCTTATATTTTACCGTACGATTAAAAATGCATCTTTAGATAAAAAATAATTTGTCTAAGTACTAGTTTTATCAGTTAACGAAAAATATTTTTATTTTATAAATCAAAATCTCTAAAACTTTTTACAAAAAGCGCTTAAGCAATAACACAAAAAGTTTTCCGTGAATTTTTTCATTCAAAATATAAAATTTATCCCATATATATTATTTAGTTATACATAATGATGATTTTGCGTATTTTGAGATAATTTTGTTTTGGGAGATAAATAAAAATATTAACACATAAATTATCAACAATAATTGTCTAAAAATGGTAATTTTTCAAGTAAAATATTATGAAAAAGGGTAATTGAAAATATGCATAATTTTGTAACTAAAAATCATTAAAAATTTTGCACTATGCTCAAAAAAATACTCGTAGTTTATTTGGTAAATTCTGTTTTGTTTTCTTAATTTCAGACTTGTTATCCATATACTTTTGTATATGTTTTGTTCAAATATTGAAAGAAAATTTATAAACAAAAATTAAAAGGATGAAATTTTTCAAGTTGTAATGTAATTTATTATAAATTTTTCTATAAAAGGCTATACAAAAATGTAATATTTTTTAAAGACTTACAACATTTATTTTCTTTTAAATTTGAGAAAAACTTTAGAACTTATTCGATTTTATATGGAATAATTTGCTTAAATTTCTTACACGTTTTTATTTCAAGTATGTTTCAAGTAAAACGTAAAGTAAAAATATATTAGAAATAATTTGAAAAGGTTTTGAAATTTTTAAATAATTATTTGTGTATTTAAATGATCTGAAAGATTGACATTTTATTTTATTGTAAATGAAAAAGCATTTAAAACTTGATATCTTTAGTGTTATTTTGAAGCAGAAAGGTAAATTTAATTAAAAAATTTAATAAATTATTTCTTATTTGTCGTAAATATAAAAGATTTAAATAAAGTATAAAAGCTACTTTAAAATAAATAAGAAAATAAATTAGGTAGCTACCACTTCTTTAGTGCATCAACTATCATCAAAACGTTTTTTTCTTTTCGAATTATCTCAAAATTTACAGGGTACTTCGAATTTCTGAAAATTTGCTAGTGTTTCGCGTTTTACAACTTTTTTTGTTTTTCTTACAATTTCTTAATTTTTACAAGTAATGAAAAGTAGTGGAGCAAAACTTTTATTAACTGGAATCAAATAAAAATAAAATATTTATTTTACTTTTGTTACGGTTCCCTTTATCAGATTAGCTCCAAATTTTTGCATCATTAAATTCGTGATATTAAATAATATAATTAGTTCTATTTAAATAAAATTGATATTCTAAGTATCAATATCTACATAGCTCAATCAACGTGTTTTTCAGGTCATACATTTTAATTATTTTAATGGAAATGCATTTATTTGTTTGAAATGCTTTAGAGTACAAGAATTAAATAAAAACACACCTTAAATTATCAAAATCTATTCAATATTCCCTGAAATTTATGAACCACAGATTCATAAAAATTTTTGTTTCTATTTCAAAAACTAAAAAGCAATAATGAAGTATAAAATATCAAGTTTTTTGGTGGCACAAAAAAAAGTTATTTATAAAAATATTGTATAAAATTTTATCGCCACTTATCAACTATTTTGTATATAATTTCGAATTTTTCAAAATAAAAAAAGATAGTTTCTGCACACGCAAATTGATGATAATTTTATAAAAGATCTTATCAAATATTGAATAAAAGTTGAAAATATTTTCACTTTTATAACATACAAATGTATTCATATATATTTGGGGGATTCACAAGGTGAGCTATAATGTCATATTGTCATATGTTCTAAAATTTTACAATGGTTTAAAAATATTGTTGTTGTTCAAACAAAAAGTGTTTTAAAATAATAAATTAATAAAAATAATAAAACTCTGTATACTAAGTTTAATCAGCAGAGATTGTTTTACACGAAAATAAATAAAAAAATGTTGTTTATTTACTTGAGTTTGCCATCACAATATTTAAAATGTACTTTTCGCACAAACTGGCTATTATTTTGGTTTTTCTCTTATTTTTGTCTGATTTAAATTCAAAATAGCACACTAAATTATGAGGGATTATTCACAAAAGTGGTATTTCATTTCCGGGAAACTTATTTCATGTACTTAATTTTCTTTCCAAAATGGAAACTTTGTTTCAGTGATTTTGAAAGTGGCCTAAGTCTACTGGAGGTCCTAGAAAATATGTTATTGGAACAAAATGTTAATAATGTTGATTGGGGTGATAGATTTTACACCTTTAGAAACAAAAAAACAATTCATATTATTAGTTACCAATATTTTTAAACCCATAGAAACGCAAACCTTTATATATCTGCTCGACTACTTCTAAGGCTTTATTACTTAAATGAATAATAGGGTAAGTGTACTTAAGTTCGGCATAGACTGCCGAACTGCAGGCAAATTCTATTTTTCCATGAATCCTAAAGTCGACATCATCTTAATATTCTTATTTTATTAAAACTATTAAGCCAAGAGATCTCAAAATAGCATGTTATTTTAGTGGGTAAGTAAGTTTTGCTTTGCAGTATTTATATCAATGCATTTTATATAATTTTTTTCTCATCAGGGCTTCCTTAAAAATTATGTTTTAGGCCGAAATTGCTAGAGCTTTGATGGTCAAATTATATTTATCGGTGTTTGGACTTTTTTATAATCTTATGGTCATAGATGTAGATCCAAACTTATCAATATCAAAGTCCTATGAGATTCATTTGTTTAATCATTGGGAACGTGCCCTGAAGAACATAATGAAATGTTGTACCGAATTTTAATATAGTTTACTTTCCTATTATGTTTATCGAAGTCTTAAATATATTTTGTTGCAAAACTTTAGCTTTTCTGCTTTTTATTCAAATAAAACTAATTCCAAATGAAAGATTTTTAAGCTAAATTGTCAAGACATTGGGCATGAACGGAATAGATGAAATTTTAAATTAGTTCTTCCATAATATCTCCAAATTAGAAACTTTTTGAGAATTCGATATAAATTTCTAAATTCTGCTTTAACTAAGATGTATCATGAGTCAGGATTTTTAATCGCTGTTAGGGATCTGAAGATTAGTTTTTAAAAGTATTTAGTATTTTTCTGTAGTCAGCTCATTGATTCGCATCGTTTAACACTCTCAAGTATATTCTTTCGCATGGGTTTTGGTGCACACAAGCTGCCGGCAACACTAACTTTCCACAATAAAAAAAAAAAAAAATTAAATATCCCATTTTATAGGATAATAGGCATATAATATAGATTTTCTATTTCCTTAATAAAAATTTTATGCCGACTATTGGCTAATGACATGACTACAGCAAATTCGATTATTTTTTATAAAATATTTTAAATCTAGGTATCCTTTACTGAGGTGCAATGTCTATTTGTCTTTTAAAAAATATGTTCTCATTCGTAAGCAGACAACTTTAAAGTAAGAAAAAAAGTTAAACTGCCGACTATTGGTACGCTTGCCCTAGTTATTTTAAAAAAATTTATTTTACTTAAAAATCAGGTAGGTTTTTATAGAATATAAAAATGTGCGCGATTTATTATTGTGACCACAATAACTCAGAAAATTGGAATTGGTTGCCACAAAACCATTTGCTATGTTTCTTTAAAAAAATTGTAATGATCTTATTATGTCCGTCTGAATGCCTTTTTGAAAAATCTACCTATGATCCCGACGAGTGTTCTATTAGCATTGTTCACATTAATTAATTAATTTTTTTTTTTTAATTTTAGGAAAAATCCGGTTAGGAAATTATAGTTCCTATGATCCAATTATAGATTTTATAATTTCCTAACCAGCATTTCTCTAAAACATTATAGATATTTAAAATAATTTATTTAAAATAATTGTCTCTTTTTGGATATATTAGGTATATTCATTAACATAGAATTTTAATAAAAATTAATGTTGGTTTCTTTATTCAAAGGATTGAAATCCTCCCGGTAATCGGATCACAATCCAAAATCACTTCAATACATAAAATATTTAAGAAATTTAATTGCTATAAAATGCGTTTTGAATACATTTCATATAATTTCGTAATCTTTAAGTTTACGAGGGCAATAACTCAAATGAAATTTAATATTAAAATCCAATAAGAATTCTCTGAGATATTACTGTTTTCATTTTTTTGTATTTTTTATATCGATTAGAAAAGTAAAAAATAAAATAAAATTACGTATTTTTACTTTTCGCAAATTCCCTAAGCTTTAAAATGAAATCGATAAATATCTTCATAGACTTTGTGTTAAAAAAAATATAATAGATTTACTGAAATTTTTATTAAATTATTTAAAAAATACTAACAAAAATAGTTTTACTAAAAATTATTCACTTTTATAAGCTTCAAATATTTGTATAAAGGTTCACTATCCTGACTGTCTGTGAAATAGTGAAATCGACTTTTAAATAAAGGTGTCAGTAATACTCCAATGCCCGGGAAGAATTTCGTGTATGTAATGTTTTTATTGTATTTTGTGTGTTTTTCTTTTGTTTTGTCTCTGAATACCGTTTTGTATATCATGTTGCATCCTTTGATTTTAAGCTACGTTAATGTATATATGTAAGTTGTATAATAGTAGTAGTGTTTGAAGGATAATATTTTAATATAAAGGTGTTCAATTCTTATAACAAAGGCAGCAGTTTATTGACAAACCAGCCAAAAGTAGAAGATCGAGAATTTCTCTATACAATATCTTAATTGTAAAACTATAAAAAAAATAAATAGAAAAGAAGAGAAAATATTCCATAATGCATTTAGTAAAACGTTTAGGGTAATGTTAAAAACATTATGGAACATAAACTTTTGCAAACTATCTTTTATTCATCTGTTCATTCTGTAATTTATTTGTGAATATGTATGTATTATAAATATAAAATCCTACCAGTACTGCTACTACTACTACTACACAAATACAAACAATATGCTTCTGTGAAGTACAAATTCTAATTGCAGTCATTGTATTGTGAAATGGACGTGAATAAGTCAAGTATTTCTGGCAACAGTCAAGCCTTCATTAAATGCACCGACTGTGTCAAATGTTAAGTAGTCTAAAGCACATGACATCAGGATGGTTGGTTCGTTGGATGGTTGTCTTTTAACGACTACAAACGTTAAATTAAAAGAGAAAAAATTTCATATTTCTTCTTTTAGTAGCAACGAATTCTAAATTCCCTAAGACTAAGTATGTATATTTAAAATATTAATAAACTTTTAACTGCAGCTACAAAATACCTAGAAAAATCATATATACTCTATAGAGTGCCAGGTATGGAAAACAATGAAAAAATTCTAATTTAATTTAACAAAGATAATGTAAGAAGTATAAAAAAGTATTAAGAATTTTTATGTTGATTGCAAAAAGAAAAACTTCTTTCAATTGAATTGTATTTTTAATTAATAAAAATTAAAAGAAAAGTTATGCATGTGATACGACGACCTTAAGTTTTCTTTATATATTTATGTATACATTAATACATAATTTATTATATAAAAAACTTTAATTCAAAGTCATTCAAAAATTATTGTAAAAATGTAGTTGCATTTCTGTGCTGATATGAAAAGGAAAAATTCTAAAATTATGCAAACAAATTTATTTTGTTTTTTTATACAAAAGTATAAACTTAAAAGAATTAATAAAAATATAAAACTTGTTTTTAAATTGTATACCTATTATTTTCAAGTAAAACAAGTAAGAAAATATAGTCGGTCAGGTCAGAAAAATGATACCCTACACCATTCTAAATACAATATAAAAGACTTTAAAGCTTTGAATAATGGGCGGCGTTAATTTTTTATTACTCTACTTTCTAATTCCTATTATAGAGCGATATGGGTATCAAGTGAAAGAGGATAATTTTAGCATTATATTGAAGTACTTTTATTAAAATAATCCAAATAAAAGTTTCCAACAAATAATTTCTAAAATAATATATATGAAAGATACTGATATCCAATTCCAAGACTGCAATTTTCTGGTTTTAACATTATTACTTTACAAAATTATTCCTAAGAACAAAAGTACAAATTTAATTTTCAGTTTATTGAGATCGCGAGCATAAAATACCAATATAATCATCTTTAAGCTATTTTATTTAAATTTTAAATAATTCTTACTTAAAAAACCAATAATAACCATTTTGGAAGCTCATCACTAGTATTTTTAATATGCGAAAGGGCAGATGTACTCAAGATTAACGTGGGTACATGTCATGACGGCTAACCCCACGGTGGTCTTCGCACCAGGTTCAATGCACCCATGTGCCTGTTAAGAACACGCAGGTGGCAATTAGAGAGACTAATAGTCTGGATAAGTCCACTCCCCCATGCTTAGGAGTTGGAGCTATCTAACCACCTGCCGCAATATTGGCGACCAGTGTTGCAATGCAATACCACATCGGGACTATAAAACCCTTCTTGCGGTTTAGATCCAAACCACAGCCACCTCGTAACTCCCCGAATGGCTCTCCAACAGCCAGTCCAATACGACAACACCGACAAGCATTTGTTGCCGTACCAGGGGCTACTGGCTCCAGTGTCTCTGGTCAGGCCCCAAAGGTCCTTTTCTCCCATAGACCCCAGACAAGGCAATAGTACACCTATATATACCTGCAACACTGCTACGCTCTCTAAGACCGAGTATCATGACAGGATTTTCTCTACCACGTATGAGCTATGCATCAAGGAAAAGATTTAATCCGAGAAGACAAGCCACCGTGGCGATATGCGAAAGGACAGTAGACTATGATTTTTGTATTATAATTAATTTTTGTATAAATAATTAAAAAAAAAAGATGTAGTCAGTCAAGCGCGACCAAGTAATATCATTATGTATACGCGTTAAACTGATTTTCAGGTGAGGTCCTTACATAGGAATTATAAACATTTGGAACGATCCTCGTTGAACTTCATACCATGGTTCATGTAATTACATAAAACTTATTAATATCAAATTTAATTCAAAATCTGGCAATTATATGAAATTTGGGCACTTAAAGAGATTTTCTGGAGTGGATCTTATACGCGAATTATGTTCAATTATTGACCGATCTCCTTGAAACTTGATAGTGCGATTTATAGTTATATAAATTTTTATTATTTAATTATTCTACAAAAAATTTGTCACTAAGAGATTTGCTTATGTGAGAAAGTTTTAGATAAATGATTGAGAGAATTTCAATAGTGAAAGAAAATAATAATCTAAATGAGTTATTTTTCAAATATCGTTTTAGATATTTGTGTGATTTAAAAAGTAAATGACATTGCCATTTAAGTAGTGTACTCAAAAAAACCGACGTTTTCAGAAAACTGGTTTTCGAGTTATTCGAAAACTAGCCTTTTTTAAAAAACCGTTTCGAATACGGTTTTACGTAATAAAAAACAGTTAGAAATTTATTATTATTTTTACTAAAGAAAGTCACTTATAATACATGTCAAGTACTACAAAAATAAAAAGTCGTATCGCTATTCTGCAGCTAAAGGACAATGCTCAATTTTTTTTTTTATTGAATACTGATAATGCTTCTTCTGATCTAAATCTACCTATATATACATTTATTGAAATTCAACTTATTCTTTTGACAAACGGTAAAACTAAAATTTACTTCTCACCGAGATTCCGTTTTAAAAATTAGTTTAAATCTATTGAAAAATATACAAATCTCAGTTCTTAGTACGTCTGGTGCTACTCAAATCTCAAATTAGGAATTAAAAGAAACTATTCTTAAAGCTTTATTAGTTCATAATGAAAATAAAAAATACTTTCAAATAATTAAGGGTTTGATTCAGTATAATAAGCGAATTGTTTTAAAATAAAATTTGTAAGCAAAGTAATCAAAAAATTTTTAATTTTCATACAAATTTTATTTTTAAACAATTTGATACTTTTAATGTTAGAAATAAGGTTCAGTTAGCAAATATAAAAAAATGGGAAATATAGGTTAATTTAGTAAACAAGAATAAAAGAAGGAGCATTTCATAAAAAATCGGTTAACCAAGAGAAAAAAAACGTCCTGCCGAATTATTCGAAAATAAAAATTGTTCGAAACCGGTCGGTTTTTAAAAAAGTAAAAACCGGTTTCCGGTTTCGGTTTTCGAATACACAACATTTAAGGAAATTGCTATATTTTTTTTTAATTAAAAAACATTTCTTATATAAAAAATTAAAAATATGTAAGTATATAAGTAGAGAAATGTTAACAGTTATAAATAATAAGTACAACTAAAAATGTTTGTTCTTTTCGCTACTATAAAAAAATAACAACTAAATGTAGAAATGATACAGGTGGTGGCAGTTCTACAAAAACAACAATACGGCTAATTCATTATTATTATTTTTTTGTACATGAATTTTGACACGTCAGCGGATAAGCAAAAATTGTGCTTATATGGAGTTTGACAGTTTTAAGTACTAAGAAAATCATTAGCTGATTTGTTTGAATTCGCCTTATACTTAACCATGTAAAAAAATCTCTTTATAGCAGTTATTTAGTGTGACTTATTTTTTATAACGAGACAAATCACAAATATACAATTGCATGTGTTTCACTCACTGGCTGTTTAATGAAACCATCGATAAAATACTTTATCCGTTTCAAAACAAATAGAGTATTTGGCATCGATTTGTAAGTGAAGTTTTTTCATATTTCACCCTTAACGGCATATTTTGTTACTTTCAATGCAATTTTCACATTTGAGAATAATTTTTGTATACCTACCCGTTAAAAATCCACTTCAAAAGCAAAACTTAGTGCATATTTTGTGATCTTTTGGCAGAAATTAATAATTAATTTCAAAAAAAAAAAAAAAATAAATAAAAATAATAATAATAATAAATGTATTTTTAGCAAGAAAAAATTTAATAATTCCAGAGAACATTAAAAATTCTTTTAATAAGGCTAAAACAGAATTTTTATGAAAAACACAGTTATAACAGAGGTACTTCAAAAGCACTGAACAAGAATCATGGCAACACAATGTTAAAATCATGACTATTTCAGTTGTTTCAGGTAATGGGATGCTTTTAAAATTTTATTTTGTAAAAAGAAAAGATAACAAATCCAAAAATTTAATATTCAAAATGAAATAATGAAAGTCATCGTTTCGTTAGTAAGAATACATTTTTATACCCATTCCGTATTTAAGATGCCGAAGTAATCATTTAAAACCCCATAAAGTATATATTCTAAGTTATCGTGAAAATGTAAGACAATTTAACAATATCCGTCCGTCTGTCAAATATTTGTCTTATATAAGGTTTGTTTGGTATTAAAAATGAGCAAAATCTGTTCATAAACAAAAAACATTTGAAACAAATACTAAAAAATACAGGGTGTCCGTTGTAACTCCAGTTTCCACTTTTCGGCCGATGTCTTTTACAAAAAAGGATCAACGACCAATGTTAACTCGAAAGCCACTTTACCGATCACATCACATATAATGTGAAACATCAAAGTAATTTTATAAAAGTAGTTCAAAGACCAATGTAAACTCGGAAATAAAAAATCATTTTGTTACGGCTATTACAGTATTTAAAATTAACTTTATGGATATCATTTTATAGCTAAGGAGTTTGACTTGTAGCAACAAGATTGAAGGTTTAGGAACAGATTATTTGATCTTCTTTGGGGCACTTTCAATTGATCTTTTTTAATGCTATTTCTGAAATGCATTTCAAGGAACGTATTAGCTTTTTACCTTGACCGAACAAATTTTTTTAATGAAAGCTTATGATAATTTTGATAATTTCTGAACTAATATCTACAATTAAAAGGCTACACAAATGTAATCAGATTTCGACACCGTTAATGAATTTAGAATTTAATATTCATTCAAATGATTATTTTTGAATATTTGCAAAAAATTAAAAATATTTGTTATAGTGTCACATTAAAAGGAAACAAAATATTTTTATTGAAGTCAATATCAACTATCTACAATATACAACCTTTTTTTATCATTTAAAATAGATGAGTAATTTGATAATAATGGCGATAATGTAGTATTACATTACTTAATATTTTCTCATGATCTACAACGCTATGGCATGTAAATTTTGATATTCGAAAAAATTGCAAAAACTTATAACCCTACTGTACAAATTATGTACGTGTTAGATGGATAACCTGAAAATTATAATCGGATTCTTCTGTACCAAAAAATCTGTAAACAGAAATATACTAATTTCAGAAGATCTTAGTGAAAATCGGCTTAAAAAATTGTAGACTCTTTTAACATATCCAAGTAAAAGGTAATAAAGGTAATTTTTAAATAAAATTTTTAATTGCTTTTAAAGTATCAAAAAGCGTATAGATGAAATTGTGTCATATAGCATTGAGTTGTATAGCATGAAATTGTGTCATAACGAAAATTTCACATACTATGTATTAATAACTCTGGTAGTGCAGACAGGATAATTACGGAGTTCTTAGTGCAAAAGGTTATTAAGATCAGAAAGTTTTTGTCAACCATAAATGCATTTTTAAAATATATCAGTGGCTAACAAGCAAGAAATTGTTAGTAACATTTATTAAAATACATCAAAAGGTCAGCGGAAATCGTTCAGTTCCTGTTTGAAATGCATTCATAAGCAAATTAAATATAAATTACGGCTTTTTGATGCTATTGACAACCTGCTGAATTCGTTTTAAAGAATTTTGAAAAAAATATATGAAAAATGTCATGTTTTTTTTTTATATGGGAACAGAGGACAATGTCAGCAGCGATACTACACGTCATAAATATTTTAAAGAAATTTCCAACTGACTTGTTCTTAGTAGTAATGTAAACATTATCCAAATGGACAAATAATTGCACTATTATAAAACGTTGAGTATCCTTTTTTTAATAACCTTTTTTTTTTAATGTTATTTCATTTGTTAAAAACTACTAATTGAAAGGTACCAAGAAAATAAAAGAACATCTTTCAATATTTAACCAATATTAAATTCATGTGATCCAAATTTATAATACTTCCGGATCACAAGCTCAGGACCTCATTAACTCCCTTGGATACTCTCTTTTTAAAAGGTATTTTATTTGAAATTATACTTCAGTTAGAAAAAGCCTTTCCGTTTTGAAAATTTGGTAGAATTCTTTTCGTTTGGTAGATTGGAAGGCTGAAAAGACTTTTGGTAGATTTAATCAAATTTAAATTAAAGGAAAGAATATGTTGAAATAGGATAATGGAACAAGTTGTGAAAAAAAACATATTTGACATCAGAACGTTAATATCTAAATTAATTGAATTAAAAGTTTAATTAAAAGTAATACTGAAATAGATTTTAAAAATAAAAGAATAAAATTTCAAACAATTTTATAGGCACAAAGTAACTGAGAATAGATTGAAATCAGGTGAAATTATTGAAGCTAAATACTAAAAACTCAAATATTATATTGAATTTCATAATCAAGTAAAATGTGGATTTCACTCTCAAAATGATAATATTAAATTTCTGCAAATATTTTTTCTTAACAAAGGTTGCAAGGAAGATTTGTTAGTTTTATAATTTTGTAATCATGTTAACTATGATCCCTCCCGATCTCGTATCTTTCAACAGATTTAGATGTTGATATTTTTCATAATAAACTATAAATGAAGTCAATTTTTTAACACCCTCCCAAGGTTGTTTTTTTTATGTGCCAACCTAGTGCGAAAATATTAGAGTGATTGAATGAAGTTTGTATGGTGCAATTATAGGGGGAGATTTCGAATTTTTTATAATTTTTTTTTTTAAGTATTATGATCACTTTTTTGCAATTCAATGTAAAGGATTCTTAATTTAGAAATACTTATAAAAGAAATTCTCACCAATGCACGATGTTTCCAAACATTTTTTTTATTTTAAATAATTATGTAACTTGTGAACCGTTCGAAATATCTCAATAAGATTTCACCTGGCTAGAGATGAGATGTTTGCGAGTTGATTCGAAAGAGCACTAATCCCAAGCGGGTCAGAGGGGAAGTGAGTAGACTTCCAAATTAGGTCACCTCGGGTATGTAATTTTTTTAAAAAATGTCAAAAATTCATTTATGATTTGACAGAAAAAAATTTATATATAGACAGTTTTTGTAAAAAACAACACTGACCTACATATGTTGGTCAGTGTTGCCAGAGGTAGCAGGGTAGGAAAAAGTTACAGACTTTTTTCAAAAAAGTTAAAATTTTTCCTAAAGAGTTACACTTTCGGAATTTGAAAATAATAAATACGATTTTTTCTATTCAAAAGTTTGAAGCAAATAATAAAATAATACAAAAAATATTTTTTCCTTAGTCATAAGCAATCAAACAGTTACGATTATCTTTTATATGTTTAGTTGTCAAAATACAAATACACATTGTTTTTTATATTGTTGAGTAGGATCTTCAGAATTATGCATTAAAATTTGGCATTGCGGTTTTTATTTATGTAACACCAATTTATGTCACATGTTTACTTGATGCTACTATTCATATGGGATTTATGCTATCGTCAATTACAGACCGAACTTCATGAAATTCGGTACACACTTTTATGTTTATATGAAACTTATATGAGCCAAATTTTATTAAAATATTTTTATACAAAAGGAAGTTATGATCGGGATAGGTGAATTAATGGACCGATCATATCCAATTTTAATAGAAAAACCTGCATAGCAAATTTCATTAAACTATTTTCAAAATTGCGATCTGTAGTTTGGTTACAAGGTTTACATAGACGGACAGACAGTTGGATACGCTGGCATCGTTAAATCGACTCAGAAAGTGATTCTAAACCTATTGGTATAAATTAAGCTCTTGGACCAATATTTTTGGGTGTTGCAAACATCACTGTAGTAAAGGCTTTTATAAAACTTATTTCCCTAAGAAACTTATATGATTTTTTTTATTAAAAAAGTATGTGGAAAAAAAAATTATGTTAACAGAGTTAAAAACCTTTACGCCCAGCCTAAGGCTGGATATGACGAAAAAATTGTTATTATGCAGGAAAAATTACGAAATATTAAAAAAATAGGTTAAATGAAATTTTTTGTAAATTATTTGTGACTTTATAAAAAAAGAAGATATTTACTATTTTAAGTGAGTTAGGGATCTCAATGAGTTGCTATGTTTGTACTCTTTTATATTTTAAATTGAATGCTGTTTTTTATTGAAATCATCGCTAAAATTACTTTTTATATAATTTTATAAATCGAAAATGTGTCACAATAATCGGAATAATTCTATCCGCCACTAAAAACATAAGATTGTTGTTACGTGCAAGAAAAGAGCCTATCAAATTTAGTTTTCTTCACTTGTTCCAAGTTTAGATATATATTTTCATAGTACTAAATTTTGTCGAAGGGATAAAAAGTTGCGAAAATGAGGTCAAAATCAAAAAATTATTCATGTTACGGGGAGCGTTAAAAAATTACGAAAAATGTAACAAATGTAACCAAACGGCAACACTGGTGTAGGTTATCTCTTTTAGTTTAAGAGATACTTAGGTCGAAATAAATTTTTCTCGAATTTTCAACATCGTTTTTTTAACTTGACGGACTTTATTGACCCTAACATTTGGTTAAAATATTCACCAGATTTCATACAAAATTTTTAATTACATTGCTGCAAGAATTACATAAATATATAGATCCCATAAATATATATTTTTTATATTCTTTTCACTTATAAAATTAGAAAAAAAAAAAAAAATATAAAATTATATTTTTTTTCTGGTCTATACAATACACATAGATGCGTGCAAAGCAATCTTGAAGGCTTGAAATTATTAGTCAAGATTATATTTTATCTATTTTAAAATATTACTCAATGTCGACTTTTTATTGAAGCCATTTGTACAAATAAGTCCATGGCGATTTAGAAATACTGATGAGAGCGTTTGGCTTCCAACTTGCCATTATGACAAACAAGATTTATCAAACATTTATTGACAGCTGTAATTATAGGAAATATGATTATCTTTTATATTTCTGTTTAAAACAGCTTTTGTATTGTTTTCCAATGTTTATCTGTTAACACACACGCACATATTGTTGTTTGAATATGAGTAATAATGTGTATATATATTAGGGTATATTCATTTTTCCTTAGCTATCGTTTGATATACACGTATACCTTTAACATTGGTGGATAATTTTTTTAAAATTTGTTCTACGATTATCAACATAAGCGGTTGTGTAGCATCCAGTTCCAATAATCGTAGGAAGTTTAAATTGGGCCAAGATATTCTAAATGATGTCCCCTTTCATAATTTTAGGTACATTAAAATATAGTTCTCAAAAATTAATTTTGGACCACGCTAATATGTATGTATGTATGCATGTATGTATGTATATAATGTATGTATGTATGTATGTATATACGTATATATGTATGTTGTGTAAGAGTATATTGGAATATTAAGTGTAAGCATAAATACCTAAATATGTAAACAACTGTTAAATCCATTATCTATTTAATGTCATATTATCTATGTGCATATACATATGTGTGTACAGTTACATATAATGACGCTATGTATGCAAAGGATAATTATACAGCTGACAGTTTTATCTATCACTCTATCTTTGAATCGTGTTCATACTCGTACTTTATACTTAACGAAGTAAATGAGTGATTAAGATTGATACATATATGCGCATGTAAACACGTTTACATGCAACATGCTACCACGTATCCTTGTTAATATTCGTATGCATATTTGGAAGTATTATTTATTTTAAGTCAACAAAGCATAAGTGTGCATAACTCTACAATACACTTAAATAAACAATCTGACAGATATACAAACAGTCAAACAAGTCAAGTAAAAACAACAAGTCAAGTTTACACTAACATAGATTTTTAAAATAATTTAATTAAAGGTAAAATGATTAAAATCAAATTTCTTAGATTGGTAATTAAAAATTCTGAAATTGTAAAAGCAACTATTTTATATGATTACTTAATTAACTGTAATAAACTGGTGCTAATTGCTAATAAATTGATTATAAGTAAAAAAAAGTACTAGTTATAGAGAAGACATCAGACATCAAGTATGAAAAAACCATGGGTCTTCTGATTTGGATCATAACATAACTGGTTTAATATTTTCAAATCTCAGAAAGTTCGCGGTTTTATTCACGATTCTAATTCTATAAAAAATATTTCACAAAGTCATAATGAATTTAATTATCCATACCAAAAGAAATATAATCATCTTTTAATATCATAATAATAGAAAAATGTATTTCTTAGCGAAATATATTTCCAATATAGATGCATTTTTCCACGCACTTTTGAAAGCGATCTCCCCCCACGTTTTTATTTTTTCAAATAAACTTAAAAATTAACCGAATAATTTAGGTTAAGTTTTTATGTGACGGAAAGTTTTATATTTTTAATAATTTTTTATAAAAGCGCTAAAAAAGTTTTCAATACAAAAACTCATTTATTCTAAAAAAAAAAAATGTTTTTATTACTTAAAAATATGCAAATGCATTAATGCATTTTTCTGCATTTTTGACTAACTTAGTTTTAAATGTGTTAAGCCGCAATTTAAATGTTCTTAAATCAATAAAATCAGACATCTACGTATTGAGATTTATATGTATGTTTAAAGTTGCACACTCTTTGCCTAAACTTATTTTTTTCGAGTAAAAATTTTTAAAAATAGTAAACATTTCCGTCAAAAAAGCTAAATTGAATTATTGAACAAATGAAAAAATTAAAAATCAAAGGGTCAGAAAGTTTTCAAAAATTAATCTGAAAAATACAGTTGCATTATAAACACACTTTTTTAAAAAATATTATTTTTTAATTATTATAAAGGATATAATTATCTTTTCGCACTATTTTATTTCAATAAAATCGGATTTCAGTTAAAATTTTATGAATATTTAAAACTTGATATTTATATATTATATTATTTACCATCTTCTATAAACAATATCGCAGATAAACTCTCGAGTTTTTCTCAATTTAGAAAAAATGGATATATCAATCTTATTCTCTAGCGTAAATGCCAGCTTAATTTCAATAAAATCGGAGAATATAAAGTCAAAAACCGGCATTTTTCACTGATTTCTCCTGGAATTTATGATTGATTCAAAAGAGAAGCAATTTATAAAAACTAAGCTACAACGATTTTTTAAATTTTGAAAAACTTTGTATTGATACCAAATTTCATCGAAATATATTATTTCGATACTATGGTAACATTGAACAGTAAGGCCATTTCCAAAATAAATGGAAATAAATGTAATTTTGGAAAATTTTTAAAAATTGTGACAGCCTACAGCTAAGTTTCGTCACATAAGGCAATTTTTTGAAAAAAACAATATTTCTAATAACAAAAATGTTTTAAAACTAACTTTATATATTATATATTATATATTATATATTATATATTATATATTATATATTATATATTATATATTATATATTATATATTATATATTATATATTATATATTATATATTATATATTATATATAATGTATAATATATAATATTATATATATATCTTTCTGATCCTTACATTTATCAATTCTTCATTAATTACTTTATAAAATGTGCAAAAATTATTTTGACACATGTGAGCATTTCGAAAATATTCAGGCTCAAATTTATGAAATGTTTTCCTGTGATCAAATTTATTTCTTTTTTTTTTATTTTAAGAAAAGTCTTCTATAAATTTAAAGAAGTAAAGTAGTTTATACATTATTTAGATCAGATATTTCGGTACGTTTTTAAAGGTTTCGAAAAAATTGCGACTGCGGGTAAATTTAGTCACACGAGGCAATTTTCGCAAAAAGGACATATTTTCAATAATAAAAATTTTGACCTTTAAAAATATATAATAAAATTATATACATTTTCCAATCTTTCCATTTATAAATTCTTCATTAACTATTTTATAACATGTGAAAAGATTATTTTGATATTATTAAGCATTCATGCTCAAATTTATGTGAAAAAAATTTGCATTTTTTTGTTTTATTTTAAGAAAAGACCTATAAAAAGTAAAATAGTTTATACGTTATTTTAAATAAGACACAATTTTATTTAAAATGATATATAATATGACTATTTATTTATTTATTTATTTTACTATTTGTAAAATTACAAGCTCCGATATAGTTTTCAATCTCGAGGTTGTCAAATTTAGCCCACAAAAGCGCCGTCCGTGTTCCTGCTATACACTCCAGCCAACAGTACTCTGAAACCCTAAATCATTTTCCATCCATCTCCCTAGTTTCATAAAAATCGGTTCAGCGGTTTAGAAGATCCAGACTTATTACCATTTGCTTTACAAATGGGCCCACTTTGCATTATTCGAAATTGTTTGTTTTTTCCCTCTATATTAAAATTTCAATTGAATTTTAGTTAGAATAAATTTCTTTTTCTTGAATGATCACTCTTAAAACAGAAATTATGAATAGAGGACAATGATCACACGTAAAATATTGTATTGAAATCAATACAGTGTATTTTGAACTGGCAAATAATATAAGTAAAGTGGGAAAGTTTTATTTAAAGTTTTATATTATATATATATATATGTATATATATGTATATATATATATATATATATATATATATATATATATATATATATATATGGGCTATTTTCAAAAATTTTTCATTTAAGGACTTGAAAAATATATATATGGGCTATTTTCAAAAATTTTTCATTTTAGGACTTGAAAGAATTTTTTTTTTTTTTTTGATGGCACATTAAAATCCATTTGTAGAAATATAAAGTGACTCGAATGCATGTAGAATCAGTTCGCGTTAATAATACAGAGGGCCCGAAAGTTACAGCGGTTTTTAGTTGAATATATCAACACTTTTACAAACTAGAAGTTGATGTATAATTCTGATGATGTATAAATACAGTATAAATACTGAGTTATTTAAATAAAATTTATGATATTTTTAATCTTTTATGGTACTAGTGTGGCATATTTTAGGTAGTATAATTTAAAAATTTTCGTTATAGAGAAATCGGAATTTTTAAAAATTTTACGAAAAATGCGGATTGCATCTAAGTTATTTCTGCATAAAATATATTTTATTAGAAATTATTACAAAGAAATGGTATTTAATATTGTGATAATTTTTTAATCCAAGTCAATTATTTTGGTCCATAAAATTTCTATCTTTCGAAATTTTGTGAATCGCCTTTACATTTCTGTCAAAAATTACAAACTCAACTATTTTTATCAATTATGGTCAGTTTCGCCTTAGCAGAATCTTCTTGACAAAAGTGCCCGTTTTCAACCATGTTCTCGATCAATTATATTTATTGCATTTGCTATATCTATATATGCAAAAATTGCAAGAATGCAATTTTTGCGTAATATTCAAAAAGTTTTGGGGTTTCCTATAAAAAGTTAAAAAATGTTCACTAAAAATCACGCTTTTTAAAAATTTTGCGAAAAATTTTTAATCTAAATTATTTCTCCATATGTTCTATGGAAATATACATTATTAGATTTTATTACAAAGAAATGCTATTTAAAATTTCTTAACGCAGGTGATTTTTTTTGTTTTCTTCGAAAATTCGAAAATTTTTTATGCGCCTCTACATTTCCGTTAAGTATTATAAACTTCAAAAATTTATGCCAGTTATGTCAATGCGACATGCCTTAGCAAAATGCTTTTTGACAAAAGTGTCTCGTTTTCAACTATCAACGACATTTGAGTTAAATTTATGGTCCCAATCAATTATATTTATTGAAAGATTTGTACAAATTGCAATTTTCTATATAGAAATGCAAAAACAAAGAGTGCAATTTTTGCGTAATTTTCAAAAAGTCCATAACATTTGTTTATTAAATCTATTAAAAAAAAAAACTAAGTTCACGCAATAATTCATGTTATTCTATTGGAAACTGTGAATCTGCCTCGCGAAAAAAGGATTTTTTTTAAATTTTCGCTCTTGTCTTCCAAACTTTTAGACTATCTATTAAATTTACTATTTCGGGCACATCAACGAGATATAGTACAAAATACGCATAATTAAAACCTCAAAATTTGTATTTTCTTTAGAGGGACACAGACCGAGCTCAAAAAAATCAAAAAATTTAAAAAATTAAAAAATTTTGTCATAAAAATTTGACTACCCTATATGTAATAGTTGAAAGTTTGCACAACGTTAAAGAAGGTGTAGAATTTATCTACAAAATCCGATTAGTTTATATCAAATCGCGGAAGATCAAAAAGTATAAACGCGCGAACAAAAGGTGAAGAAGAATGGGAAATATTAAGCAATTTTTAGCCTTTTTTAAGTTTCTGAATTTTGAAAAACAATCATGATTACAAAATGAAACTTATGGTGCTTAAATTTTGCAGTTTATTAGTGTCAAGTCTTTAATATATTATTACTACAAAACTTATAAGAGATTAAAGTTAGCTCCAGCCAGGTTAAAATTTTTTGTTGATAGACCATATGTATATCTATGTTAAACTTTTCCAAGATATGCCGACTTTATTGATGTTTTTGATGTAAAAATCTGGTGTGCAAAATATTAGGGAGATCGGATGCCGTAATACGTGACGCAATGACCATGAAGTTTGTAGGGTGCATTTATTTGTTTTCTTTTTTGCATTTTTTTTTTATTGCATTTGATGAAAATAATTTGCAATTTACAAATAATTATCTATCGAACAAGATCAGAAGAGTAAAGATCGGCTACAAAGTGTTCAAATTATCACAAACTCCCCGACTATTAATGTGTTATAGGCAACATGTGTAATTAAATTTTTTGGGAAGTGCTGATATAAAATGCTACTTCGAATAAAATTACAACTATAATTATTGAAAAATAATTTTGGATCCCTCCAGTATAACAGAACCACGTTCTTATGCTTGATTAAAAACTTTAAGTTTTGTTATGACCGTTTCAAAACTTCAATTTTAATTTTTTTAAATTTTGTTAAATAAATTAAAAAAAATTAAATTGCAAAAAATGCGAATTATTTTCATCAAATTTAAAAAATCGTGGAAAAGTCAAAATATCCCCATACAAATGCACCCTACAAGAGAGTTACGATTAAAATTCGAAAGTAGGATTTTTTTGGAGCATTAAAGGGACTCACGAACAAAAAGTTGATGATGTACCCCTCCAGGAATGATTATATATTTCTTTTAATATCTTCAAATTGTAATGGACACATTCTAATTCCTTTTATTTAAGTAACTCATGTTTATCTTTAATTGCAGAATATTAATATATTACTAATGTTTTTTGTCATATTTTTTTTATTCAGACATATAATTTTATATACTTCGGACATTTTTCAACAAATTTTGACTTTTAATATACCATTGGAATGGTGTATCCTGATAAATTTAAGATTAGGCGAAAAGTTAAATTAGGAATTTTCCCAAATAACTCACGCGGAATTATTTACTACACTTAGGTACAGATGGATTTATGAAAAATATAATAAGTTCCTTTAAAACCGCAGTAAAAATCGAATTAAAGCGATTTTTAAAATTTAGACACTAATTTTACACGAATTTATAGCTTTTATGATAAATGTATGCTTTTGGTGACATTTATTTTCTTAACTAACCATTTATTAATTATTATAAAAATTAACTTAACCAATTATGGACTGGAAATCGCAAAATATTTCTTGTGCAACTAAAGGATTAAATTAATTTGAATGAGGTCTTTCAAATGATACCCTAAAACATAAATATCCAAAATTCCAACATTAATAAAATAGAATTTAAAATAGAATCATCTAAACTTTTAATAAAATTTTAATTTCGCGAGAATGAAAACTAATTTTGAAATTTTTTTTTACTCGTTAGGTATTAAACGTCATTTGTTGATAATATATTGTAATTTTGATAAACAGTTAAAAGTTGTGTACACTATTGATCGTAAACTATATTTTTGGAGTTATTTTAAAAATGGTTTATATTACGTGAACGAAATAATTAATATTTGGATATTAGTTTAATCTTTAATTTTGGAGGTGTACAATTCCCACATTTTTTTTTATTACATATATATAATATATATATATATATATATATATATATATATATATATTATATATATAATATAATATATATATATATATATATATATATATATATATATATATACACATATATATATATATATATATATATATATATATATATATATATCTATGTATGTATATGTATATATATATATATATATATAACCATATATAACCATAATTAGGTTTAAGTGTATTTTAATTTTGTTTAATATGTAAACACACTTATGCATACATAGTTACTTTTCATAAGATTCGATTATAATTAAAGCTGAAAGATTAATTTTACGCATGGTTTATTTTTATTGAATTATCTGCTTCGTAATGCTAGTTCAGACAAACAGAAATGGTCGTTAAGACAATGGACATACTTCTTCTGTATGCTAACATTTATGTATACTTGTGTATTACGTGTGACTAGTCTGAATTAAATAAAAAATGAAGTATAATTAAGTTTAATATTCATTCATTCGTTCATTTGTACAAAGTCAAAATCTCGCTCGTGCATGTGAAAATATAACAGACAATAGTAATCCCGACAATAAACATCATATAAATAATATAACCCAAACCATTTTATAGCAGTCGTAAAGGTGTTCAGTTCTATTTGAATTATGCTAACTTTTTTACAAACTCTTGTATGAAATTCATATTATTTTAATAAGGATTATTTGCTATTGTTCTTTTTTTCATCCTTCTGAATTTGCTTCTTGGTGTTTTTGCTGCTATTTGTATTTCAATTACAATATAAAACACGTAATCCATTAATTATTTTTATGACACTTTATAAATTCCATTTAAAGACACGTTTCCTAACACATATGTATGTTGCACTTATACATACAAGCTTGTAAGAGTTATAAGCACATGAACCCATAAATAGTATATAAATATTTCACAATACACCGACCAGACACACATCCGCATACACGCAAACTTACAATACGTACAATACGTGTGTACATCCATTTATTTATAAATCTTGTATATGTATTCAGTAAATAAATGAAGCAGTTTTATTGGGAATATTTTAACGCACATGCATACAACGTAAGAAATAGTTACAGAATCTTATATTTGTAGACAACCCAATGCATTCAGTATTTCTTATTCAGGTCAAGAATACATTCAACCATATCTACATTCACATATTCACGCACACTCGCACAGTGTGCGATCCTAAAAATGAAATGGAAATAATTATGTAATTTCGGAACGGCTCACGTTTAGATGAAACATGTCAAAAGTGGTTATTAATTGAATTTTGGAAATTAACTTTTTGTAATAAAATTTGATAACGAATAAAAATAAAAATTAGCTTTGTTCCCGTACTCTAAATTGGGAGCACGCGGGATCCCAATGTTACTGAAAAACGTTCCCGTACTCATTTTAGCGCACTTTACCTAAAAAGTACGGAAACAAACCCATTATGTATCAATAGCAGTAAAAATTATTAGTATAGGTTACATTGTTTTTGTGTACTGAACTGTCAAAGTTAAACATTTTTTATATATTGGAAAAAAGCAAAAAATTCAATTTTCACAACTTTCGGTGTATTTTTTTTAAATAAAAAGTCTTTTGAAGAAAAAATCAACTATAAGTATTTCTAGTATTTTTGTTCTAGTATTTTTGTTATTTTTTTGAAAATTGTCCTAAAATACACTAATTTTTAAGTTTCATGGAGTGTATCTTCAAGTGTTACAGGATGTCTGTTCTGAAAAATTTCTGAAAAAATAGCACAAATTGCCTTCTTTAATATTGTGAAAAAATCATGTACATATGTTGCCCGATTTTAGAATTTAACATTTTTTTAAAAAACTCAAGTTGCTCCCAAACAAACAACATTATTATTTTCGTTGTTTTATTATTATAATTATTATTATTATTATTATTATTATTATTATTATTGTTATTAGTATTATTATTATTATTATTATTATTATTATTGTTATTATTATCATTATTATTATTATTAATAATAATAATATTATTATTATTATTATTATTGTTATTAGTATTATTATTATTATTATTATTATTATTATTATTATTATTGTTATTAGTATTATTATTATTATTATTATTATTATTATTATTGTTATTATTATCATTATTATTATTATTTATAATAATAATAATATTATTATTATTATTATTATTATTATTATTATTATTATTATTATTATTGTTATTAGTATTATTATTATTATTATTATTGTTATTAGTATTATTATTATTATTATTATTATTATTATTATTATTATTATTATTATTATTATTATTGTTATTAGTATTATTATTATTATTATTATTATTATTATTATTATTATTATTATTATTGTTATAAGTATTATTATTATTATTATTATTATTATTATTATTATTATTATTATTATTATTAGTATTATTTTTATTATTATTATTATTATTATTATTATTATTAGTATTATTAGTATTATTAGTATTATTATTATTATTATTATTATTATTATTATTATTATTATTATTACTATTACTATTATTATTATTATTATTATTATTATTAGTATTATTATTATTATTATTATTATTATTATTATTAGTATTATTATTATTAGTATTATTATTATCATTATTATTATTATTATTGTTTTTTGTTATTGTTTTATATATTTGCTTTCAGTAAACAAAACAGTAAATTTTTTTAAAAGCGATTCTGATTCCTTATATCTGAACCGATTTGATTATACAGGAGGATTCTGCTGGTCGAAATCTTTAAAAGAATTCACGTACGCATATCTTATCTCTTTTAGTTTAAGAGATATTAGGCTTCAAAGATTAACATTTTTACTTTTTAGCCTCCTTGGTGAATACAATTTTTGCTAATGGATATTTTTGAACAAAATGTTGAAATAAATGTTTAGTTGTCTTTCAAAAAAATATAAATAGTATATATGTTACTTAAGAAAATTTTTATATAACAGAAAAGGAATTGACCACTTTTTTCTTTGCAAAAAAAAAAAAAAGAAAAAAAGAAAATATCGACTTTTTTTCAAAGTCCAAATTTAAATGCCAATTAGTTTTAATTCCGTAATTATTTTTTTTAAAATTCTCCCTTTACACAATTTTGCTATTTGTTGCTAATAGAATAAAAAAAATAAAAAAAATCGGATTAAATTTGGACCCATTGTAGCGAAAAATATTCACCAAGGTAGGCTAAAAAGTCAAGATTTTAATCCTTGAAGCCTAATGTCTCTTAAACTAAAAGAGATAATATATGCATACCAGCAGAATACTCGTAAAAAAATATACTGAAGTGTCCAATTTTGAGACCCGATAGACTCGCCTCCTGTAGGTCTGTATGGCCCAAGCTAAATCTTAAACTCGCCCACACCTCTACTATACACTTCGTGGTAGTGGTCAAAAAACGAAATATGTTTGCAGCCAAATTCCGCTGACAAATCCCTATAGATATTTTTTGAAGGTCTAAAGTCATATATTATATTCAAAAAATTCGAAACTATATTTAAAAATTTGGTAAAAATTTAAAAAAATAAAAAAAAGATATGTAGAAGAATTATTTTTGAGTTTGTAACCGCTTATGGCCTAGAGCAGACGCTTTCACAAGCCCTTGCTTCACGAAAAAACTTGACATATTATAACAACAGAACGATCCATCGTAATTTTAAAGTAACAAATTAGCTGTATACCAGCACTTTAAGACTTTGAAACATGAAATATAAACGTGTTCCACAAAATACGAGTAAATATGTTCAAACATAGCTCAAATTGAATTCCTAGTTTCTATTAAAAAATTCAAATTTAATATCAAATGCTATTCTTAAATAATTCTGAAAGCAAAAAGAAATTCATACTCTAAAGAAAAATATTTTAGAATTATATAATTTTAATTTGATGTCAAATGCTGTGGCCAAATCAGATTTAATTTACGAAAGTGCTGAAGAAGAAATGTATTTCATTCAAAATTTATTGAATTTTTATTAAGAAATGTCAGCTTCAAATTTATTTCAAATGAGAATTTTAAAATACAATTAAGAATTAGATTTAAATCAATTTTATAATAAATGGATTAGTTAATTTGGGAGAGCTTTTTTTCATTGCTAAACTTTTGAAGCTACTAAACACATTTGATTTCAAATATTAATGAGCATTTGAAAACATTTTCTAAAAAAATTTACTTTGAACTGCTACAGAATATTAACTATTTCGAATTTAAATATATTTGGAAGAAATAAAGATTTTTTACTTATATTCAAAATTTATCGAGTTGTGGGGTTGGAGATTCTATGTATTTGCTCGGACATATTGACATTTACTTTAAAACGTATATAGATGATAAAAATATCGAAATTGAAAAGTTCATCTTCGAACTAATTTTTGATGAAATATTATTATGGTCTTATTAAGGTCTCCACGACCGCCCTTCATTCGAGTACCGTTGGCATAGTGGCAGGGGTTCTCACCAGATCTTGCTTCGCGACTCCTTTTGACATTGTAATGGAAACTTTGAACAGTTTAAGAATTTAATAAAATGTTATGTAAAGATAAAATAACTTAATAATAATATTAATAATTTCCACATTGTTTTTGCTTCATGAGCTCTTTAATATTAAGAGACTTTTTCGTACAATGTATATCTAATATCATTCTCTGAATTCACAAAAGATTGATTCTTTCTTGTGATGGACAAAGGAGCGAAAAGGATAGCTTCACATAAAAATTCATATTGACCAACAAGCGGATAAACTTTGCTATAATTGATATAAAATGCTTTGAAATCTGTTAATTCAAATTTAAATTTAAGACATGAATTACATTTTAACTCCTTTTGATATTCATATTGAAAAGATTTTTCCGTCTTTAAATTACTTATCAAGTGGTTTAAGCAGACTTCTCTACGAAATAAAAGTTTTGAGTAATCAGCAATGATATGCGACCTATCATTGCTAAGTACTAAAAACCATTCCAGTAAATCTTATTCCACAGGATGTAATTCTATGGTTAAAATTTAGAAAGGGCATTGAAACGACTTTATAAAAAAATTCTTGGCATAATACGAGTATACTTACAAAAAAATAAAAGTAGGTTTTCACGTAAAAAATCAATAGTTTCATCAAATTAAAGTCAACTATTCATCTTTTTAATTAATTGTTTTCTTTGCTACATTGGATAGTTGTCTTTATATTGTGTCATTGGACAGAATAACTTTCTTTATTTGATCATTTGATTGAAGCAAAGCGTGGGTTACTTCACAGGTCTTTCTTGCAGCTAGTGCTAGTCGATTCTTAAAATAACTCATTTTATTAGAATTTTTAATTGAAATTCTAAAGAATATTTACATTAAATAATGATGTGTTCAATAATATTTTACATTATCTCTTTGCAACCACCCTCAAATGTCCCATTTGAGAACCGTTGGCCTAGAGGCTAGGTTATTGAATATTGATAAATATAAATAAAAAAACAAATTGTATACAGTTTTTGCGTTTCAAAATTTTTAAACGACCATTTGACTTGGAGTTTTATTTATTAAGAAATTCTGTTAACGCGATATTTTAGACAATTTTAATTAAATATATATTTGTTTGTGAAAAATACATTTGGAATTGTTTATGAAAAATATATTTTTATTTATTTAATTAGCTAGAATAAAGAAAACAATCAGGCAGTTGTTAACAGAACTTCAATGAGATTAAAATAAACAAAAATTATTTCTAATAAAGTAAAATAAAAATTATTTCTTAAATAAAATTATTTCTAATAAAATAAAATAAAAATTATCTCTAGTGACGATGATGGGATGGCATATTAATGTCATCAAAACGGATTAATTAATGGAACATTTTAAAAAGTGCAAAATAAAAATAAAAGGAAATACCAATTCCAATATTTTTTAAAATTCTTTTTAAAATGAAGAGATAAAAAAAAGAAATACCCATTCAAAAAAATTTTTTTTTATCCTTTTTTAAAGTGGAAAAAGAAAAAGTTTTATATAAAAGAAAGACTAATTCTTATACAAATAAAAAAATAAATAGTTTAAAAATATTCCTGATTAAATAAAACAAACCAAGTTAAAGCAAAAAAATAAAATAAAAAAAGCTAATCGTACTTATAACTCAAGAAAATATAATAACAACATTTATAAGTGAAATTAATAACAAGAGAAAATTCGTTTAATTACAAATAACTTTTAACAAAGTGGAACTTTGCGTTTTCAACATACTGAAGAAAAAAAGCCCCGAAACAACTACATAAATGCAAATAAATACAAAACAGTGTAAGAATTTAAAGAAGGGCTATTGCAACTAAATACAAACAAAAAAGTGCCAAGTGAGAAATTTATAAATCAGAAGAAGAAACTATCAGAATTGAAAAACAACAGTGAACCGTGCCGAGAATTAAGAATCAAAAAAAGGCGTCATCCCTGAGAGAGAAAGAACCATCGTATAGACGACCAACAGGAAGGAGATCATCAATAACAAGTAATATATTAAGCATTAGATATCCCTTAAATTTTCTTTAATTATATATATAAATAAATAAATGATACACAGCTAAATAAAACGACAAAATTGTAAACAGTTGAGTAGGTAAAATTTTTAATATTTGATTAATTTTTATTATTTTTTTTTATAAAATTAATTCATATAATTCACACAAAAAAGTTTAAAAATGGCTGAGTTGGTACAAATCAATATAAACCCTATTAAATATCTTTCAAACTTAACAGAATACACTGGGGATTATAAAGACCTCCATACCTTTATAAATTTAATAGATAGATTTCAGCCACTTTTGCAGGGATACGACCATCTATACCAACAGATTTTTGCAGATTTAATAAAAAGTAAGCTTAAGAATAAGGCAAGAGAGGTAATTGAAATCAATTGCCAAGCAATTACATAGGAAGAAATAAAGGAAATATTAATTAACAATTTTGGAAAACGATTGTCTCCCGATGAACTATTTGACGAATTAAGGTCAACGACCTTTAAAACTAATAGTATAGAATTCTTTAACGAAATAAAAAACAAACTTAGACGTCTCAACAACAAAGATATGACCATGGTTGGCGAAGGTAATGCAATGAAAGCCATTGCTAGTAATAACATGCGTAGCGCTCTAAATATATTTAAATCAAAAATCCCAGAGCCTATGAAGACTATACTTACGTACTGGAATCCCAATTCCCTAGAAACGGCCATGAACATTTTGTTCAAAGCGGGGTAAGCAGATTTAGATATAAATGAGAAACCTTTTAATAGATACAATAGAAGACCGAATGAACAACAGAGCCACAGACAAATAGATAGGCATAACAACATACAGGGCAACCGACGTCATTATTACAACAACTTCAACAGACGCGACAATAACGAAAACAGGCAAAACTATAACGGCAGGAACATAAACAATGACCGACACGACTTCCCACAAAGGCAGAATTTTTCGAATTTTCCGAAGTTCCAAAACCAACCAATTCTCCCTCAACCTGAGCCCATGGACATAAATACTATCCAAAATTTCCCTCCAACTGCCTCCAGGGAGAATTACCATGTGTAATGGTAAAAACGAAAATAGGATCCCTAAAATTCTTAATAGATAGCGGAGCGACCCACTCCGTCATCAAACCTGGTTTATGTCTGAACCTATTAAACCGACACAATTAAAAACACAACCATATTATAGAAATTAAAGAAAAATTAACTACCCCTCTTTTTGAAGAACTAGGGAATACAAACCAAAGAGTAGAATTTTTCGTATGTAAATTTAATTGCCAACATGACGGCATAATTGGAATAAACATTTTAAGACCCTTAAAGGCAAATATAAATTAAAAAAAAAAAAGTTTTAGAAATAAGTAACAAGGAAGTTCCCTTATGTTTCTCTGAAAAAGTGGTACTCTATCATTTCGAAAACGAGGAATTATATGAAGTAAATATTCCCGTTAAGTCCGAAAATAGTTCAGTTTACCAACCAAAAATGAGAACGAATGATAATAAAGCGGAAATTATTGAAGGAATTTACGAAGCCGAAAATTATTATATTAATGCTTTAGTAAAAAATACCGACGAAAACCCAAAAAATGTAACCATCAAAAGGCAAGACGCTACAAGAGTTACAAAAGAAAAATTTTTTATCTACTATTTTGATAATGAAGAAACAACTATTTCACAAGATATATTAGACCAGATAACAATACAACATCTTTCAGATATAGAGAAAAATAAACTCATACTCCTTATAAAAAAATTTAAAAGTATATTTTATTTAGAAGGTAGCGATTTATCTTTTACGAATGCAGTTAAACATAGCATTAGAACAATTAATGATATACCAATATCAGCTTACACTTATCGCTATCCGTATATCCATAAACAGATTAAAGATATGTTACGAAACCGAATAATTAGACCAAATCACTCGCCATACTAGGCACCGGTATGGGTTGTTCCCAAAAAGACCGACGCCAGCGGTAAAAAGAAATGGCGGTTGGTTATTGATTACAGAAAATTGAATGAAATCACGATTGATGACAAATACCCAATTCTTAATATTGACAAAATATTGGAGAAGTTGGGTAGATACCATTATTTCACGACACTCGATCTGGCAAAGGGATTCCATCAGATCGAGATCGATGAGAATGATATTCACAAGACGGCATTTCGCGTCGAAGGCGGACATTACGAGTTTCTTCGTATGTCGTTTTGGCTTAAAACAGCCCCAACAACCTTCCAACGCTTGATGAATAACATTTTGGGAGACCTTGTGAATACCGTATGTCTAGTCTATCTAGACGACATAATTGTCTTTTCAACCTCTTTGGAGGAACATATAGAATCGTTAACAAAAGTTTTTAAACGGTTTAAAGATGCTAATTTGAAAGTCCAACTTGACAAAAGTGAATTCTTGAAACTACAAACTGAGTTCTTGGGGCATGTCGTATCAACAGACGGCATAAGGCCTAATCCAGAAAAAATCAAATGCGTAAAGAACTTCCCTTTACCTAACAAGCAAAAAAAATCAAGCAGTTCCTAGGTCTTACGTGCTATTATAGGAAATTTATTAGAGACTATACTAAAATCGCTAGTCCAATGATAAAATATTTTAGAAAAAATTCAGAACTGAATATAGGGGACCTCGAATATAAAACCAGTTTCCAAACTCTAAATAATATGCTAATTAACGATCCGGTTCTTAAATATCCAGACTTCAACAAGAACTTTGTTCTACAAACGAGCGCTAGCAATTTTGCGCTGGGTGCCATCTTAACACAAGACAATCACCCCATTTGTTTTGCTAGTCGCATTCTAAATAACCACGAGAGAAATTATAGCATATAATTTCTTATCATTAGCCGTCGTTTGGGCCACAAAACACTACCGATTATATCTTTTCGGTAGAAAATTTCTGATAGAAACGGATCACAGATCACTGACATCGCTGTTTTCGATTAAGGAACCCAATTCGAAACTGGTACGTTGGAGACTCCGTTTGCAGCAGTTCGATTATGAGATAAAATATAAAAAAAGCACACAAAATTGTAACGTGGATTGTCTCTCCTGGATAGAAGTAAATACAAATGAAACCCAAAGAAGTAAATCAACGAAACCACAAATATATATGTATAAATTCCAAATTATTCTCAACAAAAGCGAATCAGGCTCATTAAGAATAAAGACTAAACAAATATTTAATTCATATCACAAAATAATTCACTCTAAAAATTACGATGAAAGTACATTGATCAGCATCATTAAAAACCATTTTAACCCAGGTAAAACCAACGCTGTTTACATTGAGGATAACGAAATAAAAGACAAATTCAAACAAATCGTAAAAAAATATTTTACTAAGAGCAAAATAATTATGTACATGAAATTATTACGGGATGTTATAGATGAAGACGAACTAGCGACACTAGTAGAGATAGAACACTAAAAAAATAATCATAGGGGGATAAATGGAAGTTATTCGCAAATGAAACAAAATTTTTATCACCCGAAGCTTAAAAAGAGAATTACACAATTCATAAACAATTACGTTGCAACAAGAAAAAATATGATAGGAAACCTATTAGATCGGAATTTAAATTAACAGAAACCCCTAACCAACCACGAGAAATAGTTCACATGGTTGTCTTTTATTGTTCAGACAAGACGCTCTTTTTTACGATTGTTGACAAGTTTTCAAAGTACGCTCAGGCTATCAAAATAAACAACAGATCCTGGGTTGAATTTAAAAAAGCTCTGTCTCAATACCTAAGCCATGTAGAACATGTCGGCAAAATTGTAATTGATAATGAATTAGGCTTTAAAGCTCTACCCCTCACTGAGTATCTCAGACAACAAAATATTGAAATACACTACACATCCAACAATAATCACACTTCCAATTCAGATATAGAACGCCTCTACAATACAATTAATGAACATATAAGACTACTGAAACACGACCCCGACAAAAACATAGACACTGTTGAAGAAAAAATTAACAAAATAACCAACTACTACAATAATACGATACACTCAACAACAGGCCAAAAACCCATAGATTTCTTAAGGAAATACGAGGATGTAAAAACCACTCCAAATTCCGCCAGGTAGAAGTACAAAAATTAGATAACGACCATGTCATAACTAAAAGAGGCCTCAAATATTATAAATCCCACATTAGGAGAAAGAAAAAATATCAAAACCTACAAGAAAATAGACAAAACGATACAGACACTTAAGTGAACCATTTTATTACTTTTTGTTATCATATTCCAGATAAAATGGACCTACTACATAAATTAATAATACTGCTGACAACTATTTACCTTACAACTGGACAGACGATTGAAATACAAGACTTAACGAAAAATGAAGGATACTTACCAATAAAGAAGGAAGCCGTCAAAATCATCAACTTCTACAAAAAAGTGCTCCACAATATAAACGTGACGAAATACGAAGAAACCACACATATAATATCGGAAAATATAGATGTATTATCTAACTCTTTATTTAATAGCAACCCACTACTATACTCGATAAACAAAAACTTTATTCTTCTGCAAGCAAAAATAGATAACATGATACCTAAGTTTATGCAAAAACGAGGATTAATGAGTTTTGTTGGAAAAGGCTAAAAATTATAGCTGGTACCATGGACAGTGTCGACGAAAAAGACATTAGGGATGCTCTAAACATGTTGAGAAACAATAGCGTAACCCTTTTCAATAACATGAAATCTATAACATATATTAGTAACTCACTCATAACAAGAATAGATAATATTACCACCCATATAAATGCACAACAAAATATAGTTCAAAATTACATAAACAAATTCAAACCCGAGATACAAAATAAAATAAAAGGTATAAAAGATGAGATACAATTTCTGGAACATATATATAAGATACAAAATGATATTTTACTTCTTAAAGACCACGTAGACGACATCGAACAAGAGATATTTACAAGTAAATTAGGAATCGCACCGACAGACATACTTACCGAAAAAGAACTCGAAATAGTACCTGACTATGAAACTTATATGAACGTTAAAACATCTGTCGCATTCCACGATAATAATATAATACTTACTTTATTTATTCCCAAGTTCGTAAAGAAATCCTTCACAGAAATTACATTAGAACCTGTTCCAAACTGTCAAAGTAAAAGTCTTTATTTAGAAGATAATGAAATTTTATTAGATGAGGAAAATAATGCTTACGAAGTTTTTGTAAGCTATAATCCATTTAGTAATCTAAAAAAATAAAAAATTAATGTATTCATAATATTATTCACCAAGAAGTAGCAAACTGTGTTTTTAATAATGACAATGAACAAGTAATTAAAGAAATCTCTCCAGGATTACTCCTATTTAAGAATTTTTACACTAAAAATATAAGCACAAATTGTATGAAAAAACAACCAAAATTGTTCGGACATTTTATAATTAAATTTGAAAACTGTATTTTGAAAATATATAATAAGAATTATACAAACGAAATAATAAAAATTCATGAACAAATAATATTACCACATTGATTACCGTACTTAAAGAAAACTACTCTATTGATGAATTGAAAATAGAAGATATTTATTTAAATCAAATTAAAAATGAAAATATAATTAAAGAAATCATAAAAGAATCTAAAAGTAATAATGTTATAAACTATGTAATAAATTTCAGTACATTGTTAGTATATTTATAATTTTTATGTTAAAATTAAAAGCACGGTCTTTGCATATTTCGGCGGGGCTTCAATCAAACGATGGGGGAATTGCAATAACCCCTATCAATATAAATATATTTTAATTGTAACATATTTTAATAAAATAATAAAACATATTTTAAGAAGTCAGCATTTTCTTTTTCTTTAACTTTTGTTTTATCTACTTTTGTAACAAAATCGCATTTCCGTTCTTAAAACGAAAATGCAAATATTGTAAAACACAATTATTGTGCAACTAAAAAATGCAGACGTATTTCTTCAGAACTTCAATGAGAATAAAATAAATAAAATTATTTCTAATAAAATAAAATAAAAATTATTTCTTAAATAAAATTATTTCTAATAAAATAAAATAAAAATAATTTCTGTTAGCCACGACCGTCATCAGTACTTTTCATTGTCCCACCGTGATATTCTCTGTAAGCATCATCTATTTAGCTTACAACTTTTCGGGAAATGGAATCTGTGACTTCTTTACTCTATATGTTATTAAGTTAGACGAATGGTTTACAATAAAGCTTTTTACAATTATTTTGTATTCTCCTTTTTTCAATTATTATTGTTTGTATGCTTAAAACTACCAGTTAGGTAATAAATGAAGCAATATTTTATCGTTATTGTTTAGCCACTTATTAAGTAGCAATATTTACCGAATTATTAAGAAGGGACAAAACAAATAATAACATTCTTTCATTGCTACTTCACCTTTTAAATTCTGTTCTTTTACTTCTTTTTCACGTATACGTTCAAATTTTCTTTTAAAAAATGTTAAATTTAAAAAATTTTTGGTTTCATTTTTATCACCGCAACTTTTCACAAGTTAGCAATATGGTAACTAGTTATACAACATATCGAGTGTGTATATTCAATACCCTCTATGAAGTCACGACTAAAACTTACATATAATTTGTTTTTAATTTGCGATTTTAAAGACCGATAAAGGGTTTTACACTTTTAAAATATGTAGATAAAGTAACGATATAGAAGATTTTGTATTGTAAAAAATACATTTAATTACCATTTAATGTTTGACTTTATAATTTTTAAACCAGTTACTAATTTAAAAATAACAACTTAACATAACAACATAATTCAAATAGGCTACTTTATTTTAGGATCGAAGTAGGGGAAATGGTACTAAAATTGCAATAAATGCATTACTTTGCCAAAATAATAATAATAATAATAATAATAATAATGAAAAAATGGAAAATTATAGATGAATTTAATTCTTCAAGTTAGTTTTATTTCTATCAACTATGTGTAATACATAAGAAATTCAAAAGACGAGATCCGCGAAATTCTTGCTAATAGAATGTAATATTACCAAATTTGGAGTCAATGTAATGGACAAAATGTTTTCTATTATAACATCAAAACTTCACCACATAGAGTATATAGATACCACCATTAAAGGTTCTAATTAAGAAAAAGTAGTTCCTAAAAACAGTTATGCTTGCCAGTAATCGAAGAAAGACTTTTGAAGTGCAGCGGAAATAGCATTTTTACGACGCACTGTTGGAGCTCCAGGATCTTGTGACAGAAGTGGAACATCAACTATTGTTCAAAGCTATTATATTTACCATTATTAAATACCTAAATGACATAAAATCGGAAAGTCAAATATGTTTTATATAAAACTGTCTGAGATGAACACTCAATGCGTAGTACAACATGCATCTGTTTCATGCAAAGGAACTCATATGTTCATTCAAATGTAAAGACAGTTTGTAGAGCTTCAATAAAATAACTTTAGTAAATTCATTGAATTTTAAGTTCGTGCTTTCTCTTTGTACAAAATTCATGAAGATACAATTGTACCTGTGTAGTCTTTTAAGGATGTAAAATGTAAAATATCCCATTACTTAGGGAAAACGTCTGGACCATTTTTTCTAAAATCGACAAAATAATCTTTATTAAAGTTTGGATATTTCAAAAAATTTTAGGTATCTTATGGTGATAGAAAAAAATATTACAATTTTTAAATGAAAAAGTTACAATTGAACCTGATCAGCTCCACTAGGGTTAAGTCAAAACTTTTGAAATTTGGTAATCGTTCCACATACATAAATACATACATACTTACACACACAGTTGCTTCATTTTACAATAACATTTAATTAATATATTCAAGCAAAAATAAAATAAAATAAAACAAAATAAAATAGAAGAAATAGTAAAAATAAAATTCAAGAAAGATTTTTTCTCATTTAAATTTTTAATTCATCTAATCATCTAATTGATTGATTTAATAAATTTCATAACTGGAAAAAGATTCCTGTTATCCATTTTTTATAGTTATTAGTAATTGATGTAATCATTTTAGTGAGAGGTATAAATTTAAACAATTTTTAATTGAATGAATTAATTTAGTGCTTGGTAACTTTTTTCTATGTATATAAATTTGTGGAAGTTAACTCAGTAAATTAAGAGTTGTGGAATATGTTTTTTTTTTTCACTAAGAACTAGCAAAGTAAAATATATTGCTGATACGCTTACATGACCAAATTAATATTTAGCACAGGGGTATACACAGGTTATTGTTTCGCGACTCGCTTTTGACAT
The DNA here is from genome assembly GCA_932274085.1 of Protocalliphora azurea. NCBI lineage: Eukaryota > Metazoa > Arthropoda > Insecta > Diptera > Calliphoridae > Protocalliphora > Protocalliphora azurea. Next base: position 82,372,943 of record OW026521.1, on the reverse strand, counting down.
TGCAATGGAAGCTCGATCCACTTCAACTTTGACTATTTTAAAAATCAAAGAAAATGTTATATAAAGAAATAATATTAAAAAAATATATGTTAATAATTGCTACCAGGGTTTGATTATTACTATATTAATTTACAAATACATGGATTCCCGTTGTATTTCAATACACATGTGTTTTACGCTTCATATAAGAAATTTCAGCAACAAGAAAATTGCCAAAATAAAAATACTAAAAAACTATAGTTGCAAAATAAAAACAAAAAAAAATTGCTAAAAGTACATTTAACACAAAAAGAAAAATTGTTCATGTGCTATAGAGTTCGACAAAATTATGTGTACGAGACTACAACACAAAGTATTAGTTTTTTTTTTTTTTTTTTTTTGATGAGCAATATTTTGTGTTTGCTGCTAAAAATTTCGAAGACGATTGTCATTGTTATTAGAAACACGAAGTTATATTTATAATATTTTTAGTTGACGTGTGTTAAAAATTAAAGTATTTAATATTTATTGCCTAGTCGTATGTAGAAGAAATTTTGCTGACGTTGATTATTTAAACGCTGATTGAGACATTGTTTTTACTTTATGAGTTCTTTAATATTAGGAGACTTTTCGGAGAGTGCACATTCAATATCATTCTCTCCATATGCAAAAAATCGATTCTTTGTTTTGATGGACAAAGGAACAGAAATGATAGTTTCACATAAATATGTTGATGAAAATTTTTTTAATAGTTTTAAGACTTCAAACCCAACAAACGGATAAACTTTGCTATATTGAAACTAAAATCGAAATCAAATTAACTCATGACTTATATATTAATTTTTTTTAAATAAATCTTGTATCTTTTCATTTTAAAACGACTTTTCCATTTTTAAATTATTACCACTGAGATAGGGCTTCATTCATGCAAATTCTAATAATATCATTATATAGATAAAAATTCTGAAAAGCCAATGAATCGACTCCAATGAATCGACTTCTGAAAAGCCAATGAATCGACTTCATAAGAAGAAGTTCTTGACATATAATACCGAATGTAATGTATTTACAAAAAAAGTTGGTTTGCATGTGAAATATCGGTGGTTTAATTATATTAAAGTTAATCTTTTATCTTATCAATTAATTGTTTTTTTGCTGTCATTAGACAGCATCACCCTTATTTTATCATTGTTGTCTTTAACAATCATATTTGCTTTTTCTTGCTGCAAATTGAAATTCATTTTAGAGAATAATAAATATCCTAAATAAATATCCCTTGAGACACTACAATTGGTGATCGACCCACCAAAATTTTTGTGTAATAAGTAGACACTAAATCAAAGGTATGTATATTGATTTAAATGTTTGATATGAATCAAATTCTGTTCGAACATAGACCAAGGGCTTCAATTTTAAGTCTAATTTCTAATTAAGATTGAAATTAAAATTTGAATATAAAAAAATTGTGCTTTCAATTTGATATCAAAAATCTTCAAATTATTCTTAAACCTAAAATAAATTAATTTTCAAGAGCAAATATTTTGTACTTGATATCTCATATTATTCTTAAATCATTCATAAACTTAAGTCAGAATTTCAAAATTTTGAAAAAGTCCTACAAAGAAATGGAACACGCAGAGAGAAAATATAGTTGTAGTGACCATAATTTAAGAGCAACATATTATTATCGAAACATATGATCACAACAAAATATAGAAATGATTATAAGTAACAATTATTATGATTTCACTTTGTCATATTGTATCCGATTTTATTTTTCATGTTATGATTATAGATTAACATATAATTGAACAATCTTTTTATATTATTAAACCACATTTTAATATTATGATTCCATATTTTATCATATATTAACAAAAATATAATAAAAATGATTACTATTTTTATAAAATTATTATTGAAAGATTATATATATTGAATAATATTTACATATTATTATTTATATTCAATGCAAGATTCTTATATTGTATAACCAAACCTTGTCTATCTGTATTTATTCATATATAAACTAAATGAGAATTGCATTGAAGTTAGAAAACAAATATTACCAAAAAATATATATTAAAAACTAACAAGTATTGAAGTTTTCCACTAAGTTTGTGAAAAGGATAGGTATTATATTTATTTCTAATATTTTATTGTTATAGGAATAATAATATTAATATGCTTTAAAAACAGAATATGGTTTTTAACAAGGAAAAAGACTATAAATATTTAATGGTTGTAGAAGTAATGATATGTTTCATTTTAACAAATTTTTTTTTTCTGGTAAAAATATTTAAAAACATATAGTTTTTGCAGTCAATCATATTCAAATTTTGATTGAGTGTAAACATTAAATGACAAAATTGAATCATTGTTATCATGAACACAGAGTAACTAAAGTTCAATAAAATTTATATTAAAAAGTTTTCTATTTTATGAAATAAATTTTAAGATATCGCTAAAATAATATTTTTAAGACAAAAAGAAGATTATGCCAAGAACACAAGCAAAATATTATATACATATATATATATATATATATATATATATATATATATAAGATTATGAGTTCTTGGCATAATCTTCTTTTTGTCTTAAACATATTATTTTAGCGATATCCTAAAATTTATTTCATACGGTTATCTGGCGATATTGCCAAATTATCATCTAGAATAAGAATAATCGCCTGCATATTGCCTAGGAGTATTGACGTCGGGATACGTTTTCTCCCAAAGGAAGTTTCTTCCGCAATACGTTTGCCGAATCATTTTTTGTATTGTGTTTTTGCTGGGATATTTATTTTATTAGGTTTAAAATTTACTGAAGCTTTATTAATAAACAAATTCGAGATTCGGTAAAATTTTTAAAATAAACCCTGCACACATTTGAAAGATAATTTCCATAGATGATGTTTGCGCAATATGTTCTTTTTATTATTCGGAAGAAAATCATCAAATATAATTATTTTGTGAAACAGCTATTAATTTCGGCAAGAAAATAATCATCAAAAATGAGGCTAACATTCACAGAAAGTCTTAAAAAGTCACAACTTCGTTACGACTGAATACTATGATTATTTGTATGACTCAATCTTAACTTGATATTCCGTTAACATAATCAGAAAACAAAAACATTTTTTCTTGCTTAACATTCAATGTTAAGCCGAAATTATGAATTTTCAAAAATTATGGCTTTTTTATTTATGAAATTAATAAAAAATGTTACAAGCAGAAAAACTGAAAATGTGAAGAAAAATTTTAAATAATGTATGAAAACAGCAAAAATATGAAGTAAGTACCATTTTTTAATTTATTCTCTTATATGCGAAATACTAATTTATAACTCTTTTTACTAGTTTATTTCAAACAAATTGACACATTTTCAAGTTTTTTGTCAAAGTTGATCTTAACTTTGACAATTTGAAATTGTATAATTTTATTTTGCGAATAGAAAATTTAAGACTGTAATCACAATTCATATGTTGTGTCTATTTTTCAGTCACAATAATTTTTATGAATAGGCTTGAAAGTTTTATATAGTATAAATAGAAACTATGGCTTAATGTGGAAAAAGCATGTCTCAATTTTTTTTTTTAAATATTTAAATTGTTTATAAATATGTTACAGCTCAAAACAAAAACGAATTCCATTAATATGTATATTTCATTCAAGATAATTATTTCTAAAATTTTACTAAAACTCACAGAATTATTATCAGTTTACCTTAAACTATTATAAAATACAATGTTGCCACGAGGCGAGAAAAAAGAGGCTAAATTGGACTTTAAAAAAAATTTGAAAATTCTAAATGACCCAAAAAATAAGGCCAGAAAAAAACTAATATTTTTTAATTAAAAACTTATTTTTATTATTATTATTATTTTTTTTTTTTTTTTTGTTCTCATTAGTTTTTGATATTTTTTAAAAACACTCTAAATATAAAAATAAAACATTCGCTCACAAAATTCCCATACAAGTTTGGGTTATATATTATATGAAAAATTTCTACCCAATGATTTTTGAAGTGATTGATTAATAATTTCCAAATTTTTGTGCGATTTTTCGTAAAAATCTTTTTTGTATTCATAAATAGTTTATATGGTTAATGTAGTTTATTAAAAATTAATTATTATAATTGATTTGATAATTATTATAATTGTAGGCGAAAAATTTTGTTATATATAAATAATCTCGTTTTTTTATGCGAATTGATACACAAAAATCCCAAATGGATGATTCTCTAAAAATAAAATTAGTAAAAGCATAGAAGAAATTATTTTCTTCTTTATTGAAATTCTAAAATTTTAGCCTTTTTAAAAGTTTTCTTTATTATATTATTTCTACATTTATTTAGTGATAATTTTGCAATATATTTATAACATCTTCCAGAAGATTATCCAGCAGTATCTTCTTTTTTTCACCTAGATGTTTATCTACTAATATTGCCTATTTTTCTTCCAGGCATATTGACAACCTCTCCCAATGAGGGAAGCTTATGCAATACGAATATAATTATTGCGGCAATAAAATTTTTCTTCTAAACAATAGGAATTCGAACCACTTTAGTTTTAATTTTCTTGTAGGGAAAATATCAACTATTTATTGATAGTACACATAAAAAAATTAACTTTCGTCTTTTGTCACAATTTTTGATTACTTCTTACTAAAAATTAAAATCTGACTAGTTCTGGAATATAACTATAGATTTTTTACTTTTACAGACGTATTTAAATAAATATTTAAGAATTAAGTTTGAATTAGTTTGATAATAAATATAAATTTGAAATTTGAGAATATCATACTTTTGTGTTAAAAAACATATATAAAACACAAATTATGACTAAATATTGTCGATCTAAATATTGGCTGCCTTTTTTTTTATTTGGAACTAAGAATAGGTTGGTTTAATAGGACATAATTGATTTAATCACTCGCCTGGATATAACTATATATAACTATAATTTTCTTTACTTTCGACCCCTATATCGGTTGATCAGTTCAATGACATCATTTATAAATTTAATAAATTTATGAATTAAATTTGTATTATTGGCCCTTAAATAAAATTGCTTTAAAATTTGTATTTATGTAAATGTCCCCATTTGAGAACCTTTGATTTATGTGCTAATATAAGTGTATAACAATTTATTATTAGAAAAATTAATTATAATAAGAGGGGAGATTGGGTAAATTGGAGCATACTTTAATTTAACTTCAATAAAATACAAACCAATAATTTTTTGAACCTTACAAAGAATCTTATATATAGAATGGATTACTAACTTTATTATTTTGCATAAAAATTAATTTATCTTTTGGTAATGTTTTTTAGCGATTTTTCAAATCAACTACTTTTGGGTAAAATTGGGGTAAAGTGGAACGTATTTGAAAAGGCAATTTTAAAAATTTAGTGTTAATTAAATATTTTTAAATGATTTTTTTATTCATAAGTTCACTTGAATATAAAAATTCAAGCATGTGATGAAAACAGACAGGTAATAAGTGATAAAATTAATATAAAATAATAAAACAAAATTTATAAAAATATGAAGTTATATCTCGTATTTAGAATAGTCTAACTCATAGGTGTAATTTTTACAGTATCCGCCATTGACTCGATTTTTAAATAAAGATTTTCCTCCTTTAATAAGATAATATAGTGAATGGTACACATTGATTCTAGAAATTTTTAGTCTAACTGATTGCTATGCAGTTTATTGAGTTAGTTAGAATTTTCATATGTTCTATTGCTTTTGATTTATTTTGCTATATTTTCTTATGTATGTTCTAATCATTGGTAAGTAATCCAATAAGACATATAATTGTTTACTATATTTTCAGCAAAATAGGTAGAAAATTTCGTAAATTATACATTACACCAATTTCATGATTTTTATGTTAATTAAAGATCTTGAAAAAATAAAGTATTTATTTTTGTATTTAAAAATGCTATTGATTTGGATCCTATCCTTAGAAACATCCATATGGACGCGTATAAGGGCGTATAAACCATAAAGAAAATTTTAAAAGAGACGATAAAAACTTAATAAAAACAGAAAAAAAAAACTTCATCGTTTTCTTACCTTTTTTCAATATTTGGTAAGATTTATTAAAGATCTATCTGTAAGCAGTGTAGCTAAAAAGTTTGTATTAGAACAAGCAAATTTTTTGTAGAACAATAGTAGTAATTAATGTTTATAAATGTTTTATATTAATCGCGATTTCGTTAAAATTCGAACCAAGTGAGCTGTATATATTCATAAATAGTGTGAAAAATTTCATGAAGATAGGTAGAAAACAGGCCATGGCTTTTATATAAGCACATCTTCTTAAAATCACTTTAACGTGCACAAGTCCAATATAATTACTAGCATAACCATAATATTTGACGCGAATAAGTTTTATATTGGTAGAAAACCTAGTGCAAAGTTTTATCACAGTCGGTCCAAAATTTACCATAGATCCCATGAAAGACCCCCTTCACAAATATTGGAAACTCATGTTGTAGGGTATCATCAAAAGATCGGATTTAACAGACAACATGTTTTTACTTCCTTTTTTGAATAAACTTATTCATTATTTATTTATTTATTTCGTCTATAGATTTAATCTTACAGATTACGTAAATTAATTATATAACATAAATAAATTTAATTCAAACTTATCTTTATTTACATCAAAATTTAAAATAGGAGAAATGCTATTACATAATTTTAAACATCTTGTAATTGGTTCATTTATAGCATAGTTAGTTATATGAAAATCATCATCAGATATACGATTTCTTCTTAAGTTTCTTGGTGTATTATACAAATTGATATAATCATAAATCGGAACAAATTACTTGACCAGACAAAATATTATAAACAAAGATGATACGGTCATGTAATGTTTGTTTGTTTCTTCTAGCTTCATAGAAGGGAACATTTAAAAATCATTATTGTAAAAAAATTTTGAATGTGCTCTATACGATCCGATTCTTTTTTATAAAATGGACACTAAATTAATGAGCAATATTCTAAAATGCTCCAAATGAAACATACAATGATTTCATCGTAAAGGGGTTACTAAATTCTCTTGAACTTCTCCTTATAAAACCAATCATTACATGAGCACTAAAACTGATGTAATCAACATGATGATTAAATGGTAACTTATCGTCAAATATAACTCCCAAATCCTTAAATTCAACATCAGGCTTAATAGCTGTTTCATATACAGAAACTATACAAAACTTGGGAACATTAATTTTAATATTATTAACAAAACACCATTGGGACAAACGATCTAAATCGGACTTCAATTTTCGACGGTTTTTTTTTTTTTGCAATATGAGTAAATATGACATGAATTTTATGTGTCTTCTTCATATTTTGACGTTTATGTATCAGTCTAATACTGGATTTATTTAAAAACACCTAAAAGACAAAAAAAAAAAAATAAATAAATAAATAAAAGTAATATTATGTTAATAATTGCATTTTGAAAAAGTACGTTTATACGCATTTATACGCATCCATGCTAAATTTGTTGTACCTAGTAAATAATTACTTTGGTAACAGGTTTTTATTTATGTGTTCTTGTACGAGTATTTATTTCATTATTAATCACAACGGTAACAGCAAACAACACAAATAACAATAAAAACAATACAACATAAATGTTGGTAATAAATTCTTTCATTAAAATAATGAAAGAAAAGCAAAAAATAAATATGAAACAACAAAGCTAAAAACAATAAAAAGAAGAAAGTCCGTTGTTGACAGCTTAAGACTGTTTCTGACATATTAAGTGTTTTATGTACATAAGTGTGTATATTTTTGTTCTTGTTTGCTTGATTGTATCTTGTATTTTTCTTGATTTGTATAGTTACAAAAAATTTAACAAATGTGATTCAATTTGAATCTGGATTTAGTTTGTATAACGCTTTATTCCATAAAGGAGACGGATTACCATCATATTCGAGAATTCATGTTTAACCAAGTTATTATTTTATTTCTCAAAATTAGTTTTTATTTCTAGAACAACAATATTTGAACAGAAAAGAACCTAATCTTTAATATAAAAGGAATATTAATTCTATTTTGATTTTGTAATTGAAAACACAGTATTTAATAACAAAATCAATAAATTTTTCACATATAGTTCATTAACTTTACTTTATTATATGTTCTTATGAAAAAAATTTATTTTAGAGGAAAGAGAGTAAACAGTTTTTCTGCCAAGAAACTTAAAAAATCACAATTTTAAAATCGTTTTATTTTGGACTCGACTACAATTTTTTTATTCGAAAGAAAATTTTGTTTTTTAGCTAACTGAAAAAAAGTTTACAAAATTGGAAGAAAATATTGATGTATATAATGAAAAATTTGAAACAAAATCTTGCAAAATTGAGATAGTTGTAATTTCAAATGCAAATAACTTGAAAAGTGTAAGATATAAATAGCACATGCAAGCATTTTTTATACACTATAAGAAATGCATATTAAATAACTAGAATAAAGTAAGTAAAATATCATATAAAATTACATCAAAATTAAATAAATAAAAATTACTTTCAATATATAGTATTCTAAATGTTGATATGCATGTTTAGAAATTAATAAACATTTGAATTTTTTTACACTTCGAACCAAATTTTTTTTTTTTTTTTTAATTACACATTTTTTTCCAAAAACAAAATATATTAGGCTTTTGACAATTGAATCAGAGTTTTTTCTCCCACATAAACATCTAATTATTACTCTATGGCTTAGGCATTTTCTGTATTTAAAATTTTAAGGAAATTAATAAAAAAGAAAAAATTATAAATCGAAATAATTTGTCTCATACAAATTTTAAATAAGAAATGATTTAAAAAAGAAATACAAAGAAAAGAAATAAATTATTTTAAATATATAAATAAATAGTTTGCCGAACGAGTTGAACAAAAATACAAGTTCCGAATTATTTTCAATATTTTCAAAAGATCAAAATAAACAAATATCCAGAATAAAGAAGATGAAGGAGAATTCGTTTTAATATGACAGGTTCAAAATAAGCAAGATGACCTAAATATATACCATTTTCATATGTAGAATATCTAGTGTGCTAAAACCTGTTTAATTAAAATGTAATCAATAAATCAATATTTCATTTCAATAAATAATTTCAAAATAAATTCCTCGTATTTATATATTTTTCAGAAAATTTTTGGTTTCCTTTAGAACTTGTTTTAGAATAGAAATTTAAATTTATTTTAAGTATAGCTAAATATATGCGTACAAATTAAGAATAATTTAGATATTCTCAGACCTGAATGCTTGCCTTTTCAAGGATATGCATTTATTAAGCACAACTGGGCCATTTCTCAACAATGGAAAAACGTATGTTCGCTTTCAATTACCCAAAATAAAAAGATTTAATTTTTATATGAGTTTTTCGTTTTACTTCAAAACGTATGTTTCGCTTTCAATTACCCAAAATAAAAAGATTTAATTTTTATATGAGCTTTTCGTTTTACTTCAAAACTTGTAGTGCAATTTTCAGAAAAATTCTTTAAATCGTTTTTTTTTTCTTCATTTAACACCCACGCTATAGTCAAACGTAACTCTTACAATTTCTCAAGTCCAACTTCAACGATATATAATAGCTCGAAAAATGGTCTGTTCACTTGGTTTAGATTCTGTAAAATAATAATGTCGCTAAATTAGAGCTCAAGGGGAAGACATTCTGATCAATAAATGTTGTAAAGTTTTGGACGGAAGAAGTTTTTACCATTTTAGTACAATCAGGGTCCAAAAAGAATAATTTGTTATTTAATTTAGTACAATACTGAAAATCGCATTTATCATCCCTGTTATAGTTCAATACAAGCTTACATATTTAGTGTTTAAAAAAGAAACATTAAAAATATTATACATATTAAATCAAATATGTATATATATAATGGATCGGATGGAATCTCAATAGCTCCAATCCTGAGGCCCCTTTCCAAACTTAAATTTGTACACTGCTATGTTTATGTGAAATTTCATGTAAATTAAGCAGCCGATTTGAAGCTACAGATTTATTTCCTATGAATTGTAAACATATCTTCAATATTGTAAATATTTTGAATTAATAATTATCTATATTGTACCTAACAATTTGTTTTAAACACAAAATCTTTAATTGTGCCTACTTATAGATGGCAATACACCCTAAATTTGAATACATACCGAGATATAACCTCCACAATGATTATGAATACGGAGTTATATTACCTAAATGATACTGTAATGATTTCACAAAAGAAAAAACTGTGTAATGGAAAACAGGTCTTTTTAAGGAATTGAACGATATAATTAAGTTCATTTGATTGAATATAAAAATATTGACTGAAGTATATGTTATATGAAAAAAAGTGTTCATATGAAAAAAAGTCCTTAAAAATAAAAGCTTTTTTATTTTTATAAAAAATATGTTTATTGTACATTATACTGCCACAGTGGTTCTTATATGATTCCTAAAATATCATATCTGAATGTTTTTATTTGCGTGAGCTGGACTAGTTTTAAAACAGGGATTTCTTTAAATAATGTTATTAAAATTTGCGTTATAATAAAATTAACTGCGAAATATAATATAGGTATGCTAGCACCTGGAATATCTTTTAAAATAATTTTCACATCTCTTTTCATTATCGGAATACTACGATTTTATAAACATTTTTGTCACATTTTCTTTATATAATTTTGTAGTTTTATATATTTCGGACATTTTTGAACATGTATTGGTTTTTTACGGTACCACTTTCCATCCATCTTTCCTGATACTGTTTAATATTATAGCAAATTAATCCTTTAACAGCAAAAGGACCAATTTTAAACATTTGGTTCCCAAAAACAATTTTCAAAAAATATAAGAATAAATTTAGTTGCTATTTTACACGAATTTTTTGATAAATTCATTCTTCTGGTAACATTTATTTTCTTAACTAACCATATCATATCAATCATGTATATCATAGAGCATATCAATCTTTATTTTTTATTTTTATTTTTTTGAAATAGTTTTTGTCCTCATACAAATCGATATATATATATATATATATATATATATATATACATATATTTTGCAACATACAATTTGTATGGGTACACAGTGGGGTCAAACGCAAATTTTTTGGTAATAAATCTGAATCTCCTAAACTACTGGTCGGATCAAATTGAAATATATGGAAGAGTTGTAGAGGAGGACCTAAGCTTTCAGAAAAATCATCTTGTAGTCACCCTGTGATAACACGAGATAAGCGACAAGGTGTCAAAGTTGACTACCTCGAGTATGTAAAAGTTAAAAAAAAACGTAACTTGTACAAATGAAGTCCGATTTTAAAGATTTTTATATTTCTGGAAAGTGCTTGGCAAGATAAAGAAAAAATAAGCTTACTCATCTAAGTTATCTCTTACAGTTAAAAAGATATTTACGCTTGAATTTTGAATTTTTGATTTTTTGGCTCGACTTTCTTTCGTTTTTCGGGAATAAGTTCGGAGATATATGAGGTAAACATTTTTTAAAAATATTCTGTAATTTGCTACATATTTCAAAATAATATGATGAAAGAATTTTTGGATTATCTCAATTCGTCTAGACGTGAAAAATATTCAAAGTCAGCACTCTGAAATTGGCATGAAAAATGGCTATTTTTTTACAAAAATATAGTACAATTCATTCACTTTTTTCTCAAAGTTCCGTTAATAAAAAAATTGTTTCCTTATTAATTTCAAAAGATAAGGCTTCATAAATGGTTAATAAAGAAATTTTAAATTGATTTAAGTTTGCACCTTACATCCAGCATTAGCCGAAAATTATCAATTTTAAAAAATAGTTTAATTTTTATCGATTAATAAAAAAAATGTCACGCGAGTTCTTTTAAATTTGGTACCCATATTTTTTATAGGAATAGATTTAGAATGATTTAACACTAAAGTGCTTCCCGCCCGGTCAAAAACGAATGCAGGAGTCGAGATTTTATGTTAAAAGTCAGTTTTTTTAACGACTATTTTTAAAAGCATATTAAAAGCATATTAAAAGCATATTATCATAATATTTTTAATATTATTTCTTATGTGATGTATAAAACACAAATCAAGCTTTCATTCCTAAAAAAATCAATAAAATAGCTCCAATAACCTATTTTTGGTAATTTTTCAAAAATAATTTTTTTTTTTTAAAATAGCTGAAAATCCAAAAAAATTTAATTTTTTTAATACAACTCGACTAATTTTGCAAATACTTTAAAAATGTTAAAAGAATATAAAAATAGACTTATTTACCAATATATAAAATGTTGATATAGGTCATTTAATAATAGTAATATAATGGCCTCAAAACTACCAAGTCACGTCAAAAGTTGCAAAATTCACTATTTTGTTCCGTATTTCCATATGTGCGTATACGTAACATTTTAGTTTTCTAATGTAATTATGTAGGTATATATTTGTTATTATAAAGTAGTAAATTCTTTATTTGAGTAATGTTTATTTAATTTGTCCTACATATTTACATACTTATTATACATATATCCCGTATATTTATTTTATTAAGAATATATTATCGAAAATATTATTAGAGATTTTCTTGAAAATAATCAGAAACATCAAACGTTAGCAAATTTTTAACTTCCTTAGCTTCGGAATCCTCTTTTTCTATTTCAAGAGTGATTTTTGGTAGCCATCGTGTTCTTATAGAATATATAACTGGATCTGATGATATTAATAAATATTCCATTAAGTCCATATTTTGCGCTATTTTCGAACATTTTCGGGTATTGAAGAGTCGGAAATGTTTAACATCTTTATTTCGGGCTTCCTGTGCTTCCTCTGTTAGCTCTCCCAATGGCAAAATACTATTTTCTATTATTTCTTTACCATGAGCCAATACTTTGTGAATTGTTGGAGTCATTGATTTCCAGGGGTATGTAATGTTAAGTAGTTCTTTGATTTCGTAAGCAAAAACTTTAAATTTGTCCGCATTAATTTGTTTTTTGCTATTAATAGCTGCCAATATAATCTAAAAACGCTTCAAAATATTTAAGTCAATGCCTGTGATTGAAGATGTGAGTTCCGGATTTTCAAAGAAACGTCTTGCTGTATTTCCATCATTTGAGCTTCCATAGCCATGTAGAGGTTTATCAATTATTAATCCGAGTTGTTCTTTGAATTCTAATTGAATTCTTTTCTTCTCCTCTTTTCGTAATTCGTGAAGTTCCAAATTGTTTTTTACTGTAGCATTTTCCTGCCCGGGAATATTTCTGTACTTCATATCATATGCAAGATGTAAGCAGAACTCCAAAAATCTTATCCTTGCGTGGAGTGGTGATATTCAAAGTTTTAAAGAATTTTTATTAACAAGGACTTCAGAATTATCCTGAAATTGTGAACTTATTTTTCCACGTATATTACATTTCCATGTAGATGTTGTATCTGTTATAGCGTTTGCAACTTTTCCATCAATCATCGTTAATTGTTGTTGAAATGTAACTTTAATAGTTCTGTTTGATACTTTTACATATATTGGGGGCAATGCTTTAATTTCTTCTTCCAATTGGTTGACAATGCTGTTTATTGTAACCGTGGTTTCTTTTGTGTAATCAAAAAGGATTGGACGGCACAAAAATTTGGAACCTGGAGTTAAATTTATCCATATATCATCAAAAAGCCAGTCATTTCTTGTCGATGAGATAGGCTTATTTAAGCGCATTCGAAGTGGTACCAGAGACGCTATAAACAGCGAGGAATAATTATTTCCAGAATTACTTCCATCCAGTTGTTTGTATTCCGAAAATCCTGATGTTCCATCGCAGCCCCATTTGAATATTAAAATAAGTTCAGAGTCTTTGAATTTTTCAATGTTATCATTGCTGAAGGTAGATATAATTCTAGAGGCAGTATTTTCAAGTAATTGCAATATATTAACTTTAGCACTTTTAACAGAAGCATTAACCGGGTGCTTCATAGGCTGTAAAATATTACTTTTCGTTTCTCTCACTGATTTGCTACTGGGAAAGATATCATATCCTTTTTCGCTAACAGATTTCCTCAAAATCTCGTATTGGTTTCTTGATAATCCTAAATTTAATATTAGAGCTAAAGCATCTTCAGAGGTAAAGGACGATGTTGATTTCGGTGTCACTATGCTTTGGATTATCCTATGTAATCGATTGGGAGAAGCTGTTGGTCACACATCTATAACTTTTTCTACTTCCTTTGGTTGCGTACATGTTACTAAAGCTTTAAATGTATCTTTTATTTCGGCATTCGTATGTGAATTTAGAATAGATTCCTGTTTGGTCCTCTTTGTTCTTAGCTGAACTTCATCCTAACTTTTTTTTTTGGTCGACCCTTTTTCTGCTTTGCGCTGAAAATTGGTATTTCTCCCTCCAACCACTCTTTATTTTTATTCTTGAACTTTGGTATTGACCAATCTGAAGCTTGCATCCTTTTTTCGTATGATTTATAAAAATTTTCGAGCTTTAAACTGTCTTCTGCAGTAAAAGTTAAACCAAAAGATACTACTGTATCAATGAGTTTTCTTATTTTTTCTGGACGATTTATAATATCAGATAGATTATCCCAGATTACTTTGCAAATAGAAAAGTGTTTTAATGTAATCTCCATAATGGCAAATTCACTAATATATCTGCATATTTATAAGGATACTTATATATAGAAAAAGAATATTTATATCAGGTAAATGGTGACAGGCAAAAATGAATTAAAAAATTTAAATTTTTACTCAAAACCACCAATTTCATTCAGTTTATTTTTATGACCTGTAGTGTTAAACAGGTACGTCAAAAAATGTACCTATGCGATTGTAAAAAAATAATTTTTGTTATAATACATTAATTAAGTAGCTAGGTAAATTATTTAAAAACTTAAAAAAATGTAATAAAAAACGAAGGAAAATATACTTATTTATGTACTTAGGTAATTTTAAAAACCTTTTCAGTAGAAAAAAATTATGAACACTTTAAATAAATTCATTAATAAATATTATTATCTCGTAACAAAAATAAGCAATGCAGTTGAGTGTTACGTATACACACATATGGAAATACAGAACAAAATAGTGAATTTTGCAACTTTTGACGTGACTTGGTAGTTTTGAGGCCATTATATTACTATTATTAAATGACCTATATCAACATTTTATATATTGGTAAATAAGTCTATTTTTATATTCTTTTAACATTTTTAAAGTGTTTGCAAAATTAGTGGAGTTGTATTAAAAAAATTAATTTTTTTTTGGATTTTCAGCTATTTAAAAAAAAAAAAAAAATTATTTTTGAAAAATTACCAAAAATAGGTTATTTGAGCTATTTTATTGATTTTTTTAGAAATGAAAGCTTGATTTGTGTTTTATACATCACATAAGAAATAATATTAAAAATATTATGATAATATGCTTTTAATATGCTTTTAAAAATAGTCGTTAAAAAAACTGACTTTTAACATAAAATCTCGACTCCTGCATTCGTTTTTGACCGGGCGGGAAGCACTTTAGTGTTAAATCATTCTAAATCTATTCCTATAAAAAATATGGGTACCAAATTTAAAAAAACTCGCGTGACATTTTTTTTATTAATCGATAAAAATGAAACTATTTTTTAAAATTGATAATTTTCGGCTAATGCTGGATGTAGGGTGCAAACTTAAATCAATTTAAAATTTCTTTATTAACCATTTATGAAGCCTTATCTTTTGAAATTAATAAGGAAACAATTTTTTTATTAACGGAACTTTGAGAAAAAAGTGAATGAATTGTACTATATTTTTGTAAAAAAATAGCCATTTTTCATGCCAATTTCAGAGTGCTGACTTTGAATATTTTTCACGTCTAGACGAATTGAGATAATCCAAAAATTCTTTCATCATATTATTTTGAAATATGTAGCAAATTACAGAATATTTTTAAAAAATGTTTACCTCATATATCTCCGAACTTATTCCCGAAAAACGAAAGAAAGTCGAGCCAAAAAATCAAAAATTCAAAATTCAAGCGTAAATATCATTTTAACTGTAAGAGATAACTTAGATGAGTAAGCTTATTTTTTCTTTATCTTGCCAAGCACTTTCCAGAAATATAAAAATCTTTAAAATCGGACTTCATTTGTACAAGTTACGATTTTTTTTAACTTTTACATACTCGAGGTAGTCAACTTTGACACCCTGTAGCTTACCTCGTGTTATAACAGGGTGACTAAAAGATGATTTTTCTGAAAGCTTAGGTCCTCCTCTACAACTCTTCCATACATTTCAATTTGATCCGACCAGTAGTTTAGGAGATTCAGATTTATTACCAAAAAAATTGCGTTTGACCCCACTGTGGGGTATTTGATGGTACTGCTACCTAATATCATTTATTTGACATTTGATCTTTTTATAGATAAAAACGCTTTTACCTACCCCACTGAATTATGCTATCGATTTTCAGGATAAAAGTAATTTTCCATACAATTTTGGACAGTTCATTTGCGAGTATGTAAACTTACACACATTGCACACTTTGCGAGGGTTTTGCACTTTTTTATGAGGACGCTTAGTATATGTAAGTATGCATATGAGGCAACGATTGAAGTATATATTCTTTTAATCTAAATTTGCTACAAACGTTACCGTAATCGTTTTGGGTTTATCTCGTAAAATGTTTAATGCTCTCACTAATTTTTTTTTTTT
This sequence comes from Protocalliphora azurea, assembly GCA_932274085.1. NCBI lineage: Eukaryota > Metazoa > Arthropoda > Insecta > Diptera > Calliphoridae > Protocalliphora > Protocalliphora azurea. The sequence continues at coordinate 82,356,259 of OW026521.1, read as the reverse complement.
TTTTTTTTTTTATTGCCTTTACTATATTTTCTAATTACTTTTATTAGTTACACTGTGCTAGTCGCAAATTTTAACAAGCGATATTTTAATTTAAACTTTATTATGGTAGCGGCACAAGTAATAAAAAATTAGAAATGAAAGGGATATTATTTATGTAAATTTAACAATAAAATCTATTCAATATATACTCCGATTAAAAATTAAATTAATTTAAGCCCGGTTTTTAATATATTTACATTTTTGTTTGAAAAGTTGCTCATTGGTAAAATTACTTTGCTTACTTATGGAATTGAAGTAATATTTTTGTCCGATTAAAGTTTTGTAATTTAGCGTTTAAAATATATTTAATAATACGAATTTATGATCGTATACTTTAAAAGAATCTTAATTGTTTATTTTGTTTAAATTTAGCAACTAAATTCTTAAATTTAAACAAAAAAAAATCCTAACCCCTTTTTTATCCTTTCAAAATGAAATATCTCAAAAACGAGCCCTAACCTTTAAAAATGGTTAACAATATTGAATTCAGTATCGTCGACTTAGTTTTATCTAATGGGTGTCAATCTTGTTAAAATAAATAAGTCACATTTTCGAGCACAGTGGTATTATGTAAAACGAATTTTTTCTTTTAAATACTTATTTTATTGAATTGTAGCTATTAAAGGTTAAATTATTTAACTATAAGTTAAAAATGTTGAACCAAATCATTTTGTTTTTAGGTGACGAAATATTTATATGAATTTGACATAATGTCTAATTAAATTGAAAATGCGAGTTTTCCTAGGTTGATAAGGTTTAGGTGAAGTGTTTTTATGGGATCCTAAAAATACCTATGCAGTCGAACCAAAGAAGCTAAAAAATCGATTTTAGATCCATAAAGTCGACTATTATTTTCAGTTTCTTATCATGTTCATATAATGAATTACTTTCATTAAAACAAGACTATATTGTCTCACTACTGGCACTGTCTTCAATAAATATTTTTTTTTGGCAAATATTTATAATGTTTTTTTTTATAATTTTTAAACTTTTTATTCGTTAAATACAATGTTGAATTAATGCTTTAGTCAACAAATGAATTTTGAAATAATTTTCCATTATATTTGGCGGTTAAAAATTCTGATTTTTATAACTTTTCTGAATTAAATAAAAGCTGAAAAAATTGTCACCAGTATGACTTTAGAATTTTATTTTATGTGCTAATTAAGGAAATAATTAAGCACCCTTTGATGCTGAGCAGAATATTTATTACAGTGCCAATTTTTGTTACCAATATGAAAAATATAAACTTTTTTTAAGACTAAAAAAATAATAATTTAATAAGAAAAAAAGATTTTTTAATCGAAATAGCTTTTGAAAACGGTTTTTACTATCAGTTCAACTTGAGCTATGACGTGGTACCATGTGTTCTTTTTATAAAGAAAAAAAGTTGTACCCTAATGTACATACTTCGTCGCAAAATAAGTGTGTCGATTTGTGTGTCATTTCAAGGCGGGCATACCCTGTGTGAAGTAAGATAGGCTGTGAGTATATTTCGAAGTACTTACGAGTACTAAGCAAACTACACGTAATCAAAACTTTAGTATTCGTAAGTACTTTGAATTATACACACAGATTAGCTTACTTTAAGTTAAGTTAACTAAGCATATTTTTAAATGTTTAACTTTTAATTACTATTAACACATATATATTTTTGTAACACATATATATATTCGCATACATTCATAAATAACACAAAAAATGTACTTTGAAGAAGTGGATTCAGTGCCTCCGAAATTCAAAAGAAATTTCTAAAAGGTTCACTATTTTTTGTTCCGCGTTTAAAATTAAACTCAAGGACATGTTAATTATGATTATTTATAAACAGATATATTCTTATTTTTAGAAGAAATTATTGGAATGAAACAAAATTGACACAATATTTTCGTAAAATTTTTATTTTTCATAATTTGAATTAAAATTGCTCAAACTGAAAAAATGAAATGAAAAGTTTCTTTGAAATTGAATTAAAAATATTTTTATCACAGGAAAACATTCACAAAACAAGAATCGACCCCTCCATATATTTAGTAACCGTTTTTTTTTTCTATCTTCTAAAAATAGGGAGTCTGCAAGAAACTATCTGTATACAAACAGGATTTTGATTCATTAGGTAGCTTCCTACTATAAATATAATAATTTCACAGGAAAATTTATTAGAGTGTACTTCCTCCGACAACACTTGAAATATTACTAAATGATTTTGAGTTCTCTCTCAGTTTTAAAAAACACCTTCTACTTAGCGTCTACATAAAGAGAAAGAAGAATTAGTAATGAATATTTTTGGAAGCCAATTAATTTTTTCTATTAATTTTCATAGTAGGCAAGTATAATGTGTTTTGAATCTTTTTGAAAAGGTGTTGGTGTTTATTAAGTTCAGAACAGTGCCTGCCACATCAAGACTGTCATATTTTTCTGTTAGGTAATAGATACAAAATATGTGCAACAGCGTCTCGCAGTAAAACTGATGTTAACAATATTTCTTACAAACACATAAATGTTTTTATATGTAAATATTGTTCTTTGTTATCATTATTTTGTTGTTTAATTTTTTCAAATATTTCCCCTTTACGAGTATTTAATAGAACTTTTATTACATTTTAATTTTCACACTCACAATATGCAATAAACATTAATAGCTAAATAATCGTACAGATTCAAACACATTCTCTGTAACCCTATCATAATAGTGTTAATATCCTTACAGTTCCGCTGGGAGCAATGTACACTTCATAGGCAGTAACAGCTAATAATATTTCGTCTGCTAAACTTCCACATTTGTACCATGTAACACAAGGTAAAGTTAGTTGTACCTAAATAAACTAGAGTAAAGTAAATGTAAAATTTCGAATTCACTAAGTATCAGATACTTAGTCACAGTTTTTGTAAAAAGTGGTACATTCACCAGAACTGCTGGGATGTGTTATAATAATGTGTGCATACAGAGCGACATATGAAAACACTAAAATAATACTTACAAACGATACAAACCACCAAAAACAGCAGCTCATACATAGTAAATGCCTCCTTTATAACAATTGTTAAAAATTTTAAAGTATTTGGTTGTAAAAGTGTTGTTAACACAAATAAAATATCATAAAAATGAGATAAAAAGTAAAGCGTTTTGAATATATTTAACAAAAGCAAAAACAACAGGCATATTGAAACCACTGACGTACTAGGGATTACTATTAAAAACATATTATCTGTTTTTTCTCTCTTTTCCGCTCCCTCATTTTTATTTATTATTTTTTTTTTTTTGCAAGATAATCTGTTTATTATAAATGAAATTGTATATAATACAAACAATTTTTTTTTTTTTTTGTATCTCTGTCTGTATGTAACAAGTGTTACACAGTGATTCCAAAACGCTTTTTTTGTGAAAATAATTCTGTAACTTTTGAACCGTCAGAAATATCTTAAAGAAAATTCTTTAATTTGGCGGGCTTTATATTGGCTCTATTTTTCTTTTTTAATATTCATTGGATTTCCTACAAAATTCTAAATAATAATGCAGCATGAATCATATAAACATGTAGATTTGATAAATATTTATACTAATTTAAAGTTGGAACTTTAAAAAAATTCATATTTTTGGGTTTTTTCAAAGAGGTAGCAATATTCTTTTACTTATAAAATTTGTTTTTTGTTCTGGCCTATATAATATTTTCATGTTTTCAAAAGGAATCTAAATATAGATGCGTGTAAAGTAAATCCAAACTTTGTCAATTTTCCACATTTTTTTTTTTTTTTTTAGTTTGTTTGTAAAATTTTCAAATCGAAAGCTGGGATCAAACAAAAATTATGTTAATTTAATATCTCCACATTTTGTGTAAACACACAAAAATTATTTTCTGGCGAACGCCTCTTATAATGACAGTGTGACCATTTGAATGCAAAAGGTCAATTTTTAAAATAAGTTTTTTCCGGATTGGGATTTTGGCTATTTTAAGGCAAGTCTATTTATATTGTGTCAAAATTTTAATATCTCTACTCGTTTAAATTTTACTTATTAACATTATTCCTAAAAAATATACTTAAAATTTAAATTTAAAGTTTTTCAGGTCATGCTTTGAAGAAATTTTACGGTTTGTGGTATATTTTCACTAATTGTGATTTTCCATGTTCTAACGTTTATTATGATGACAAATACTTTCATAAAATGTTTATACTCGTACTTTTGCTTGAAAACTAACAAAAACTTTGCCTTCTTAGGTAATTTTTAGCACTTTTCTTATGTATTTTATGAAAAATGTAAACACAGCGCGAGCAGCAATGCGATGTTAACTTCTTCTGTTACCTTGTTTTTTTTTTTTTTTTTTTTTTGTTCAGATGTAAGCTGGATGTTTATTGTGTAATTCGATTCGAATCAAAACGTTTTCGAAAATCAATGTAATTTAGATTCATTTTCGAAAGATTTTCTTTTCGAATCGAAATTCACAGTAACCCCCCTGTATTTGGTATCTCTGATTTCGTAAGATTATGAAAATAAAATTAAATACAATCAAATGTATTCAAACCATGACTTGAAGAACTCAAAATTTAAATTTTAAGTATTTTTTAAAAATAATGTTAATATTTGGACCTACACAAAATTCGAACGAGTACAGATATTTAAATGAAATTTTGCCACAATATAAATAGACTTAAAATCAGGGAATTAAAAATACACCCACTGTGTTGTACTAAAATCCCAACCCGGAAAAACCGTGTTGACTATATCCATTCAAATGGTCACATTATCATTATAACAGACGTCCGTTAGAAAATAATTTTTGTGTGTTTATCCAATATATGGAGGTATTTAATTAAAATAACTTTTGCTGGACCCCGGCTTTGTGATTTGAGACTTTACAAACAAATTAAAAAAAAAAACTTTGAAGGTTACGCACTCCACCTCACCCGCTAGGAATCTGTACTCTTTCAAATCAACTCGAAAGTACCTCTTCTCTGGCCAGGTGAAATTTTATTGAGATGTTTCCAACGGTTCACAAGTTACAGAATTATTAAAAAAAAGCGTTTTGGGGCCACTGTGTGTTTTTAAATTAAATATTCCATTTTAATATCATTTTATTTAAATACACATATATTTAGGTGCTCTAGGATTCCAAAAGTTAACAGAATTTCAGACAATAGCATTTTGCCATAAACAGAACATAAACGAACAATAAAAAATTATATTCAAGCCAGAGAAAAAACCTTAATAAAAACTAAGAAATAAATTATCATAAAATGCTATAATAAACAAAAAAGTTGGCAATAAAACAACATCTCAAAAGTTTATTACATTTTCTTTTGTATAACCATCATAGATATGAAAATATTAATTTAACTAAAATTTTCATATAAAAATAAACACTGTCACATGTAGTCACATACAGACTAACCTAGACATTATAACCCAGCATACATAAAAACTGGGTCGCATATTATGAATAAAGGCACGAGTTTGAACTTAAAAAAAACAGTATTGTTACGAAAATTTGTTTTATAAGTTTAAATTAACGATTTTAGAATTTTCTTTTCGAGCAATTATCGAAAATTAAATTAAAGTTGTCGAAAATTAAAGAGCATCCAATATTTTTTTTTTTATTTTGACTTTTTATTTTGGTTTTAGTCTTAAAATTTTCGTTTTAGCTTCTAGCTTTTTTCTAGCCTTTTTTGATTTTTATAAAAGGCTAAAATTTTAGTATTTCATCAAAGAAGAAGAACATTTCTTATTTGCTTTTATTAATGTTATTTTTACGGAATCATCTATTTATGAATTTTTGTATTATTCGCAAAAAATCAAGATTATTTATATTTTAAAAAAATGTTTGACTGTGGCTCTTCATCCAAGAAATTAAAAATAACTTAACTCATTAAGTCGACTTACTTAATTAATATTCGCAATTATTTTTTAAAACACCATTAATCATAAAAACTAAAATAATATAAAAATAAATATAACTAAAAAAAATATAAAAGCGAAAAATCATCCAAAAATTTCTAAATTATTAATCAAAAATGAATTATAATTAAAAAATAACGAATTCTTTCAAAACATTGGGACATTTTTCATATGAAATATAATCCAAATTTGAATGAAAATTTTGTGGCCGATTTTTCATTGAGTCATTTTGCTGACAGTGGTTCTAGGTTTCATTTATAAATTTATTACAAGATCTTTAAAAAAAAAAATTCAAATATCAATGAGAACAAAAAAATTTAAATAAAAAAAATTTTAGTTTTTGCCGGCCTTTTTTCGGGCATTTAGCCTTTTCTGACATTTTTTAAATTACAATGTGGCTTCTCTTTTCTCACCTTCTGGTAACATCGGACCTTTCTCGATTATAAAGATTCGAGTAGTTTTCGACAATTCTTAAAAAATCGATTACCGCAATATTCAGTTTTTTCGTTAATAGCTCGAGAGTAAATGCTTCGAGAAATAATTTAGTTTATTTAATTTCTTGAGCTATTGTTACTTTAATCCAAAAAGCAAATTATTTTCTTGTTGGTCCATTTCGTTCCTGTGTCATAGTTCATATCGATCTGTTGTAAAATATTTCTCTTTAGTTAGTTTGAATTTGATAACTTGTTTCGAAAAAATATAACATTTTAGAAAAACGGTAACATTGGTACTTGCCTAAATACATTTTCAAAATAACATAATAAATGATTACTTTATTTTTTTACAGACTAAATCAATAAACTTTGACATAAAATATGTGGATTTGAATAACAGACAAATAAATATTATTGAAAGATTTTTTTTTTTTTCGATTAGAACCACCAACATGTAGCGCTATGTTCTAATTTTCGCAAAAAGTTGAAGTTTTTAAGCATTACCACTTTTATGAACATATCTTTATTCTTTTTTTTTTAATATCTAATACATCGTGTTTAGTTTGAAATAAAATATAATTTTAAAAATGAAATCAGTTTCGTTAACAATAATGATACCGAACAATTATCGATTTTTCTTAATATCGAAAATAAACATTTCGCTATCGATATCATTAAAGATTCAATATAGATATCAAAACTGAATCGTCGATATTGGTCGACTTGTTGCCACAAACTGAACAACAGGTGAGCTCTACTAGTTCATTCTCGAAATGTCTTCAATAGTCGTTCTCGAAGGTTTTGTTGGAGAAATGATCGCGAATTATTTGTGGTCCTGCGGTATATAATACATATAAATTATTATAAATGACTGCGTATGTGTTAGTGATTAGCCAGGTTTGTTATAAGAAAGCTGTTATATGGTTCTTGATGTTACTAAAAGATAGTAGAGAGTAGGAATGGAAAATGGCATATTTTATGTTGTACAAACCATAAAAATGAAATGTACTTTTTCGACCATAATGGTACCAATTATTTACATAGAAATTTAATAGATTACAAATATATTTCTATAAAATAAATTTAGTAAGAATATCAATTGAAATTTTCAAATTGCAACAACAAATTTGTCGAGTTCAACTCGACACATTAGAGAAATTAATTACAATTTTTTCTTTTGCTATAATAATATTTTATTAGAATGCTTTCTTTAACGAATATGGAATAGACAGAATTCCCAAAATAATGCTTGATATGTCTGGAAACAAATTGCTTCATTTCTCATCAACTGTACTGTGACATAGTAAATTTTTATTTCTTTATTCCTCAACACCGACTATTTTCCGAAAATATACCACCATTTTCCGAATACTTACCATTTTGAAATATTGCAAAATTATTTGTAAAATTTATTTAAGATTTTTTTAACTCTCTGCAATTAACTGTTAATATTATTTGTTAAGTATGTACAAATATCCACACTTTACAACTTTTACGAATATCAAAATTCATAGGCACTGTTGCCTAGAGCCGAGAAAAAAAGAGGCTAAATTCAACTTTAAAAAAATCAAGAAAGGGTAAATATCAAAATTATTAACAATATTAATAATAATAATAATAATAATAATAATGATAATAATAATAATAATAATAATAATAATAATAATAATAATAATAATAATAATGCCAGAAAAAAGTTAAACTTTTTTCTTTAATTTAAAAACTTATTTTTTCTCGTTCTCATTAATTTTTTATATTTAAAAAAAAAAATTGATTTATATTTCATATGAGAGATTACCTACACAGAAAAATTATTACAGTATATTTTTCAAATAACATAGTTGTTTCATTTTGCATTTAATTTCAATAAATATATTCAAGTAAATATAAAATAAAAATAAAATTTAAGTAAAATTTTATTTCTTACTTAAAATTTTAGTTCATTTAATTTCCTAATTGATTGATTTGATAAATTTTTTAATTGGAACATTTTTTCTGTTTTTAATTTTTTACAGTTTTTAGTAAGTGATACAATCATTTAGGTGATAGGTGCAAATTTAAGCAAGTTTTTAATTGAATGAATTATTTACTAATATATATGGTGATAGGTGTATTTTTTCTGTATAATGTTGTGAAATTATTTTTAGACATTTTTAAACTATAATTCCTTTTTTGATTAAGCCTTAGAAATACGTGATTTTTCGCTTTTATAAAAGTTTGCTAAAATTATGTTTATAAATAGTTTCTATGATTAATGAAGCAAATAGAAAATAATTATAATCATAAATTTATTATAATCCAATCAAATTAGTTATTCGTATTTTACTATATTAATTGTGGTTAATGAAGCACCGCTAGTGAAAATATTTGTTAAATATAAAAAATACAGATTTTTTGTGTGAATAAGTGCACGAAAACACTCAAATGAATGATTCTGTAAAAATAAAATTAGTAGCAGATAATAAGAAATTATTTTCTTCTTTGTTGAAATTTTAACATTTTAGCCTTTTTAATGCAATTTTAAGAATCAAAAAAGGTTAGAAGCTAAAACGAAAATTTTGAGGCTAAAAGCAAAATAAAAATACTAGATTTAGACTTAAAAAGGCTAAACTAGCAACACTGTTCACAAGGCCTAGCGTTATAAGGCATGAAAAAATATTAAAATGCGAATTTTCGCGATCGTTAAAAAAGTTTCCTTACCAAACGCGTTGAAGTTTTGAATTAAAGATTTTTTAAATTTGTTCATATAATGCATTATTTTTAATAAAAATAAGATTATATTATCTCACATTTGGCATTGTCTTCAATAAAATCATTTTTTTCATAAAATAAGTGGATAAGACACCACGAATACTGATGAAGTGTGTAGCGGCACAGAAAATACGTATTCCATTCTGCTGGTGTCTAATTATAGTCCCCAAACTCTGCTTTGGTACTGCCAAACAGAGACAACAAAGCAAATTACGATTGCAAACTTGTTTATTCATAATATTTGTTTTTATAATTTAAAATAAATCTTAAATTTAATAAAAAAAAATTTTATTAATGTAAACATTATTTTCCTAAAAGTTTATGTTGATACATCACATTTATTATAACATTCTTATTATTGAAGTCGCGAGCTATTTGATAAAATAGAAAGGTTTATCTTGATAGAAATACATGACTCATCAATGCACTTATTAAAGGTTAACTTTTAAAGACGGATTTTAAGTACTTTTGAATAATTTGTATTCAAGCTGAAAACCACTATTCTACAATAACATAATGTTTGCTATTTAAGTAAAAATTATGCAAATAAGATCATATCATATTGTACCAAATGAGTCGTGATAGTACCACGGCACCAACACATATAAAAATGTACCAAAAAAGTACAATTTTACTGCTATCCGTGATAGACAGTAATTATTCGCTACAGGCCCAACCAGTCAACATTTTGTATAAACAGTCGAAGAAAGTAAACGTATCATATGTTTTTGAACATTCATTGTGTGAACAAAAAAGTAACGAAACTACGTAAACATTGTGGTGAAAGGAGACGTTTTGTTTTCCGACTATGTTAGTAAATTCAAACCTCGATCACTGTTGTCTTATTGTAAAAATTCCAAAGTGAGATTTAACGATTTTTGTTTAAAAAATGACGATGTCACGAAATGTTCACACATGCCAATTTTTTTGTTTAAATATGATTTTGTATTGTAGGAGATAGAAAGAGAGAGAGAGAGAGAGAAAAGGACTATAAGAAGTTTAAACTTTTACTTCGAAATTCTTTTGCAATTTAACCACCACTGGTGAAACAAAATTTTTGTGTGAAAAGAAAAATGCTATTTTATATACATATGTATGTAAGTGAAATAGTTTTGATCACAGATGAAAAAGTTTAAGAATGTGTTAATTAGTAAAAAATTTAATTGAAAATAAATTTAAATTTAATTGAAAAAACCAATATATGATTTTTTGAGTAATTTTTTCAATGAGTTTATTTTGCCATAAATTAGGATCATGGGCCCACTTTATTTTTAAATAATTTTTTATAATGATTCAGTAGTACTTTTAATTGTGATTAAAGAAATGAAAAATTTTTACCGCTCGCTCTTAGTTTACGAGCTATGGATCTCTAAAATTTTGATATATTTTTTAATATTATTAATACATATTAATACATATGCGATTTAAATTATATTAATACTATTTAAAATTTCAAATACATTTTGAATGATATATAATATGACCATATTCATTAAATCCTTGGGAGTATTTTTGCGATTTTCATTTTTTATTGATATATTGGAACTTACAAAATTTTGCTATTTCTAAAAAAAAGTTTACTCGACGAATAACTATAGGAGAAAGTCCCTGACTCCGGCTAAAAGCCTTTATTACCGTTAAATTTTAACTGGGACGGTAATCTTAAAATTTTTCCTATTTTTAAATTTTGTATAATGTAAAACAATGCCAGAAGTTTATTTAATAAACAAATAGTTTCAAAACTTAATATTATTTCTTTCAATATGAACATAAGTAGCCAAAAATATATGCATTTTAACTTTTCCGATTTTTTAACGATTTCAAATATGTTATGCCGATTTTGACGATTTTTTCGTCGAATTTTGACGATTTCATACTATAATTGTTTGCAACAATGAACTCGATTCAACTTATTCATCTTAGTTAGTGAAACATATAAACCAAGATAATGAAAATACCCACCTCTGAGCATTTAACATAAATTTGCCCATTTACCCAATATATAATATTGTTACACATAATAAAAATAGTCTTCGTAATGCTATATTTCTACATGATCTAGCTAAGGTTCAAAACTATGGTAAAGATTTAAAGAAGATTTGGATATTATATTTATTATCAAATATAAAAGCATATTGTTTGCTGGGGATGCAACTGGAGGCAGCAAAAAGAAATCAATTGAATTTAAGTGTTATTGAAAAATATGTTATTTAAGTAATATACATTACAAAAAAAAAACAATTATTTTGTGCTAAAATTTATTTGTTTTGATCTTTGTTATTTAGGAGTAGTACTAGACCAGTTAGTTAATTTCAATAGGTAGGGAATTTTAATATATTGCACATAGGGGCAAGTGTATGGAGAGAGTATCAACAAATCAAAAATTAAAAATACAATTTCAAATGCGACTCTTTTTTTATATATAGTTTGTTCAAAACTTTTTTAAAGCAGGTATACATTTGATATAAAAAGTAATGTATAAACTATTTGTATTAATTATAATGTTAAATTTTGTTGAAATATATTCAGCAAAGTTTTTTAATAAATTTTTACTGTACTTGGACAAATCCCAACCAATATTAAAAAATTTAAAAACAAAAACAAAAAAAAGAAAAACCAACAGAAGACGCCAACTTGATCCATGTCCTGATAAACGTATTAAAGAACAGAATATTCCCAAGTAAATATATTCTATATTTTATTACATTTTTTTTTATCATGAATTCCATGAAAGATCGAAGGAAATATTAAGCGTTTTGAGCTTGCGTCTTCTGATTTTCTTTAAATTAAGCAGACACTTTAATTCATTTTAATTTTTGTAAAGTTGTTGGAAAGTTGTTAAAAATATATGAAGTATCTAATTTTAAATACTTATAACTTTTTATAATAGAACATTAAGAATGTATCTAAAATGTGCACTTCCATTAATGCATTTTTGACTAATTTTACATCTGAAAAAATGGTTTATTGGTTGAACAATTCAATCTAGTTTTTTTTCTGTGGCGAATATGTTTACTAATTAAAAAAATACCAAGACTTTTTTCAATACAAAAAATTACTTTTACAAATATTTTATTTTTGAGTTATTCCATTTTAAATTTGAACATTTTTTAACCTTGGTTTAAAATCTGTATAAAAATTGGTGAATTTGTAGGGAGGGTACAGAAGCGTATAAAAATAATTTTATTCATTTTAATTTTGAAAACTGAGGTTATGTTAAAATGACCATAACTTTTGTTATATAATATATACCAAAATATTTTTTCTGCATTTTTTTTTTTTTTTTTTATAAATTTAATAAAATTTGGAAAAAATATATATGATATAGGGTAAGTGTACCAGCAGTTGGCAGTTTACTTTTTGTTTTCTTACTTTAAAGTTGTCTGTTTATGAAAATTAACATGTTTTTTGAATGATAAATAGATACAGCAGTTTAGTAAAGGATATTGTTTCAAATTTACGTAAATTGTTTCTAAAAATTTATCTAACAAATATGTTTTATAAATCACATCGAATTTGCCTGTAGTCGCCATCTTTTTCCCAATATGCGGCATGTCATGATGGAATTTTTATTAACGAAATCTAAAATTACTGTACTAAAAATCTCCCTTTTATTTATTCCCATTATTATATAAAATGGGAATATTTTGATTTTTTTTTTTATTGTGGAAAATTTATGTTCTGGCATCTTTTTTTTTTTTTTTTTGATAACTGATGTAGGAATAATACCACTGAAAAGACTTGAAGTAATGAGTTAAACACAGAAAAATATTAAATACTTTTAAAAATGGACCTTTAATTTCCTACCAGCTATTGAAAATCAGTAGTTAACTACATCTTGGCCAAAGAAGGATTTAGTGATTTATATCGAAAAATGTTTAGAAAAGTTCCTAAATTCGAGATGTTAGAGAAAAAATAATTTTAAAATTTCCTCTTGATCCTTCATGCCCAATGTTGCGTACACGTTTTTCCACAAGTTTGCTTAAAAATCTGTCATTTGGAATTAGTTTAGAAAATTTGAAGAAAGCACATTTAGTTTTAATCATATAAAAAAGACAAAAGCTAAAATTTTGCAACGAAGGTAATTAGGAATTTTGCAATAAAAGGTATTTCAAGAAACATATTAGAAAAGTAAACCATATATGTACATTAAAATTATGTAAAACATTTTATTATGAGCTCAAGGATACGCTTTCAGGACCAAAAATTAATATCCTCATAAGGGAAATTTCGTTACATCTAGCAAATATTTGCTATTCTACAAAGCACCGAAATTTTTAATCTTAATTATGAGGTAGTAATTTTAAGAACTTTTGTCAAATATACAAGACTAATGAATTTCAATCGCTTGTATTGGCCTCTTTTTCCAATTTATTATGCAGCATTTAAATGATTTTCATCGACATACTGTTTTACTTATAAAAATTAAATAAAATGCAAACATCATTGATATAAATATTGCAAAAAAAAACTTTACTTACCCCAAAATAATAGAATATTTCGAAACCTCTTGGCCCAGCAGTTTTAATAAAATAAAAATAAAAAACTGGTGCTGATTTTAGAATTCATGGAAAAAATCGAATTTAACTGCAGTCAGTAGCCTATGCCGACAATATGAAATTATTAAAGGGAAAAAACTAAAATTTTCAAACACACTACGAAGCTCACCATCTCCGTCACTATCTCTACTTCAGTACAAAATTTAAAGTTCTTCAAAATTTTTAAATTCATTCCAGTTTAGTATTTATCGCGGTATGTTCGTTTTAAACAAACTTTGGCTCAAACTTATGCTTAATAAATCAGATTTCTAATTATTTTTGTAAAAATACTATTTTTGTATAAAATGGATAATTACATCAGTATTCGTCCTTGTATCAAGGATATTTAAAAAATAATATCTTCCATTTTTATAATTATTCTTTAAAATGTTCCTTAAAGTGTTGACAACAACCTATAAAAAATTTAGAGTGTGACTTTGGATTGATGCTGACAAAATTAACATTTAATAAAAAAAACTCATTTATTTCAGTAATAATTTGATATTTTTTAATGTAATTTTGTTTTATGTATAAAAATATGTGAGTGGATTTTTATAAAATCAATATCGTAATAATAAATGAGTGTGTCTCAAAAAGTTTGGATTTCCATTGTAGTGAAAAAATTCCATATTTTGTAAAGAAGCTAAAAAACTTTAAATCTAATTTCTCAGCATTCCCTTATGAATTTTATATGTTGTTGCCAACACTTTATGGAACATTTTAAAGAAAATTAAAAAAAATGGAAGAAATGATTTTTTAAATATTCTTGATATTAGGACGAATATTGATTTCATTATCCTTTCCTTTTCAAAAATTGCATTTTGATAAGAATTGGAAACTAGATTTATCAGGCATTATTTTGAGCCAAAGTTTATTTACATCGGACAAATAGGTCCAAAAATATACGGATTTAAATTTCATGTATTTAAAAAAATAACCTCTGAAAAAAGTGAATTTTGAAGCGTGATAAAAACTAAACTACAAAGAATTTTAAAATTTTGAAGAACTTCAAATTCTATATTGACATAATGAGTGCGTATATCAAATTTTATCAAAGTTGGAGGCAGCAGTGTAGTCAAAAATTACGTTTTTTTCACTAAAATAATAAATTCAATACTATTTCACCACATTGTCCGTATTTAAAACATTGTTTGAATAAATATCTATCCTCAGTATAATTTATTGTTAAAATATAAAAAGCAATTTCAAAAATATAAACGTGTGCACAAAAAGCTCATTACATTTTGCACAATTGAATTTAAAATGTCGAATGGACTACAAATGAGTAAATGGGTGTAAGTATACATATATTTTGAGCTTGTTAATGTAGATTTTTAATACTGGTACTGGTTCTAAGTGACAGGTACCGGTTCTAGTTCTAACACTGTATATGCTGGATTTGTCACTTTAACATGACGTTGGTTAGGAGTGAAAATTTTATCCATTTTAACTAGTTTTGGGATACGTCAAAGAACTAAAAATAGGGCTGTTCAGTACTGAGGAATGTAATAAAAATTTGGAAATTGTTTTATTTTTAATTTTTTTAAATTTTCTTATATCGTTCATTCCACGAGAGATTTATAAAAAATGGCAGTTTTTTTTTTTTTTTTTTTTTTTTGACAGAGGGTCATTAGATTTTGTTTATATTTAGTACGCATATAACCTACGAAGTCGTTTAGTCTTCATCATTATTATTTTTCCCAATTTCAAAAAAATAGCAAACTTATTCACGATTTTAAAAAACCCGACAAAGTACGTAACTTTAAATGTCAATATGTCTATACGATGTAGACGGATTTTAATGATTTAAGGCTCTAATGAAAACCAAATAAGACCTCTTGAAAGACAGCTATTCAAAAGTAAATCTTTAACTTAAAAATGCATTCGTAATGCAATTGCAATTCATTTTTGATTTTAATAATTTCTTAATATGTTTAAATACAATATTTTTACCAAAAAGTGCAATAATAATTGTTCTAGGACAAGGTAGACTACTACTTTTAATATTTTTTTTTTTTTTAAAAAAAAAGGCCTCCAGTTTAATTTTTAATTTTTCCATAATATTTTGTTTTATATATATATATATATTTTTTTTTTTTTTTTGTTATTCGCATTCAATAAAATGTAACTAAGTGTTCAAAACCATTAGTTAAATTTTATTGACTTAAAAACCAGTAAAAAATTTATTACAATAAATATTGTAAATGATATTGTAAAATTAAAGTAAAGTAATGTTTTTGATAAAAATGCGCTCAAAACAAAAATGCATTTTTTTTTATTTTAAATATTTTTGCTTAATATTAAAGATGAATACGTTTATTAAACAGTATATTAGCAATTATTCTGGTACAAAAAGATATTTTACCACAAATAACGAATTAAGAAATGATATGAATAAAATTATTTATGAAATAACCTCACAAAAAATAAAAATATTAAAAAAATAATAACAATAATAACAATTAAAAAAACACAAGTCGTACAAATATTTTATTTTTGTATGAAAAAAATCTGCAGGAATATTTAATTTTTTTTTTTTAATTGTGGACCAGTTTGTCCCAGAACAATTTATATTGCAATTTTTAGTAAACATTATAATTTTTATATCAGAGAAAAACAAAAATTGAAAAAATATTTTTCAATACAGCATCCTAAAATTGCATTTGCGTTATAAATGCATTTTTAATGGTAAAATTATTACTACATTATTGTGCTTAAAAAGGATATATTCATCTTCTATATGTAACTTAAATCAATAAAATCTGCTTATAGAGATTAGTGTTTTAAATTACACACTTTGCAAAAAAATGAATATCGTGAATAAATACACGAGTTTATCAAAGTTCAAAATAATAAAAATGGAAATATTCAAATGGCCATAGGGTATACTTATGTTGAATATTAACAAAATCCGAAGACCTCAGGATTATTTTTCGAACTCAATACATTCTTACTTATCTCATGTGTTATAGTCTTTCACGCTAACCTCTCAGCCACAGTCAGTCATTGAGCGAGTTGATAATTGCGCATTTAACAAGCATGCCAGAAATTTACTTTCAGCGTGGTGGCGACAACTGGTTCTCAACTGCAACTTTGGTGAGTGTTTATCGGCAGTTGGTACTCAACTGGTACTGAGAAACCGGTTCTATTGCACCAATTACAACAAATTTCCAGCAAGCTACTAACATCATATAACACTGCATATTATCTGGATTACGAACTATAGCGCGTTCACTACACGCAAGTATTTGTGTATGCATATTTTGCATATGTATGATATTTTTATACCCCACCATAGGTAGTTGTGGTATTATGCGTTTGGGCAGATATTTGTAACGCACAGAAAAAGTTATCCAACACCCACCTTAAACTATACATATCGACTCAGAATCATTTTTTAAATCGATCTAACGATATCCGTCCGTCTGGCTGGCTGTTCATAAAGTATAGATTTTAAAGATAATTCAATGAAATTTGGCACGTGTGACTTTTATGATACAAGGACGAAGCATATTGAAATTGGTTGTGATCTGTTCCATTATTTCCCCACGGAATAGAGTTTACACACTCAAAAATGACTTAAAAATAAGAATATTTTAATGAAATTCGGTGCAAAGAAGTTCTGTACAATTATCAATCTTTGTACTAAATTTTATAAAGAGCGGTCCACAATTGACCATAGTTCCCATATAAACCCCTCTTTCGAAAATCACTTTAACGTGCATAAATCCCATATGAATGTTAGTATAAAGTTAATATTCGACACAAATAAGTGAGTAAGTAGAAACAACATTGCCAAATTTTATGAGAATAGGTCCATAATTTACCATGGCTACCATATAAACCCACTTCCAGGAATCGCCCTAAAGTGCATAAAATCGTCTAAATGTTAGAATCAAAGAATTATTCTGTATTTGTATATTTTATTTTATATTTAGAAATATAAGACCCCTTCCAGAATTTTTATGCTCGTCCACAATGTCGGTCGATCCTTACCGACTATATATTTCTTTCTCGTTTTAAATAAGTATGTACATATGGGTAGAGAGTACTGTATTTTTGTAAGTTAAAACGTGAGCGTTTGTATGTTTATTAAAAGGGGAAAGTCAAAGATATAACAAAAGATTAAAAATAAGCAAAATATTACGTATGCAGATTTATAGTTTTTACATATGTACATACATATATATTTACATATTTTATTATATGGTATTACATATACATACACTCAACCATATAACAGTAGTAAATACGGTAAAAAGGAGTGCAGAATTGAAGAAAAGTAGGTTAAATACTCGTATCAACCAACAAAATTATTAATCAATTCAACAGAAATTTTTGTCAATTTTTCGAAAGTCATTTAAATGGACAAAAAAATCATCAATACGACTAATTGATTTAATTAAAAAGGTAGTTAATTTGACAAATTAACTAAAATTTTTATTCAAATGAACTGTATTATTTAATTTAATTCTACGAAATTTTAGTTGAATTGAATAAAAAAATTACGTTTATATATATATATATATATATATATATATATATATATATATAATTTTATTCAACCAATAAAAAATGATTGTTTTTAATAATATATAGACGACTATTTTCTATCATCTAAAATAAAACTAAATTTTACACTCTTTAATAATAGGAATGGTTTGTAAATAATTACATATATGATGAAGAGACGGCTAGTACGCTGTTAAATATACCAAATAAATGATCATCTCAAATGTTTAAGAAGAATAGATATTAAAAAAATAGTTAGTTATTTAATAATTAGTAATATATTACCTTCAGATATATTTTCTATTTGTTTCATATATTGATTTAAAAATTTGTTTCTTGATATGATCATCAAATACAGATATGGTTTTTTAACAAAATGTTTCATAATTCGAATGCAAATAACCCGCATTTTGGTATAAGTGTTTAAAATTGATATCACTGTGAGAAAATGAAAAATATAAATTTATTAAAAATTCTATTTAACTAAATAAACTACATATTTCCGTACAAATTTATATCCTAATGGTTTTTTTACTATGACCATTTATTGAGTACATCAGATGTGCATCAAACGAATTTTTTTTTGGTTGCCGAACAATGGCACTCAATTTCTGCCCATGAAGAGTTATTACCTCATATTACCTCAATATTATTTTCAACGTTTATTTCTAGATGATTTATAGCAAAGTATAAGAAAGTTTATATTTACCTATATTTAAATTCATATGTGGTCACTCGTAGTAGGTTTGTTCATTTAATTTTCGTTGTACAGTTTTCCATAATGATTTCTTAAATTGTGTACATTTGCTATGGAAATGATTTATAATATAAGCAAAAATATATATATTAAAAATTATATATTTTTAACACTACAAAAAAAAAATATGAAAAAAATATTTCCAAATTTCCACACGTTTAACAGTTTCTTTAGTTCTCTACAGCCCCAATTACCGTTTACAACAGTTGTTATTTTAGTGTCCTATTTTTTAAAATGCGATTACGATTTACAACTATTGTCAGCACTGTTATATTTGGAGTTGTCTATGTTCTGTAACATCGATTATCATTTACAACATGTGTATTTATGTGTTGTCAGCACTGTCAAAACTTTACAACTGCTTATTTGATGTTGTGTTATGAACGTTACAAGTTAAAAAATGAAAATGGAGAAAAATTTGTAAGTATGCATATTTTTATATTTTTTTTTGCAAAATATACATAACTGTAAAAAATAATTAATTATAAATATTTCTTAGCAAAATTAAAAATAAAAAATAAATGGTTGAGCTGATGAGAATTCATCCAGATATTGGCCGAGGCAAGCTTTTAAGAACTCCAATTGTTCTTTCAATTACATTTCTTGCTTTTGCATGAACTTTGTTGTGATCCTTCAGCAGCACTTCGAAATGGAGTTCTAACGGATACCCAGCATCACCTAAAAGTTTGTGAATTTAAAGAAAAGGAAAGACGGAAAGAAAATTTCCTACCTAAAATCCAAGTATTCTCCTGCATATTTTGGTGTAAATATTGCTTGTAGTCGCTTATATTCCATACGAAGGAGTCATGATTTGAGCATGGGTTTCGCGCATCTACATAGAGAATATTCATTTCGTATTTATTTATTAATAAATTAACTTGAATTGAAGAATGACAATCTTCCTCACAATCATGACATTCAAGCTGTAATATCCTTTCCTGTTCAAATACAAATGTTGCAATTCCTTTGGAGGCGCCACAATTTGTACGTGTGTACCATCTATATATCCTATTACTCCAGAAAATCGTGTTTTTGAGAAAAATGACAATTTGTTGGCATTTATTTCTTCTTCAGTCATCCGGGCGTTTATCCATTTTTTGCACATTTTTCTTTCAAAGAATTCTATAATTTCTTTCAAAATTAAGCTGATTGGTTGGTTGTGAAACTCCAATGTTAAAGTCGTTACCGCTGCTTCTTTGGTAGCTTTCATCAGTAAAAAATCTCATCGCACAACACAATTTAAGAATCGGTGGAATGACCGAACACCGTGTTGACGGTTTTATAAAGTCGCTTAGTTTTTGCAGCAAAAACAAAAATCTATCTTTATTTATGCGAAAAAATTTATAAAACTAAAATACATTATGTGTTAATAATTAATAACTTCATTGGCATTACTCCTTGGAGCATTTGGTAGCTCCAAGGGGTTGGAACTATCCCAAATTCTCATCCGTATACGAGCCATACGTGTTTTCTTCCTACTATAATCGTCATCATTAAAAAATAATTCGGTGTTAATATTCATTATTTCACTTTTAATTTAAACAAAATCGCATGTATACAAATATTCTTGAAACTTTTTTTCAAACTTAGCAGTTTTTCATATGCAGGAATGTAAATTTACGGATATTAAGCACTAAAATTAAATGCAACACTGTGACATACACAACACCTAGATGTTGTAAACCATAATGGATAACAAATTAGGTGTTGTGTTGTTGCTAAAACAACACAACATTTAAGTGTTGCAAACGATAATCGGGGCTTACAGTTTGTGCCATCCAGTAGTTAGCAGAAAATTTGAATTTGTATAAAATAATTTTGCTAATTTCCTCAAAAGTTCTTCCAATTTATATGTCTTTAGTCACTTTTATTCAAATGAACATATTTTACAAAAAAATATTTTTGACAAAAAATTTTCAATTGATTTGAAGAAAATTTGTTGATTTGAAGACAAATTATATTGACTTGGAGAAAAACTCTGTTAATTTAAGTATTTTTTCCTCAAAAAAAAAAAAAAAATATATATATATATATATATATATATATATATATATATATATATATATATGAAAATTTGTCATCAATATTATCTACGAGATTTGGTTCAGTGCGTAGACCTATTAGTTCAACAATAATAAAAATGTATTATTTAAAATAAAAAAAAAAAAAATTAAATGCGGACATGTATGTATAACAATATCCCACCTTGTGAAAGAAAAGGAAAACCAAGTTATCTCATTGTAAAAAAAAAAATACAAAATTTATATTTCATAGATAGGTAAGTCCTTTATTAAAAAGGTCTTTAAGTTTTTACGCTTTACTTTATACATAGCAATTCACATAATATACATATGCACACGCTTACGCTTGCAATTAAGTCAGCAACTTTTATACATTTTTTATTTTCCTTTTAATAATTAACTCTTGTTTTTCTCTTTTGTTTATTTAGTTGCCTTTATTGCGCTAGTTGTTGTATTTCCTTTCATTATTCCACAGTCTCTTAGCTAAAGTTTAAATACTTACTTGTATATGTAAATATGCATAAATATGTATAAAAACATATATTAAATGGAATTTTTAGTATGCAGAAAGATATGAGAACTGGTGGTATAACATCAAGTTTTTTGGTTTCACACATGGATTGAGTGCGACTGCGTTTATATATGTAATGAATTTATTGTTTTACCTTACTTCCTTGTGTTACCTACAGATATACATACGCGTACATACATATGTTTACTAAAGTGCCTCGATTTATATGAGGACATGTTGCAAATGTTTCAGCCAGATTAAAAATTTATATATTATACATACATATATAAATATATACATATATATATATATATATATATATATATATATATATATATATATATATATATTTATTTATTTATTTTTTAAGATCTGAAATCAAAAGTTTTTGATAATGGCCCATATATATGCAGTATGTATGTGTGTGCAAATCAAAACGACTTACTTTTGTTGTATTTAATTATATTTTTTATATATGGTTACCATTATTATTGTTGGAATAAATGTGCAGACATACATTAAGTTATGTCGAGTCAGGTTGATTCGAGCAGAGTTAAGTTGAATTTTAAATTTAATTGCTGACAAAAAACGGTAGTAATTCTACTTCTATTTTTCACAATTGCGTTATTTTAATTAACTCATATAAATGCAAATGTAATGTTGGTTCAGGGACTTTTCCTTGCTCAATCGCTGACAGCTTTTTATGCTGTTGTTGTATATTATGTGCAATCTGTTAATTAAAATATTATACAAAAAGCAAAAACAAAACATATTACAAAATCTAATTAATATAGTGCTTATGTTGCTTACTATCATTATAATTATTTTTCATTTTTATTTTTGTTTTACATTTTTTATTGCTGGCAACAATTGTTTTCTAACGATTTTCATTATTTCTCATGTTCTTGACACTAAAACTCAGATGGGTTAAATGAACAACATTGTTGAATACACTAAAAGTTGGAAATTTTTGAGTTTATTTTTTGGAATTGAATCAAAGTTAAAGGCGAACTTACAGCGAAATCAAAATTAGGGAAAATATTTGTGAAAACTGATTTACTTTTGTCTCTTAGAATGCCACAATAATTTAGCTTCAAAGATGCAAACAAATTATATTATATACATATTTTAAAAACAAACACAGGAATTTCAAAACATAAAAATATATTTCTCTTTTATTTTCAGGTACAAATCAAACACATCAGATGTTCTAAAGATAACAGGTTTGACAAACGCTAATTTTATAAAAATAACTTTTCCATAAAGTTTTATATTCGGTTTCGCCAAATTGAATATTGCTATCGACAATATTTGGTGTTCAGTCGCACATTATTTAAATAAATATAAAAATATTTAGGTATATATTTTTTAAAAAATGTATGAATTTTATTTTAAGAATTAAATTAGCAGGATTTAATTATATACCAGGAGTGGACACGAAAATTGCGTGAAGGCCCAAATTTGGAAATTTGCAGATCTAACAAGTGTCGGACCATATTACTTAGAAAAAAATA
Source organism: Protocalliphora azurea (assembly GCA_932274085.1). Classification (NCBI taxonomy): domain Eukaryota; kingdom Metazoa; phylum Arthropoda; class Insecta; order Diptera; family Calliphoridae; genus Protocalliphora; species Protocalliphora azurea. Next base: position 82,333,292 of record OW026521.1, on the reverse strand, counting down.
TGTATCCATTTCAAAAAAATGCAAAAAATAATAAAGTATAAATTACATTTACTAAAATTTGCTTATTTAAACACATATCATGCATTCCATGAAAGGACGCCCAAAAATTGTCCTTAGGTCTTCGGATTTTTTTAGTATTCGACATACGTATAATCACTTAATACAAGAATATGCATTCTATTCTGTATTATATATCAGATGTAATTTACAAATTATACATTAAATATGTCAAATGAAAGAAATGTAAAGGATAAACCTAGCAGGGGTTTATTATAACCCGCAAGTCAGAAAAAGTGTCAAAGATATTGCATAAATGTATTCCTTATTAAGGCAAATATTTAAATCGCTCCAGGAATAACGAAACTTTTAAGTTTACATCTAGTACTAGCCGTCTGCATAAAATATTCGGCAATGTAGAACGTAGAAATTAAGGAAACTTCGTAAATGAACACCAGGGCTCTTGTTAAAGGACTTCAGGAAGAGTATGTCATTTTTGTCTCTGTAGAAACAATAAGAAAAACACTGAACGAATACACACACTTATTGAAAGCTACCGGGAAAAAATCACTCTGTTGAAAAATTACTGAGATATGTCCAAAAATGAATGGCGCGAATTTATATTTTGTGGAAATGCTAAAATTATGTTGTAGTATAACTGAATCCAGGCAGAATTGACGGAAACTTTTAAAAATCTTTAGAATTAAAAAAGTGATATTCATACCTTCATATTTAAAAAATATTTCTAAATTCAGACACATACAAACATATAAATTTTGTTCGAAGTAGTTGAAATTTCGGTATTTTTTATATAGCATAGATGTGCAAAAATATTTGAATACTTTGAAATGTCGTTTAGTAAAAAGTGGTATTAAATCTGAGGACAGCAATCCAAAATTCAAGGTAATTCAGCATTAGTGACTTCAAGCACATAGGGACAAAGAGTGATAATTCAGCCATTGTTGAATTGAAAAAAAAGTGTTGAATATAACAGCGCAGAGTCCACACTTGAAACCCATATTAAACTTGTGCTCATATGTGAAAAAGTATGTTTCCATATTAAATTTTAAATCTCGAAATTTTGAGATTTAATTTTTATTAGTTTTAATTAAAAAAAAAATTACGTGTTTCTTTAGTTTTTGTTCCGTTTTTAATAGTTTAAATCTTTATAAGTTATTTTTCTTTGTGTTATTTTTAATAAATATTATATTAATATATTTCTATTAAACATATTTTATTAGCTGAAAATTATATAACTTTTTAAAGCCAAACTATGAAAATATCATGTTTTTTTCAATGTAAAAATAAATTCTTGACATACTGTGTATATATCCTTTATATTACTTAAATACAATTTTTTTGTATGACAAAACCTGGTGTTTTTTTTTTTCTAAAAAACATTAAAAATAGCAGATCACATTGTCAAATCACCCAGATCAATTGCATTTTGTAGTACAGAAATTGCTTTTAAAGTAAACAATTTACCTTTAAATTATTGCCTTTAGGGTCTCAGTTGGCCTTCATTAGAGTCTTGAATCATTAAAATCCGTCTGCATCCAAAAAAGATATCATAGAAATTAAATTTATTACTAAAATAGTCATGAAAATGTTCCTTTCATTATTTTTAAAAAGTAACAGATATTATTTATTCATGTTTTTAATTTTAATTTTAATTTTTTATATATTTATTTAAATATATATATATATATATATATATATATATATATTTTTTTTTTTTTTTTTTTTTTTTTTTTTGGAGGTTAGCAGTGATCTTGACAAATCAAATTAATATCAATGAAACACATTAAATCTGCAAGCTAATTTTTTATATTATTGGGAATAACTACCAAACAAATCACCCAAAATATTAGAAATAGCAACCATCGAAAAAACAACACCAAATTGCTATAGCACCTCAATGAATTTTTTTAAAATGCTGGAGAGTTGCTACGAGAATTTTCTAAACACCTTTATATTTAAAAAATTTTGGTGTGCCTTTTGAAAAAAAAAAAAAATATTAATGTTTTTCTAAAGAATTTTTGGTGCAATTTATCTAAAAAATAAAATTTATACTGACAATAGAACACTGTTAAGGCCTTCTTTGACTCACTTTTACCAGGTTCAATAATAATTGTCACAATTCTGTACCGCAACTTTTTAACTTTTTAACAAAAAAATTTGTCGTTAAGTATCGAAAATTCGTTAGTTAAGAAATTTTGTCATTAAGAGTTATTCTATAGTAAAATTTGATCGATTTTTGACGTAAATACATCGGTAGTTAACGATAAGTTTCGGTAACTACAAATAAAACCGTAAATCGCAAAAACCACAACGACGATGATACTGTTGTTAGTTTTTTAAAAAGTGTGTATTATAAAAAAATCTGATTTGGGATCGATCATAAATATCATTTTTTAATTTTAATAACAATGTTTTGTAAATAATTTAATTAGAAAAATATAATGAATAACAAGTGCGTTCGTTTACGTAAAAGGTTTTACTGAGTTTTCATTTACCAAATGTTTTTACTGAATTTTGGAAAAAAAAATTGAAATAACAAAATGAATGTTTATAACCCAATATTTATATTTTTGAAACAGATTTATTATTATTATTATTATTATTATTATTATTATTATTATTACTATTATTTTGTTATTATTATTCTTATTATTATTACTGTTTTTTAATAAAATTTTTAGTGAATAGTTTTAGTTTTTTAGTAAAAAATTTAATTTTAGTGAAAGTACTGAATTTTGGTGAAAATTTTAATATTTAATAATAAGCTTAATTTTGAGTAAAAGTTTATAATTTTGTAAAAATTTGTTTTTTAGTAAAAATATATGTGAATTTATGGGATTTTTGTAAAATATAGATTTTTAGCAAAGATTTTAAATTCTAGACAAAATTAGGATTTTTGTGAAAATTTTCTTTTACAGAAATATTTTATTTTTGTGAATTTCTAGAACATAAAAAAGAATATTTGATTAAAAATCTTTTTTTATTTTCTCTTTAATGAAAAATATTCTTTAGGAATGTTTAAAAATAAGTTTTACATCGTTATGTTATTTATAATTTCAACAGAAATGAGCCTAATATATTACATTAACACCAAACTAATTTCCTATAACATGCCATACATATACTCATATTGGTATCTTGTTGGAATCAATCTGCGCACTTTTATATAATATTTAAACTTTTTTTTCCACATTTTTCACAATCTTTATTTTTACTTTTAGATAAAAATCCAATATATAGACTTATAATTATGTAAGTCTATGTAGAGAAAAAAACCTGGTTCAATTGTCAAAAAGATAATTCATGCAACAATAAAATACAAGTAGGCACATATATTTTATTTTTGTGTTTTGAAAAAAATGAGAATTTTTTTTGAAAATTTAGTTCGAAGTGCCTCTCACATAAACTTCTAGTTGTATTCTATGATCCAATATTAATTTAAAATTTAATTTTTCTAATAATGAAGTTCATCATTTCTATCAATATTCTTCGTTAAAATGTACAGACGAGTACAACCTGTTCATACCATCCACAACGGAAAAGGTACGGACATGTATACTGGCTAGGAATAATCTAAATATTAATTTTCTTCATTCCTTTAGCAGTGGGGACCTTACAGTCGTCCAACAGGAAGCCGCAGGATGCAGCGGGCTTATAATGGTGGCTGTGTACATGCCGTATGAGGCAGCCGATCCACCAGGTATCGCTCTGCAGCAGTTGGCGGAGCACGCTAGGAGGAAAGGCGCGTACATGGTCTTGGGATGTGATGCGAATGCTCACCACTATCAATGGGGAAGCAGGGACATCAACAAAAGAGGTGAGTTGGTATACGATTTTATAACTTGTTATGATCTGCATATCTGTAATAGGGGTACTACTCCTACGTTCAGAGCGAAAGATAGGGAAACAGTTATAGATGTAACGCTGGCTAACCGTGGGGGAAATTATGTTAGGCATTGGAGAGTAGTTTTGGATTACTCTTTTTCTGACCATAGCATGATATCTTTTGGTCTCGACTTTGAGAAGGCGAGGGAGCAGCCCTATAGGAACTCGAGAAGGACAGATTGGAAGTCCTTCAGGAGGTCAGTCTGTAGGGACTTAGGGATACTGAGGACTGGAGAGATTCAGTTGAGGGTATCGAGTTGGCGGTGAATAATTTCACGAATGTTATTAGGAATAGTTTTCGCTCAATTGTCCAGTGATTTATCCTGGGAAAAGGAAACAGCCGAAATGGTGGACTAGGGAACTTAGGGACCAGCGGTTTACAGTTAGGAAGCTGTTTAATAGAGGCAAACTAACGAGGAGTGATGAGGATTGGAATAGCTATAGGGATAGTTTCTCTAAGTATAAGAAGGACATTAGACGAGCGAAACGGACTTCATGGGTAAATTTCTGTGAATCGGTGGACTCTGTTAACGAGTTGTCTAGGTTTAGGCGAGTATTATCCAAGGACCCAGTGGCACCTGGATACATACAACGTGAGGATAACTCGTGGACAGAGTCTAGCTCAGAGTCCCTCAGTTTACTTATGGAGACTCATTTTCCAGGTTGTACGGATATAGAATCTGTTGGAGGGACAGGTAGCGTCAGCGATAACCTACAACCCGAATCAGATGCTGGGGATACCGATGTGATAAGGGAGATGATCACTAGAGACACAGTATTATGGGCGGTAAATTCATTCGAGCCATACAAATCTCCTGGCCCGGATGGAATATTTCCGGCCATGCTACAGAATGTCGATGAAAGAGACATCTCTCTATTGACGGAGGTTTTTAGGGAATGTCTTAGAATGAAGTACATTCCCAGGGGGTGGAGAGAGTTAAGGGTCATTTTCATACCCAAAGCGGGTAAGACGACTCACTCGAAGCCCAGGGATTACAGACCGATCAGCCTATCGTCTTTTCTATTGAAGACAATAGAAAGACTGATCGATCTTTATCTTAGGACTAGTATAGGAACTCAGGTCATTAGCGAGTCTCAACATGCTTATCTCAAGGGTAAGTCCGTTGAGAGTGCTCTGCATGACGTTGTGAGTTACATTGAGCGAGGTCTGCTGCAGAGGGAATATACCATGGCGGCTTTTCTCGATATAGAGGGGGCCTTTAATAATATCACGATAGAGGCTATCGAGGAATCGCTTGTTTCGCTGAATATAAGTAAGCTCCTTGTTGAGTGGATAATTCTGATGCTTAGCAGCAGAGTTATCAACTCAAACATGGAAGGCACTTATATGAGGAAACTCGTGACTAGGGGCACACCGCAAGGGGGGGGGTCCTTTCTCCATTACTGTGGCTCTTGGCCGTGAACGTCATTTTAAGACAGTTTGATGCTAAGGGACGGAAGATTGTGGCCTACGCCGATGACGTTGTTTTACTGGTCTCTGGTAAGTTTTTATCTACGATCAGTGAGATCATGCAGACAGGTTTACGTGATCTGTCCCTTTGGGCCAACAGTAAGGGATTAGGGGTAAACCCCGGGAAAACGGAGCTAGTTTTGTTTACTAGGAAATACAAGGTTGAGCATTTTAGCTTGCCAGTATTGAACGGGATTGAGCTTGTATTGTCAAGTGAGGCCAAATACCTGGGTGTGTACTTGGACAGTAAATTGTCTTGGAGGGGAAATACTCAGGAGAGGGTCAAGAGGGGACTCAATGCAGGAACTCTATAGGCAAGAATTGGGGTCTTAAGCCGCAAGTTGTATACTGGATTTACACTTCGGTTCTTAGACCTATTCTTACTTATGGCTGTACAGTCTGGTGGAAGGTATTGAGTAGGGAAACGTACAGGAAACTTCTCTCTAAAGTTCAGAGGTGTGCTTCAATTGGCATCTCAGGTGCCAGGAGAAGTACACCTTAGGCGGCGCTGGACATAATCCTCCACCTTCTTCCAATTGAGGAATTCGTGAGGGGTATGGCTGTCCGTGGCCTATTTAGATTGAAGGAAGTGGGTTTATTAGGTTCCTCTAGAGCGGGACATGTCAGCATACTAGATAAATTCAGATTCAACGGTCGGACACTATCCTTGGTTGAGCCTACGGATTATGTCGGGACCACGATTGACTTCGGGGCTACTCCCGCTTTGGTGTTACCTAGCAGGGATCTTTGGGATGGAGTAGAAAAGCTCTATGGAGAGTGCGCGGTCTTCACGGACGGCTCGAAAATGGAAGTTGGCACTGGTGCAGGTGTATACTTTATGGGAGCTGATATCAGACGATCCTACAAATTGTCTGACAGTTGTAGTGTCTTTCAAGCAGAGATTCTTGGCATTTATAAGGCTCTCGGCTTGATGGAAGGGAATGTTGAACGGGGGTCTGAGATTACTATCTATGTTGATAGTCAGGCGGCGTTATTGGCTCTGACTAGTCATTTTGTTAGGTCCAGATTGGTACTTGAGTGCAGAAGGGAATTGAGAAGGTTAATGGATTCCTATATGATGAGACTATGTTGGGTTCCTGGTCATTGTGACATTCTTGGCAACGAAATAGCCGATGAGCTAGCTCGCAGTGGCTCGGAGCTAGATAGGTCTTTCATAGAGTCATCTGTTAAGATTCCAATTGGGTCCTTCTTTAGGGCCATAGGGGAGTGGACTCTGGACAACACGAATCGAGCCTGGAATGACAGATCGGACTGCAGAGTTTCTAGGGCATTATGGCCTAGCTTAAAACTGGCGGATTCCAAGCATCTTCTAGGTATGAGTCGTTGTAGTCTTAGAGTCATATTAGGTATGGTTACGGGTCATTTCTCAATAGGGAATATGATGAGTAAGTGGGACATTGGCACATCAGACTTCTGTAGAATGTGCGATAATGTTGAGGAGCTAGAGACAGTGGAGCACATACTCTGTCACTGCGTAGGGCTTCAGCGTAATAGGTTGAAGTGGTTTGGAAGCCATACACTACATGAACTAGGTGAGGTTAATGGCAAAGGACTTGTCAACCTCATAGGGTTTGTTATGGGGATAAAATGGCTTAGGAACAATCATAACTGATTGATTGGGTATAGGTTCCACTTTTCTCTTTTTCTTTTTCTTCTTTTCATAAAGGGATCACAATGGGCCGTTTGGCCTCTGGGTGTAGGCGTGAATGCGCCGCCCTTTCCAACCTAACCTAACCTAACCTATGTACAGACGAAAACAAAAGCCGGTAACTTATAGTAGAGATAAGCAAAATTGTTAAAACAACCAAAATTTTTCGTTAGTTAACGATATCGGTAGGAAATGAATAAAAGTTATGAAATTGCCATACTGGGCGATTAAAGAGCTAATACTTTAAGAGAGAGGAATAATATTATTCATAGTGTACCATTTGTATGTTTGTACTGTAACAACGAAATTCTAAACCAGGCCAGAAAACGCTAAATACACGCATTTTTGATAGAAGTAGTATTATTGTAATTATAGGACATGCCAAAACATAATTTTTTGCGTTCATTCAGAACAAAAGTGCAAAACAAATACACGTCTTTCGCACTCAGGGATAAGTTGCCATATGACAAATTATTTTGTAATTTTTCATTATTTTTTAGCACAATATTATTCAGGACCATTTTCTCAATTATTTTATTATTAAAACTTATACCTAGGAATGTGAAAAAAGTCAGCAATCTACTACTAAATACTGCAAAATTATATTTTTTCATTATTGAGGAGTTTTGATCATTCTGGACCACAGAGTTCCTCTTAGCAGTCCTTTTTTAAACGTTCATAACTTCTACTGATGTTTAGTTTTAAGCTGACTCATATTGGACTTCGAAGAATTTTGTTTGGCGAGCCATTATGCTGCCGAACACATTTCAAATGGTTGTTAGAAGCTTCTCCATCTTTTGATCCAATTCCTTGGTTAAAAGCGACTCAATTGAGGTTTTCTAATAATTTAAAAATAAAAATTAAAAATGTTTGCTCATTTTTCTCCGACTGTCCTCTGCAAACAGACGAACGATCGGATTTCCAAAAATTTGTTAATTCTGATATATATATAGTCGATGCCAAATCGCATTTTTGAGATTATTTCTAAAAATGGTGGCAGTACTCATTACTAATTGAACGCTTGAAGATAATAACTTTCATTTTTATAACCTAAAATTTAAAAATAAATTACAGTTTGCTTAAATTTAAAATATTCCTTATTCAAGTGACACACGAAAAAGTACCACAGAAATATATATCCTTAAATAAATGCATAATTTTAGTATAACAAAATATGTATATTTTTTATTTCTTCAGGAAACTAAAGCCAATACTTTGAAATTTGGTTCTGCAAAAAATTATTTTTTTCTGAACTTTGGTTTAGGAGATATACTTAATTAAAGTTAAAAAAATTTGATTCCTTATTCAAGTGGCAGGCAGTATAAAGTATATATATATATATATATATATATATATATATATATATTCAAGTGGCAAGCAGTATATATATATATATATATATATATATATATATATATATGGTGTTCTTGGTTTATTTTTTAAATTTTATAGGTACAAAATAAATTATTTTTCTGTGATAAATTATTTTGAAAAATTTCAAAAAATAAATCCACCAAAAGTTCGATTGTCAAGGCCGAATTTCTTTTCCTTAATTGTTAAAATATGCAATTGAATGACTACTATTATTTGTTAATAAAAGTGTATATAGTTGTTAAAATTCGGTAATCTCATGATTTTTAAAAACAAATGTGCTGCGTAAAAGAATTGTTTTAAATAACCAAATTTACAAATTTAAACATAAAAGAGTTTTTGATTTATTTAATGGAAGCATTTATTTAATTAACTACTTTAGTGAAACAAATGTAAGCTTAAATAAAAACAAAATTAATAAAATTCTTATTTAAAATATATTTGATACAACTATTTATTAAATTCAATTTAAAGTTTCGTGATTAAACAAGAAAACCAAAACATCAAACATAAATTTATTACATTTCCTAGAATTCTTTAATCTACAAAAAGAAGTAATTTTTTTTCATTTCTTAATGCCAACACAAACATTTATTACAAACACAAAATAACAATGGAAGAATAATAGATATATAATTTTTTATTTATTTATTTATTTATTTTATTTTTATTTCATTTATATTTTTTTTTTTTTTTAGAAACATGAATTACTGCAATTCACGCGAACTTCGAAAGGAGTCAGTCGTCGTTGTTTCTCTAAATGACAAAGTTACTCATGTAACAAAAAAAAAAAAAGAAAAAAGTAAAGGGGAAAAATCAAACAAATAAAAATAATATAAAAACGGATAAATGAACCAAAAAATAATTGTAGCGAAATCTTACAAAAACGAAAATTGGCACGAACATTACACATCCACAATAATTTGTTCCCAATATACCCACATCTTTTCTATAAATAAATTTCAAGTAAAAATAAAAATATCACTCATTCACACATAAAACAAGGAAGATACATATATACATGCATACATACATACATACATACATACAAAATATACATGCATACATACATACATACATACATACATACAAAACATACATACATATATACATACATATATATGTATATACATATATACATACATACATACATACATAGATATATACATATATACATACATACATACATACATACATTCAGACATACGTACATACATACATATAAAAATATAAACAATTTACAATTTCTCAAATGAAATTCACATTGAATTTGTTGTGAACATTATTACATTTTCATTTTTCTTTTTACAATTTCTAACATTAGCTAGTAGATTCTTTTTAAATTACATTTACACATTTCCAACAACAATGAAAAAAAAAACACAATAAGAGGAAAATAATGATCCAAATATCAATCCGAAAGAAATCAATTTAAATGAAAACGAGAAAGAAAGATACAATCGATTAAGACCGAGTGTATGATAACCCACACCATTGTGTACGAGCATAAAAATTCGGGAAGGGGACTTATATATACCTGTGGCCAATTTTATTAAATGTAAAATAAAATATACAAATACAGAATAATTCCTTGATACTAATATCTAGATGATTTTGTGCACTTTAAGGTGATTCTTGGTAGTGGGCTTATGTGGGAGCTATGCTAAATTATGAACCGATTCTTATAAAATTTGGCAATGTTGTTTTTACTTACTAAAACTTATTTGTGTCGAATATTGACTTCATACTAACATTCGTATGAGATTTATGTACGTTAAAGTGATTTTCGGAATATTCTTATTTTTAAGGCATTTTTGAGTGTGTAAACTGTATTCCGGGGGGAAATTTTGTATGGGGCTAGGTGAAACAATGGATCGATCACAACCAGTTTAAATAAGCTTCGTCCGTGTATTATAAAAGTCCCATGTGCCAAATTTCATTGAATTACACTATGCGACAGTCAAAATCGGGATGGGATGAAACCAACGGGAAATATTATATCGGTAAAAAAGAAGTTATACGTGTCCCGGCGTTTCGCTGGGTCACGTCTAGGAATCGAGATATATCGATTTGAAGTTAGTAACTATCATATAGGGGAAATTTTGACCTTTGGTGGTCTTTTTTTTAACATAACTCGAGAACCACCAGTCCGATTTTGCTGAAACAAATTTAAAAAAATTAGGAATTACAATTCCTTTAATCTGTTCATACAACGTTTCGCTACATAGGCAACAGTTTCGCAGTTATAAATAAATGTATAAAGAAAAAAAATAATTTTTGTCTAAAAAATTGAATTTTTTATTTTTAATTCATAAAAAATTCAAAACGGTAAAAAAGTGTCAAGTCCTATTACTTTCACGTAAAGTCACATAACCTTTAAACAAAATGAGACATAGATCATGAAAATCGATGGACGCGTTTCGCTTTTATTCACAATTAAGTGAAGGAAGGAATTTCAAAAATTTGCTCGAGATATGCTCAAAATTCCTTGAAAAAAAACATTTATGACCTTTTTTTATGATTGTCAGAATTACAAAAAAGTAATAAACAAAAGGTTATTTGATTTTTATGGTAGCGGTAACAAACTAAAAAACGGTCATAAATGTGCGTGGACAATTAAAAGGAAAGTGCAGTTTTTTAATTATTTGGGTTTTTTCCGTTGGCTACCTGCATGATTTTTTTACACAAATTGCACCCACATTTATGAGTGGTCATGTTTTAGAACGTTTCGAAAAATTTAAAGCGCACACGAATCAGGTTTATAGCCACCCTTAAAAGATGCGCGAATTCATAAGTACCTCTCAAAAAAATATTGAAACTTACGTAGTATTTATAGGTGTTCACTGATCGATTTTTGTAATTCAACAAGTGTCTCCGAACGCGTAAAGTACGGTTTTTTTAAAGTGACGAAAAAGTAATAAAAGTATAAAACCGAAATGAGTGCAAATTGTCCAGAAAATATCAATTTATTTTGTTAGATTTGTGGCAAAAGCGCTTTTTCAACAAATGCTGCATTACTCACTGAGCAAGAGGAGCGCGCTTTTAAACTTTATTTTGATTGCGAAATAATTCGCAGCGTTTCGTGGGTCCCAGACAAAATTTGTAAAACGTGCTACAATGGTCTTAAGATGTGGATCCAAGGGAAACGCAGTTCACTTCGTTTTGGTGTACCAATGATTTGGACTGATCCAGGAGAGCATAATTCCGACAACTGTTACGCTTGCGCAAACAAAATATGTGGAGTAAATCGTAAAGGCCTTAAACGAAGAGTTTACATATCTTCATACCTCTACATATACCTCTACCGCATTCGGATGAAATACCAATTCCACCGCTTCCAAGTCCTGACAGGAAACTTCTTTTTCTATTGAAACAATGGATCAATCGGATTTCACCTATAAACCAACACCAGAAGCCGGCCCATCGAACAAAATAATTCCAATATCGCAAGCATGAATGGACAAGATTGTTGCAGTATACCTTTCTCAACGTGAAGCTTTTGAAAGAATTCAACAATTTGGAGCCTAATGTCAAAGTCACCGGATATCGAAGACGAAAATTGCTATTCCTACGGTACTACACACTCAACGAAGGGAACACATTTGTTTACTACCACGATATAAAGGGACTGATGGAGGCGATGGCCATTAATTATGTCGCAGCTGATTGACGAATGTTCATCGATTCTTCGAAATCAAGCCTGAAAGTCGTTTTGCTACATAAATATAATAAAAAACCAAGCATTCCCATTGGCTACAGCACAGACATTTGCGAAACATACGATTCCATGAAAATAATTTTGGATAAAGTTTGCTACACTGATCACATGTGGCGGATCAGTTGTGATCTGAAAGTCGTGGCGATGCTAAGAGGTCTCCAAGGAGGCTATACGAAAAACATGTGTTTCTTGTGTCTTTGGGATACCCGATTTAAAGGAAACCAATACTAAACGCATGAGTGGCTTGCTCGAGATCCAACAGAGAAAGGACACAACGCAAATGATCCACGAGCGAGCACACAATTACCCCGCTCTTGTGACCAAGATGTTGCACTACTTCCAGAAAATTGGAGTGAATATGTCCCTCAAAATTCACTTCTTGCATCACCATCTCGAATACTTCAACAAGCAGCTAGCTTCAGAGTCGGATAAACATGGCGAGCGCTTCCATCAAGTGGCAATGCCAATGGAAACGCGACATAAAGGCAAAAGGTTCGATTCGCTGGAGGCTGAAATTTGTTGGTGGTCGCAAAAGACGTACGATCCCGACAATGAAGATGAAGAAGAAGAATATACAATGGGAGTTTCCTCCGAGGGTAAGTCACAAAAATGGAGTTAACTGACTGATTAAAAACAATTGATTTTTTTCCAGATGAAAACAGATCCTCATCCGATACAGACTCTGAACAAGTGGGCGAACCACCACGCAAGAAAGTAAAGGGCGCAAACAAACGAAAATAAGTTTTGCATTCATCGATTTTTATAACCTATGTATCTATGTAATAACCTAATAATTACCTGTAATAATTTTTAATTTTACGTGTTAATAATTATAATAAATAATATATAGTAAATATTATCCAAATTCATTGAAACATAAAATCAATATTCTTGTCAAAATGAGATACCTTCACTTAATTGTGAATAAAAGCGAAACGCGTCCATCGATTTTCATGATCTATGTCTCATTTTGTTTAAAGGTTATGTGACTTTACGTGGAAGTAATAGGATTTGACACTTTTTTTTACCGTTTTGAATTTTTTATGAATTAAAAATAAAAAAATTCAATTTTTTAGGCAAAAAATAGTTTTTTTCTTCATACATTTATTTATAACTGCGAAACTGTTGCTTATGTAGCGAAACTTTGTATGAACAGATTAAAGGAATTGTAATTCCTAATTTTTTAAAATTTGTTTCAGCAAAATCGGACTGGTGGTTCTCGAGTTATGTCAAAAAAAAGACCACCAAAGGTCACAATTTCCCCTATATGATAGTTACTAACTTCAAATCGATATATCTCGATTCCTAGACTTGACCCAGCGAAACACCGGGACACGTATAACTTCTTTTTTACCGATATAACTTTCCCCGGTAGTTTCAACCCTTCGCAATCACTGACCCCTACCATTTGTCGCCCAGTGTTATCATTAAAATTGCGATCCGTACTTTGTGCACAAAATTACATGGACAGCCACCCAGTCAGATAGACGGACGGATTCTGAGTCGATTGGTATAATTTAAGGTACCACCTATGGTGGTGTAGGGTATAAATATGTGCATAGTTGCTATTATCCTGATACATCTAAGAGAATACTTAAAGTTTTACATTTTTATTGTTATAAAGTTAAATTCATAGAATTAAATTTTATAAAATTTCGCAAAAAAAAATCATGATTTGACTACAGTATAAATTAGTTCAATAAAATCATTGATTCTGCCGAAAGATAAAGTAGTCATGATTATGAATAGCTCGAAATAAATACAATATTTTTTTGTTCGAAAAAAAAAAAACAAATCGCGAATGTGTAACACTTTAAACCGTTAGCAATTTAAAATAAATATCAAAATGGTATTTAGCTCTGTATTTACAAGTTCTTAAAACCTTTAATAAAAAAGTTTTTTTTTTTTGTAGTAACCATAAAATTGAACAGATTGATTTTATGTCATTAAAAACTTATTCTTCTACTTAAATGCTTTTTATATATTTTATAGCTAAAAAACCTTCCGATTTCAAGGTTTTTATTACTCATACTTATATATTACATTATAAATCGAGTCCACCATAAAAAAAAAAAAAACAAATAAATAATACTGGTCGGCAGGAAAACACAAATAGGTGTACTAAATGGAATTTGAAGAGTAGAACACGAATCTGCTTTCAATTTTTTCTATCAGCTTAAAAAATGTGGATTTTAATCTTTTATAAAATTATACGACTAAAATAAGTTAAATGCCAGTAAAACTGATGAACAAATAATGATTTTATTCACAATTAACTAAAGACACCTATATAAAAAATGTATATAAGCCATTACAAAAAATTCTTGATTTTAGGCCTTCATTTTTTATGGCACATTAAAATTCATTTGTATAAATATAAAGTTACTCTAATGCGTGTAAAATCAGTTCGCGTTATTCATTTCGTGCAGGGAACGCGAAAGTTATCGGTTTTAAGTTAAACACATAAAAATTTATACAAACTAGAAGTTTATGTATAACTCTGGTAAAAATTACACGCAATATCGAAACCAACTGAGTTATTCAGATAAAAGATTTTGAAAATTGTTTTTATGTTAAAATTCGCGATTTTTAGAAATCGTGCTAAAAATTGGTTTTTTTTTATATATTATACAAAAATATATTTTAGTCGAGTTTATTACAAAGAAATGCCATTTATTACTGTAATTATTTTTTAGCCCAAGTAAATTTTGTTTGGTCCACAAAATTTTTAAATTTTGAAATTTTTTAATGCGCCTCTACATTTCCATTAAGCGTTACGAACACCTACTAACTATACCAATCATATTTAATTTTGTGATGCCCATGCGATATGCCTTTGCAACATGTATTTTTAAAAAAGTGTCTATCAACGACAATTAACTTATATATATCCAAAATTTGTACAAATTGCAATTTGTTATATAAAAATACAAAAACGAAAGGTCCAATTTTTTCGTAATTTTCGAAAAGTCCATAAAATTTTTATTATTAAATTTAGTTTTATCGCTCCTTTGATTATATTCTGTAAAATAAGAAAACTGATTTTTTTCAATCTCTCTTTCAAAATTTGTACTCCGTTGAGGAACCAACAGACCTCGCTCAAAAAAAAAAAAATTAAAATTTTTAAAAATAAAAAATTTTGTCATCAAATTTCTAATTTTTTTAAATTTGAACAACCTAAGGTTTCAAAATTTTGCACTCTATTAGTTTCAAGTCTTGTGAGTTTAGATTTGAAACCCGTTTTGTTTAAAATGTTATCACCACAGAACTTAATACGTATAAAAGTCCATTTCAGCCAGGTTAAAAATTATTGATAATGACCCATGTACTAAATATATGTATTACTATATGTAATACAAAATTTAACAACCCTAATACGTATACTCAGTAAATATAAAATAGTAAGTATGTGTCACAGTTCACAGCATTAAGTATTTGATGTAGATGTCTTCAGTTAATAGTGAACAAAATATTTATTTGTTTTGAATACAGAAAAAAATCACCAATCACCAAATTATTATAAAAAATGAAAAACCGAAAAATTTTTCCAATTAAAAAATTTATAAAATCAGGTAGCAAATTGAATGAATTAAAAATTTAAATGAGAAGAAAATTACTTGAATATGTTAATTAGATTCTGATGTAAAACAAAATAATTTGTTAATTGAAAAATATAAGGTAATAATTTTTTCTTTTTCAAATAATGAATAAAATCATTATTTGAAGCATCGACGCGTATAAGGGCGTTTAAAACTACTTTTTCAAAATGCGTTTTTTTTTTTTTTTTTTTTGCATAATATTGATTTAATAACCAATCTTCACCTATTTATATAAATATTCACCAATTTCACTAAAAAAAAAAAAAAATGACTTTAAAAGCACGATTTTATGAAATTTTTATTATTTCATTCATTTTTTCTTGGATTGTTAGGTGTTTTTGAATAAAAGGAGTACAATCCATTATTCTAACGAAACAGAGACTTCAGATTAGAAATAAAACATAACAAATTTATGCAGTAGTCACTTATATTGCCAAAGATTGTATTATCTCACGAGTTCTAAGGCATATAAATAATCTAAGGCATATTTAAATAATATAAAATTTAAATAATATAAAAAATGACCGTTTGATGGGATTTTGGTAATAATTTCAGCAAATTTTTCGAAAAAATAAGTAACCAACATGTAGTCAGTCAACTTCGATCATTTGATACCCTACGCCATGAATTTTTAATATTTTCGGAGTAGGTCTTTCATGATGTCTATAGTCATTTATCGGCCTGTGCATATAAGATTTGATTGTATAATTTGTATTTCTATAAAACACATGTACATGTAATATTATGGTGATTTTTATGGAATTTATAATTTGCTTGATCGAAAGTAGGTTTCAAGTACAAGATATGGTGATAAAAATTTGCGTCATATATTATTGCTATGTTGACACTTATACGGGACTTATATATATATATATATATATATATATATATATATATATATATATATATATATAGCTAAATTCGTTCGAATTTTAATGAAATCATGATTAACATAGCATTTTTGTTAATTTTTACTACTGTTCTATAAAGATATATGGATATAAGTTCCGATTTAATTTTAATTTATTTTTAGTCGCAAAATTTAGCATTTCCTAATCTCAATTTTTTAATGATGCCTTGCATAAAGATAGATATATAATAAGTCTTACCAAGTTTTAAAAAAAAGTAATAAAAAGAATACAATTTGTAATTTTATAAAGTGAAATTTGAAATTTTCCTGCTGGTTTATACGCCCTTATACACGTCCATACTTCATCTGTTAAAAATAATGTTATGGTAATAACTTTAAGAGAATTTTATTGACCATAAATTGGAGTTTTATTTATCTAATTTGGACAAACCGCTCTCAAGTTATACTAATGTGGCCACTTCAAAAGGGGACAATTTTAGTCACGCTCATAAAAAATCCAGACCTTATGGAATAAAGCTTAAAGCAGGTTCATTTTCATCACATTAAATTCCATCAAGTCCATCTATTTTTGTTTAAAGTAGACAAGAAAAAAAAATTTTTTTTTGCCTAGTGTAGTTATGTCAAATGATAAATTATACTAGCACATTAAAGTATATGCAGTAGAATATATATACCTGTTAATATATCTTCAAATGTGTATATTTATTTATAAGGTGTATGTACTTTAAATTTTATGTAACTGTCTAAATAAAATTTACAAAGGAACTTAATCATTATAGTCTACTCTTGCGTATTTATAGGAGCACAAAGTATCTTGGAAAACTTAAAAAAGCAAATCATTTGAAATAAATAACAAAAGCTGTAATGTTAGGGTCATATATAATGAACAACAATATTTATTTCTTTCGAATGGCAGGTTAAGAACACATTTCCGTTTCCTATTATTAAGAGAAACATTCTTACAAAACACAAAAGTAAAACGAACAAGAATACCCTACTTAATCAGGGTTTTTCCTTTACTTAATACATACATACTACATATCTGTGGCAAAAGGGAAAAACTACATAATTTATTTTTATTCCTTTTCAGGAGAGCGCTTTTTAAGTTTTAAATTGAAATTAATTTTCGAATTACCTACCGTGTAAATATGTCCGCAATTCTTACGAAAATTATTTGATATATTTTTCAAATCGATGTGTATATTGACTATCGAAAATAAAACAATAAAGAAAGGGTGTTTAAAATTAATATTTTGTGTAAATAATATCTCAAGTTATAAATTTTTTTCCAAAATGGAGTTTTAAAATATATCTTGAATATATTGAATTATGTATTTCCAAAATACTATGAAAATAAAATTTATGTCATAAAAAACTACAAATTTCAAATAAGTATATTATATTCAATCATGCAAGTGTTGATTTATAAAATTTTTACATTTCGAAAAAAGTAAAATCAAACGAATTATGCAGACGACTCTCTCCTAAAGTAATGGACAGATTTTTGTAAAAAAATTATAAAATATGTTATGAAATAAAGAAATTCTAAAAATTAAGAAAATGGAAAGCGACATAACTTAAGTTATGTAGTTTTTGCTTTTGGCCAGAGATATGTATATGTATAATCAAACATACATCTTATTTAAATACTTAATATAAACAAGCAAACCCCAAATATTTCAAGTAATGAAGGTGAATCATGTTAAACTATAAGTATAGAAAACAACAAATACTCAGTAATAGAAGCAAACAACATTCCACTGCAAGTATGACTAAATGAAATGGATGGAATCAAATCTAACAAGGAGAGGGGGGTTAGATAAAAATTCATGGAAGCTAACGCACTTTATCGCATGTGATTCCAAACGTAGAATAATAAGAATTTTCTCAAACACACAATCATACATAAAAGTTTAAGTTGTTAAAGGAAAATCTCATGAGTATAAAATAGATAATTTCCGTTCCATTGAATTAAAATGAATAGGAAAAAAACAGCAAACTAGAAGAAAGTAAAGGAAGATGAATAAAGAGAATCAGAAATAAAACATTGTGTTTTATAAAATTCCATTTGGATGTAGTAAATACGTAGGTATATAGTACAGTAAAAATTTTTGTACATACACATGTATATGTATGTATATAATACAATAATATACTAACACATAACTACTTGTTTGAATACTTTACTAAAAAGTGCAAAATAAAAAAATAAAAAAAAAAAAAATAATAATAAAAATAAAGGAGATGTACATATAAAGTTTAACAAATAAACTATACAATACAAAATGGCAACAGCAGCAATCACCATAACCGTTCACAAAGTTTTATTTTATTTTATTTCTTTTTTTGGTTATAAAGCGTTTGATTACTAAAACCAGATAAATTGTATATTAGTCTAGGGAGACTCATCATCACTCCTCATCATACCTCTAACATAACCAAAGCCTTAATACATGCATACTACAAGGAGCATTTGAAGTGCAGAGGAGAGAGTGAGATACACACTGAAGGATGAATTTGTACATAAAATAATAAATTTTTCTGTTATAAAAACAAAAATAAAAGCATAAAAAACTAATAATAATGCCGATAAAAAAAAATAATAGTTGCAAAACCTAAAATAATTCAATTCATATAAAAAATCCTCCATAAAAAATTGTGATTATATATGTGTTAATGTAAATAAATTGTGCACACATATACATATAAACTTTAATTGCATTCATGTACGATCTTTACAACTGTTGTAATTTAGAAACTAATATATATTTGTATCATAATTTTAAGCTTTTTTCTTTCTTTAGTGTTTATTAATTTATAAACTATAATTGATAACAAAACAAACTTTATGCATCTATTTTATATATTGCTGTCTTTGAAGGAGGTTACATTTGTATTTAGTTCAATTTAAACCACACACATTTTGTTTTTGAATATTTTTATGTTAAACCTGTTTTTAATGCGAAACGTTTGCATTGCATTATATTTTTTTTTTTTTTTTTTTGCTGCAGATTACGTTTCATCATAAATAAATACTGTTCAACTGTAAGTGTCATTTAAAACCATTATTACACTCAACAATTGTTGTGAATGTGCATTTGTTGTGTTTTATTACACTTTATTCTCCAGCATTCTTATAACAATTGAAAAATCATAAAATTTAATCGCAATTGAGCTGATGCTATATTCATATTCTGTACATATAAGTTTTACACGAATATATAATACATATGCAATAATAACCAGAGTTAAAAAAAAAAAACATAAAAATGTTAACAACAAATACGGTTGACTACCTTCGCAAAAAAAGTTTACAAATACGAATTGGTTGAAATTTGAATAAAAGAAAATATAAATCTGCATATAAATTCAAATATAATTTGCACACATTTACAGTCATCATCACAGATCTACATACATACATTCATACATATGTACGTTTATTAACAGTACAAAATACGTTTCATATTTTCCGCCATGTTGAGAGAGGTGACATCAGGACATCTATGATAACTGTTTGTGTTATACCCATTTTCCTGTCTAAAATAAAAAGATACACACGACAAAAAACATGTAAGAAAGATATAATTGGTCAAGCTCGACAAAATAATACCCTACACCATAGTGTACGTGCATCAAAATTCTGGGAAGGGATTTCATATGGGATCTGTGTCCAATTGTGGACCGATAATTGCATTAAGTGTAATGAATTTTTCTATTAAACATATATATGTATTACAATATGTTGATATTAATATTTATGTTGGATTTATGTACTTATGAGTGATTCTCGAAAGTGGGACTTGTATGAGACCTATGGTTAATTGTAGGCAGATTCTCATAAAATTTGTCACTAAGGCTTCTACTTATATAAAATTTATATGTGTCAAATATTAACTTGATACTAACATTTCTATGAATTTATGCACGTTAAAGTAATTTTCGGTAGAAGAGCTTATATGAGAGCTATGATCAAATATGAACCGATCTTTATGAAATTTTGTATATATATTTATACTTATATGAAACTTATTTCATTAAATTATTGACATATTTTTGAGGGCAAAACTCCTATTCCGGAAGGTCATTTGTATGGGGCTAGGTGAAATAATAGACCGATCATCATGCTATATTTCTACATAAAAAAGAACAATTTTACGGCAGTTACGGTCGAAAAGCGTCTTTTTTGAAGCAGTCTAATGTACATGTAAAAAGATTCATGACTACAACATAAGATATTTTGATATTGTTAGTCTTAAAAAATCAATAAGATAGTTTCCGTACAAAAATCATAATATACATAGATAGTAAAAAAAAACTAAAATACATAAAACATCTCGTTGACAATATTTCTCGACGCTAAAAAGCATTTTAGTTTATAAGGCTTCTATTGTAAATAGTTTCCCTCGTATAATATGACATTCATATGAATGTTGATTGTAATTATTTATTCAACTACTTAGTTATTCATATAGGAGCATGATAAACGCAAATTTAAAATATGCCAAATCTAGTTTTTAAATGCATGTACACTTTTTTTTCTACATAATTTTTTATATGAGTTATTCTTATTAAAATGACGTCTGTAACCTTCCTATAAACTTTGTTTAAAAAATTACAAAATATGGGTATATTAATTTTTCTTTAGATGTCGTTTGATATATACATATATATAATTAATACTGGTTGGGAAAAAGTATTTAGAATTTGTTCTGTGACTGTTAACATAAATGGCTTTGTAGAATCTGTTCCAATCATCATAGGAATTTTCTACAAAATGAAACATTATTTTCACTCGAAAAGCGATCTGATATGGGCTATCGATCTTCTTAGGGACATCACATAACAATTTTAAAAAATTCTGAAAAATTGTGAAAAAAAACGTTCTTATGGTAGCTCCTGCACTAAAGATCTCGTAGCTCCCTAAATTTTAAGTCAATATAAGATATTTAAATTGACTTAGAAAGCAGAAGAACGTAGCTTTTTCATTATATTAAAATCTTACGTTTATACTCTCCAAATAAGTAATGATTTATTCATAATTTTTAAATTTATTTTCCTTATCTTTTTCGAAATTTTGACTGATGTAATTTTTATTGGTTTTTTTTTCTTTCAGACTAAAAATATTTATATACAAAGTTTTTAATGCAATTTTGTTTAAAATATAACGAGATATCCCTATATAAAATCGCTTAAAAAAGTTTTTAAACATTTTCTAAACTTCCCAACTAAAAAAATTATATGGATCATATATATAATAAATATGAAATAGGTGGCCCCTTTTTCATGTAGAGAAAATAAGTTATCGATGTTACGAGCTCAAATGAAAATTTACTTTATTCCGTAGTTTACGTCCTGACATTATTCTTTCGTGAGCAGGATCATATTGAAAAAAGGTAGTTTTTTTTTTGAATATTTGGTTTCGTAAGAAAAGCCTTTGGGACGCGCATTTAATGACGAAACAAATAATTAGGCCTATGTCCAAATTAGTCAGAAATTTTGCAATTTTTCACAAATAAATTTAGATATTTGAATTTTTTACACAAGAGTATTTCAAGAAAAAAAATAATAATAAAATTAAAAATTATCATCTTTTAGCACTTAAATCGAAATAGTTTTTCTGTTTTATAAATATTCACCCTGTTCGAATTTTATTCGAATTTTTGGAAACATATTTTTCTTTATATACAATGTTTCTAAATGAGGAAAAATTAAGTGAATTTAGTATCAAAATTAACGTAATTTTAAGAGCTTTTTGACCGTACTGATAGAGGATAATATTGTATAATTTTGATCTTATTGTTCAAAATATTTATGTGTAAAAAATTAGGACTCATTTGGACCTGGTCCCAAATTTTAGTTACGTTATTAAATGCGCATCCAAAGGCCTTTTAGTATTGTTCTTTGGCAGAAATATGAAAATAATCCGAAAACCCCCCCCCAAAAAAAAAAAAAAAAAAAAAATAGCTTGTTTCATTTTGATTTAGCTCATGAAGGAATAATATCAGAACAAAAAACGTTGTCTTAGACTAAGAAAATTTTCGTTTGAGGTGGGAACATCGATACTTTTCATTTAAGTTCACCCTAATATACACATATTGTGCTCCATATATGTTTAAATCCGAAAATTGAGGCTATATGGTCATATATCTATGTATTTGTTCATATAGGCCTACCATATATGGACCAGAAACTCTATTGTGAATGATAATTAATACATTTTTTTATTTTTATTAATATTATTTCAAATGCAATACACATTTGTTAAATTAAATATGTTACATAAAAACTACCTATATTTATGCGGAAATTCAATAGTCTTGACATTTTTATCAACCAAGAAGACATTCCAAGCAACATTTTGACCGATTCTACGTAATTTTGCAAGACCTATGTGAACAGTCATCTGTTAAATAGACAACAATAAGTTAGGTCCAATGCAAAATGGAATTACTGTAAACACGCTACCTAATAAAGGTATTTTTAGACGGTGATACTGAATATTAATTTTATCGTCTAAACACAGTGTTTAATTATTAAAAAAAATACTTATGACTTTTTACAAAATTCCAATTTCTCATTTTTAATTTCTTTTGATGCTACATATCTGAGAAATGGATCTGCAAACAAATATATATGTTATAATCCCAAAACATAACTGATTTTAAAACGAATAACAATCTTATTCAAATATCAAATGAAATCTTTTTTTATCAGATTTCTGACCACTATATCATTGATGTATGAAATAATGTTGCGAACCAACTTTAAATATTTGTATTTAATACCTCTAATTTAGTACGAATTAATTAATGGAAGAAGACTTCTTCAACTATTAGGACATCAGGATAAATCGCTGAAATTCATTAGACTAACTTAACAAATTCTAATGAAATCAAATGTGAGATGATGTCTATCAATGATATTCACTCACTTACCTTTCTTTTGAGCAGATTGTTGACAAAAGTGCTTATATATTAAATATAAATTTCTCTTTCTTTTATTGAATTTTTTAAATTTTAATACTCTGTTTAACATTTTTATATTTATTTTTGATTTATTTTAAAATGTTAAGAAATGAAAATTCATGTTATTGTATTCAAAATACATACATGAATTTTTATTCCATTATGCAAGTAAAATTAAATGAATAATTACGAAAATTCAGAGCATGATGCATTGAAATGAAGTAGTTTCACATAAGCCTCCTATATATATGCTATTAAAAGTCAGGTAAAAATAAAATATATGTTTCATATATATAAATATATGATGTTCCATACATCTTTGGATCCCAGTGTTGGGGATATATGAAAATATATGTTCATATATAGCAATATATTCTTCTATATACATGTAAATGTATATTTGACTCCCGCTAAATATTTATCTTGTATATATATTATTGCACCCGAATATTTCATATTAAAAAATCTGCTATTAAAAAATGCGTTTTGACGGATATCTCTGCAACTAATGGACCAACTGAGTTCATTAACACACATTTCTGCGGAGGAAAAATTTAGGAAAAATTTCCGATTTTGTTCTGCAAAAACGAAGTCCCTAGCTTATGTAGGGTCTTCAGAAAATCGAAAATCAGTTTGAAAACCTGCTTTTTTGAAATATTTCCGCTATTTATAAACCGATCTTGCCGAGTTTTAATAGCAAAATTCTCAAAAGGATTTCCGATCTTTTGATATATTTATTATATATGGCAATTATCGATGGGCTTCATAAACGCAATTTCAACCGACAGACGGAGGGACGTACTGGCAGACGGAGGGACGTACTAGCAGACGGACATCGTCCTATTGACATCATTTCTTTTAAGGGTCCAGAAACTATTTTGCTCTCCGACGAATTGTGGAAATAACAAACGGAATACGAAACTTATATATACCCCTTACACCTGTGGTGTAGGGTATAAAAAAGTTTTATTTACCTCTTCATTCCCATTTTTAATGGAAGATGGGCTTTGTGCATTATTGTCATCTTTATTATATTTTAAACAATTAAAAAATCGAATTTTAATTATGAAATATTCATTTGAATTGAAATATTTTTAAAATTTTTACCAGTGTTGCAAACGTATGATTTTGAATCTACTTCAACAAACCTGAATTATAAGCAAACATATTTGAAAAAATGCAAAGTAGTGTTTCCGCAATACATTTGCAAGATTTTAAAAATATTTAACACTGTATTTTTAAAAAATAAATAAATGATACCAAGACTTTATGTTTTATTCTTTATTTTTATAAAAGTATGTACATAAGTATATACCAGTACAAAAATCTTATTAAAAGTTATCATATATAATTTCATATACAAAATATCTTTTTATATGTAAATCACATATGACAAAAAAGTACCCATATATTACAGAATAGAATCATAAATTGTTTTTGTTTATTAAAATTGCATACCAGTGCAGTATGATAAAATATCTTTTAATTTTAACACCAGACATCAAAAATGCAAACACAATTCGTTTATCATAATTAAACATAATATAGTAAAATATTAAAGTTTAGCATAATATTAAAAAAGCAAAAATAACATTAACATTGAAACATAGTATAATATAAAAATTAACTAATACATTTATTTTAATTAATTTAATAATTTTTTTTTTGTCCCTCTATGTTAATTTTTGACAAAGGAAGAGAGGTTCTTTTGTATAAATTAATTTTTGTAAAATAATTAAACTTCCACATTTCATATTATTATATGTCATTTTTAATTTACACTTTTCTAGAGAACTACATCCGGAAACAATTCACAGCCATTCAGAAGTGTTAGCACTAAATAGGTTTTTGGCCAATAAAAGTCTGATTTTAAATATAGTAAAATATTGAGTGGTCCACAGTACTCCGAGCATAACATATGTTTTCCCTTTCACTTTTTTATGAATTTGCATTAAAAGTAATACCCAAGTTTTTTGCTGATAATACTGCTTCAATACGAGAGAATCCTAAGACAATATTTAATTGATTCCAACTTTCCGTTCTTTATCTGGAAATTGGTATATATTTATACTTATTCTTGAGAGATCTGAATTTATTTTGGATACACAATTTATAACAGAAGGCAATATAAAGTTGTACATCATCAGCGTATATTTGAATTTTCATAAATTTAAGGAAATTTATCGGAAGGTCATTGGAATATATGATATACAGCAGTGGGCTAAGAATTGTTCTTTGAGGAACTCCTCTAGGTGCTGGTGCCCTTGAGGAGCATTTTGTGTTTATGTAGATATCTTGCATTTAAATATGTTAACACAAGGTTGGTCGATGCATTTGAAAAATTAAAAAAAGTCTTTTTTTAATTTTGCGCAGAGTATTTCCTGGTGAACAGTGTCAAATGCCTTTGAATGGTCAAGAAATATTGCAAAGTAATGTTGCCATAATCAATCTCGCTATTTATTTCTTCAGCAACAATAGAGAGCATTTATGTTTTGGTCTGAATCCTGACTGATAGGGTGCTAATATTTTTTTGTTTTTCAAATAAATAATGCAACATTTGTTCATGTAAAAGTTTTTCTACTATTTTTGAAAGATATGGTAATATGACACTATTCATTACATGCTTTCGTAATTGGTACAAATTTAGAATATTTCCATATCTGAAGGAAAGTACTTGTTATGACAATTATGCTAAAGATGTGTGTTATGTAGGCAATTAAATATGGTAGTAAAATTTTTACAAATTTTGGATTTATGTCATAATATCCGACGGCGCACAGTGATTCAGTTTTTTCATTGGGAAAAACTCAGTAACTTTTGAATCAGTAGAGTTATTTTAGATTTTTTTGCTTATTTTTTCCTTAAATGACAATAAAACTAATATATACACAGAGAAAAAATTCATATGTATGAAAATTTTTTTCATAAATATTATGAATCGAACATGACATTTTTTCCCCAAACTTTTTTCATAAAAAATAAAATTTTTTTCATAGATATTATTAAATTGTACTTAATGAAAATTTTGCGAATTTTGCTAAAACTTTAATTTAGTTTTATTATATTTAATTCAAATTCTAAATAAAAACACTTATGCATGAAAATATTAATAATAAATTATTTTATTTTTATTATTTGACTCTAGTGGTACTCAAAAATATGTACCTAAACGAAAACAAAAGTAAAAAAAAAAACAAAAAATTTTCCCGTCAGTGAGACTCGAACTTGGACACACACTAACCATTCGTTTTTACTGACTAACGTCTTACTCAGTACACCATCTCGCACATAGCTTCTTAAGTGAAAAAAAACTCTATTTAGTTTAAAATATCTTTTTAGACATTTTGTTATAAAAAACTAACAGCTTCAGAATGGGGTTGAACCAACAACCTTCTGGTTGTTAATCCAGCGCTCTAGCCAACTCATCGACGTGATTGCAGTATTGCTGTGCTATTATACTATTGAGTACTTATTAGTGTAATACAGAGTAGGCAAATAATAATGACGCCTTATTACCAAGAAACTACTTTAATAAGTAGTTGTCATTACCGAAAACCAAAAAGTTTTTTCTGGGTGATAACAAGTTTTGTTTCAATAAAAATTTTAATATAGTTGACTACAAAAATGTTCTGATTTTTTACCAAAAACAAAATTTTATTAATATAAAAATAAACCATTAAATGTTATCAATCTTTTTCCTTGTTCTTAAACCATATTTACTTTTCAAACCATACTAATATTATTATTCCCACAACAATAAAATGTTATAAATAATTATAGTTTTTACAAATATGGTTGAAAAATGCATAACTTGTTTGCTTCTGAATATATTCTCATTTATTTTATACATAAACTAATATAAGTAGACAAGGTTTTGCGTTATTTGGTGTGATTCAACCAATCAAATATTGATTAACTACTAGTAAAGGGTTTAGTTAATAAAAAATATCTTATATTATCTTACACAATATATGATGGTACAATATATGACTCATTAAACAATTTATGAAAATAATTTCTAATTAATGTGTTTTATTTTAACATATGTTGCTCTTATGGTGTGGCCACTACAACTATATTTTTTCTGTGCGTGTAGGAGCTATGGTAAAATATGGACTTTATGGAATTTATGCACGTTAAAGTGATTTTTGAAAGAGGGTTTTTATTTATGCGACTTATGATCAATTTTAAACCGATCTTCACTAAACTTGGCATACGAATGTATAAATATATATTATTATTATTATTATTATTATTTATTTTTTTTTTTTTTTTGTGGAGAATTTTATTAAAATATTGTTATATTTAAGAAATTTATGAACGTTAAGTCCCAATTCCAGGAGGACATTTGTGTACAAATTGTTCGTACCAAATTTCGATAAGTTACCTTTAAAAATGCGACCTATACCTTGTCCATAAAGTTTTCATGAACAGGCAGCCGATCAGACGGACGGACATCGTTAAACCGATACAGAAAGTGATTCTTAGGCGGGATTCCGAAATTTCGCACCACAAACATCAGCACAAACAAATAAAACCCAAACCCCTATGGTGATGTAGGCAATAAAAATATACAAATATCAGAGATAAAACTGTTATAAGATTTGTATAAAAAAGTTGAGTCGTAAAGTTAAAAAAATGGAAAAAAAATCTTTTACGCCTTAAAGTAACTGTTTCCTTTGTTAAATATAAACTTCCCAATTCCCGTAACAGTAATTGTTGATAAATATTTTCTTTTTTTTTCGTTACTTATAATTGTTAGTTTCCATTTTTATTTTTTTGCGTTGCCACAGTGCAACATGAAAAAATTACCTCAATAATTCTAATGCAAAATGAAAGTATTATAGAATTTTAAAAATTCCCAAAGGGGTTTTCAAAGTTGGTTCGAATTTCTGTTTTATGGCCTCTTGAATTTCGAATTTTTCGAAGCCCTTTTCAAATTTGGTTGGAAACAAAAATCATTTCAGTTATTTAATTCAAATGTTATTATATGTTTTTGTTGTTTTGTAGACTTAATATACTTGAATTTTGCTGGATGCTACGCCCATTTTATTCATAATATTGTTTACTTTATTTGACTTGACTTTACGTTTAAACAACTGAACCAATTAAAATGAAATATGGCAATATGTATACTTGAAAAAAGCATTGGCTAGATGCCACGCCCACTTTTTTAAAATTTCATTAAAATTCTTAATGAGAGTTATAAAAATATCACAGAATGATAAAAGTGGCGAAAAAGAGGTGTGGTACCCATACAGATTAAAATCTATAATACACAGTGTTTTCATTCCTTATGTATAATTTTGTGTGAATTTTCTTAGTAGCATCTAGAAAGTTTCAAAATTGTTTGTCGCTGAAAGTGGACTAAAAATTGGATATGGTATCCTACTTAATTTTCAGTTCATAGCCTTCCCCAAAAATAATTTTCCCAAAACACTTCAAAAAAATAATTGTTTATAAAAAGTGTGCATGGTATATTTATTGACTTTATATCCTACATTAGCTTTCGTAGAAAGTGATATATATATATATATAATTGTTGAGGCAATATTCAATGACCCAATATTCGTCGCATAGTGTAATTGTTATTTGCTGAGAATTTTTTTTAGTTTCTCAACAACTTTTATTTTCTAAAATATATTTTTTGCTATTGTTAGAATATACTTTTATACATTGATTGTAAATATTATAGAATACTTATTTTTTACGTTGCCAGGTAACAGATAATAAATACCTATTATGAACCAGAAAGTAATTCCTCGACAATTTGCGTAACAAAATATGAATATATATCTACAGCTATAGACGTTCGGAAATATAGCGGGGGACTAAAACAATAACTCTAACTTAAATTATGTCATAGCTCCAAAAATCAAAATGTACTTCGGAAAAATTGTAGGAAATTTTATGATTTATAAGTACTGTATTAACACCAAACACTTACGATGCATAGTAACCGATATAAATTTAGATGCAAAACAACAAACTGATTTTTGCTACATTTAACTGCGATTATCTCCCATATCCACAAACGTAAAGAATAAATATTGAAAAATATGTTATTAGCAACGAAAAACTAAATAAATAGTTTTTAGTAATAACTGTTATAAAGCAACATAAATAACTTTTACAAGGAAGCATAAAAAATATAATAAAAATTATGAACAACGTAAAAAATATATTTTTATAATAACTGCTATCAAGCAACGTAAAAATTTTGTTTTGTAAAATAAGTTACTGAGTAACAGAAACATTTTTTTTCAATAACAACAGTTATCAAATAAGATAAAAAATATTTCTTATTCTTTACTTAACTTTTTCAATTTGAATATAATTTTAACAGGCATTTATGATATTTTTATTTTATTTTATTTTATTTTATTTTATTTTATTTATAGAAATTTATTCCTGAGTTTTTTAATATATTGAAATTTATAATTTCAGAATATGTGGAGGTGATGTGAATCTTTTAAACTTTTGTCATACTTTGTAAGTTTACAATGGCACCTTCTATGGTTGCATATTTATAATTTTATGAGTATCATTTCATAATTCACTATAGCATAGTTTTCCTTTTCATAGGAAAAAGGAAATAAAAATTAAGGATGGATTGAAACTCAGTTTGCTAAAAGCTAATACATGTACACACATTGAAAACAAAAAGCAAATAAAAGAATGTTGAGATGTTATAAAGGGAACCAGAGGGCGCTAAAATCATAATGTCTTTGTGAAAACTGCTTTAGGTGGAAAATGAGTAAAAAGGTATTAATATTTTTATCAGTTTTTGAAATTCTGTTTGTTTTATAATTCACTAATATCATCTGCGAATATTTAACAAAAAATACAAAAACGCATTCTTTTAAAAAGACTGTTGCTTGTTAAGAAATCAAAGTATTGTATTTTATGCAAATTTTCAAAAAAAAAATTAAACTTTGAAGTAAAACAAGAGGAATCCTAAACCTATTTTCATTACTTGATTCCAATAAAAGGTAATCAAAAAGAATAGCTTCCAGTTTTTTGTTAAACTCGAGAAAAACGCTCTTTTGCAAAGACGATTTAAATCAAGATATTATATGCTAATTTACCAAAAAACGCAAACTTTAGACTAAAAAAGTGGAAATTAAGTTTAAAAGTGAAAGAGGAGATTTTTTTTAGAAAATCATTCTATATTAATTTCCAAAAAAAAAAAAAAAAATCAAACATTGAGGTAAAAAAAGAGGAGAATGTGTTAAAATATTTTTTTTTATCTTTGGGCTTTTATTCGATATAATATAGAAAAAGCACGACCATATGATACCCTACACCATTGTATATGTGATTTGAATATGGGAAGGTGCCTTATATGGGACATGTGTCTAATTGTGCACCAATACTTGTATTAAATGTAATGTATATTTCTATAAAACATACGCATACATAATACTATGTCCATACTATCATTTATACATTTAGTGTAGTTCTGGGAAGTTGGCCTTATATGGCAGCTATGGTAAATTTTGGGGCGATCCACGAAAATTTTGGCGCAGTAGTTTCTACTTATATATACCTTGTTTGTATTAAATATTAGCATAATACTAACATTTCTGTGGGATTTTTGTACGTTAAAGTGATTTTCGGAAAAGAGATTTACAATGGGATCTACAGTCAATTATGAAGGAAAAAAAAATTTATTTAAATTTGTTTAACATTTTATGACTTACTATTAATAAAGAAATATTGCCAGAATTAAATAAAACTGTTGTCCCTTAGAAGGATTAATTTGTATTTGTGCTTATTTTTAAGATAGGCAAACTTTGAGATAATAAAAATAGTGTTAAAATTCTTTTTCTTTAAATTTAATTTTTTAGTAACCTATAGGGTAGTTCCAAAAAATTTCGACCCAAAATTACAGTTTTAAAAATTTTACATCTTCTATTCTTTAGCTTCATAGTAATAACTTCTACAGTGCTTTATATTTGAAAAAATCATTAAATTATTAACTATATTTTTATTGTTTGTGGTTTAGAATATTTCATTTATTTTAACATAAATACCAATTTCGCACTTAAAATGTGAAAAGTTATAAGGTAAATTAAAATAATAAATAACAATTAAATATAGTTTAATTTAATTTTAATAATATATGAGTATGTGGAAAATATAGCAAACTATATATAAAAATGCTGTTAGCAAATTATTTTAAACAGCATTAAAAGTAACAATCTTATGGTTTTTGTATATTTTTATTTTTGTACAACAGAATACACACACACAAAATATAAAATGAAAAGTCAATATTTTAGTGTTGACTGCTTGTAACTGGAACCATTAAATATTTCTGTTTTATTTTTTGTTTTTTTGCTTTACTTTTCAAATTTCAAAAAAAATTATAGCTAAAATCATATTTAACCTCCCCTAGTGTTTAGCTTTATGATAAATGACATTCGAAAAAAAGTATTACCTGAAAACTTTTTTGTTTGTTTCGTTTATTTCTGCATTTTTTTTTTATTTCTTTATCATGACATGATACTTTTTAGCTGGAAATCATTCAAATAAAACATTTGTATACGTATTTATTTATTAACATAAAAACTTTTGTAATTCAACTCTTTAACTTAATTTCTAAATTGACTTATTTTCATGAAAAGTAGGCGAACATAAGAACAAACTATTTAGACAAACAATTATTTTCCTTTCTTTTTTGCAATTTATTTAAGCCAAATGCGTTGCTACTATTAAATTTCTGTAGTGTCGCAAAATCAAAAAAATTTTGAGAAGCTTAATTTGAATTAAAAAATCATGAAGATTAGTTGATCTTTATTGAATCCATTTTTGAAATATGTTATAGTGGACTTATTTGGCTTTAAACTGTCCGAATAATTGATACTGATTTATACATATGATACGCCAAATTTTATTGCTTAATCCGTGGTTTTATAAAAAATATATTTAAGAAAATCTGTTTATTTTTTATTTATTTTCTAATTTTTCTTTAAAATGTATTAATTTATTAATATTTATTAAGTATTTTGATCATTAATCACGATAATATTATAAATAATTCTTTTGAACGACTGTTTTGCTTACGAAAATATTATTATTTATATAAAGTTGAACAGCATAAGCAGTATTTATATGGTTTTAAGTACTTGCAGAACAGTATTTATTTCTCCGCTCACACACTGATTTAAAGCACTTAAAAAATAACAAGTCGCTTGCAGAGTTATTTAATTTTGCATCTAAATTTGATAAATATATTCAAATAAATATAAAATAAAATTTAAGTAAAATTTTATTTCTCACTTAAATTTTGAATTCATTCAATCAACTACTTGATAATCATTTTGTTGAGAGGTGCAAGTTTAAAAAAAAAAAACGTTTTTAATTGCATGAATTTAGTAATATATTTGATTATTGGTGACTTTTTTCTGTGTAAGCAGTGGATGGTTCATGACGTTACTAGAAGATTGTAAAACATAATTTTTAGCCTAGACACTGCATATAAGCGGATGTGAAATTGTACGTCTAGTTCAGCAATAAATTTATCTTTGAGTCGTAAAGATGCTATTTTGTGTAAATTTTAAAAATTTAATTGTGAAATTTTAAGTTGTTTGTTTTAAAGCGGAAATAAAGAGCTATATGTATAATTCTACAATTATTCAATAAACTTAAGCCGAAATGCAAAAATTCTAAAAAAAAGTTCAACAAAAAACTATAAACTAATTAACCTTCAACACAAGGTACGGTGTAAAGTGTTATATGACTCCCTTGTTAAGTATTTCTAAAAATAGAAAACAACAACACTGTTCATTGCTACTTAATAAGTGGCTAAACAATAACAATTATATATTGCCTGATTTACTACCTAACTGGTAGCTTTAAGCATATAAACAATAATAATTGAAAAAGGAGATTACAATATAATTGTAAAAAGCATTATCGTAAACCAGTCCTCTTACTTAATAACATATAGGGAAAATAAGTTACAGATTCCATTTCCCGAAAAGTTGCAAGTTAAATAGATGATGTTTACAGAAAACATCACGTAGGGACGCTGAAGAGTGCTGATTACGGTTGTGGCTGACTAGAAAGTTCTGCCCAAACTATTACAACAAAACTATTACGCTGTATTTATCTACAATTATTCAATGAACTTAAGCCGAAGTACAAAAATTCTGAAATAAAGAGCTATATTTGAATTTTAAAAAGCAAATTAAACTGACTTTTTGTTATTATAATAAAAAAATCCACAAAGGTTTATTTAAAGGATATATTATTTAAAGTATATAAACCAACGTTTTTTAAAGCATAAGGCTTTCATAACATTTTTATTATTATCTTGGAATCCAATTAAGCTATTACAATGAAAATTTGTAAATAATATTAAATAATACTCCATTTATCACATGTTACTATAAAATTATATGTTGGCCATATTATGTCCGTCCGGCAATCTTTTTAGAAAAATAGCTTTTAACCTCAATTAGTGTTCTATTATCATGGTTTAAGTCAAGTAAAGTATTCACACTAATTCCTTAAACCAATGGCTTTAATGTTCCTAGCTCCATTCCTTTAAATATCGCAAATTTTTAATTTAAATTTGCATTATCAAGTAACAATAAATTTCAAATTCAAAGAGAGTTTGCCAAGTATAATATAATTATAATTTAATATTATAATATTATAATATTACATAAATGCAGTTTATAATATTATAATATTATAAAATCTTCCGAACTATACATACCCTGCAAAAAAACGAGCAAGAGCTTAAAAACTTTTTCACCACTTCAAAAGTAGAACTAAGTGCATATTTTGCACTGTTTTGGAAGTTAATAAAAATTACTTCCAAAAAAGTGAAATTAAATTTATTTTTAGCAGAAAAAAAGGTGAATAATTTCTAAGAAAATAAAAATGTCATAAATTGAACATTTTTTTTATTGTCTATTAAGAAAGGTAAAATCATAGCTTTATTACAAACTTTTATAAATACAGTTTTAAGAAAAATACTTTAAGAGCAATGAACAGGAAACATAAAAAAGTATCCTAACAATGACATCCATGTGCTAAAAAGAACTTCTGCAGCTATTTTTCGGCACTAACTACTTCCTTTCAATGACAACACAATATTAAAATAATTGCTTTTCCAGTTTTCTTTTTGCTGGGTAATAAAATTTTACTTTTAGTGTCATTTAAAATGTAGAAAGTTAATTTATTTTGAAAGTTCAAAATTCAAAATTTTATTTATAAAAATGAAACCATTATATATCTAAAAACTATATTTGTAAAATTCATATAAAATTATATAATATTAACACAACTCTTCTCCACATTCGTGCGAAGTTTCATGTTTCATGAAGTTATGTAGAAAAATATAATCCAAATCAAATTTTGTATATAAAATTTCATTTACTTTATTTATGAGCCCATAAAAACATACACAAAGAAAAAATTCATATATTTGAAGATTTTTTTCCAAATATTATGAATGGAACATGACTTTTTTCCCAAACTTTTTTCATAAAAAATAAAATTTTGTTCACAGATGTTATTAAATTTTGGCTAAAAATCATTAAAAACTAAAAATTCTCCAAAGAAAATTTCAAACACGCATTTACAATCTGAAAATATAAATGAAAATTTAAACAATTTGTTTAAACTTTCTTGATTTTTGATTCATTTCAAAAAATGTAATAAAAGTACTTTATTTTTAGACAATATTCTTAAATATTTTGAACTAAAATCAATGAAAGTAAATTTTTATATTTATGCACAAACTTTTTTCTGTCTACTTCGAAATGAATGTTTGCAAATATTTTGAATTTTACATACGAAAAAATTGCTTTTGCTTCATAACTTCTAAACTAAATAAGCGTCCACCTTAAAATTAGGGTTTCCTATGATATTTCTTTTCCTAGGAAACGGGAATGAAAAATTTTTCATATATAAAAGCTAAAATTATAAGAAAAAATCACTGATTTCTTATAAGAAATAAATTATAACATTATAAATTATAATTATTTAATAAAAAAAAAAAAAATATTAAATTATGAGGCATCTTTCAAGAGTTAAACAGTTTTAAATATTTCATAAAAATAAAATAAGCATATATTGTTTAATAAGTTTCAATACAAATAGTTTTTCTTATCGTTTTACTCCCATTTTATATTCCTCTTACATTAATTAATTCTTTATAATTTATAAATGTAAAACACAATACTTGAAAATATTTAAAATTAGTTTTATTAATTATATTAAGTTTTGAAAGGCTTTAACATTTATATAAATTTCTTTACAGTTTCATTGCTTGTATAAGACATGTGTCTCAAGATAACTGAGACACGTTGATTTTTCAATACAAAATCTCTCAACTTATTCATTTTTTTATAATAGTGAATAATATTGAATCGCAACTCATTTAATATTAATTTCCACAAACCAATAGTACAATTAAAAAATCAAAAATGTATCTTGCCAAAAGTAAAATTGTTTCTGTCCAAAAACTGAACTTAAAATAATAATAAAAAATATTTTTATTAGTATACATATATCATGGACAATAAATTATGACAAACCTTTGTCTAAAGAAATTAATATGATCCAAGAATTTCAGGAATATGTTGTGGAACAATTTTATAATTTTTTAATGCCCTTTCCAAATATGCGAAAAGCTTTTATTTTTTGTTTTTTACAAAAAAAAAAAAAACTCAATAAATAATAATTATTTTTGAGTTTTTTTTTTTTTTTTTGCTAAAATTGTGATTATTTTTCGGCTAAAAAATAGCGACTATTTTAAATTTTTATTTTTTTGTTCAAAATATAACGACTATTTTTTTCTTTTGCTTAAATAATTCCAGAGTATATTTTACCCTGAGTCGACAACGGATTATCCGACTTAGACAATTGAAACACCGAAAGATGCAAACGAAAACTATCTTTAAGTCATCTTAACATTATTTTATATTTGCCCAACAGTTTCGGAGTTATTTAGAAATTAGTGTCGAAAAAAAAAACAATTTTTCATGCAAAATTAACGAACTTTTTTTTCCTAAAAATTTCTTTTAAGAAATGGAATCGGGAAAAGTATGCAGTTTTTAATTCTTTATCATAAAGCTGGTAATATTATGCATAAAATAAGCCATATGTTATTAAAATTGATGCATAAATCTTGATTTTATTCATAATTAAGTGAAAGTACCCATGTATACAAACAATTAAGTGGAGTAGCACTGGTGTGCAAAAAAATTTTTCTTTTCTAAACAAAAATAGGTGGATTAAATGGAATTTTTCTATCACGTATTGATTATTTTTTATATGCATGACTAATATGACCCTCTTTTTATGCAGTCATACTTGTATAACTTGTATAAATAAAACACCGATAGATGCAGATTAAAGTTATCTTCAAGCAAAATATAAACTTTTCATGAAAAATCCAAAGTATTTTGGTTATTAACTCCGAAAATATTGATCGAATAAAAAAATAATGTTAAGATAATTTGAATATAAATTTCATCTGCATCTTTTGGTGTTTCAATTATCAAATGCCTTATTAGGGGGGAAATATCAGACACGTCCATAAAAAAATCAAGACCTGATAAAAAAAATTTAAAGCAGATTCGAGTTTAGCTTGTCAAATTCATTTATATAAATTGAAAACAGGGTTCTTGAGTAATTGTGAAGTATACTCGTTTAACAGAAAAAAATCCAGACCTGATGGAAAAAAAAACTGAAAGCATACGCAGAGAAAAAATATAGTTGTGGTGGCCATAATCTAAAAGCAACATATTATGATTGAAACATATGATCATAGCTAAAAATATATATGATTTGTAACGTAACACATCAGTTTGAGAAAAAAACATATTTTTTTTCCTGAAATAAATGCAGTCATACATTGAAAAATATTGCAATAATTTTGACTTGTTGAGCCAAGGTCGGGTGGGACCCGTCATTGCAGCTAGCTTCAGGGGTGGGGAGTTTCGTGACCCATTTAAACATTTCCTCGTTACGTTATAATTTTATTACAGAATCCCTAAAAAATGCTAATCAGTGTTTAAGGATCTAAACTACTTCTATTGATTCCCCAGGTTAACTAATAAAATAAAGAAATAGAAACATACACTAATTGAAATTTACTGGAGGCTTAATAAAATATTAATATCCTAAGGGAAGATCTTACCCCTCGGGACGCAAAATCCACCTCAACCTTTGTTCCTTTTTTGTCCTAAAATGATTATCAGGAACCCAAACACAAACACACTATCTATTCCACTAGGAAAAGACTATAAAAGTTTTATTCACACCTTATTATTTTATTTACTTATGCATCATTTCATAAATTTTTTTCTTTTGTTTTTTTTTTAATTTAAAATTAATCGCAAAATTTGTATATGTAAAACTACATAATAATTTAAACAAAAGTACTATTAATCAATAAGAAGAAAATTTTAATAAATTTTTGTAATTTAAGACGATTTATCAATTATATGAAACTTGTTTTAATTTTTTACAGATTAGATTTAAATATAATAATTGAATAAAATGTAATAAATTGTTTTAGAATAATTTGGTTCTGATATAATTCCCGAAAAATCTAATAATTCGTTTATATAACTAACGAATGGGTTTTTAATATAATAATTTTTTCAATCCACATACAAAGAAAACTAAATTTATTACAAAAATGAATGTAGGGTGTTAAAAAAATATGTTGGAAAAATTAATGTATCTTTAAGTTAACTGGCACGGATTTCACAAAATATCGCTTATACTCGAAATATCAATGATTTTGTTTCAGTAATTACTCTTTTTTCTTTACGTTTTTGTTTTCTCTCTACTTTAAATCTGTTCAATTATTCTTTTCTTATTTGTTTTATGGTATATAAATTACACCGATAACTTGATTTACGCAATAATTAAAAAAAATTAAATCGAAATAAGCAATATAATCATAGGTAGGAAAAATAAATATATAAAGAACGAAAATACTATTACAAAAAAATATAATAAAACTAATTTAATATTTTTATAAAGTTTAATTTATTTATTTATATTTTCTATTTCAAGAGAAATAACTGTTCTAAATATCAAAATTTTTTGTTTTTTTTTTTTTACCAAAAATATGTTTTCCAAATTTAAACAGTAAACGTCGGATTTTGTTATACCAAAAAATATCAAAGAACAAAAAAAACAAAAATAATTTAAAACAAATATATATAAAACTTACTTCCATGCTGCTGCAGGGGCTGGGGAATAGTTGACACTGTTGTGTTTTTTTGTGTATTTTTTTTCACTTCTTCCACTTTCTAATCTATATTTTTTCAATAATAATTTTGTTTTATTGCTTTGTTTAATTTGTTTCTTTTACTATATATTTCTCTTTTCCCTATATCATTTGTTACAATTTACAACTATTTTATTTTCGATTTTTCTCTATAATTTGATATTATTTTTTAACTGTACAAGTTTTTTGTTAATTTCTTTTCTTTAATTTTTGGCAAATATATTTCTGTTTTAAACTGCAATTAATTTGTTCAATTGTTCAATAATTTATATATATATATATATATAAATATATACTTACTTTTATTTATATATATATATATATATATATATATATATATATATATATATATATATATATATATAAGTATATACTTACTTTTATTTATATATATATATATATATATATATATATATATATATACAACTGTGGTAACTTTAGGTAAGAAAACATTAATTTTGAGATACCAATTTTATATATAACCAGGTAAATTTTTAATCAAATATTTTGCATTTGCAACAAAACTATGACTTCTAACCAATTAATGACAACATACTGAAATTATATCTACTCGTCGAAACTTGATATTTGTTATATAATTATTTTTGTTTATAAAATCATCTCAAAAAATTAGATTGCATTTCCTCTGATTTTTCTTCTCACTAATTTTTATGAAAGTTTATACTGTGTTAACAAAACAAACAAAACTTTAAGTAATGTTGCTGGCAACATGCATATAAAAAAGAACAATGTAAATTAATGCTTTGTTTAAAGAGAAAAGAAAAACATATGGTAGTCATTCAATTAAATTTAAAGGAAAACATTGAAATAAAAGATAAAACAAAATCAATTTAAGACCTTCTAAATATTAAAAAAAAAAAAATCGGAACGATGTTAATATGCCGGGATTGATCACTACAGATTATAAATAATAATTTTTATGATTCCATTTTATCATATTGTGTGTGATTTTGTGGTTCGTTTTTCATGTTGCGGTTAGAGTTTTTCATATTATTATACCGTCTTAATACATTCTTATCCCACTCTGTCAGATTATGATTTCATTTTATAATATTATTCTATATTATCATGTTATTATCCCATTTTATCGTATTATGATTCCATTTTATCATATTATTATAACTTATAATATAAACACATTTATTCAAATTATTATTTTTATAAATTCTGTATTGAGTTGATTACATTTGTTTCAAAATAATAGATTGAAGTGTTTATTAATCATAAAAAATTACTTACATAATATTTTTTCAGTAAGTAATTATATTTTTTGTAACATGATATTTTTTATTAACTAAATAAATTTAATAGTAATTACTCAATAACTTATATTGCTTGAATCACATCAAGTATGACAAAACCTTATTTACTTATATACAGAGAAAAAATTGATATATTTGAAAATTGTTTCATAAATATTATGAATCGAACATGACTTTTCTTCCAAACTTTTTTCAATAAAAATAAAATTTTTTTCATAGATATTATTAAATTTTACTTAATGAAAATTTTACGATTTTGCTTCAAATGCAAAATAAAAATAGCTATGCATGAATATATTAACAAAAAATGCATTTAAATTGCAATTTTGCAATTAAAAGCTGTTAATATTTAAAAATTTGCATAAAATTGATGCTATACATGCATCATTTTAATAAAAATGCTTCTGTTATGTTCTTCTATTCCCAACATGTGGCTAAAAATTATTAGAAACTAAAAATTCTCCAAAGAAAATTTTAAACATGCATTTACAAATTGAAAATATAATGAAAAATTTTAAATTTTATATTTATTTGATATAAAATTATCATTCAATAATCACTTAAATTATATTAAGCCTAAAGATTATTCAATGTTAAGCTCTTTAGGCCGTAATTCTAATAACTTTGATCATTACACAAAAAAAGTTCTACTCACATCTTTTGTGAGATCTAGATTAGAATATTTTTCATTTATCTGGAGCCCTTGTACTCAATTACGTATAAATAGAATTGAAAAAATTCAAGTAAAATTTTTTTAGTTTAATCTTTCATTTTAAAATTATTCATTTGTAAACCCTCAAGTTTCGATTCCTACATACCCTGATAAGTGTGCCTTGATTTCTATGAAAACTTTAGAAACAAGACGTAAGATTTCTTCTTTATATTTCCTATATGCAATAATTCGTGGATTAATTGATTGTCCTGATTTGCTTCATACCATAAAACTATATGTACCTCCTAGGCCCTTAAGGCAAAATAATTATATCTTTTATATAGATATTCATAGAACAACATATGCTTTGAATGAACCTTTAATAAAAGCTATTAGATTATTCAAGAAATATTCTAATGAAATAGACTTAAGTATATCAAATCTTGAATTTAAAAATTTGTTAAAAGTGTTTATTTAAATAATTAATTTAATTATGTATATTAAATTATCATTGATATCTATAAGGATAATATTGTATCCATAGACTGAAACTAATAAATAAATAAAATTTAAACAATTTGTTTAAGTCTTCTTGACTTTTGATTGATTTCAAAAAAATGTAATAAAAGTATTAATTTTAAGACAATATTCTTAAATATTATGAACTAGAATCAATGAAAGTAAATTTTTATGTTTATGCACAAACTGTTTTTGTGTATCAATTCATGTATAAATTAAAGGAGAATTATAAAGAATGTGAAAAACAAACTTTAAAAACAAAATATATTCTAAAACAAGCAAGTTATGAATTTTTTAACCATATTTTTAAGAAGTATATTTATTTGTGACATTTCATTGTTCTGAGAATAATAATATTAATATGTTAAAAAAAAACATGGTTTAAGAACAAGGAAAAAGATTGATAGTATTTAATGGTTGTAGAAATAATGATATTATTTATATTAATAAAATTTTGTTTCAAAAACATAAATTTTTTGTAGATAACTGTATTAACATTTTGATTGAATGTAAACATTTTATGATAATACTGAAAAAAACATGTTTATTGTTAATTCAAAAAATATGTTTACAATTTAGTTTTTGCACTATGTAAATTTATTTTTGTAATTTTTGTCGAACACAACAAAAATTTAAGGGGTTTCCAATTTTTTGTTAAAAAATCATGATTTTATATGAAAAGCATTTACAAGATGAAAAAATTAAATATAATGGTAACAATAACATTTGACAATAGCAAAAAAAAATATATAACATAAGAGAACGTAAGATAGACGAGTACTTAAAAAAAAACTCATTTTGTTACGTACATGTCTTGTATAAACAGGCCATTAGTCGTCCATGTATGTATATTTAAATAAAACAATTAAAATTTGTAAGTTTTCTTAGCATTTTTTTGAATATGGTAATAAAAAATGGTTATACATTATGTATGACCATTCTAACATTTCTCAGTATCCAAATAGAAACTAATAAAATATTTTTGCATCATATTTTTACACAAACGCAATACCCTAATGAAAATTAACATTGGTATATTTTTTATTGTTTTCCCAAATATTTCGATTCTACTGATAACCGTTTGTTAGCTGGACCATTTTTACAAAAATGTCTTTTTTAGTTTTTTGAATATCTTAATTCAAATGACCTTTTTATAAGAAAAATTTTGATACCCATATTGATTATGTTTGTGAAAAACTTTACATGAAATTAATGGTCTGATAAACCGCAAAATTATAAGAATATTAAAATAAAAATTGAAGAGGCATCAGCAAATCATATCTAAAAGCAATTCAAAATATAAAAATTAAATTTTTCATTTAAAATAACAAACAATATTTTGAAAAATATAATATTTTTGAATATAAAAATATTTAGGTCTCCATCGAACGAACGATCATCAGTAGAATCGAAATATTGTGGGAAATATTATAAAACATGCCAAGGTTAATTTTCAGGAGGGTAACAGAAACACTTTTCTCTCCTCCCATATGGAGGCAGTCGCCTTAATAATCGATTGACAAAATATTTCGGTTAGTTTTTACCCTTTAAAAATTATGTCTTTTGAAAAATTATTTAGCTACACATTTTCAGGAGAAGTAGCTGAAATTTTGAAATAAAAATTAAACCATTATTTTCATCGCCACAAAAACCTTCTATTATATATTATTTGAGATGGTACTTTAAAAAAAAAAAAAAAAAAAAAAAAAAACATCATTAAAAAAAATGCAATTGCATTGATTTATACGCAATTCAAATGACTCTTAAATCATTAAAATCCAAAATTCTTCCTAGAGATATTGATGTTTAAAGTTAAATGCTCTGAGATTTTTTAAGTTTTTCACATAAAAATTAAATTGCAAATATTTCTAAATATTTTATAAAAATCGGAAGACACTTGGTAAATATTTGAGCACTCTTTTCTGGATCTGTCGATATAGTTTTTGTTTAATCTGGCAGCACTGATTTTACTACACAACTTGTTACAAATGCACATTTTCGATTAATCGTTATATTCCTATAGAATTTTTTATTTTAAATTATTGTAAAAAGTTTAAAACTTAAAAAAATGAGTACTAAGAAACCTTTCTGAACTTTTGACAGAACCTCTTAAATCGAGATAAGACAATTTATCCAAAAATTTATATCTTCATAGAAATTGTTGATTTTTTTGAAATTGTTTAACTCTCCTGAAAAAAGTTAGGTTTTTGTTAACTTTTTTTTGTTAATTTTTTCTTTTTGTCGAAAGTTCGCTGATATATATACACAGAGAAAAAATGCATACATTTGAAAATTTTTTTCATAAATATTTTGAATCAAACATGACTTTTTTCCCAAACTTTTTTCACTAAAAACAAAATTTTGTTTATAGATATTATTAAATTGTTCATTTGAATTAGTTTTATTAGATTTGATTGCAAATAGTAAATGAAAATAGTTATACATGAAAATATTAACAACAAATGCCTTAAAATGGCAAAATTCCAAGGAAAATCTCTTAAAAAATAATGTATAGAAATTTGCATAATTGTGTTCGCATTCTTTTATTCATTTTGATAAAAAGCGCTTTTGCTCTGTTCCCAAAATGTAGCTAAAAATCATTAAAAATTTAAAATTTTCCAAAAAAAATTTCAAACATTTTTTTACAAATTGAAAATAAAAATGAAAATTTAAACAGTCCGTCCTCTTGACTTTTGATTCATTAATAAAAAAATATAAAAAAAAGTTTTAACGCTTAAGAAATTATGCTTAAATATTATGAACTGAAATTAATGAAAGTAAATTTTCATATTTATGCATATTTATTTCTGTGTATAAACAATTCAGTTTTGAATAAAATATATGTAATAAAACTATAAACAAAAAATAAAATTAACTTAGAAAAACACAACCTGCTCAAATGAAGCATTATTTTTTGAAATTTCTGCTTTGAATTTTGATATTGTTTTTGTAACGATTTCTGAATGGTTTTGTTTTTTCTTAAAGCAAAGAAATATTGTATCTTTCTTCCCTACTAAGAATTGGGAATATTTTTTAT
Organism: Protocalliphora azurea; assembly: GCA_932274085.1. NCBI lineage: Eukaryota > Metazoa > Arthropoda > Insecta > Diptera > Calliphoridae > Protocalliphora > Protocalliphora azurea. The sequence continues at coordinate 82,288,963 of OW026521.1, read as the reverse complement.
ACATAGAATTGTTGTTGCTGAAAATGAAATATATTAAAACAAATACAGCTTCCTACTCTCCTTCTAAAATAAGGGAAGTAGGAAGTGGTATTGGATATTTTAAAAGGCAAGGGTGATTAATTCTTTAAGGCTGATTGGTATGAGCAACTGCACCTTAAAAATGGTGTAAATAGACCTTCTAGAAGGTCTGCACAATGGAGGCCTTGAAATTTTTACCACTGGAATTACACTTTATTACTGTTATTACAAGCTTTGCCTTCAGGCATAAATTGTTTGTATTATTTTTATTAGAAAAGCCGTAGAAATAAATCTGAATATTGAAATCCTTATGAATATAAATACATTTTTACATTCAATACATTTATACATTAAGAGTATAACTTTTTTCTAAAACCTTTCAGACATTTTTTTTTTGGTTCGAAATTTTTGAATTTTTTTATGAATTTTTGAGTAAAGATTGCAATGTTTTAAATATTTTGTATAACATAAAAAATACTTTTTAATTTGTTGGTTAACATTAACTCTACTAACTCTATTTTGCTGTTTTTGAGTTATTAAAAAACACTTAAAATTTGCATTTAGGTTCGGAATAGAATGAAAGCATTTTAAATCTATGGTCATTTGGCGAAAATATTATCAAAATATGCAATTTTACGAATTCAATGTATTAATTTTATTAAAATAAAAGTGTAACATTTACAAAAAAGCATCATTTTCGCAGTAATGTAATTTGAAAATTTCAACGCGTTTGATGCGGAAACTATTTTAACGATTGTAACGATTACTTTACCTATGGTAACATTTCCGGGAACTGGCTACCTATCAGGTCGGCTGTGCTCATCGTTGGGAGGTTTAATTAAGTTACCTCATTAAAATTTTTATAAACTATAATCGTAACGAGAGATTTTAAAATTTAGGTAGCATAAAAAAATAAAGGTGACTCAAATAAAAGGATAGGAAAAGAAGAAATATAAATGCTAATGACTCAAAGTGTAGCCTAAAATGTTAACTAATTTAGCCCACCCGCCATGCTGATATGGAACCATTTTTATCAGCCCAATAGGAATATAAAAACTAAAAGAAAACTTAAACTATATATCACATATCATTAATTTCACATTTCGTATTAGAAAGTTCAAAATTTCATGTTTTATTATATTAAATATAAAAATTTTATTTAATAATTAAAATTAAGTAATATAAGTTCAACATTATTATTATTATTATTATTATTATTATTATTATTATTATTATTATTATTACTGTTATTATTTTATTATTATTAAAATGATTTTTCTTTTGAATAAAAAAAATGTTTGCCATTTAATAAAAGTTTCAACATATATCATTTACGAAATAAAAGATATGATAATAGCACAAAAGTAAAATGTTGGTGATGTTTATGGGTTAAATTTGTAAAATGTAAAAAAAATACTCTAAGTAGCTAAGGAACATAATATGAATATATAGCATTTGACAAAAAAAAAAACGTATTTATTTAATAATTCTTATAGGCCATTTACAACAAACAAAAACTAGTAGTTTTGGCTTTATTTGATTTTTGATTAAAAAACTACGTAAATTTGATTGATTTTTCCATACAAATCAAAATCCATTTTTACCTAGTTTTTATTACAAACCAAATAGAAATCACTAAAATAACTATTTATGATACATCCTGTTTAACAAATTTTAGAACCGTAGCTTTTATATATACAGAGAAAAATAAAATTTCAAATTTATCGAAATTATTTGTTTTGTTTATGAAATTTTCACAATGAATAATTAATTAAAAATTGTTCAAATATGTAATATGTAATATTGAAACTATGTATTATCTGATCGAAGAAATAGCAAAAAGAGCGGAAATAAAAAAAAAACGATGTAATTTTTCAAATTTTATTTAAAAAAAACAATTAGTTTTTGTTTTGGTATAAACGGCATATAAAACTTAATGTTTTTATATGATTGAAAACGGATTTAAACTAAATTTTTAATTAATTTAACCCACGATTATTATATTTAGTACTACGTATGTATTTGAATTTTTAAATTTTCAAAATTTAATGATTCGACTAAAGCGAGTTTGAATTTATCGATATATAGATGAATTATTTTAATTTATTTATTTGAAGTGCTCTTTGTCTGGCCACCTTAGATACACAATTTTGTTTTAACGTATTTTGTGAACTTAAGTTTTTGTATTAAAAAAAAAGCAATTTTGGTCAATACGATGAGGCTAAGTACTTTCAAATAAATTTAACAGACCTAAAGCACAATCTAAGTCAATTAATGGCTCTGGTGTATTGATAATAGTTCAAAATTTGTTCTGGACGGAAGATAAAAATTATATGAAAGGGGAAATGTAAAAAGAACATATAAGTCCCAAAATGCCAAGAAAACCAGAATTAAAGAATATCTTACCCCTAGTTCCAAACGATTTAGAATAAAATAATTCGTTTACTAGATAAAAACAAAATCCAGAAATTTCCAGTCTTCTTCTTTTACACAAACAAAATTGACTGAATTTTTCCTTTACTTTAACTTCAAAACAAAACTTATGTATGTGCTCTGATTGTCTTCAAATAAAATAAAAAACCTGATTCAGTTGCCAAAAAAGCTAATTCAAGCAACAACAAAATACATGTAGTCACATATATTTTGTTTTTGTATTTGGGAAAAAATGAGTAATTTTTTTGAAAATTTAGTTCGAAGTTACTCTCACATAAACTTCTAGTTGTATTCTATTACTTAGTCAATGAGAAAAATGTTGACAAATTTCGAAGCAATATAAAGCAGAGTTATTTAGACCAAGAAAAAATTAAATTTCTTCTGAATACAACAAAATTACAAAAGTAGATTTATTTACATTCACGGAAAATATATTGGTAAAAGCTAAAGACAACGAAAACAGATTGAAGGATTTTGAATATTAGGAAATGGAAACCAGTTGCTATCACACGATCAAGAAAATATATTATCGCATAGCCATGTTGGTGTTCGCAAACTGCAAAAGGTTATACCCTTATACCAAAATTTACCGACTTTTGAATTTTAACCAGAACTCCCCCTATTAAATACTTTGCTTTGTAGCAAAATATAAAAAGATTCGTAATGTTTGTATATTTATTTATCAAAGAAAATATAAAAAGTGTAAATCGGTTTAAAAATGTTAAAGTTATCACGAATTCCCAGACCATTAATGTTATATTGATCACTTATGTAAGGACTGTATCATAAAATTTTTAATTTTTTGAGAAATATTTAAATAAAATATTGTCTTTATTTAAATTTGGCCCATATTTACAGAAAAATAAGTTTTTGTTCTTATTAGATGATAGTTATTTTATTGTATAATAATTTTGTTTAGTCTGAATATCAGATCAAAAAATTTGACTTTATAACTAAAAATTTGCAAAAAATGCAATTTTTCCGAAATCCGCAAAATTAAAATCGCAGGTATGGCATAGTTGTACAAGGTATTGACCTACTTCTTCTTTAGATTTATTTCTTGTAGTGTTGTCTTTAAACGCGCGTAGTTTTATTTGAACTTTTTTTGAAATTGTTTCATAAAATTTTTAAAAGTTTGAAATTGTAGTTTTGAAACAGCATTAAAAAATTAAAATTTTTAACTAAGCTCCACGCTTTGAATTATTCTGCAACAACAAAAACCTGTTTTTAAGTAAATATGGATCAAATTTAATAAATAACAGCATTTTATTTAAACATTTCTCAAAACAAAAAAAAAAAAAAAAAAAATAATAATAATAACAAAAATTTGATTGTACACTCCTTTCACTAGGGGTCTAAAGCACAGTAATGGTCTAGGGAATTCTTAATAAATTGAACATATTTTAATCAATATGTTTTTTTATATCTTGTTTGATAGATAATTATGTGTAGATTACGACTATTTAACATTTAATTACAAAGCGAAGTATTTAATAGCTAAAATATGTAAAAGGCTATATTTTTTTTTATAAACTCGCTGCACAAACTTTAGGTCCGATGCGGCACGGATTCACGATATCCGATTTCACTAATATTTCACACAATATCCTTTTACAACGAAATGAATGATTTTAGGAGAAGTTACGGTCAAAATTCCAAAGCCGGAAAATTTTTGTACAGTCTAAGGTACATAATGTCGGTGCGCTGACGAGAAATCCTATGTGTTTTTTTTTAATATTTTTCAGGAGAACAAAAAACCGATTTTTTTTTTTTTGTCAATTGGAAATGTTTTTATAATTTATAATTTGTAAATTTCTGCGAATGGTAAAAGAAATTAATAAAAATCTATACATAGGTTTTTTTTATATGACAATTTTAAACTCACTAGAACAATTATTATTCACATACAACTGTTTGTTTGCAATACTTAAAGTTTTTTTCTGAAAAATATCTACATATATGACTTTTTGTAACTTCAAAACCATCGAGATAACGGACAACGCTTTAGTGGGTGTATAATAACGCTACAAAATACGATACATATAAACCCTTGGTCAGCGTATCGAATATGTATGCAAGTTAAGGAATGACATTCATAAATAAATTCAAATAATTATTTTGGGCTCATATTACAACACACGCTTATAAACATTCCCATATTTTTATGCTGACACTATGTCTGCAACTTTTATAAAATTCAAAAATAAAAACATTCCTACATTTATACTGACGGGACAAAAAATATTAAATGCTTCTGGATGGATTGAAGAGTTTAGTTTTAAGTTAGACTTAAGACAAGTAAGTCGGAAAAATAAAATTATATTTTTTTAACAAAAATTCAATTGTGAACGTGGGGCAACCGAAAAAATCGTATAAATCCTGAAAGACAAAGTAAGGAACGTGTTCGGGCTCACAAACTAAAAAATAAGTATCTTGGAAACAAGAGAAAAAATTAATCAAAGTTTAATTGGTGAATAAGTCTTGAAAAGGAAAAGTAAGGAGCGTGTTACACCAAGTTAAAAAATAAGTATCTTGGAAACAAGAGAAAAAATAAACCATAATTGATCGTAAAAAAACTTAATTGTAACAAGTGTTATAAATAGTGAAAAAACTTTGAACTTGAAGAAATATTTTATCCCAAAAATTGTTGAATATACCTAAAAAAAAAAACTTAATTGTAACAAGTGTTATAAACAGTGAACAAAGTTTGAACGTGAAAAATATTTCATCCAAAAATTTAATTTTTATAAACTGTTGCTAGAGAACAAAAATTTTTTTAATGTAGTCCATAAGAAAAAAACAGTGAGTTAAATAACGAATTGCTAGAAGGAAATTGTAAATTTATAAAATTAATTAAGTGCAAAACATTAACAAAATTTTTCCTTGAAACTAAAACGATACAAATAATGCAATTCCTATTTAACAAGAATTTAACAAACCAAGTGAAATTTAAAGAACCTTAAAAATATGAAAATTAATTAAAACTGAAAACCAGTAAGAAGTTAATGAACCTGAAAAATATAAAAATTGATTAAAACTGAAAATATTAGAAGAAAAAACTTTTGATAGAAAATATCAGTGGCGAAAACCAGCAGCCTTTACAGGAGAATCATCCACAACAAGTAAAAACAACAGTGACAGCATTGCGTTATCAGAAATCCGGCGACTGACGACTTCAACAACATCCAACCCAACGTGCTACAAGTTATATTAATGTAAGATTATTTATAAATTTATTTTATAATTAGCAATAGTTATGATTTTTAAATGTGAAATTAAATTGTGTTAAGAAATTTTGATTTGCTATATTTAAAAAAAAAAATTTCATTCTTGTAATGCCTGAAGAAACAATTGAAGATTTAACCAATAGACTCAGTAGGTCACTAACAATGGCTAACACTAATACGGCATCAGTGTCAGGTTTGACAGAACTGCAGAAGAGTCAGATAAGAGATATAATTATTAATACAATAGATTCAGTTCCCTTGCATAGAAAGGTAGATGAATTAACTAATAATTTCCAAAAACTAACTGGTGTAAATATAGTTGAAGAATACAAAGTAGAACAAATTGATGAGGCAATTATTTGTGATAAATCCTTAGACGTTATAAAGTCATTACCAGCATTTAATGGCAAAACGTCTTATGGCAGTCGGCGGTATTACGCTGCATTAACAATCTTAAGGAACAAAATCACAGATGAAGTTAATAACGTGCTTACCAATCATGGTACCGTTTTAAACCTCGAAGCCGTCCTTAGTCGATTGGACTTCGCTTACTCGGATAAGAGACCAATCCACATTATTGAACAGGAACTTAGCATCATGCGACAAGGTCCTTTAACAATCCTTGATTACTATAACGAAGTTAAAGCAAAATTAACTGCTTTAATAAACAAAACCATCATGACTCAAGGTTCCAATTCTGAATTGACATATGAGCTAAATAAATAGAATCGACAGTACGCACTGAGAGTATTTATAACTGGGCTTAACCCACCATTAGCAAATATATTGTTCTCATTATCCCCAAATGACCTCCCTAATGCTCTTGCAAGAGCTCAAGAGCTTGAATCTAATAATATACGTGCAAATTTTGCACTGCAATTTAATCGGGCATCTAATATACATCCCATGATAAAACCACACAACAATTTGAGATTCCCTCAGCGCAATGAGAGGAATACCACAAAAAATTATTTTTTCCAAAACCAACAGGCTCATACGAAGCCGCTACCAATGGAATTAGGCAGCTCTGCCAATATACAACAAAAAACACAACCTTTTAATAATGGCTTTAATTTTAGACCAGCCTATAACAATAATAACTTTCCACAGAGAAAAAATGTAAATAATTTCCACAGTTATGGACAAAATAACTTCCAGCAAGCCACGAAACGACAGCGTCCTAGTGCCAAATTCAGCTTTCAGCCCCAGCATAAGGAACAAAGGATAAATAATCTGAATGAAAAATCTTTTTTAGAAATCACACCGGATTGCCCTATATCACAAAAAGGGGAGAATCCGGGCGTACGTATCGAATACTGATTGACAGCGGTGCTACCAGTTGCTACTGTAGCCCTAATGTTTTTAGAAATAGGCAAGAATTAGTTATAAAGAAAAAGGTGAAAACAATAAATGGGTTTACTATTATTAATAGTTTTAGCATAGCAAGGATATTTGGAATAAAAGAAAGATTTTATGAAATTCCTAACCTAGAAGCTGATATTTTGTTAGGATACAATTTTATGAGGAAGGCTAATATTATATTAGACTTTGAAGCAGGATCCTTGTCAAGTGGAGAGCACATTTAAAGGTTTCATAATTTTAATAAAACATTTACAGAAGAAGACGAAACCCTTAAGGATACAGATTCAGAAGAAGGGGAACCCATTGAAAATATTAATCATATAAAACAAAATGAAGAAATTGAATTTTTAAGGAATAAAATTAAAAAAGGAATAAGGAAACTCCATTCTGGGATAAATATGCGATTACCATTTAGAACAGACGTAAGGGCAGAAATCAATACTGTTGCTGAAACTCCTATATGGAGTAAACAATATCCATATCCAATGTCCGTGAATGCATTTGTAAACAGCGAAATAAAAAATTTATTGGACGACGGTATTATTCGTCTAAGTAGGAGTCCCTACAATTCACCAATTTGGATTGTACCAAAAAAGGGAAAAAATGAAGATGGATCTTCAAAATTAAGAATGGTAATTGATTACAAAAAATTAAATGAGAAGACAATTGCAGTTAACTATCCCATTCCTGACTGCAATGTGATCTTATCAAATTTGGGGAAGGCCAAATACTTCTCCACAATCGATTTAGAATCCGGGTTCCATCAGATATTAATGAAGGAATCAGACATTATTAAAACAGCTTTCTCAGTAAATAATGGCAAGTATGAATTCCTTAGAATGCCATTCGGATTGAAAAATGCCCCAGGCATTTTTCTGGCTGCAATGGATGATATCCTAAGAGACTATATTGGAAAATTTTGTTATGTTTATATCGATGACGTAATTGTGTTATCACATTCATTGGAAGAACATACTGATCATCTTACAAAGGTAATTGAAACTCTCAAGGAAGCTAATATGAAAATTTCATTGGAGAAGTCTGAGTTCTATAAAGAAGAGGTAGAATTTTTGGAATACATAGTGGGATTTAACGTGATAAAAACCGATCCAAAAAAGATCGAAACTATAAAAAATTACCCACTACCAGTGACCCTGCGACATCTCAGAAGTTTTGTGGGAATGTCCGGTTACTATGGGAAATTTATAAAAAATTATGCACTTGTAACTAAACCACTAAAATATTACCTATCAGGCGAAAATGGCCGGATATCACAAAATATGTCAAAGAAAACTAACATTCAACTGAATGAAGAAGCTATCGAAGCCTTCAATAAAGTAAAGGCGTTGTTTACAGATCAGGTAGAATTAATGCAACCTGACTTTAATACCAAGTTTATCTTGACGACAGATGCGTCAAATATTGCCGTAGGAGCTGTACTAAGCCAAAACGGGAACCATATCACATTTATATCAAAAACCCTTAATAGTACCGAAAGAAATTATGCCACAAATGAAAAGGAATTATACGCTATAGTTTGGGCATTAAAGACATTACGAAATTATTTTTATGGTGTATCGGATTTGGAAATCCATATTGATCACCAACCACTAACATTTGAGTTATCAACCAGAAATCCTAATGCCAAAATAAAAAGTTTGCACCAAAGATTGTATACAAACCAGGGAAACAAATTGCAGTTGCAGACGCACTTTCAAGACAAAAATTAAATAACACTTCTGACAATGAATCATTACATAGCACTCAGCATTCAGTGAACAGTAGTGACGAATTTAATATTCCTGAGTCTACGAAGCCACTGAATGAATTTAAACAACAAATTCTTCTGAGTAAAGCTAACTTTACTGTACATGAATCAATAGTAACCTTTGGCCAAACCAGGCATATAATTGAGTATGATACCAGAGAAAACTTAAAAACAATTCTTTTAGAATTTCTTCAACCAAAATTAGTAACTGCAGTACATTGCACCTTTGGAGGACCTTTTCAATTTTACCATTTATTTATTTTACCATCGATATAACCATTAGAGTTATATTTACAAATAAATTTATTTTTACAAAGATATTTCCCATCGACGTACCTAATCGCGATGACCAAGAATCTATAATACAGCAAACACACATTCGCGCCCACAGGAATTTTAAAGAGAATTATAAGCAAATTTACAAAAAGTATTATTGGCCAAAAATGTTAGATTCATTAAAGGAATATATACGGCATTAGAATATATGCAATAAATCCAAATACAACAGAAAGCCAATGAAACTTCCAATTGGTGAGGCACCAATTCCGCAAACAGGGGGAGAATTCCTCCATATTGATATATTTTACGTACAAAATTTAAAGTTTATAACATGCATCAATGCGTACTCAAAATTTATGGTGATAAAAGCTATAGAAAATAAATTGAATCTTGGAGAGAAGGTACTAGATATTTTACAAACATTTCTTTCTGCCAAAAAAATTACATTAGATAATGAACCTGGGTGTACCACCTCACAATTCAAGTCTATAACGCAGAGATTACAAATCCAGTTATATTTTTGAGATTCTCGACACAGCTCGACCAATGGCCAGGTTGAAAGATCACACTCTACTATAATAGAAATTGCATGTTGTATAAACAATGAATATCATATAATAGATACAGTTGAATCATTTAATAGGGCCTTTCAACAATACAACAACACGATCCATTCAGTGACAGATAGGGAACCCCTCGAAGTATTTTATAATAAAGTGAGTCATGACGACTTACCGGAAAGGTTCCGCAAAGCTCAAGCTCAAATGCTTCAAAGAAATAAAACAACACAAATAAAAACTTACAAACCTAATCAAGAAATTGATGAAAGACTAATAGGCAAAAGAGATAAGAGGATTTAGGAAATAAAGTCAGAGTATACAGTAGAAGTAGAATAATACATAAGAATAACATTAAGACCTGATTTAATAAAGCAACCTGCTATGATACCTAACAAACTTTACATTAACCACATAATACTTAACAACATTAATTCATTCTAACAATTAACTTACGCAATTCATACTAATAATACTAATACTAAATTAATTTTAGCAAAATGTTACTAAAAATGATCATGATGATACTTTTCACCCGTCTGGTAGCCCCAGAGATACAAATCCTGGACTACTCAAACGCAAACTTTATTCAAATTCATTTGGGCATAACAAGAATGAAAAACGGAAATTTCAAACTAATACATGTTATTGAAATAAATAAATACGCAGAATTGATCGACACACTAAATTCTGATTTTATGAAATTGTCAAAAGAAAGTACTGCTTTTCCCTTAATATTAGAGGAAATTACACAACTGAAAAATCAAATAAAAAGAATGATTCCAAGAAATAAAAGATCACCCGATATACTGGGAACCGCGTGGAAATGGTTGGCGAAATCACCAGACCATGAAGACCACAGAATCATCGAAGATCATATTAAAGGGCTATTAGCCAATAACGAAATGCATAGAATTATAAATAAAGAAATTATCGATAGAATAAACGGAATCAGTAAAGTGTCTAATAGTATAACTAAATATATAAATGCTTCAAATCAAGTTCAAAAAATACAAGAGGACAACCTCACTAGCAAAATTAGAATATTAAAAGAAGAAATTACTAATATAGAATATGCTCTACAATGGGCCAAGGTAGGAGTCATAAACTCCTTTATTTTGTCAGAAAAAGAAATTGATGAAGCTAAAATATTTCTAGAATCAGAATCATTCCCTTATAATAATTTGGAGGAAGCCTTAAGCTTTGCCTCAATAAAAATTGCATCTAATGAAAATGCTATAATATATATAGTAAACTTGCCGTCAATCGACAAAGTTATTTGTGAAAAGTCAATAATTAAGCCAATTAAGAAGAATAATACAATTATAAAAATGAACTATGAAAATATTATACAATGTAAAAATTTTACTTTTGCAATTAAAGATAAATGTGTTGAATTAAATAAATTATGTATTTGCGATAAGAAAAACCTAATAGATTTAAGTGAAACAAAATGTATACCAAATCTTTTAACCAGCCAGAAGCATAAGTGTACCATTGTCAATAATCAACATGTTCCTTCTTTCGAAGAGTTATATGAAGGTACAATATTACTAAATAACTTTAAAGGACCTGTAAATGTTGAAGGATATCAGACTTACAATTTATCTGGAATATATCTAATTCAATTTCATAATGAAACCTTAATTATAAAAAATAAAACTTATACTTCCAAAGAAAATCTTTTTGTTAAACCTCTTCCTGCCATTTTGCAGTATCTCTCTGAAAATCAGCCAGGCGAGGAAATATTGTCCTTGGAACTTATTAAGGAACTTAATGTTAATAATATTGAAAAATTAAAATCAATCAGTACAAAAAGCAAAATCAGAACATCAATAAACTTTTCTCTATCAATTCTAATGGTTGTGATAATATTATATTGTTGCAAAAGATGCAGGAGTAGCTTCTCGGTGAATCTACCTCCTAATGTAAAAACTGAACTATCTCTTGAAATTTCACCAAGGAACAGTGATAAAAAAACGAATCCTTGGAAATTCCAATTACTAATTCAATTGGTGACAATTGATTTAAGGAAGGGGGGAGTTAAGGAATGACATTCATAAATAAATTCAAATAATTATTTTGGGCTCATATTACAACACACGCTTAAAAATATTCCCATATTTTTATGCTGACACTATGTCTGCAAATTTTATAAAATTCAAAAATAAAAACATTCCCACATTTATGCTGACGGGACAAAAAATATTAAATGCTTCTGGATGGATTGAAGAGTTTAGTTTTAAGTTAGACTTAAGACAAGTAAGTTGGAATAATAAAATTATATTTTTTTAACAAAAATTCAATTGTGAATTTTAATTTGCATATGTATGTGCTCATATGCTTTTTCAAATGAATTGGTTTGAAATATATGTATGTGTATTTTTGTATTTGATGAAGTTTAGATTAAATGCTTTCATCTGGTTAAATGCTTTTCCGTTCATTGTATGGTTAGTTTGTTTAACAGATTATTATGCCTCGTAGCTAGAATTAATTATTATTTATTACCATCATTAGCTTTAATCGATTCGATGATATCGGTAATGGCGATTTCCGGTCACACAGTTTCATCAAATTGTTTACTTTTATTTTTGGTTATTTTAATGTAACTCTTCTTCTACATAACAAACAAACAAAAAAATAAATGTTTATGTACTTATATACCTACACACATAAAATAAATATATATAAATTAGTTTTATTAAAATGAGTGACGTTCAAAACAACAAGTTTTGCTGGGTTAAATTTAGTTAAGTATTTCAAAGTCAATGAAGTAATAAATTAATTTCAAACTCTTTGAGCCACAATTTCACCATTGACAAAGTTGTTTATTATTATTTTTCTTTTTGTTTCCCTTCAATGTAATTTTGAACAATCAATTGAACTTAATTATATACGTCCGAACACATTTAACAGATAAACACTTTTTTTTATTAAATTATATATATATATTAAAATAAATTAAATAAATTTAAAAAACTAATCAATATTTGCCTATAATGAAAAAAAATGCACAAAAACCCTTCATAATTCTACATTTTGGCAAAATTATATCAGATCTTTCAATGACTATGTATACGTATTTAATGTCACAGTTTATGTAAGTATATTCATAAAAAAAAATATTTGGGTGGCTCCAAAATAAATGGTATCAATGTATTCAGCTCCAATAAAAATTTACTTCATATAGAGTATATTATATTTATACTCACTAATATAAATCATATAGTGAAATACATTAATAATTTATATAATTAACTGGCAAAAAATATGTATTTTTTAATATTTTGATATTGTAAATATTTTAATTTGAAATACTTATGACGCAAAAAAACATAGAATGGAAAATCTTCGTATATATTGGGTCCTTTCAAAAAAAAAAAAAAAATTTAAACATATATATATATATATATATATATATATATATGTTTAATTTTTTTTATTTATATATATATATATATATATATATATATATGTTTAATTTTTTTTTTTTTGGAAAGGACCCAATATATACAAAAATAAATTTGTGTATATATTTTGTAAAAAAATCATTTGGAATTCGGCTATTAATTTTCCATTTTATGAAGAAAATATTATTAACGTATTTACGAAGATTTTCCATTCTATGTATATGTATATATATATATATATATATATATATATATATATATATATATATATATATATATATATATATATGTACATATATATATATATGTATATATATATATATATATATGTAATATACACTTACATATATATATATATATATTGTGATTAATTTTTAATCTAAGTATTTTTCTCTTTTGTTTTTTTTTCAAAAAATTTTTAACTTTTTTTCATGCATTTTGATTAATCATTACAAAAATTTTATTGACAGGCATTTCCATTAGACATTAAAAATACCTACTAATTATACCAATTATATATAATTTCGTACTGCCCGTTTAAACCATCAACGACATTTAATTTTAATTTATGGTCCCGTTCTTATATCTGTATATTCAAGATTTGTAAAAATTGCAATTTGCTGTATAAAAATACAAAATTAAAATTGCAATTTTTACAAAATTTTCAAAAAGTACATACATTGTTTTTTTTTTTTTTATGCTCTCTCGACTTTATTGTGTGAAATAGCAAAAAACAAAGTTCACGCAGTAATCCATGCTATTCCATATGAAGCTGTGAATGTAATTTGCGAAAAACTGATATTTTTTAAAATGTTCGCTCTTGTTTTTCAAACTATCTATAGCGTTGAATATTTAGAGCACATCCAAAAGATATACGAGTAGCATAAAAAACGAATAATCACAACAAATATAAATCCCTGTTTCAAAATTTGAATTCCATTAGAGGGCGCACAGGCCGCGCCTAAAAAACCTAAGAATTTCAAAAATTAAATTGATTTTGATTTTGTCATCAAAATTCGACTACTCTGTATGTAACTGTTGAAAATCTGCACAATAACAAAGAAAGTGTAAATATTTATATATGCCAGTGTTACCAGTATGTTTCCCTATTTTAAGGGATTTTTCGTAAATTTTAAGTATACGGATCAATTTCTTATTTTATGTCTATGTAGAGATCTTTTTTAATGTTCTTAACAAGATGACAAGAAAAACTATAACATTTTCTTAAAATAAAAAAATGTGTAATATTTAAAATTGTTGATGCTTTATTATCTGGACTCGTTATTTTTCTAATGTATTTTCAAAACAGTTTAATATTAATATTGTTATTGCTTCAGGTGTGAATGCTTCTTGTTACTGACTTAAATTGAATGTCTACAGAAAGCGAAATAAATAAATTTAAAATCAAACACATACAATCGTATAAGTTTTTAATATAAAAAATTATTTATATTAGAATTAACTATGAGAACTATATATCAAAGAACAATTTTATTATTTTTTGTCTTATTAATCTTTTGTTTTTCTGGCATTAGATAGAAAAACAATCACACTTGATATTAATAATGTTAATCTATTAATTAGCTAAAATTAATTTTTAATTTTAATTTTTATTCAAAATTACTGGAATTTAGAATAATTCAGAAAATTATTGAAGTTCAAGTACAAGTTCAAGTTCATTGAAATAATTAGGGAAATGTTTATTGGTCATAATGTATTCTTTCCTAATTATTTAAATGAATTTAAGACTGAACAATTTTCTGAATAATTCTAAAATGTATTTTTTTAGAGACTAATATAAGCTATATTTTTATTATTTATTTGTGTAGGTAAAAATAAAGAGAATTTTATTTTGTAACGTAGGAAAAAAATAAATTTTTTGAATCAGCTTAGGCAACGCTGATGTTTATACGTGTAATAACACACATAGTACATAAATCGTAAATGCAACCACAGTAAAGATAATCTTGTAAAAGACACACTGATTGTAATGTGATTTAATAAACGCATACACAAAAAGGAAGTGATACTGATACGTACATATCGTCCCTGCGCTGACTAAATTACTTTTGTGATTTTCATTAACATTTCAAGAAAGCTAAATAACTGTTTAATTTAGCTGTATTTTTGTCACGTCGTAATATTTTAAGAAAATATGAATAAGCTTATTAACGTTATTAATAGGGCAACCAAAAATATGTTCTAAAAAAGTTTTCTATGCTCATAAAAATGCCCTAAAAATCGGAAAATATATCTTTAAAATTAAAAAAAAATATGCTCTTAAAATATTATTTTTTTGTCGCTAAATTTTAAATTGTCTACTATTTATGATAAAAATAATTTTATTTTTATTAGCAATCGCTAAAAGATATTTTCCTCTTGCATTTAAAAACATTCAAAGCTAATTCGCTGTATCAGGAAATTACAAAATTTGTTTCAATTTATAAAACAATAAAAAAAATATTAACTAATGGCAAACTAAAAAAAATCTATTAGATGCAAAATATTCAAAATTATACTCTTTAGAGTAATATAAAAAAAAGCCGTTGGGATCAAAAATATGCAATAATATGCTGTAAGAAACTGATAAATAACCAACAATTTATTTCATTTGAAGGCCAGAAAAAATATAATTTTGCATATTAATATGTATTAATGTGTATTAGGATATGAACAAAAGTTTTGACGAATTTTAGAGGAAATCAACGAAAACTCCACATAGGTAGTTTCGTAAAAAATTTTTATTGACACATTTTTGTGTTTTACTTTATAAATTCAGAAGTTTATAAAACGACAAGTGTGAAATAAGGAAGGTGATATTATTTGTAATATTTTAGCAAAATTTCAACTTCCCACTATGATTAGAACATACTGCTAAACTACCATTTATTTATCCTGATGAAGCAGAAGAAATCGTTAGAAAAGTTTTCTCACCAATGCTAATGAGATAAGTATGTACATCAAACAATTGCTAAAAAGAAGTTAATAGACCCATATATAGCAATTTTTCGAAAAAGTTTGTGTAGAGGAAAGAACTAACGATTTAATAAAAATTGCTTTATATGGAAAAAGTTACATATAGTTTGGAGGATTTTATTGACATCATACATAAAATGCTCCAACCTATGTGTAACCGTTTTCATAGGTAATTTGGTAAATCTTAAACCAGTGAATATATCAACAATTGCTTTTGTGGACATATGTATAAACAGTAGAACTTTCGAATGAAACAATAAAAAAATTCGAAAATCTCCAGCGCTGGGGCTATATATACTATTCATTGAAGTATATACTAATAAGCCCCTGTAGCAAAATGACAATGTTTTTGGCAGCATTTTCAACTTTTTCTAAGTAAATTTTACTTTTTGACTGCATTTATTTCTACTATTAAATATAGCTATTAACTGAAATTTATACCACTACTTGCAAAATAATACCCAATATACATGGGAATAAATGTATATTAGGGTGGCTCCCATTAGGAAAAGTGTACATATCGTCCCCTCAATAAAACAATAGTGTATACGCATGTACACCATTATTATTATTATTATTTTTTTTTTTTTTTTTTGCATGATAAGAACCTACATAACTGATTCTAAATGTGGTCAAAATTTGGTGAAATTCAACTTCCACAAAGTGGGTCAAAAGATCAATCGAAATATTAGCGTGTAATTATCGTGTTTAAAATTTTTCATTAATAATTGCGTAAGTGCAAGTATGGTGTTTTAATTAGTTGTTACTCTGAATATAATTTCAAAGAAAAATAGTGTATAAAAAGCATACACTATTTTTATTATTAACTATTTTTATTATTTCATAACAAAATAAAATCGAAAAATGACGTATATTGATATACACAATTTTTTAACAATATAATATTTGGAGTCAATCCGTATGACACTTATACACTATTTTATATATCATACAAAATTCTCTGTGTGTTCTACGGTTGATGTAATCAATAGCTTAAAATCGGTTTACACTGTTAATGTCAACTCTTTGTTAGATTGTAGCATTTGCTGAGAGAAGACATAGACGGGTAGATGTGCTTTTGCTAGTGTGTTATTGTAAAAACATTGTGAAAATAATGGATCTGTCAAGTCATTGTGAGTATTTACTGTTAAACGATAATAACTGTGACGCTGAGAGCAAAATAAATTTATATATTGGATTATCAGATAAAACTACTCTGGAGACGAATGAGGAGGCAAGGGCTATCTTCCCTGAAAAATTCTTCAATGATTATGAACCTGGTACGACGGACGAAAAAGATTTCGATTATTTTCTGAAATATTACTGTTTTTCCATATGTCTAATAACACAAAAATTTTAAACTCCATTATCTCGAAATGGCAAAAAAATTATACACTATTTTTTTATTAAGTCGACGATATTATCGTTCTCACCACCTACAAATTTGCAAATAGTCATAAAAGTAAAAAATTCAAAGTTTTGGACTGATCGAAAAAATTTTGAGGTGGCTCACAGCGACCAACATCTTGAATGTGATGATTTTTCGTTTTGTTTTTTTAATTTAAATTTTATTTTCTTATGTCTTTCAGAATGTAAGAGATAGTAAAACAATAGTTACTAAAATAAAAGTATGGCAATACATGTAATTTTCAACCAAATATTATACATCAGTCAAATAAGAAACGAAAATTGGCATATAGTTTCGTCTTAACATTTTTTTACATTTTTTAAATAATTTTATGATCCATAAATGTTGCAATAGCATCAAAATATGTAACTTAGTTATGAAAAAATTATTTTTGTGACCTTTGACCGTGAATATCTTGCGCAGATCTCACATGTTTATTAGTAAATTTCGGCATAATGTAAAATACACCAAGATGAAATTATATGCTGAGTTTTGTTTTTCTCACTGAAATTTTGGTTGAGCTCTTCTTTTACTGTGGTAGTATATTTGCTTTAATATTAAGTATTTTATTTTAAAGTTGTTTAAATAACATCTTTGTTATTGGAGTTTACATTTTTTGGCCATTTTAGAAAGGAAATAAACTCTGAAATTCAAGGAGATGTAAATCAAGCAAATTTCAGTTGTAATAAATTATTTATGGTTTAACAAACTGAAGCAGTTTGTTTTTAAAATTTCATAGTTTTTAAACTATTAGAAAATTCCTACTGGGTGAGTTCGCGAACTTGAAAAAACTCTCAGATATACTGGCTACTAGCAGTTATGGTGACTATTCCCGAAGTATTGATTTTAGCGGATATTTTGCGTAAAAACTGGTTGCAATCAAACGGATACAAAAGCGACAAATAAATAGTGTAAATAGAAATATACCCAATAAATAATTTACTATTGCCGCTTATTTAATTGTAGAGTGAATAGACATCAGA
Source organism: Protocalliphora azurea (assembly GCA_932274085.1). Lineage (NCBI taxonomy): Eukaryota > Metazoa > Arthropoda > Insecta > Diptera > Calliphoridae > Protocalliphora > Protocalliphora azurea. The sequence goes on along the minus strand of OW026521.1, from coordinate 82,270,542 downwards.
AAAAACGAACCACGTTACCAGCCAGCAGCATTTTACTTGTGGCTTCAAAAAGGCATCTAACGTTTATGAAAGCAGGTCATCAAAAATTGTTTTTGTGCATTCAGGCTTAAAACATTACATTGGTAACCAATTTTTATTTGGACCTTTTTTCAGTTTTCCATACCCTCACTACTTCATGCTAACATCGATATATATTTGTTTGCGTTTTTACTTGTTTTTTTTTTAGTATTTGTTTTTTGTTGCTTCAAATAACAACCAGCAGCTAACGAACAATAGCAAGTGAAGCAAAATAAAAGAAATAAAAAGCACCAAATAAAATGACAATTTACTGATTGATGATCGCGCATTGTATATTTGCCAAAGTGAAACTATAAGGACTATGAACATTAAAATTCTATAAATTTGCAAATTTATTATGACCATTTCTTATGTGGTAATTTACGTAGATAATTTTTGAAAATCTATAATGGCTGCTCTTCTCTAATCTCAAGAAATATATGGAACTGGTAACAATATTGATGAGACGAATGATTTAAATAAATTTTTATCACTAGAATATAAAAGTTGTAATTTTTATGCTCATCCTTAATAGGGATTTCTAGAATGTAAACTTGGAACATATCCAAAAAGTACAGCAGTGTTGGATTTCCAAAATGTATCAAAATTGCTGATTTTATTAGGACATTCTGTTAAACGATAATGAAAAAGGTATAAACATATATAGATAGAATTTTTAATGTTAACTTTTGTATATTCTTATGCCGTTAAATGTGTAAGTGTGTGTGTACTTTGCAAACAAAAATGTTGTCAACCGCAGGACATTGGAATTGAAAATTGATTTTACCCTCTGACTGGCCACTGCTTATTCTTCAATTCATTCAATGAATGTACCCAAAACAATTTTGAATATTTATTTTCACATAAATATGAATGTAAATATGTATATGTTTGTAGAATATTTTATGTATGAAAGCACAATAAATACTGGTACAACAGAAACAACGATAAAAAAAAACAAACAAAACAAACAAAAAAGGATAAAACACATTCATATTAACCGATAAAATACATACACAAATAAACTCACACATACATACACAATACATTTTGTGTTGTAACAACAAAAGTGGCAACTCAATAATGGTTGAATGGTTTTCGATAAAAATCTCTTAATAACACCACTAGACGACTGACTATTTAATATTATGAGACAACATTGTACACAAATACACACATTTATTCTATACATAGATATTTTCATACATACATAGATACATACATACATACATGTTGTTGTTTTATGTATTTCGTTTGTTTATGATGTTGACAATAGAATTGAAATTGAAATCTACATATATTCATACATACGCATATACACACATATATACTTATAAGGACTGCGAATAAAAATTTTGCTGCAAATCATTTTTAAAAATAAAACCAATGTGTGAAATTCTTTAAAATTTTGATTTTGTTAATTACGGTTATATTCAAGTCTTAAATTTGAAAAGTGTTATGCGCGGACCACGGTAGAAATTTGTGCCCATCTAGCCACTTGAGTACGCTTGCCTTAAGCACGAGCTAGCTCTTTGGGATATGGGATATGGGACACGACCTCGCATGACACAAATATCGTACCCGTTTATAGTCTGATATCAATAATTTTTCCTATCCCCTGTCCGTATCACAGCATTTCCGATGTTATTGAGAGCCTTTCCCGACCCAACCTTTGCTGTCGCGGCAAACTACACAAATAGAATTTAGATACAGCCCCCGTTCTAAAAGTCTTACTATCTTATTTACTGGCACATAGCAGAATACGATATTCGTCCATCCGATTGACTTGATCACTTGTCACATACACACACCTTTATTTTCTTACTGATTCATTTCGTATTTATTTCATTCACTTACAAAATTTACATTTCTTCCTTAGACTAAATTCTACCATAATTGTTAGTGATGTTAGTGCTACATTTATATAAATTCCTTTAAATCTCTTTTTCTTTTTTTATTTTTTTTTTCTTTTTCCTTCTTTTTTTATCCTTTTCTTTATAATTAATTTTGTTTTATAATATGTAATTAACTTCTTTCGGTTACGTTGGCATGATTAACAATGACACAAAAATAAAATCCAATTGGAAATCACTCACTCGTTACTTTACACCAATTTTCTGCTTAACCAAGTTGCTGTTATTGCTTCTCTTTCTCGACGTTTACCTCTGTAGCTTTTGGTCAACTTTGCTGCCCAAATTCCAACTGGTGCGCATATACAGTAGTCTGCAGCGCTGCCGTATCATTGATCGTAGTTGTGTATTGCATGCTACTTGCTTATAATGCGTCTGCGTTCCCGCTCATGATACCAGGGAAAGGAAGATGTGCTTCGCAAGAAAATAAAGGGATGAAAAGTGCTCTTCAGAAATTAGCACGTAATTCTTTTGTTTTGGCTGCCTATCTTTCTTCAAAAATATACGTTCGGTCAACACCTCGAGACCCCACCCCGTGAGCCACGTTTCTTAACGCAGGACCCAAACCCAGCAAAGATTTTTTGCTTATGCAAAACTATTCAGCTGTTTGATAATTTCTGTTTCGTCTTTTATTTCTTTATTATTTTGTTATTTTTTTTCCTCTTATACTTTTTTTTATTTTTTTATATATATATTTTTTTTGGTTGCTTGCTTGTCGAGAACCCCCAGTAAAAAGACCTTTTTCCGTAGCGGAAGTTCAGCTCGTTCGTTTTCTTGATATATGTCACAATTTAGGAAGTGTTAGTAAAGCCCTTTTGACAGAGCTGGATGTGTTGAACTCCCGAAACATTAGTAACCGTTACCAAGTAACCAAAATTAAAATACGAATAAAATTAAACATTTTTTCTTATCACTACAAATTCATATGCATATAAATATTTTCTTTCATTAAAATATTATTTGAAATTAAGACTTAAAATAAAAGTACAGATTAAAATAAAAGTACAGAATGAAATAAATATACATATTTCACAACAAAAGGTATTTTATAAAGTCCGCCAGTACCTACATTTTAAGACCCTTTAGACAACAATCATATTTTTGAAAAAAAGTACTCTCACTAATTTTCGTCCTCTCTTTTGCCTTCACGTTTATTTTAGCGTTCTAATTAGGAACTTTGTTTACTTCGCGGGTCTTCAGGCCAGCCCTTTTTAACCTTTTCGATAAAAGATATAGATCAATTTAACATTTCATATTACTTTCTCTGCGATCCTTCAGTCTGCAAATGAGCTTTTTCCTTTGATTCTTTTTTTTTAGGACCCAATTCACCTGCACTCATAGCAATTGTTTTATATGATCGACATGTGTTTTGATTATAAAATTATGCTTTTGCATGAATTTTGTTAAATTTTTATTTTAAGAAAAACTAATTATGCTATTGCAACAAAATTTAGAAAATAGTTAGTGAGAATAATAGCAAATGCAAACAAGTTAACAGTACTGATTTTTTCACGCATAATAAAAGTTATAAGCATTAAGTGTGCAAGGGTTTTTCGCGTGCAGTACTATATGTAGACATACTTGTCATAAATACAAGTATTTCTTTCGAATTTTGGTTTTTTAAATTATTCAAGTCGGTTCATAAATTTTCCACCATACCCTTTTTTATATACCCTTTTTTTATAAAATTGCGTGACCACTAGTTTTACAAAAATGTTGTTTGGCGTTGTTTGTTCTTGCATATTTTTTGTACGAGAAAACAGCGCACAGTGGGGTCAAACGAAAATTTTTTGGTAATAAATCTGAATCTCCTAAACTACTGGTCGGATCAAATTGAAATGTATGGAAGAGTTATAGAGGAGGACCTAAGCTTTCAGAAAAATCATCTTGTAGTCACCCTGTGATAACACGAGATAAGCTACAGGGTGTCAAAGTTGACTACCTCGAGTATGTAAAAGTTAAAAAAAAATCGTAACTTCTTCAAATGAAGTCCGATTTTAAAGATTTTTATATTTCTGGAAAGTGCTTGGCAAGATAAAGAAAAAATAAGCTTACTCATCTAAGTTATCTCTTACAGTTAAAAAGATATTTACGCTTGAATTTTGAATTTTTGATTTTTTGGCTCGACTTTCTTTCGTTTTTCGGGAATAAGTCCGGAGATATATGAGGTAAAAATTTTTTAAAAATATTCTGTAATTTGCTACATATTTCAAAATAATATGCTGAAAGAATTTTTGGATTATCGCAATTCGTCTAGACGTGAAAAATATTCAAAGTCAGCACTCTGAAATTGGCATGAAAAATGGCTATTTTTTTACAAAAATATAGTACAATTCATTCACTTTTTTCTCAAAGTTCCGTTAATAAAAAAATTTTCTCCTTATTAATTTCAAAAGATAAGGCTTCATAAATGGTTAATAAAGAAATTTTGAATTGATTTAAGTTTGCACCCTACATCCAGCATTGGCCGAAAATTGTCAATTTTAAAAAATAATTTCATTTTTATTGATTAATAAAAAAAAATGTCACACGAGCTTTTTTAAATTTGGTACCCAAATTTTTTATAGAAATAGATTTAGAATGATTTAACACTAAACTGCTTCCCGCCTGGCCAAAAACGAATGCAGGAGTGGAGATTTTATGTTAAAAGTCAGTTTTTTTAACGACTATTTTTAAAAGCATATTAAAAGCATATTAGCATAATATTTTTAATATTATTTTTTATGTAATGTATAAAACACAAATCAAGCTTTCATTCCTAAAAAATCAATAAAATAGCTCCAATAACCTATTTTTGGTAATTTTTCAAAAATAATTTTTTTTTTTTAAAAATAGCTGAAAATCCAAAAAAATTTAATTTTTTTAATACAACTCCACTAATTTTGCAAATACTTTAAAAATGTTAAAAGAATATAAAAATAGGCTTATTTACCAATTCAACGATATATAAAATGTTGATATAGGTCATTTAATAATAGTAATATAATGGCCTCAAAAATACCAAGTCACGTCAAAAGTTGCAAAATTCACTATTTTGTTCTGTATTTCCATATGTGTGTATACGTAACATTTTAGTTTTCTAATGTATTATGTAGGTATATATTTGTTATTATAAAGTAGTAAATTCTTTATTTGAGTAATGTTTATTTAATTTGTTCTACATATTTACATACTTATTATACATATATCCCGTATATTTATTTTATTAAGAAGAAGATTTTCTTAAAAATAATCAGAAACATCAAACGTTAGCAAATTTTTAACTTCCTTAGCTTCGGAATCCTCTTTTTCTATTTCAAGAGTGATTTTTGGTAGCCATCGTGTTCTTATAGAATATATAACTGGATCTGATGATATTAATAAATATTCCATTAAGTCTATATTTTGCGCTATTTTCGAACATTTTCGGGTATTGAAGAGTCGGAAATGTTTAACATCTTTATTTCGGGCTTCCTGTGCTTCCTCTGTTAGCTCTCCCAATGGCAATACTTTGTGAATTGTTGGAGTCATTGATTTCCAGGGGTATGTAATGTTAAGTAGTTCTTCAGTTTCGTAAGCAAAAATTTTAAATTTGTCCGCATTCATTTGTTTTTTGCTATTAATGGCTGCCAATATAATCTTAAAACGCTTCAAAATATTTAAGTCAATGCCTGTGATTGAGGATGTGAGTTCCGGATTTTCAAAGAAACGTCTTGCTGTATTTCCATCATTTGAGCTTCCATAGCCATGTAGAGGATTATCAATTATTAATCCGAGTTGTTCTTTGAATTCTAATTGAATTCTTTTCTTCTCCTCTTTTCGTAATTCGTGAAGTTCCAAATTATTTTTTACTGCAGCATTTTCCTGCCCGGGCATATTTCTGTACTTCATATCATATGCAAGATGTAAGCAGAACTCCAAAAATCTTATCCTTGCGTGGAGTGGTGATATTCCAAATTTTAAAGAATTTTTATTAACAAGGACTTCAGAATTATCCTGAAATTGTGAACTTATTTTTCCACATATATTACATTTCCATGTAGATGTTGTATCTGTTATAGCGTTTGCAACTTTTCCATCAATCATCGTTAATTGTTGTTGAAATGTAACTTTAATAGTTCTGTTTGATACTTTTACATATATTGGGGCAATGCTTTAATTTCTTCTTCCAATTGGTTGACAATGCTGTTTATTGTAACCGTGGTTTCTTTTGTGTAATCAAAAAGGATTGGACGGCACAAAAATTTGGAACCTGGAGTTAAATTTATCCATATATCATCAAAAAGCGAGTCATTTCTTGTCGATGAGAATGGCTTATTTAAGCGCATTCGAAGTGGTACCAGAGACGCTATAAACAGCGAGGAATAATTATTTCCAGAATTACTTCCATCCAGTTGTTTGTATTCCGAAAATCCTGATGTTCCATCGCAGCCCCATTTGAATATTAAAATAAGTTCAGAGTTTTTGCATTTTTCAATGTTATCATTGCTGAAGGTAGATATAATTCTAGAGGCAGTATTTTCAAGTAATTGCAATATATTAACTTTAGCACTTTTAACAGAAGCATTAACCGGGTGCTTCATAGGCTGTAAAATATTACTTTTCGTTTCTCTCACTGATTTGCTACTGGGAAAGATATCATATCCTTTTTCGCTAACAGATTTCCTCAAAATCTCGTATTGGTTTCTTGATAATCCTAAATTTAATATTAGAGCTAAAGCATCTTCAGAGGTAAAGGACGATGTTGATTTCGGTGTCACTATGCTTTCGATTATCCGATGTAATCGATTGGGAGAAGCTGTTGGTAACACATCTATAACTTTTTCTACTTCCTTTGGTTACGTACGTGTTACTAAAGCTTTAAATGTATCTTTTATTTCAGCATTCGTATGTGAATTTAGAATAGATTCCTGTTTGGTCCTCTTTGTTCTTAGCTGAACTTCATCGTAACTTTTTTTTGGTCGACCCTTTTCTGCTTTCCGATGAAAATTGGTATTTCTCCCTCCAACCACTCTTCATTTTTCTTCTTGAACTTTGGTATTGACCAATCTGAAGCTTGCATCCTTTTTTCGTATGATTTATACAAATTTTCGATCTTTAAACTGTCTTCTGCAGTAAGAGTTAAACCAAAAGATACTACTGTATCAATGAGTTTTCTTAATTTTTCTGGACGATTTATAATATCAGATAGATTATCCCAGATTACTTTGGAAATAGAAAAGTGTTTTAATGTAATCTCCATAATGGCAAATTCACTAATAAATCTGCATATTTATAAGGATACTTATATATAGAAAAAGAATATTTATATCAGGTAAATGGTGACAGGCAAAAATGAATTAAAAAATTTAAATTTTTGCTCAAAACCCCCAATTTCATTCAGTTTATTTTTATGACCTGTAGTGTTAAACAGGTACGTCAAAAAATTTACCTATGCGATTGTAAAAAAATCATTTTTGTTATAATACATTAATTAAGTAGCTAGGTAAATTATTTAAAAACTTAAAAAAATGTAATAAAAAACGAAGGAAAATATACTTATTTATGAACTTAGATAATTTTAAAAACCTTTTCAGTAGAAAAAAATTATGAACACTTTAAATAAATTCATTAATAAATATTATTATCTCGTAACAAAAATAAGCAATGCAGTTGAGTGTTACGTATACACACATATGGAAATACAGAACAAAATAGTGAATTTTGCAACTTTTGACGTGACTTGGTAGTTTTGAGGCCATTATATTACTATTATTAAATGACCTATATCAACATTTTATATATCGTTGAATTGGTAAATAAGTCTATTTTTATATTCTTTTAACATTTTTAAAGTATTTGCAAAATTAGTCGAGTTGTATTAAAAAAATTAAATTTTTTTGGATTTTCAGCTATTTAAAAAAAAAAAAAAATTATTTTTGAAAAATTACCAAAAATAGGTTATTGGAGCTATTTTATTGATTTTTTTAGGAATGAAAGCTTGATTTGTGTTTTATACACTACATAAAAAATAATATTAAAAATATTATGCTAATATGCTTTTAATATGCTTTTAAAAATTGTCGTTAAAAAAACTGACTTTTAACATAAAATCTCCACTCCTGTATTCGTTTTTGGCGGGGCGGGAAGCAGTTTAGTGTTAAATCATTCTAAATCTATTTCTATAAAAAATTTGGGTACCAAATTTAAAAAAGCTCGTGTGACATTTTTTTTATTAATCAATAAAAATGAAATTATTTTTTAAAATTGACAATTTTCGGCCAATGCTGGATGTAGGGTGCAAACTTAAATCAATTCAAAATTTCTTTATTAACCATTTATGAAGCCTTATCTTTTGAAATTAATAAGGAGAAAATTTTTTTATTAACGGAACTTTGAGAAAAAAGTGAATGAATTGTACTATATTTTTGTAAAAAAATAGCCATTTTTCATGCCAATTTCAGAGTGCTGACTTTGAATATTTTTCACGTCTAGACGAATTGCGATAATCGAAAAATTCTTTCAGCATATTATTTTGAAATATGTAGCAAATTACAGAATATTTTTAAAAAATTTTTACCTTATATATCTCCGGACTTATTCCTGAAAAACGAAAGAAAGTCGAGCCAAAAAATCAAAAATTCAAAATTCAAGCGTAAATATCTTTCTAACTGTAAGAGATAACTTAGATGAGTAAGCTTATTTTTTCTTTATCTTGCCAAGCACTTTCCAGAAATATAAAAATCTTTAAAATCGGACTTCATTTGTACAAGTTACGATTTTTTTTAACTTTTACATACTCGAGGTAGTCAACTTTGACGCCCTGTAGCTTATCTCGTGTTATCACAGGGTGACTAAAAGATGATTTTTCTGAAAGCTTAGGTCCTCCTCTATAACTCTTCCATACATTTCAATTTGATCCGACCAGTAGTTTAGGAGATTCAGATTTATTACCAAAAAATTTGCGTTTGACCCCACTGTGCAGCGTCAAACAAAATTCGATATGTCAGCTATAATTAGTGATAGGTAAAAAATGTTTTCCCATCACAAAAGAAAAATTAGGATATATTTTATATAGTGGTTACGTCATTTTGGTCTAATATTTGACTGGTGTTAACGTATTTTTACATTTATAAAATATTTGCTCCGCACCAAAGTGATTATATCTATATTTTTTTATTAAATTTGTTATTTACAAGCTTTTATCGGAAAGATAAAGGTTCCCTCGAAATTTGAGGGCTTTGACTGTAGTAGTTCTTTAGATATGCCATAATAAATATTTGCTTTATATGGGGGATACTACACCCCATGCTCCTATCTACTTTAAGCTAATCGGTTCATCCGTTTGAGAGTTAAAAAAACCGATCAATATTCAACATAACCTATAACATTCTACAGTGCAAGCACTATCTGTGCGTCAAATTTCATGTAAATAGCTTCGTAAAATGTGAGCGTGACGTCCAAACGAGATCTAACAAAGTCTATAATCACCTGCGGCAGACATACACACAGATGACAAATTTAGTGAAAAACCGTTCAGGCGTTTAGACGAGATTGATACACAAACAAATAAATAAACAAACTATCTTACAATACATTTTTATAATATATAAGGATATAAGGATTTATGAAATCTTAACTCTATTTCAACTTTATATGAAAATACGAATTATTTAAAGTCTTCAGTGTTTTCATAGATATAGTATAGATAAATATATTTGTAATTACACTCAATATAACGTATTTCATTTTCATAAAACAAATTTCAACACGGGTGAAGGGTAGGGTTTACATATAATCGCAACTTGCCATAATCGAGATTACGATAAAAAGATAATTAAGCACGATTAACAATTAATCACATTTTATTAAAATATAGACATAACCGAATTATTTTGGATAGTAAAGCGGATTTATTTATATAGACTTATTCAGAACTGCAATATAAATACACACGATTAGAAAAAATATTCATAGTGAAAAATAATGTAATGAGTAAAGCTAAAAAAAATCTACTATTTTTAAAATTAAAAGAATGAATCAAAAACGAAAAACTGTTTACAATTACTTTTCCAACTGTATCAATTGCTCAGGATCTCAAGAGCTATTTTTCTAATATATTGAATACCGTTACCTCCAAAAACCCTATTCGACTTCACTACTTTTACCCCTAAAATACCGTTACCGAAATAATTCAAAATATCGTTACTGATAAAATACCTTTGCCGAAATAGCTCAAAATACTGTTACCGCTAAAGTATCAATACCGAGATAACCAAAAATACCAAAATCGCTTAAATATCGCTACCGCTAAATACCACTACCGTTATTACAAAGTTTGAGAAAAAATTATTATTTTGAATAAAATTAAAAAAAAAACGATATTTGCAAAATTTCCGTTACCCTTAAAATACAATTACCGAAATAACCAGGAATACCGTTACCGCTAAAATACCGATACCGTTACCAAAATAACTGAAAATTACGTTACCATTAAAAAACCCTTACCCTTAATCCAAAATGCCATTACCATTACTTTTCTGAATCAGTTGCTGACCTTGAGCTTTACTAAAAATTTATTGATTGAATAAATAATCTCATTCATAGGTTGAACTTTAATAATTATAGGACTTAATTCGATTTTAGTCCTTTCTGTGTATGGTAATGTAAGGTATTTTTACTTAACATTTAGTTAATTTAAGGTCATGAAAATTGATTTACTGAAACAAGATTTTGTTTTGTCTTAAATATATTTTACAATTAATTTTCAAGTCTTTGTATTATTTATAAAATATGGGCCATTATCAAAAATGTTTAACTTGTCAGACTTGACTTCAATCCTTAGTAAGTATTGTCGTAATACTCATAAGACTTAAAACTAATTGAGTGCGATAAATACAATTGATCGGGACCATAAATTTAGATCCAATGTCGTTGCATAACCAGTATGTGTTTATAAAGCTTCAATAAAATTCACAAGCTCAAGCAAAAAATTTCGAAAAAATTTTATGGACCAAAAAATATTTACTTGGGTTAAAAAAGCATACAAATTTTAAATATAAATTTTTTGCAATAAACTGGAATAAAATTTATTTTCCCATAATATATCAAGCAATAACTTACATGTGAAGCACACTTTTCCCAAAATTCTTAAAAATTGCAAAAATCAAACATTGAAAACATCATAAGTTTTATTTGAATAACTCATAAGATTCTGATATTGCGTGCAATTTTTCCAAAATTATACATAAACTTCAAGTATGTACAAGTTTTTATATGCTCAAATTGAAACCGCTATAACTTTCGCGCCATTTTCCCGAAATGATTAACGCGAACAGATTCTGCATATATTTGATTCCCATGTACTGAAAGCTGCACAAAATGCAAGAAATTTTAACTAAGTATCAACAAAAACATTATACGTAAAACAAAATTAATGTTGTGATTATGTAAAAAATACTTTCTACCTTTTGTATGACTCCAAACTTGTATCCTTTTGACACTCAAAAACATTTGATATTTAGAAATTACTAAAAGTATTCTGACACCGTGGCTTCAAATGCTATACTTAACACATAGTTGAACAAAAAACTAAATTAAATTAAAATTTATAATGAATGTATTCACTGTACAAAGGGGATAAGTATTAAAAAAAAAAAAAAAAATGGAAAGTAAAAACTAGCAAAAACTTTAAATAGAAAAAAGTACATATTAAAATAATTTAAGTACTGAGTACTCAAAATAAACCATAGAGCTAACTCTTTTGAGAAAATATTGGAGATATATATGTAAAAAATATTTTAAAATCAGAATGTTTAAAATAATGAATAGTACTGAAAACTATTTAGTTAATTGAATATCATTTTAGTGGATTTTCTTCTACTTAGAAACGATTGAAAGACTGAAAAAAGAGACAAAAATTTAAATACAGTTTAGACGTTTAATTTATTATTAATAATAGTAAGCCAAATCCATTTATATTAAAAAATGGTAACATTTATATTAAATAACATAATATTAATAAATGAAATATTATGTTATATTTAATTTTTATTTACATTTATTGCTTCCTGATTTCTTACTTAGGGATTTTAATTTGTAATTATCATAAAGAAATTATCAGTATATTTATATATAAGTATTAATGCTAATGATGGTTTATTTTGTCCCGTTAAGATTTTTTTGAATAATTCATAATCCTCAATCATGGTTGTCAAATTGCTAATCAGAAATAGCTAAAAATCGCCAAATTTAAAATTTATTATTTTTTTATTTTTTTAAGAAAAAATAAAAAGTTACCAAAAAATTTTTAGTATAACTTATATGTAACTATATGTAAACATTAATTGAATAGAAAATTAAATTATAGCTTAAAATGCATTTTTTCTGACTTGTTTTTGCATTATCGAATTTTCTAGCGAAATCCTAACATTTCTCAATCTAAGTTGAAGTTGAATTTATAAATTAAGGCTCTACGTTTTGTTAGATTGTAAAATACTGAAAATATTCGGTTGCTAGCAAGAATCGTATTTCTCCACAATTATCTATTTTATAAATGTTTTTAAAATTAGCCAAATAAATCGCCAAAAAATTTGCTATGTCGCCAAATGGAAAATTTAGTCGCAAAAAGCAATTAAAAAGCGCCACGTTTGGCGAAAAATCGCCATATCTGACAGCACTGTCATCAATGTAATAAAATGAGATAAAAAAAATAAATAATGTGATTGAAAAGATTCAATGACGATGATGATGACAACATCACTGACGATAACAAAAGAATATAAAATATAAATTTAATATTTTTTCATGAATAAAAGTGAAACATATTAAATGAAATTGCAATATATGACTAAAGTCTATTAAAAGAAATTGGAATTAATTAATGAGGTTTAGTTGGAGTTTCAAACTACAAGCAAATTATATTTTTTCTCTATTTTGCAAAATTGTTTATTCTAATAAGTATTAATGAATTTACTAATTTTCTTAATATTTTTTATTCCATTTTCCATAGTCATCAGAGTTTGCTATATTATTATTTTTTTTCTTAATTGTTTTAAAATTTTTTCCATTGCAAATAAACCGGCGTTAAGAAGAATACTCGCACTTGGTTTAATGACCTCTGTGCTTTGTTTCAACTATTACGAATGGTTGGATATCAAACAACTCTAGAGTATAAAATAGTCTGCAAACTACACTTTTTCTAACTTTATCAAACCCTCCACACAGTTATTCATATACATGCGCACCAATGTTATTATGTATGAAATGAAAACAGAACCACTTTGGAATGTATTCCTTTGATAACAAATCAATTTATATATATATATATATATATATATATATACGATTTTTTTTCATTTTAATCCATCCATGAATATGGATGGACAGTTTATCACTACATCAAATTGATTTGTTATCAAAGGAATACATTCCAAAGTGGTTCTGGAATACTCCCAAAGTTACTGGCATAGATATATATATATGTATATATATATATATATATATATATGCCAGTAACTTTGGAAGCTGCATTTAATGACATACCAAAAATTTCAGACCAATTCCAAATGTGTTCAAAATTTTGCAATTTTGCACAAATAATTTAGTTATTTGAATTTTTTATACATAAGTATTTCAAAAATTAAGACCACAATAATATAATATTATCCTTTTGCCATTTTACCGAAAGTGGTTTTTTGTTTTTTCAAAGTTGAACCTGTTCGAATTTTATTCGAATTTTTCACAAAATAAATAAAATATTTTGAGATTATATCAATCTAATATCGGTGTTGAATGAAAGCTTAGAATCCCAAAAATATACTAATATTACTTATTTAAAAGTTGCAGCAGAATACGTTAAGAAAATATATGCTTTTGAAAATTTTATCCTTTAGTATTTATTTTTCAGTAAATATCAAATATCTTCAATAGTTAATATAAAGCATATTTTCTTAGTATTTCGTGATGCAATATTTATATAGAAACTCTTGTTCTATTGAAGGGACTCCTAGCTTTCATTTGACACCCATAGTGGGATGACATAACATTTTATATAATTTATTTCAGTTGTGTATTTTTCGAAATTTTGAAATTCTTTTGAGATAAATTAATACGTTCTGAAGAAAAACTGAGTACGCACTTTTAGTGCGTATGGTCTCTAGTTTCATACATGTATCAACTTTTTCATGTGTAAAAAAAAATTTTGAAAATTGTTGCACGGTGGAATCATTGGATAAAATCTATAAATTATCAAATATAATTCTGATATAGGTATAACCTGAACATGTGCAGTTGCATATTTTCTCATACTTACAATCACCCCTATTTAATGTCATTTTACGTATCGACATCTTAACAAATCTGTGGCAAAAAGGAAAAAGTACATAATTGATTTTTATTACTTTTTCATATGTACATAATTTTGAATTATATATATAAATATATATATATATATATATATATATATATATGTATATAGTGACTATTGAAAACACAGCAAACAAGTAATGGTGTTGTCTTTTCCTCTACAAAATTAATATTTAGTTTAAACAACATCTGAAATTTTACGTTTTTTCCAAAATGGAATTTCAAAATATATCTTGAATATGTTGAATTATCCCAATAAGCAAACACCTTTGAAATTGAATATTTGTTTATTTGAAAACTATTTCAAATTTCAAGTACAAACTGTGAGAATAGGCTCGAAATTCTTTTACTTTCAGATTTAGAACTATGTTTTTTTCCATCAGAAAGATTCTAATTTAACTATTGTATTTTTCAATTGCTTTCATAATTTAAAACTTAGCTGGATGTTTCTTTATTTTTTTCATGCATTAATATTAAACGTATATATTTTTTACATTAGCTGAAAACGATATTTTTCATTCATCATTTTAAGCATATTGTTCACGGACCATAAAAAATATTTTTCTCAATTTTATTGCGGCACAATTGCGAACAAATATTTCCTTTAATTTAATGTATGTATAATATTTTATCTTTTTAACAAACATGTCTAAGTTTCAAACTTTTTTATGAAAAAAAAAAATTAAAGCTTTTTTAAACATGAAAAGTCCTTGAATATTGTCTTTATAACTATAAAAATTCAAAATAAATATTAATCACTTGAAAATTTTTTTAAAACATAATATAATTTTATAAGAAATTTTTTAAATTTTCTTGTTTATTTCATAAAACATATTTTTTAGCCTAGAATACAGTTTGAGAAATATGCTATTTATTAAAGAAATTTTTCAAAAATGTTTATAGGTTTGAATCGCTGTTTATTGTACTAATTCTATTTCCATAATACTATGAAAATAAAATTTATATCTTAAAAATGAACATATTTTAAATAAGTATATTTATTAAATTTAATCATGAATTTTGATATAGGAAATATGGAAAAATGCAAATATTAATTTATAAAATTCTTATATTTCAAAAAAAGTAAAATCAAGCGAAGTATATTGTAATGCAGACCACTATCTCTTAAAGTCATGAACTGATTTTTGTAAAATATTTACACAATATGTAATGAAATACAAAAATTGTAAAAATTATTAAATTGGAAAATGACATTACATAAGTTATGTAGTTTTTTCTTTTGGCCACAGAAATACATACTTGCACAAGCTTATTATGTAAAAGTATTTGTTTTCTTAAGAGTGGCTGGTGATCGTATTTTCCTTATTGTAAGTTTTGGTATATATAGTTTTCAAACCATTCAACACTTTTGCCAAGAGTTCTAGTCACTTGTTTTAATTTTTCAATTTATACCCTATTGCATAACATTTGCGAGCGATATAATTTTATCGTTTTATTAAATTCCGTATGTATTCCATTTGTTATTGTGTATATTTATATCATTTTTACAACACAAAAAGTTATTTTCTGAAAATTGAAAAATCGTATTTTTATAAAATCTATTGTACAATTGATGTAGGGTATTATGTGGACCAAACTGTAATAATTTTATTTTACTTGCTTGCAATTCAAGCTTGATATTAGAGCTATTTGTTCTATTTCTTGCTTTCTGGCTGCTTGTTGTATGTATTACCTTAGAGATTTTGTAATTTTTTCCCGTTGGTTTTAATGAGCCTTTGCTTCATGAATAATTAAGTTTTTTGCTTTGTTTAGATGAGAATTTTTCTTTGTCTTTTAGCTCTTTACTTTATTCTGTTCTTTATTTTTCCATTTCTTTTTATTGAAATATTTGTGGAGTATTTATTACCTAAATTGTGAAATTTAAAAAGTTAGAAATATATGATTTAAAACAGTTTATTTGTTTATTTATTTATTTATATTAAACCTTTTCTGAAATCTTAACATACTTATTAATATTTCCTTCCAAAATGAATTGTTTAGTTTACAACTATAATTCGCAAATTTATTAAAAGCTCCATTTAATTTTCATATTAAAAATTTTAAAATTATTTAAAAATTTTCCACATAAATATAGATGGGATTCTACCCGGTATTTACTCAATATGTGGTAAATTCTCGGTTAATTCCCTTTTTGGGAATTTATTTTATTTATAAAAGATGTTAATTAGGCTCTTGCCATCACTAATATAAATACATATTATATATATATACATATAATTTCAAAATAGTCATTTGTTTTAATGTCTTCAATAGCATAATTATGTTGAATACCGAATTAAAATAGGATAAGATTGAATAAATAAGGAAAATAAGGTGAAAATGACTCAACCTCAGAAATTGTTAGAGCGAAGCAAATTTTGGCATATAGTTTCATCTCGGCGTCATATACATTCTGTTAAAAGTCACCGATATTCACGTGTACGTGTGTATGTTATTCGCGGTTATATGTAAAAAAAATATTTTTTTTTTAATAATCGAGATATATTATCTCGTTTTGATAGAGTACAAAATTTCCAATCATTTTTCTGCAGTACATTTTTATGTACCATCATTAGTTTTGGACTTATAGCACATCTAATGTGCGATTTAGTGTTGGATGATGTAGGATGATGTAGCAAGTTGTAATTCACTACGCACTATATAAATATATGTACTTAAATTTTATTATACAAATCGCTTCCTGGTCAATGTTACAATCGCAAACTGAAAAAGCTTTCGGCACATAATTCAGCTAGTAAGGGGAATCAGACAACATTTAGACCTAGCACGCAAACAAATGGTACACTAAAATCACAAAATTTTTATTTGTTGTTTCGTTATACCACCTACATAAGTGATTGCTACTTTAAAATATAGTCCGATTAAAAAAAAAATTATAGGGACACTCCTCCCACTTGCTAAATAGTTTGCGATTGTAATTTTTCGTTGTCTTGAAATATTAAAGATACTAAAATTATTAAATCGAACATAAAATGCGCTGTAATTCCAAAATTGATGATGACACATAATAATGTATTTCAGCAAATTTGTGGAAAATTGCATACTCTATAAATGTTACAATGGAATCAAAACACGTACGATACATAATAAGCGAGATATAAGCAGAAAACAGATTTTTGTGACATTTAACCGCGTACAAGTGATAATACGCTACGCACATTATTCGCGATCAAATGTAACAAAAATCAGTTTTCTTCGTATATATTTCTTATTATGCATCGTACGTGACTTTTAATAGCATGCATAAGACAGTAAAACGAAGTTACATGAAAAAATTCGCTTCCCTCTATCAAATTCCGAGGTTGAGCCTTTTTTCGCCTAACTTTCCTTTTAAAAGGATTTTCCATGATATAAACATATCTGATTTATGCATGCAAATAATACTATTACGATTATTTTACGTAAAAAAGAAATGCAATTTTTGTTGAATAATGACTTTTCACCAAAATTCCTATAACAAAACTTTTACCCATCTTTTGGGTACATACCCTGGCATTTACCCATTTTACCCAATATTTACCAAATGGGTATTTATCTTTTTAATAAATAAATATATTTTTTATTAAATTTCTCTAACACAATTGCAATTATATATTATTTTTTTCGTTTAAAGTAAGCACATTTTTGCTAGTTGGTTACATTTTTGTTGAATTATATACTAATGTTAAATATTTCAAAACTTAAGTTTCAATAATTTAAACATTTTTCAATTTTATTTAAAAAGGGATATATATAAAAATTATTTAATATATATATATATATATATATATATATATATATATATATACGACAACAACTAACCGCAGAAAAGCAATAATATTTACATAAATAATATAAAATTAAATTAATTTATGACCCACTTGAGTGCAATTTATTTAAATTGATAAAATTTTTTTTTCTTAACAAACCAAAAACAGAACAAAATACGTTACAATACAGTCAAAAAAAAAAAAAAAAAAACTAGAAACAAAAATAATAATCCACCCCTTAAAATTATACATAAATGAACTATCAGATTCCGCCCACAAGGGCACCATTTGCATTACATTTTACAAAGTATTTACGAGTACAAAGATGTACATATACATGCAAATACTAATCCACATGCATGACCATCTATTTACAAAGTTGAATGAATGAAGGGATTTTTATGGAAAGATTGAGGTATGAGAGGAAATGAAAAAGAATTTCTATGCACAACATTTCTAATATGCAGACACGTACATTTCACCATTATTATTATCTTGACACAATAGTAACTGGGAAATAAATGCAAAAGAAACAAAGAAAAAAACATACATACATATGTTTGCAATACGAATGTGTATGTTAAGAAATAAAAAAAATATAAATAAAAACTTAACTAAAAATGTTGCATGTTTTGTATTTGTGCACGATTGTATTTGTGTAGTTGTAATTTATGTATCCTTTATCAAATGGAACACAAAAAAATGTGAGAGGGAGAGAGGGAGAAATCGAAGTGAGCAACCTGCTCACCGGATTGACGAATTCGTTAGCCACTATTAACATTTTTCCAAAAGTGTTTATCCGCTCGTTTGCAAGTATATAAATTTAAAACTCAGGTTATATGGGTAGCAATAAATCATAACGATCTTATCATTTGGTCCATTGTTGATCACGTTGTATTAAATTTAAAACTTGATATCAAAACATTTCATAAGTTCTAAGCACAAAAGTAGAAAAGTAGAAATTTTAATTTTTCCTATTTCATATTGTGTCTATTTTTGGATCAATACTTATCTATTGCAGCAACTCCATAGATCACCCCAACAAATTAAAATGCACAACTACTTACTTAGTTTCAAGGAAACGATTTAGCAAGTGAAAAACTTGCAACTAATAAAATTAAAATTGCAGGGCAATAACGATTATGAGATGAATATGAAATTGTACAGTGAACATGCGATATTTACAAATATGTGTGATATTTACAACTACGTCAACACACAATAGTTTCTAAGACAGTTTAAAATTCATTGGCTTGTTTTAAATGTGACGCTATTCTTTTTTGATATTTAAAGAAACTTATAACATTCTTGTTGATCTTTTACATGAACAAATATTTGCTTAAAAATGAATTCCTGTAATTCAGGTTTTAGTAAAAATGTAAAAAAATGAATGAAAATTAAATACAAATTTATACATATAACATTCATACTCGCTTAATAAAAACGCTATTATTTATTAAAAGCTATGAAATTTGAGCTTAAATCCAATAAATATACAATTAATAATGTTTATATGTTTATATGAGTTGAAAAGATTCGGCACTTCATTCATTCGACAGTTTCACTATCTGTCATTACTTTGTCATCAGAAATTAAAAAGCTCAGGCACTATATCGAACTTAAAAACATTTTGATTTATGTAACCTTAAATTATTTTCTTTTTTAGTGTTGTACATAAATTTAATTTATTTATATTGAAATACGTATAATACATATTAAATTACAAACACATATCATAAATACACAATTCCACACGTTTAAGTATCTAACATGATGTTGCAATTGAATACGAACCCAGTGGCAAAAAGAAGGGATAAAGAGCCCTTCTGAAGGCCTTTTTTATACCCAGATGAGCCTCTTCCTGCATTCCATTTTCATGTGTTTTTTATATGCGATGTCATTGAGAGCAAGGGCTTACACATTCGCGACCCGATGCGACCCTTCTAAAAGACCTCTTGAATAAAAACTGCCAGGAGGCCTTCTGAAGAAGAGCTACCAACAGACCTTCTGAAGAAAAGCTGTCAGCAGGTCTTCTACACTATTTAATACAATAATTTTTTATTTATATAAAATAACAATTTTTTGTTTTAAATTATTGTAAAAAGTTTAAAACTTAAAAAAAAAATATTATTAAAAAACATATCTAAACTTTTGACAGAACCTCTTAAGTCGAGATAAGACAATATATCCAAAAATTTATATCATCTTAGAAATTGTTGATTTTTTTAAATTATTTAACTCTCCTGAACAAAATTAAGTTTTTGTTAACTTTTTTTTTCGAAACTACATAGATATATTATAAACAATTGTATTTAAAATAAAACACATGTAGTAAAAACTATAAATAAAAAATAAAATTAACTTAGAAAAACACAACCTACTCAAATAAAGCATTAAACAAAACTAAGTGAATTCTTATTATTTTTTGGAATTTCTCCTTTGAACTTTTATATTGTTTTTGTAACGGTTTCTGAATGGTTTTGTTGTTTTCTTAAAACAAAGAAATATTGTAATCTTTCCTTAAGAAGCTTTATTTTTTATACATAGAATTGTTGTTGCTTAAAACGAAATATGTACATTAAAACAAATTCTAGGAAAATGGAAGTCGGAAGTGGTATTGGGTATTTCAGAAGGCAAGGATGAGGCAATCTTGAAGGCCTTACTATATAAGGCTGGTTATCATGAGCAACTGCATCTAGAAGGCTTGCACGATGAAGGCCTTGACATTTTTACCGCTGGGAATAGTTTGCAAAAAATATGTATATATAATGTATTATTTTACTACTAGCAACATACACATATATACATACATACATACATACATGCATACATATATGCATGCATATATACATAAATATATCCATACATAAATGTTTGCATACTTATGTCCTTTAGAAAAACTATTAGGACAATAAGTCACAAAAACGCAGAGCTGATTTCGTAATGTTACGTGTTGTGGGTTCAGCTATAATCGCATTTTTTTTTTTTTTTTTTGTATGCAAATTTTGTTTTTTTTCCAGTCTTTTCGATTTTCTAAAGCTCCTATAGTAGCTTTGGACTTCTGTATTGCAAAACAAAATTGAAAAATTTGTCAGAATTTTTCTCTTGAAGAAATGAACTCAGTCAGTCTATTACTTATATAAATCGATCACAAATATTTTTAAAACAGTCAAATCGGTTAATAAATTTTCCTCCATACCCTTTTTATACCCTTCACCACTGGTATAATTTTGTCATTCAATTTGTAATTTACACAACTTTGATCGTAGAGCAAAAAAGCTCATATATTCTAGATCCTGGTAAGTAATGATGTCGATATTACAATGCCCGTCCATTTGTCGATTGAAATGGCGTTTATGAAGCCCATCGATAACTGGGTTTTTTATTTTTATGCTAAAGAAATTAACTAAATCGGTCCAATAATAACCGAGATATCTGGCAAAACGCATTTTTGACTTTTTGAAGCGCTTAAACAAGGGATTTTGTTTTTATGTAGATCGATTATAAGTATTTTTATAAAATTTCGGTTTTTTCGGTCCATAAACAACCGAGTTATAGACAAAAAATCTGAAAAAAATATTAAAAATATACACACACAAACACATACAGATAAAAAGCATAGCAATGGCGTTCAGTGTTGTGGTTTTTTTTATAAGTAGTAGTTTAGTTAGCAACAGTAGAATTATAATGATTATAGGTCTTGTTATTGTTTTTTGTATATGCAGTTAGTACCTCCAAAAATATATAAATATATGCATGCTTATTAAAGAGCCTCACGAAAAAAAGTTGGAAATGTACCTCTCTAGAAATGAAGATTGGTCTGTTCTTATATATGCCCCAAAATATTACATCTAAATGTTTAAATTTACATGAGCAGTGTTGCCAGGAGATGAGAAAAAAAGAGGCTAAATTCAAAACAGCTCTAAAAATACGTATTTATTTCAATATCATTATCATTTTCGCTAAAAGAAAATTAACTTCAGCACCTTAATGCCGTAACATTTTAACTACAAAAATTTGTTGTTAAATATCGAAAATTTGTTAATTAACAAATTTTGTCATAAAATGTTATCCTGTAGTCAAATTTTACCGATTTTTATCGTTAAACACATCGGTAGTTAACGATAAATTTCGGTAAGCTAACTACTAAAAAAAATTGTCGTAAAACCATATCGATAGCAGGATAATAGGTACCATTTTTTAATTTGGTAACACTTTCTTATAAATAGGTTTTGACAAAAATTGAGAGAATAAAATAAGTATTTATAACTCAATATTTATAATTTTGAAACAGATTTATTATTATTTTTTAATAATATTCCTAAATAGTTTTAGTTTTTTAGTGAAAACTAACAATAATAATAATATTAATAATAATAATAAAAATAATAATAACAATAATAATTTGGTGAAAATACTAAATTTTTGTGAAAATTTAATTTTTTAATGACTAAAAATTTAAAATTTTGTAAAAATTTGGATTCTCAGTAATAATTGCTGTTTTTTCAGAAAATTATAATTTATTTGAAAAAATGGAATTTTTGTAAAATATAGTTTTTTAGTAAAAATTTTAATTTTTAGATAAAATTTATTATTTTTGTAAAATTTATATTTTTAGATATTTTAGTGAATTTTTAATACATACAGAAACATATTGGATGAAAAAAATTAATGAAAAATAGAATTTTTTTTTAAAAATAAGTTTCACATCGATATGTTATTTATAATTTCAACACAAATTTTCAGTGAAAGTGCCTAATATAATAAACATTTAACACTAAATTAATTTCACAACATACCACACATATGCTCATATTGGCGTGTTTTGGGAGACAATTTGCACACTTTTTTCCACATTTTATCAAGTCGATAGTGTTATTTTTAAATAAAAATCTAATTTTAATTTATACCTTTTGTTTCTTAAATAATGACATTCTATCATTTCTATAGATATTAGTCGTTAAAATATACTGACGAAAAAAATCGTAAAAATCATAGTGGAGAATTTAAAAATCATCAAAAAAAAAACGGAAAATTTTCGTTACTTAATGAGATCGGTAGTAAATGAAAATATAAAGACATACTAAGGCTTGAAATATTCATTTGAATAATTGTTATGTCTCTCTTCAGTTGTGGAATATTCAGATTTTAATAAGGTTTTTTGTATGTATCCTTTCAGTGACATTTATTTTCTTAACTAACCATTCATTTGACATAAAAATTAACTTAACCAATTATGGACCGGAAATCCCAAAATATTGCTTGTGCAACTAAAGGGTTAAATGAATACATATATTAGTAGTTTTGAGTGATACCTTTCCAATTTCGGTTGATCGAAAACTATATTTTTGGAGGTATTTCACGTGAACGAAATAATTAAACCGACATATGCAACATTTTTTGTCATATCAGTGCACTTTAATGCTTAAAAGTTTTTTTGTGTTTTTTTAAAGCAAGCCTTGCTTGTGGAGCAAGTTTATTATTTTTTTAAGTGCAAATATGAAAAAGTGGTGAAGGGTATAAAAGATATATCGCTCTAACTTGTTTTTTTTTTTAATTTTGCTATTATGAAAACGAATCTTCTATATTAATTGCAAAAAAAATTAATATAGAAGATTCGTAATTAAAATAGGATAGAAAAAAGTTGTTAGAAATTCACCGATGTAACGTGCATTCGATCACTTGTGTAAGAAATGTGCAATTTAATGTTTTTAGAAATGTTGAAAAGAAAATGCCATTTTTATTTAAATTTTTATCATAATTACCGAAAAATAAGCTTTCATTCCTGCAGGATGTTTGATTAAAAATCGCTGACTTTATTTTTAAAATTTTGTTAAACAAATTTCAAAAAAGTAAGATAAAAAAAGCTATGATGTTTTATATACAATACCATAAGAAGTAAAAATGATGAACTAATGGGGACAATATTTCTTATAAATTCACTGTACCTTAGATTTTAATTTTGCAGATTTCGGCAAAAAGGGATTTTTTGAGATTTTTGTGATGTAGAGTCAATTTTTTAATATACATATTGGTATACATAATAATGAAAATTATAACATAATAACTTCGATTGTAGAAAATATATTTCGAAATTTTTTACTAATTTGTTAAATTTTGGAATATTTAGAATTTGTAACTAAAGCTAAAAATAAATATTTTTGTTAATTTCAGAATATATTTTCTACAATCCATATTATCTTATTATGTTAAAATTTTCATTAGTATCTATATTAGTACAAACAAAACCTAAGGTACAGTGAATTTATAGGAATTATTTACTTAATTATTTTTTATTTATACTTCCTGTGGTATTGTCCACAGCCACAATAAATATCAAAGATTTTTAATCAAACATAAGAAGATTCCTGCAGGAATCAATTGTGCCCTAAAATTATAAATTTCTTTATAACATTTGATGTATGTACATTGAAGAAATCATTTTTATGCGTTAATTTCATTTCGGACAGACTTATTTTAAAAAACCATGATTAGGGATAAAACATTAAAGAAAGATAATTAAATAAAATAAATAAAAGCAATGTCAATTACAAATTAAAAAAATAGTTTCTTAAATGTTACAGCATTAAATAAAAGACTAATTTTGAAATTGTGCACACTATATTTTTTTTATTTCTTCAGATTAAAGTTTGTATGCACGTATAGGATTTTGCTTTAAAAAATTATAAAATAATAATAATAATATTTTCATCTTAAAAAATTAAGTAAATATGAAAATCATAATAATATTTTAATTATCCTAAAATGTATTTTCTTTATTATGATCAATTAGCTAAAAATATTATATATATTAATTTAGTTTACCATTTTTTTCTGATATGGCCAAGAAAAATGAAAATAACTAACTTACATTTTTGGTAAAAAACGGAACATTTTTATTAAATTAAAAAGAAAATCTAAAGCTTTTACGCTTTAAAATTGAAAAAGACTTGGCGAAAAATATATAGCCACACAGGTAAGATAAAAAAAGGTGTTTGGTAATTTTTTAAACATTTAAATAATTTCATCCGATTTAAAATTTTTGTTTATTTTCAATATATGTATATTTTTAAGACAAGCAGACTTAGGACACACTTAAGGGATGCAAAAATAATATATCAATAGTTTGATTTCTCCACTTAGTGAACAATATAAAACTAAGACTTTTTATTGTTGGTGTCAAAAGTTTTGAAGTTCAGAAAGTCACTAATTTAAAGCCAGAAAGAATTCTGAAGCCAAAAAAGAACAATATTATACGCATTTTGCTTTTTAGAATAAAAAACAAGCAATTTTTAAATTAATGGGTCGATTAAGTATGGAAACGAAACTTTAGTTATTTTGCCGGTTGCCGAAATAATATTACCAATGACAACTGGCAACTGAAAACTTTTAACATAAAATAATAAATTTATGTGAGATAAAAAAACCTGATTCAGTTGTAAAAACGTAATTCATTCAACAACAAAATACATGTAGTTATATATATTTTGTTTTAGTGTTTTTGAACTACAATTTTCTGGTTCCTTAAAATTTTTTAAAACAGAAAGTTGAAAAATAAAAATTTTTTATCAAAGTATTAATAATTTAATAAATAGTACCAATTCCATATATTAAAAAAATCTTAAATCAATTGGATGCAATACAAAAAATAATTCAAGAGGCACCTACCTAAAAGCTAAATTTTGCATGTCTTAAATGCAAATTCATTATCACAAACAATGTTGTTTCTGTGGGAGGATCCAATTTTATAATCTCGAACATGAAAAGTCGTATATGAAGCCCTCCAACCAGAAAAATTTTCGCCAAAGCGGAATATCCTTGGCACCAAGGCTATTTTCTGTATTTAGTGAGTTCCGAAGAGTGGTTTTTTTTTAGGAGTTGTTAAAATCTGTTGAAATGATCACGGAAGATATGTAACAACAAATGGAGCCTTGGACGAAGAACAGACAAATTTACTTTTATTTATTTATTTTTTTTTCTTTTTTCTAAATTGTGTGTTTGCTTTTTTACATTTGTTTCAGTTGCTGAACTTTCCTAATAGTATATTCGATAACTTTTTGGCAACTGAAATAAAGTTGACGTTCATAATATAAATTTACTTGTAGGTTGCTTCGCCAATAGGCAACTCAATCGACCCATAATGAACTCTAATATTTAAAATAATATTTAAAACAAAATAGGATTGTCTCTGAATAAAAGATTTTATATATTGGTTTTTATTTATGTATGTTTGTTTAAGATTGTCTTTAATTACTTTATTGCCACACAACTGCATGTATGGAAGTATTGGATTAGTAAATCTAAATTCAAATTAGTTTATTTTTGTGCTTAATTTTTTTTTTTTTTTCAAAAATACTTTAATTATTATGATACACAATTCGATTTCATTTAAATCTACCCAACAGAAAAATAATAATTTTTAATCTTTTTGTGCACATGAACGTTAATAAGGAATAATTTATTTGTATTTATTATGTACTGAAGTATTTATCTAATATTTAAAAAATTCACATACACAAAAACGTACATTTAAAAAACTAACACAAAAGCCAACATTTTTATTGTTACAAATCATTTTTTAACCAACTTAAAAAATAGATTTCAATTTTATTTTAAATTTACATTAACACTCTTAAACACAAAAACTGAAATACCAATTTTCAAAAATTTTATTTTAATCCCTATCAAGTAAATTATCTTGCCTAGCTGACATAATTCTTACTTATATACAAAAAGATTCAAGTCAATATATTTTATAGAACTAAAATTACGCTTTCATGTAAATCCAACCAGCCGATTAGAAGTTACAGATTTATTTCCAAAAAATTTCGATTCTGCCCCACTGTGGATTGTAAAAAAAAAAAATTAATTGATGTTGCGCATGAAGCTTGAAAAAGGACAATATTTAGTAAATACATAAATGCTATATGCAATTTAACAATAAATTCATAAAATATAATTTTCAAATAGAAATTTTAGATAAACTTTTTTTCAAATGATTAAATAAAAATGCAGCTCAAGTATTTTGTATTAGAAATAATTTTGACTATTATGTACATATACAATTTAGCTGTATATATTTATATATTATAAAAGATCAGTTTTCATCATTATGTATTTTTTCATATATTAAATTTGATCGTGAGTCTTCATTCGAAGGTATTAATAAGGCCAGATTAATTTTAATTTCTTGTTTTTAAATAGTAATTAAACAATTTTGCAATCGAAAAATGCATTATATTCCCTATTATGCGATACAAAAGCGGAATTTGTGGACTGTAATTAGATACGAATAGAGTAGAATAAGTATTTTTTTTACCGCCATACACTTTATCAGCGTTCGTGCTGTCTAAATTTGCTATATCTAGATTCTCAAAAAGCTGGACATTAGGGATAATAAAAGCTAGATTAAAAAAATCTGGACATTTAAGAAAAGTCTTTTTTTAGGAATATGATGTTTCGAAATGCGATATATTTAACAATATGAAATATATTTATTTATACGGAAATAATGCTTAGTAAAAATTGTGAAACAAAATATGAAAAAACACTTTTTATTCTGCGGCTCGTCAGTGCGTATGCATATTTAGATTTGAATTATTTATTATTGTAAAAGTTCAAAACTTTATTACGAGGATTAAAATACTTAATTGACATAATTTTCAATCTGCCTTACAATTATATGCTTTTAATATCTACTTTGCATGTACTTTTTTTATGGGCCAGCTCCTTTATCGATTTTGATTTGATTTTCAAAAATTTATATTTTTAGCTGGACAAATTATATTTTGGCTAGATGCTGGACAAACATCTAAAAGCTGGTAAATCCGGCCAAATCTAGCCCAGTGGTGTGTTCTCCAGTTAGGTTTCGTTGAAACAGTTTATTAAATGGATGTTTAAAATCAAGTTATTATAATATTATAATTTATTAATGTTATAATTTAAATACGCTAAATTCAATGGTGGTTAACTTTATTATTATTACTTTATTATGTAATTAGCATAAATAAAAGAAAATAATGAATAATAGGAATAAAAGAAATATTAAACAATAAATAGATTAAATATACACAGAAAAATATATGAGTATATACTTTTAAAAAAAAAAAAACTGATTGATTTGTAATCTGAATTAAATAAAACAAATATTTTTTGAGTTTTTTATTTTCTTTTATATAACTCATGATATAAAAATAACAAGGTAGCGCCAACACTAATTTTATTCTCTCAAAATTTAAAAAATCAGAGTGCTTTTTTACTTCCTTATGTAGGTATATTGGGACAATTATTAAAAATCTTCACAAATTTTCTTACTTTTAGTACAGATTTTTGTTCTAAGTCTAGTGATATATACATTTTAGCAAATCAGCTTTTAATTTAAGAGATATAAAGATTCAAAGTTTATTTGTAAACCGATCGGAATAATATATATATATATCATTTGAGAGTATTTATTTATTTTATAATTACAATAGAATTACAAATTATATTCTAGTTTTAACCGAGCGGAGTAACGAAGACTATTGTTCGTTGTAGTGAAACAGACCAGAGTCTCGGGTGGGAATCGAACCCACAACCAGACTAAGAGACTAGCTCACTACCAACTAGACCATCGGGATACCCATCATTTGAGAGTATTTTGAAATATCTATTAAATTATATTTGAAACAAACCAATTTATTGTTCCATTAAATTGCAATATCTAGTAGTTAATTATTTTTCTCTGAGTTTGTTCATAAAAGTACTGTTATATCGATATAAAAGTAACATTAAAGTTATCATATTTTATAGAGGAAGTTTCATCAATCATTTAATGCAAATAGTATGTTTTTAAACCATTAAATAAAAATTATATTTTTAGTTGAAAAATATTTATTAAATGTATATTTATAAATATTCAATAAATGCTGTAACACTAGATACTTCAGAAACAACACAAATGTGCATTTTTTCAAATCCAAACAATATATATGCGAAAAAGTTGTTATTTGCAATATATGAATTACACATAATAAAAAATATTTCTAAAGTATTCACCCTTTTTATTTTTGTGGCAACGCTTTTTCATTTATTTACAAAAGAACAAATATCAAACAATTAGCTTAAAAGTAAAAAAAAAAATTTGTGATATAAATAATTAGAGTCTGTTTATAATAACAAAACAATTTTGTAGTTTGACAGCCTTAATAAAAATAAAATAAGAATTGTATAAAGTTTTCAAATTAAATGAACAAGGCAATGAAAATTTGCATATTTTGAAGACTTTCACGAGTAAGTAAAATTAATTTATTACAGTTGTAATGCCTTATACCACTATAGATGCACATATTTTTAGTACATTTTTCTGAGTCGATGTAATGAAGTCCGTCCGTTTATTTTCTAAACCAAGTAAATACCACAATTTTAAGGTAATTTAGTACAACTTGAAATGTGAAATATTTTTTCTTCTAGGATGATATATAAATGATGGATAGAATATTGCCACCATTATCATAATTTAATTCGTAATTTTTTCTAGCCTCCGTGCTAGAAATTCCCCACAGAAACGTACTTTAGTGCACATAAATGTATTAATTACACAGTGTGACAATGAAAATATACTTTTAAAATTACCTAGTGTACGTTGTAGACCATACTGAGTAGATCATTATGTTGTAAAGAGAGACAGATTGGCAGACATATATTGTCAAATATTTTTCAATTTGAGTACCTGGATATATATAAAATGACAAAATTGTACATACCTTTTGTTTCATGTGAAGGGTATAAAAATAGTTGTAAAATTATTTTAAAATCTATTTTCTTATAAATTCTATGTTAGTTATTTAAAAAAAATTATATCTTTGCTAAAAAGTTCTCAATTTTAACTAAAAAGGGCTTAAATTGTTGACGACATAATAAAAATTTAAAATAAATTTACAATAAGTAAGAAAGATGTAGTCGGTCAAGCGCGACCGTATGATACTCCACAACATTGTGCATGTCCATCAAAATTCGTGGAGGGGTCTTATATTAGACTTGTGGACAATTGTGAACCGATACTTTTACTAGTGTAAAATAAAATATACGAATACAGAATATGGCGTTAATACTAACATTTATGTGAATTTATGCACTTTAGGGTGATTCCCGAAAGTGGGCTTATATGGGAGCTATAGTAAATTATATACCGATCTTCATAAAATTTGGCGCAAAAATTGATATTTATACAAAACTTCTTTACATTAAAATATTGCTATATTTAAGGCATTTATGATCGTTAAACCCCTATTCCGAGAGAACATTTGTATGGGGGCTAGGTGAAATAATGTACAGATCATAACCAATTTCAATAGGCTTCGCCTTTCGTGTCATGAAAGTTCTACTTGGCAAATTTCTTTGATTTATCTTTAAAGCTGCGACCTGTACTTTGTGCATAAAGTTTACATGAACAGCCAGCCAGACGGACGGACATCGTTACATCGACTCAAAAAGTGATTCTGAGTCGATTCATATACTTTAAGGTGGGTGTTGGATATTTTTTTCTGTGCGTTACAAACATCAGTACAAACGCATAATGCCTGAACCACCTATGGTGCTGTGGGGTATAAAAAGACAGGGTTTCAAATAAACTTCGTCCCTGCCAACATTTTCTATCCAAATTTGCACTAAAGAGTAACCTCAAGTTGTTTTTAACAGTCGAATATGATATCATTTTCTTACCCAAGAAGAGTCACCGTGCGGGAAGAAGTGTGCAGCAGTTCTAATACTTTTTTAATGACACTATTAAGTGCTTTTTTATGTGTCAAATTGGAGTCATTTTGAGGAGCGGAAAAAGTCACTATTTCTGCCGAAATTCTTACTTAATACTGTCCAAACTTTGACTAAATAGTATCCATATTTATTTTAAAATAGTAAAAGAAAAATAAGTTATTTTCCTATCGAAGAGGAGTCATCTTTCGGGCAAAACTGTATCAAAGTTTGGATACTTTTTTAATGACACTATTGACTGCTTTTTTGTGTGACGAATAAAGTCATTTAGGCTTAGGGTTAGGGAAAATTAAAACAACTTACCTTAGTAAAAAAAATTATAGATATATTTTGATAAACTGTAACAGAATGTTTTTGATTTCGAAGAGCCTAACAACTTTAAAAATTTAGTTGAAAGGTTTGATGAACATGCATATATGGGTTCACTTTCACTAAAAAAAATATACATATTTTTATGAGCGAAATGCAATTTATTTCGAAATTTTATATTATTAAAATTTTTAAAAAATCGATTGCTTGCCTTTGAAAGTAACACGCCAACTAAGTGCCATCGACTTCTTCACATTTTTTGCTTTTAATTTAATGGTTTTTTATTTTCGGAAGGTCGAAAATCGAAATTAATGTTATTTGTTTTTGTAAAATTTTTTACTATCAGGAAAATAACATCTTGAGAACACTAATGGGAGACAGTTTTTGGTAATTTTATATTTATCCAAAAACTAACTTTTAAGTGACTTTTTCGATATTTTAGTTAGTAAGAATCATAGAATAAGTAGATCAAAAATCGAAATTAATTTTATTTGTTTTTGTAAAATTGTTTACTAACAGTAAAATAACATCTTGAGAATACTAAAAAGAGTAATTTTTCTGATAGTGGATAAAACTATCACCTAATTGCTGGCAGGGGTATAATGTGAAAATGTATATATATAAAAGGTTTGGTTTCTATTCTATCTAAAATCGTTTAAAAATTCAAAATTGGTAAAAGAATTAACTGTTTTGTTTTTTTTTTTTATTCCGTCAAAAAAATAAAATATATTTTGTTTTGTTCATTTATAATAGGGTTGTAGATATTTTCATCCCTTGCAAAGAATTGTTTTTGAAAATAGTTACGTAAAAAAAGTAATACCAACCGAATTACGTATTGGAACTTGGAACCGACAATATTCGATTGGCAAAAAATTAGGTTGCAACAACGAATCCGTTTTCCGTGTAATAATACAAACTAAAATTATATTATTAACTTTTTATGATAACAACCGATTTCCAACAATTTTTTTTCTGTGTGTATGTGATTATAAGACAAAGGCAACGATCATCTGAAATATATTTTAAAAGAATTTTTTTAATAAGAAATTCTGTTACTACATAAATAGTAATTATATAATAAGTAGTTACAGATTTTGTAATAAAAGTTTGGTTGCAGGGTTCTTAATACGATCATCAAATACGTAGATTATCTTTGACGAAAATGCTTCATATTCGTATAGAATTGTGAAGCATATGGGTAACAATATCAATCTGTGTACATGAAGAACATATATTTATTAAAAATTCCATTCCACTTTTAAATTCAATTTGAAAATGTTTAACAAATTTGATGAATCAACTTTACTGTCATTCGATTAAGATTTTGAAGTTATGAGTTCAACAATAACAGTGCTCCCAAATCATTAACAGGGAAAACAAAAATATGCAAAATCATATTTTTTCTTGAGCTTCAAGTGAACCAAGATGTTAATTATTTGTTCGTTTCAGACAATTTTAGTCATTTTGGCATCGATTTTTTATATAACATTTTGGTCATAATAGCATATTTTTATATATTTTGAGTTTAGCAGCCAGATTTTCATATAAAATTCTTAATTTAGAGCATATTTTGGCAATTTCAATGGCATATTTTTGCATATTTTATACTTAAGAGCATAATTTTTCATTAATTACACTAACGAGAAAAATTCTGAATATTTGGTATCCAAAAAATATTTTACATAATTTTATTGAAATTTTTTTTATTACATACGTTCTTCAAATCTGATTCCCTCATAAAAAATCGTTTTTAGATAACTTCAGAATTTGAGGGTGTATTGAAAGATCTAAGATCACAAACTTATCTATTCAGATAGATCTACAGCCCACGCTAGGTCATTTAAAAAGTATATCAAACTTTTTACATTATATCACATAGTGTTATTATTGTGTTAAATTTCTACAATATCGATTAGTAACTCATTACAAGTCTCACGATCCTGTTAAGAAACAACAACAAACTTACACAATTACCATAAAAGATCTTCTTTTCAAAACCATTGCATGATGGTGTAAGTTATTATATGGTCGGAATTGAACGATTCTCATTTTCATTTAATATTATTTCTCCTTTAGACAAGCCAATAAGAAATGTTACAAAGGACATAAAATTCTCAAATTTTGGCAGTATATTGCACGAGATAAACAATTACAAATACAATTGTGTGTTTTTTTTTTTTTTTTTTTTGATTAGAGTTTACTGAACTACGCTGCGGATGAAGCAAATGATCAATATGCGTTTTACCTATGTTTTTGAACAAAACATTATAAAACATTACATTATACATCAACATTAACTTTATTTTCATAAATTCTGTATGAATGTATTGTCCCACAAAACATTGGAATATTAGAACTTAATATTTTATTACAAGTTATAACAGTACCAAATATCATATTAAATAGTATCCTTAAATATAAGAAGCAATTGTATATTGTTTCATTTTTTATAAATAATTTTTACTAATTTAATAAAAAATATTGTTTAAATATCTGATCAAAACTAATATATTTTTTTTTTTTTGTTTTCTTTAAAATAGTTAAAATTTGATAGAATATTCAAATACTATATCTTATAAATAGTATATGTATTTTAATAAAAAGTTATTTTTCAATAAATTATATACGAATTTAAGTATTGAAATTTACAAATTGTGTGATGGGTCCGTTTTCATTTAAAAATATTATTAAGTTTAAGGATTTATTTATTGAAATCGAAATTTAAAATTATCTTTATATACTTCTATCATAAATTAAATCAATTTAGTCTGATTTTTAATATTTATGCTTTTGTTGGAAAAGTTGCTCATAGGCAACAATAGTTGTTTTGCTTACTTACATATTTTTTTGCTTGTTTAAAGTTTTCTAGATTAGCGTTTAAAATACATTTGATAATAGGTTTGTTTCCGAACTTTTTGGGTAAAGTGCGGTAAAATGAGAAAAGCTAATTTTTCTATCACAAAAATACAACAACGCACAATAGTACTACAATATAAAAACCCAAATTGTTTACCCAGAAATAAAACATCAAACTATTTAAAAAATTCATATGCGAACGTAATTTTAAACATATAATTTTATTAAATTTCGTTCAAATTTTTTATTGTATATTTTTATTTTTTAATTATTTTACATAGTCTACCCAAAGAAATATTCTGGACTGTTTCGCGTACAGGAACGCTTTTCGGTAACATTTTGATCTCGCGTGTTCCCAATTCAGAGTACGGGAACAAAGATAATATTAATAATTTATTATTACATATAGAAAAAATTAGATTATTCTTTCAAAAAAATAATAATAAAAAATAAAAATAAAAAACATCTCTAATTCAAAAAAAAAAAAAAAAAAATTAAATTTTAACAAAATCAATTTTAAAAATGATTGCATCGTTTTATTGGCTTCTATGTAAAAAATTCATAAAATAGTTAAGTTAAACACGAACAATTGCATATACCTATATTTTAATTTATTAAAGATTTAAAAAAAAATTTTAACATAAAATTGACACATTTAAGATGCTTTATTCTTCTACTTTTAAAACAGTTTAGAAATAAAAAATCAGCAAAACAATAACAGAGCTAGATATATCTTAATACAGAAACCTATCGGTTGACACAAAATTTTGGAAAAATGTGTTGGTGAGTTTTAAAAGAGATTTACAGTATCATCAAAGAGACATATTATATACACTATGTAATTTTTCGAGTGATTTTTCATTGTAATATAGTGCACAGTGGCGCAGAATCTAAATTTTTTGGAAATAAATCTATAACTTCTTATCGACTGGATTTAAATGAAATTTCACGTAGGCCACACAGACCCCTTAGGGGCGGATCTATGGGGCCACAAAATAGGGTTTTGGTTATTTTCTTTTAATTAGCTAAAGAAAAATTATCTATCGAATATAGAAAAAAATTTCTACTATTTCTTCTCTAAAATAAAATTTTCCTTAGTAACATATATGCTCTAAAATTCCGAAGCATGAATGCGGATTCGGAAACCCTGAAGTTTTCTTAAGAGTATACAAGCGTGGTTTTTATAGTTGTTCCAATTTTTTGGATTTAAAGTAATTTTTTGTTAAAAAAATATTTTTGCAGAAACTATAAATATTGTACCTGTAATAAAATTTTGCTTAGTGAAGATATCCTAACGAGATTTTCGGTGATTGCCGTTTATCATTTGGATTAAAAAAGTTTAAAAAATTAAGATTTTGCTAAACCCAGAAAAAAAGCTTCTAAGAAATTACATATTCATCACTTCAAAAGTGGAACTAAGTGCATATTTTAAACTCTTTTTAGAAGTTACTAATAATTACTGTAAAAAAAGTGCAAATAAATGTATTTTTAGCAGGAAAAAACGTTAATAATTTCTAAGAAAATTTAAATTCCTCTAATTCTCTTTTTCAGCAGTAAGTACTTCCTTCCAATGAAAATACAGTGTTAAAATCATTACTTTTTCAGTTCTTTTTTTTTTTTGCTGGGAAACTAAATCCATAATTCCCAAAAATGTGCGAAAATCTCGAAAATGAGATTTTCTTCAATTTTGTGCATAAAGTCCACATTTGTTGCAGGTCTTGAATAAGGTGCTGTCAAGCTATTTAGAACACGCCAGAGTAACCGAAACTGCTTTATATTTGTAGATTAATGCTTTGGGATTTTGGAACATGTAGGTTAAAATCAAAATTTTGGTACCAAACAGGTCAAATCCGGGGTGGTTTGTACTTAGCCCTATAGTGTGATTGGACTTTCTAATTAAAAATCTTCTCCATAAAGATGTCTTTCAGAAATATACAAAATTATTATATGTTTTTAAGAAAATTTGATTTTAGAGATAAAAGAGTGTAGAAACTTTTTCGGTAAAATAAACACAAAAAATCATAAAATCGGTATATATATATGTCAGAGATCTGTGGGGCATCTTCCAAACTTATTGTTGTATAATCTTCTCTTACACCTACATACATATATAAAATTTTATGTAAATCCAACCAGCTGATTATAAGTAACAGATTTGTTTTCAAAAATCTTCGATTTTGCCCCACTGTGGATTGTAATGAAAAATTTCATGTAAAAAGACGTTCTGTTTAATAATTAAATCAGCTCAAAGAATATGTTGTTCTGCATGCGGTAAAAATCTTGGAATTCATTTACATATTTCCTAATGAGAATCATAGTTATTAAAAAAAACTTACTATGAGCGCTATATATATATTTTTAATGAGTCAAAACTAAAGTACATATTTCTAACAGTTTGATTATATTGACTTTTTTGATTTACAATACGTATATGAAAGGTATTCCAAGAGCTCTCCTAGCGCTCATTATATTTTTTATTGTCAATTTAAAGCATTTTTATTTTTTTGCATTATTATTATCAAGTTTGTAATGAACATTCGTGCATGCATACATGAGACTAAATATCGTCGCACGTCCTCAAGTATGTTGCATCCAGACTTAAGAATCTCAGTATTCCTATAACGGCAATGAAGAACATTAATTGTAATGTCAAAATAAAATAAAAAAGTGCAATGAAGACAAGAAAGACAAGAAAAATTAAAATCTGTGTTATGGAGACAGTAAAGTTAAAACAATTAATATCAAGTTTTTGTTTTTCCTCCTATAGTGCATTTTTTTCCATTAAGTATTATTATTTCTTAAGATTCTTATTTCCTTTTGATTTTTACTCAAGATTTTTCTTATTCGTATATTTTATTCTTCTTCATCTCTTCTAAATTAAAGCCAAATGTTAAAGAAGAATAAAAAATGAACACTAACGAGAACAACAAGAAATATTCATAAGAATAGAGAAAATGTAAAAAAAGTATAGAGTAATTAAAAATTAATTAAGTCGGCAAAAAGCCAATATTATGATACGAAACTGCATAAAAAAAAGCAACAGACAATTCACAAGACCGAAGCAATAGCTTTGTAAGTGAAACTGTAACGAAAACGCTTTTGGCTATTTAATATTTAACTTAAATAAAGTTATATTTTAGACAACTTAAAAGTTATGACACTTTTCACTGGTGATATTTCCAAAAGGTATCAAAATCACTTTAATAAATTAATTTGAATTTTCACAGAAATGTTATTAAGGAAAATGGTGCCAGACATAGAGAAACTTTAATATTATTTTTATTTTCTATGTTAATTCCAATATTTTTTTTATAAATAATTATTTAATTTAAAATAGTAAATAATTCAATGTTTAATGTTGGAGTCTAATCAACAGTTTTCATCTTCTGTAAATCGTTTCGTTGTTGCACTTTGCAAATTTTATTTTGCTGTTGCATTGCATACAATTTGCA
Organism: Protocalliphora azurea; assembly: GCA_932274085.1. Classification (NCBI taxonomy): domain Eukaryota; kingdom Metazoa; phylum Arthropoda; class Insecta; order Diptera; family Calliphoridae; genus Protocalliphora; species Protocalliphora azurea. The sequence goes on along the minus strand of OW026521.1, from coordinate 82,233,114 downwards.
TACCAAATGTTCTATTAAAATCTGTTTAGATTTCTCAGAAAAATCAATCTAAAAGGCAAAAAAAAAAGAAAAAATTGCAGACACGCACGTACTTTGGAACAGGCAATATTATGTAAATGGCATGAAAATTAAGAGGATTCAGAAAAATTGTTTTATGACTGAAACAAATACACTGATAATCATAAAACTTTTGTGAATAAATAGATATAAGACGTTTGTCAAAAAAAGAAGAAAATAATGAAATACATAATTTTAATCTGAACTCAGCATATGTTACGAGTATAAGAAAATGTCTGTGAAAAATATTAAATATTTTTTTTTTTTCTTTTCAGTATTTAAGCAATTTGGAAGCCAGGAATATTAATTTTCAATATTATATAATTGAAACCCGCGTAATGGGTAGTATATAGTGTAGTGTATTCAAAAAACGACCCCGGAAACCGATTAACCGGCTTTAATTTTTTAAAAAACCGAACGTTTTCGAATAATAAAAGTAATATGGATGATTAACATAATTTCCAAAAAGTTTAAAATTTTTCATTCTGCTCTATCACTCAATCATATTAAAAATTGCGTTAAGAGTTTCCATTGTTTTTTTTAAGTGCAATAAATTGAAAGATTTTTTTTTATAAACGTGTGCCAAGTTTATAACAAACAGGTCTACTAGATAAAGAAATTCAATAAGTTCTTAAAGTAAAATTAAAATAAAATTTCAAAATCCATTTTTTGACTTTATATATATATATATATATATATATATATATATATATATATATATATATATATATATATATATATATATATATTACTTTAAAATTTTAGAAAATAATTTTTAAACATAAAACTTACTCTCAATAAAAAACTAATAATTTACTTACTATAAATTTGATTAGTAGCCTTTGTTGAATTTGTGTTTTAAAATATTAAACTTAATATAGGAAATATATTATTTCCTCTTATTACAATATATTTGATAATGCTTGAACTATAAAATCATTTATAAATAAAAAAAAAAATAAATAATAAATTAAAACATTTGCACATTTTGAAAAATATTATGATAAAATATTTTTTTACGTTTGATGCAATAAAACGGATACCAAATTTTTCTATTTTTCTACGGTTTCTTTTATTAAACAGCACAGAAAAAAACATTAAAATTGCAAATGAAACGATTTATTTTTTTAACTCAAAATTGAATGAAATAAAAACTAAATGACTTTTTTCCTCACTTTTTTTATTTGCAGTAAACATTTTCTAAAAAGACGTTAGAATGAAATACAACTTTGGAAATGCAACGGAAGGAAAGGAACCGAAGAATGAACAACTACTAAACAAGTGAGTAAAGGAAGGAAATCACAATCCAAACAAATAGTGCTATAAATAATAAAAATAAAAACGAAACTGATAAAGCTAAATATTGCACGAAAAAAATATGAATAGGATAAAGTTGAGATTTTACAAAGTTTTCTAAATCATTGCTATATTATGTCTACAAAATTTTCAAATTGATAAAGCAAATTTTAAATTGAAAAATATAAAACAAACTCCCTAATTCTTTGGAGTTAAAATTATTTTTTACAATTCAGCATCAAATACCATTCATTCATCATTTGGCACAACAAAGGCCATCATCACACACAAAGTTCTACTACAAAAACAAAACTCCAACAACAACTACAAAGCAAGGAAACTAAATAAAAAGTGTAAAGATCACAAATAAAGAAGATGAAATATGATGCAGCGTAATATGATTATGGCAAACGACCATATTCCCATAATAGAAAAACATTATTTGGACCAATAACAATAAGTTTCATACAACAACAAAACATAATAAAAAAGTAACAATACAACAACAGCAACAGAAAGCATTAGAAGTGAGCGAGAGAGAGAGAACAAAATAACGTTGTAAAAAAAGCAACATAATAAAATTAATTTTATTGTCGTTACAAAACAACACTACAACAATAAAATTTTTTCTACATTCACCCTGAGAACGAAAAACGAAAAACGGCAGCAGCAGCTGGAGCATCATCACCAGAGCAAGAACAAAACTCAAGGCTGACATCATCTAAGTTTCATTTATCATTTGTGCAACAACTCAACAGAAAACACAACAAACAAAAGAGAAAACACTATTGTTATATCAGTGCTTTTTTCTATACAATTGTAGTTTTTATTTCTATTTTTTATTCTCCATAGTTTTACTTTATATTTAAATAAACATTAACCTTAATCAAATCAAAAATAAAAAATAAAAAAAAAACAAAGTCAGCCAGTACATACTCCAACAATAATAGCAAAGGCAAGAACGAAAGCATAATAATACCACCAACATTTATTGACACACATCATCAGGACGAATGTTGTTAAGTGTGTGACAGCGAGCAACGTTATCACCTCCAACTCCTACTTCAAAACTATAAAAATAAGATTGGTTTTGTAGCAGGAACTACAATTGGTGGATCTACTACAAATGTTGCCAATACTAATGCCAATGCATATGCTAGAGATACGTATCATTCTACTTTGCCTGCCATCAATTTTACTGGCGACAACACTGGAACCAGGTAAGTGAAACATTTGTTATTCCACATGAATTTTTCATTTATTCAAATGGTTATAATCCTAACTGAATGAGGAATACACATTAGAGTGCCCTGAGAAATTCATTTTTTGAGATTTTTATGTAGGAAAACCACTCAAGCGAAGCGTATTGATGAGCTGAAAAAGGGATAAATACTAATCAAAAAGAGCTGGTTTCCTCACCTCTGCAAATATCTCTCAAAGTTTTTATGGTACAAGATTCATTGAGGTTTCGTGTTAAAGGTATCTAAATTACCTTTTATATGACGTATTTATTTATTTACTTATTTAATTCAGTTATACATTCTAAAACAGCTGAGAACAAATTGCAATTGAAAAAGTTAAAATATATATACTTATAAGAATATACTTTATATATTAAATACTACTCGTATCATAAACAAAATTATTGGAATTAAAATAGCTTAGTAATCAAAGTTTAATTTCGGGAGCATTATCAGCAAAATCAATTAGATCATAATATTTATTCACCTCGATGCATACTCTAGGAAATGGATCAAACTCTGTGAAATTGGATCTATGGAAATCGATATAAAGTGGAACATATGATCCAAGTTGTTTATTTGGAACATTAATGAATACTTTACTAATGAGATATTCGGAATCAATATGTCCATTAACAATATTCAAGAAAAACGCTATGTTTGCAACGATCTTTCTACTTTTTAAAGTTGGAAGTTTTATAAGGGCCAAACAGCTACGATATGGAGAAAGGTTTGAATCACGATTCCATCTTAGGTTCCGGAGCAAAAAATGAGAAACTGTTTTTAGACTAATTTAAGTTCACGGATGTAAACATTATATTGTGGGTCTCAGATAACTGAACCTTATTCTAATAAGCCTAACTAATGTAGTAAATAGACTCTTCGTCACGTAAGGATCAGTGAATTCTTTCGACTACCATTTTATAAAACTTAAAACACCATATGCCTTATTCCCAGTCATTTTTATATGATTACTTAAGTTGAGTTTTTTATCAACATTTGCTCCTAAATCAATGAGGGAATCAAGCGAGTTCAATTTTGTATCACCAATATAGCAATCATTGCAAATTCGTCAATATCTATAGAAAGACATGCAATAACATTTCTTAAGATTCAGTTCCATTATGTTAATTAATTATTAAAGCTGGATATATCGGACTGTAAATTTAGTACGTCTTCTTCATTTGATAAAGTTAGAAATAGCTTTACATCATTTGCATACATTAGCATTTTGTTTTAACATAACATTAGGAAAAACATTTATAAAAAGTAGCAATAATAGTGAACCAAGATGATTGCATTGTGAAACACCGGAAGTAACCTTCACATAGCACAGTGGGGCAGAATCGAAATTTTTTGGAAATAAATCTGTAACTACTCATCGGCTGGTTGGATTTCCATCAAATTTAGTATAGGCGTAGCGGAGGAATTTACAATGTTAAGTTTGGAAGGGGAGGACACAACAAACCCCTCAGGGGCGGAGATAAGGGGGCTCAAAGTTAGGTACCTCTGACATAAAAAATTTTTAATCGCTTGCGAAATTTTTGAGTTTCTCGTCCGATTTCAAATATTTTTATATATTGTTGTAGGCCCTGATAAGACCTATAAAAAAAATGCCCACATGTTCTATTTATCTCTTATAGTTTTCAAGTTATTTACGTTTGAATTTTTAAGCACCATAATTTTGTATGTTCTTGGTCCAGTCATTTTCATATATATCCTAGTATTTCCGACCGATTTTATTAGTTTTTTTCCTACCTAGTTAAAGAACAAAATTATCTACTGAATAAAAAAATTGAAGTCGATATCTTTACCGAGTCCAAAAATAAACGATTTTGAATTTGAAAATTGCAAAAAAGACGACTTTTTGTGTTTTTTAGCCGAAAAAGTATCTACACTCTCTTTTATCTAAAAGAAAATTTTCTTTAGCAACAGATAATAATTTTACACTTTACTGAAAGGCAACTTCACGCAGATGACTTTAGCATAAAAAACAAGCCCAATAATTCAATTGGTCATGGTACACACCCTCCCGAATTCGACCCATTTTATATGAAAGTTTTGACTTTAGACCATTCTTCTCAAATCCCAAAGCACGAATCGGCAAGCGGAATATATTTTAAGAATCCCCAATATGTTGTTAAAAGTTTTAAATTAAAATCTGCGGGCCTTCGGAAAAATGTGTATTCTATAGCCAAAAATGTAAAAAATCCAATTTTTGGGAATTTTCATTAGTTTTTTTGAGAATTCAGGAAAACCCTGCCCCTGATTGAAATTTGGTTAACGCGCTTTTATTTACATTAATAAGATCCACATTTCTTGCAAATTTCACTAAGATATCTTTATAAACAAATATGTTATTACAATTAAAAAATTTGTAATTTCTCCAAAAACCCCAAATTGGGCCTTTTGTTTGGTTTATTTCTAAATAGAGAAAGAAATTTTAAAAATATGTATTCCAAATTAAGCTTATCCTTTAGCATATATAATTTCCGATCTTTTGCAAAAAGATTCAAATCAATATCATGCCTCATTTCAGAAATATGCGCGTTTAAACTTTTATATTTCCAATTTATTGTATATATGACTATATTTTTACAAACTTGCAACTTTTGCCTTTAGTATTGCGTGATTAATTACTTAGAAAATTATGAATATTTCTGTATACTTTTACTAATATCTATATACAAAATATTTTTATAAAAGTAATTAATAAATATTTTTTATTTTTAATAGGATTGCCACATTTCACAAATTTAAGAAAATCTTTATCCTTTTCTAAGCATTCATATATTTCTATTAATGAATTTAAAATAACAAAAAAAAAATGTCTTTTTTAACTTAAGCAATATTATTATTTTTGGTATTTATCATCTTCCTTAATAAATATTATAATTCTAATACGACTTTTTATTACTTGTATACATTAAATTTATGTAGACAATTTTTCTAATATTTTAAACTTATACTACTTATTTTCTATAAAATAATCTGCTGTATCTGTATACATATCTAAAAGATAATAAGGGTCCTTCAAGTCTTCAGTATTTTGAGTTGATAAAGGCTCATAATAAATCCAACGTTTTCTCATTGATGATAGTACAGGGTCTGATGATAACAATAGGCTATTAAAAATATCCTCGTTCTGTGACGTTATGGAGCATTTCCTAGAGCTGAATAATTGAACGTGCTTAAAATCTCTGTTTCTTTCTTCTTGAGCCTCCACTGTAAGCTCTACAAGTGGAAGAATATTTCGTTCAATTATAATTTCGCCATGGCACAATACTTTATGTACTATTGGTGTCATTTCTTTCCATGGATATAGAGAAACAAGTAGTTTAGATATTTCTGTTGCATATTAATAATAGTATGTTAGTATTTCAAGTAACTCTTTATTAACACCAGTTATTTTTGATGTAGCTTCAGAATTTCCGAAAAACCTTCTTGCTGTGTTTCCATCATTTGTACTACCACCAGGCGGCAGAGGTTTGTCGATGTTTAATCCCGTCTCTTCTCTGAATTCATCCTGGATTCTAATTTTCTCAGATATTCTAAGTGTTTTTAAATCCTCGTTGTTTCTGGTAGGTTTTGTTAAATTTTCTGGCACACTTCTATACTTTAAATCATATGCTATTAATACAACGTCGCTGTTATTTACTTTTTCCAACTGATCTGCAGAAAAATCTGCAACTACCCTGGTAGCTGTATTCTCAAGCAAAAGAAGATAGCTCTACACATGCTTACTTTTCGGTAACCGAAATAGATAGTAAGATAGTTTGCTTTTTTGCTTGAATATCCTTGTATGATGGTAGAATTGAGTGTCCCTTTTGAAGCAGAGCTTTTCTTAAAATTTGATATTTGTTTCGGCTGAGGTCCAGTTCAAGAATTAAAGCAATTGCTTCTTCCTCTGTAAAATTGGATTAATTGCACTCTTAGGTTGCTTCTCCTATTTTAACATTGCTTTGAATGTATCAGAAATTTCTTCATTCGAAATTATAGAACGCTTATGGGCCAGTCTTTTCTTCTTAGATCTTGTACTTAAATCATCATATGTCTTGCAGGGTGCTCCAGTTGATATTTTGCACGCCGATATTTCTATATCAGTATCCATCCAATCGGAATGTTTAATTTTTAATCTGTTAGTACGCTGATTCAAGGACTTAATTTTTACGTCATACAACTTTAAAAAGCTCTCTGTCTGAGATTTCCCAATGATGTCGACTTTTGCATGATATGTAGTTTTTATGAATTCCACTATAGCTTCTAAACGATTAAGACCATTTTTAGATAAACTCCACAGAATACAACACAATTGTTCATGTTTCAATGTAATCACGATGGTAATCAACTTCGTTATAATGATGATAAGGATTAGCTGCACATTTATATATATCTATTAGAAATATAGCACATATATATATATTTACAGGTATTATTTGAATTTTCATTAGGTAAAATATCTGAAAGAGTCAATTTGGAAGAGTACCTATACCGAATTCATTGATATTATATGTTGCTGTTAGGTATCCCCAGAAAGAATATTACCTGTGCATTGTCACTAGCTCATAAAAATATAGATTTTGAACCATCAGTAATAGATAAATGCTGCAGCTAGGCATCACCGGAAAAGATACCTGTACATTGCCACTAGATCTAAAATATATAAATTTTTAATAATCACCAATAGAAAAATACATTTGTTAAATTTAGGTAAACACCATAAATGTAAACTAATAAAATACTTATTGTTAAAATAGACATTTTTTGTTTGTTTTGTTATTTTAAATTCATTAATATAAATATATGAATGCTTAGAAAATGATAAAGATTTACTTAAATTTGGGAAATGTGACAACGCTATTAAAAATAAAAAAATATTTATTAATTATTTTTATAAAAATATTTTGTATATAGATATTATTAAAATTATACAGAAATATTCATAATTTTCTAAGTAATTATTCACGCAAAGCTAAAGGCAAAAGTTGCAAGTTTGTAAAAATATAGTCATATGTACAAAAAATTGGAAATATAAAAGTTTAAACGCGCATATTTCTGAAATGAGGCATGATATTGATTTGAATCTTTTTGCAAAAGACCGGAAATTATATATGCTATAGGATAAGCTTAATTTGGAATACATATTTTTAAAATTTCTTTCTCTATTTAGAAATAAACCAAACAAAAGGCCCAATTTGGGGTTCTTGGAGAAAATACAAATTTTTTAATTGTAGTAACATATTTGTTTATAAAGATATCTCAATGAAATTTGCAAGAAATGTGGATCTTATTAATGTAAATAAAAGCGCGTTAACCAATTTTAATCAGGGGTAGGGTTTTCCTGAATTCCCAAAAAAACTAATGAAAATTCCCAAAAATGGGATTTTTTACACTTATGGCTATAGAATCCACATTTTTGCGAAGGCCAGTAGATTTTGATTTAAAACTTTTAACAACATATTGAGGATTCTTAAAATATATTCCGCTTGTCGATTCGTGCTTTGGGATTTGAGAAAAATGGTCTAAAGTCAAAACTTTCATATAAAATGGGTCGAATTCGGGAGGGTGTGTACCATGACCAATTGAGTTATTGGGCTTGTTTTTTATTCTAAAGTCATCTCCGTGAAGTTGCCTTTCAGAAAGTGTAAAATTATTATATGTTGTTAAAGAAAATTTTATTTTAGATAAAAGAGAGAGTAGATACTTTTTCGACTAAAAAAACACAAAAAGTCGTCTTTTTTGCAATTTTCAAATTCAAAATCGTTTATTTTTGGACTCGGTAAAGATATCGACTTCAATTTTTTATTCAATAGGTAATTTTGTTCTTTAACTAAGTAGGAAAAAAACTAATAAAATCGGTCGGAAATACTAGGATATATATGAAAAAGACTGGACCTAGAATATACAAAATTATGGTGCTTAAAAATTCAAACGCAAATAACTTGAAAACTATAAGAGATAAATAGGACATGTACGCATGTTTTTTATAGGTCTTATCAGGGCCTACAACAATATATAAAAGTATTTGAAATCGGACGAGAAACAAAAATTTGGCAAGCGATTAAATATTTTTTATGTCAGAGGTACCTAACTTTGAGCCCCCTTAGCTCCGCCCATGAGGGGTTTGTTGTGCTCCCTTCCAAACTTAACATTGTAAACTCCTCCGCTACGCCTATACCAAATTTCATGAAAATCCAACCAGCCGATCAGAAGGTACAGATTTATTTCCAAAAAATTTCGCTTCTGCCCCACTGTGCATTGTTTTGAAGTATGGCAACACTAAATGTTTAAGCTGCTAACATTAATATCGAAAGCTCTAGTTTGTCCGTTAAGAACATTGTAGAAAGAAATAGAACTTTCAAGAAGCATCTACTAGGTAATACAGTGTATATAAATTGGCCGTGAAAACACCATTGAGTGAGTCTAATTGGAAGCGTCGTTAAGTAAAGACAAATTAACTGCCTTGGCTGTATAATTTTGTGCATTATTAAAGTGTGTTGTATAAGGTGTGTAATTTAAGTGTGTGTTTATATTAGAACGCAAGTGACTATTTAAACTGTTATTGTTGTACATTTTTAAATAAAATAAAGAGTCGTTACAACTTTAAACTACTAAACTGCTGTTATTTGCAATCAAAGTACAGGTTTATTTAAAGGAAATAAAAGACCGTTTTTAAAAGGTAAAAACGTAACAATATTTACCAAATTTGAAGGAAAAAAATTATTTTTAATGGAGCTAGGTTCTCCATTAAAAATGACTTTATTTAACAAATTACTTTCTAAAATGGATTTTATTCCTTATCTAAAGGAACAAATTATGCAAATAGAAAAAAATCATTTAATTTTAACATGTTATACCGAATATAATCATATTTAATTTACAGTTTTTCATCAAAATATTTATAGAAAACAATATAATATTTTAAAAATAAATAGCTTATTTTCCAATTTTAATATGATTGCAGAGATTTTGCCTAAAATCGAAAATATTTATCCGAATTTATAATTCTAAATATTAAATGGCGCCAATTAAAATTATTTCCTATAGAAGTTGTTTTTAATATGTATATTTTTTGACAAATATTTTTCTCAGACAAAATTTTAATATTTATAAAAAATATTAAAGTATTTGAAATCTAGAATTTTATGAAACCAAATAAAATTACCTTATTTTTCTAAAACTTATTTTAAAAACAGAAAAATTCTTAATGGATTTTGGTACATATTACAAAATAGATATGAAATCCGAAATTTTGTATCATTAACGTATGGCGTACAGTGTTACCAGTTTAGCCTATTTAAGACTAAATCTATCCTTGTTATTTTGCTTTTCGCCTAAAATTTTTCCTTTTAACTTTTTTCTTAGTATTTTTTATTCTTAAAATTACCTTTATAATGCTAAAATGTTAGTATTTTAGTATTTCAATAACGAAGAAAATAATTTATTAGTTACCATTACCAATTTTATTTTATCCATTTAAAAATATTTATGCGCATAAAAAATTGAGAATATTTACATCTAAGAGAAAATTTCGCTTACGGCGCATTCATCATCAACCATAGAAACTATTTATGAAAATAATAAAAAAATATCTTATTAATGCGAAAAATCACTCAAAATGTTTTAAATGCTTAATCAAAAATTATAGTTCAAAAATTACGAAAAATCACATCAGTTTTTTTGGGCAATTTTTCATTCATTCATTTTGTTGGGTGTTATTTATAAGTTCATTACAATATCGTTAGAAAATATCAAAACTAATGAGAATGATAAAAAACTAAGTTTCTAAATTAAAAAAAAAAAACAAATAATAATAATAATAATAATAACAATAATAATAATAATAATAATAATAATAATAAGAACAATAATAATAATGATAATAATAATAACTTTTTTTCTAGCCTTATTTTTTGGGTATTTAGCCTTTTTTAACCTCTTTTAAAGTTCAATTTAGCTTTTTATCTTATCTCCTAGCAACACTAATGGTGTGCATTGATTAAAAGTATTTACGTGAACAGAGTATATATACAGAAAAAATAAAAATTTTATTTAATTACAAAATTCAAGGATCCAAACAAAAAAAGATTTTAATTTCCAGCCCATAAAGATTTTTGTCAAATTGGTTAGACAATAAATTTTTAAATTTTTTGTCAACTTGCTTAATTTAAATATTTGGCAAAAAAAATATCATATGGACTAAAAAATTTATTGAATATTTATTTTAGTTTTCAACATTTTATTGTCATACTAATCATAGATAAAAACTAATTTACAATGAATTACTTCGTTCGTTTGATTATGAAAATTGTTAGATTACTTCAGAATTTTTACTAAAATTTTAAATAAATCAACAATTTCTTTGTTGAATTTTATATTTTTTCAACTAAAGATTGCATTTATTTGACTAAAAATTTTATCAATTTTGCCAAAAAAAATTATTAATTAAAAAATTTTTCGTTTATTTTCAATTAAAGGTTTTACCATTTAATTTCACCCACCACCTGAAATGAGAAATGTATCTCAAAAGAGAGAGCCTCCATCGTATTTTGATAAGCTTTACGTATGATTTTTATCGTTTTAGAAATTGTCATATTATTTATTTTTATAAACCTTATTTTATTTATAATAACAAAATTTAATTAAATTCAAAAAAATAAAAATAATAACAATATTTTTTTTAAATTTGTTTAGATTTTGTTATTATAAACAACATAATTTTTCTAAAAATAAATAATAATATGAAAATTTCTAAAACGATAAAATCATACATAAAGCTTACCAAAATATAATGGAGGAAGAAACAGACCGTTGTCCTTTTTACAATTTTTCTCAGCAACGTTGGTTTTTATATTTTTAATTTACCTTATAATATTTATAACAAATTTATATTAGTATAACTGTAATTTTTGTAAATTTGTATTTAGTGTAAAAGTATTATTTATTATGTATAAAAGTATATATGTAAAAGTATAATATGTGTAAAAGTGTAATATGTGTAAAATGTATATGTGATTTTACATTTTTTAAAATAAAATTTACATTAAATCAAATTAACTTTAAAATAAATAAATCAAGTTAAATTTAAGCAAAATTAAAGTTAAATTAAGATAGTTTAACAAAAATTAGTTAATAAAAGTTAGATTTTTGAAAAATTAGATTTAGGATAATAAAAATTAATTAAAAATTGATTGGTTTATATTAAAGTAAGTTAAGTTTAAATTAGATTTAAGTTAGATAAAAAAAAAAAAAATAGTTTAAAATTTGGTCAGGTTTAGGAAAGACTAGATTTAAGATAAATAAAATTAAAATATATAGTTTTAAATCAAAATGTATAGATTTAAATTAGATTTAAATTAAGTTTTAACAAATTTTAAATTAGATAAAAATAATGAAGTCAATATTATATGTATTAGGTTTAAGAAAGCTTAAATTTGAGATAGGTGAGTAAAATTTAAGATTAATTATTACTTAGTTAGATGAATAAAGAGATTAATTCACGCTTTAAAATATTTATTTTAGGAGATTAAGTAAACTTAATTTGATAATTTTGAATTAGGATTTGTTATGATAGATTTAAGATGATATTTATGATTAGGTTCAGCTTAGGAAGATTTAAGTTGATTTGTTTTAGGTTTATGATTACGTCGATAAAGTTGTAATTTTATTCAATTTTCCTTTCTTCTTTTCCGGATAGATGCTTTAAATTGAATAATGGTTTTCCTTTTTCAAGCCTTAATAATCTATATTTTTCTGGTATTCAATTGCAAATTAGATAGGCTTTTATTAATTTAAAATTTTATATTATATTTATGTATGTTGGTTGTTAGTTTTTTAAAATTTATATTCAAAAATAAAAATAAAAATTTTATTTTCTTTTTAATACAAGCTTTCCAATATATATAATAATAAAAAATATTTAAAGTATTTTTTTTTTTTTGGTATTGATTTAACAGAAATATAAATCGCTCCACTAAATTCCATAATGTTCGGTCCATAATTAACCATGGATCCCATATAATTCACGTTTCCGAAAAATACTTAAACATATGCAAATCTCACATAAATTTAAATATCGGAATGAAATTGTTCATAAATCATTCTCATATACGTATAAAATATTATAATAAATTTCCACAATTGACTGAAGACCCCACATAAGGCCCTCTGTCGATAATCATTCTTTTGTCCATACACAAGCATGTATAGTTGATCCTGACCAACACTGCCTTTTATTATCGTTTCCTATTTGTGTTTATAATAAAAGATTAAAAATATATTATTTTGTTAGTAAAATTGTATTAACTGCAATAGACTAGCTTTTACAGCTCCCGTTGATCCCGTTGAACTCCCATTTAAACATTTTTACACTATAACGATAAATTGATTGTGAACATCGTGTAAAAAAATAATCAAAACTAAAAGACGATTTTTCAGGATATCCTAGAATAAAGCTTTTTTTGTTTTAGATGTCCTTGCGCCAGGAAGGTGTGTTCATTTTTGACAAAAATTCCAGAGGTGTCCCACTGTAGAGGTTCATAAAACATGAAGCATAAAAGACACGGAATTAATTCATATGCCACAAAATGATGATGTCTAGTTTAATGCACACTAAAAATTAACAAAAATCGAAGATGTAAAATTTTTAAAATTGTAATGAGTCTAATTTTTTTGGAATTACTCATTTAAGTAAAAAATTTATATTTACCAATCTTTTGATTGAAAAAAAAATTCATGTCAAAACATTGAAAAATATATTCCTCAAAATCCGCAAATTGTATATCAATGTATTATTATTATCATTATTATTATTATTATTATTATTATTATTATTATTATTGTTCTTATTATTATTATTATTACTATTATTATTATTATTATTATTATTATTATTATTATTGTTATTATTACTATTTTTATTATATACTTTAAGTAAAATATGTCCGTCTACTTTCAAATGCAAAAGAACACTAAAAAATAACCGAAATTTATCATTTTACGTTCGTCTTGTTTTTGACATGATCTTTGACACATACATATATGTTTTTGTAGCATCTTTTTATACATACATAGATAAGTAAAAACGCATTTAAAAATAACTTAAAATCTACAATGTTTTTATCAAAATTATTTATTGTTTGCTTGCTTTTCCTCATGATAATTAAAAAAAAAATATATCAGTTCAATTATACCTTTTGAAATAATAATAAATAACATAAGATTTTTTTTAAACTTTTCATTAGAGTCGTTCAAAGTTTTTAATTTTAAATAAAAATTTTAAATAATTTTAAACAAAAAAAAAATTTTATTTTAAATAGCAAGAAATTGGGTTTCCGAGAAAAATCCTCAGGAATCATAAAAAATATGGGTTTATCGGCCAAGATTCAGTCTTCCTTTCATAATTTAAATATAGCTTGCAAAAAAGGATTTTGGAATACCTTAATGTAGGTATTACCTACGAACACATGTATACAGGGGGAAAATGGGGTAAAGTGGTTCACATCTTTATCTTATTTAATATAATACTAAGGAATAAATCTTTTGAATCCTGCAATGGAACTATTATATGGAACGGATTATTGCCTAAAGTTTTGCATAAAATTAATAAGATTAATTTATCATGTGGTATTATTTTTCTCTCATTTTTTTTAACCAACTTTTTTTGGGTAAAATGGGAATGTTGGGGGAAAGTAGAACATAGTAATAATGATAAGTTTAAAGATATTTAGGGTCTATTCAATATTTTTAAATGATTTTTGTATTTACAAGACCACACGAATATAAAAATTCGAGTAAGTGATTAAAACAGAGACTAATGAGTAATTCCATTTTAATTTTAAAAAATTTTAACCACTTTAAAATTTTCTCTGTAGTAAGTATACCGATAAGCTTCCTACCAAAGATATATTAAAAAATTAAAGATAAAGATTTTTTCTTTTAAATATACGCCTCTGAAGACACTTATTAGAAAAAAAAATATGTTCAAAAATATTTTTTTTTTTTTATTGTATATGACATCTTAAAATACAAGCTTTGACAAATCGACCGCAAAAAGAAAAATATTTTAATTTAATATCTTTTTTATAACAAGATTTATTTTGACTATTAAAAAAAATAATAGATTAATCACTTTGAAAGCTATAGAGTTGCCACAGGTTTTAAAATAAAAATTAATAAAATTAATTTTACATGCATCAAATTGTATCCAAATTGGTAGCATTTTTTAAATTTAAAATGGAATTGAAAATAATAAATCAAAAACTATAAAAATATTTCTTTTCTTTTCCATTTCTTTCTCTTATTTATAGTAGTATAATTCATAGGTGTAATAAATTGCTATAATTTTCGCTCTAGCCATTTGCATGAGTTACATCGTACTGTGTGTGCATTTTTACAGCATCCACTATTTTCGCGATTAATCTTAGTGCTACGCAGTTTATTGAGTTATTTACATTTTTCATATTCGCGTCAATAAGGAAGAAATACACACAGCAAAAAAAGAATGGTTGGAAAACAATTACAATCATTAGATTTTAATTCAATAAACTAAATCGTAGCATATCTATTAAAAATGCATGAATGGAACTGATATTAAATATTGTTACGTTTTTACCTTTTAAGAACTGTGGCTTATTTCCTTTTAAATAAGCCGATACTTTGATTGCAAATAAAAGCAGTTTAGTAGTTTAACAAGTTGTAACGACTCTTTATTTTAATTAAAAATATACAACAATAACAGTTTAAATAATCACTATGTATTCTAATACACACACGCACAGTTAAATTATACACTTTATACAGCACACTTTAATAATGTACAAGAATATACAACCAAGGCAGTTGATTTATCTTTACTTAACGAAGCTTCCAATTAGACTGGCTCAATGGTGTTCTCACGGCCAATTTATATACACTGCACTGCCATCTAGATGCTTCTCGAAAGCTCTATCTCTTTCTACAATGTTCTTAATGGACAAACTAATATATTCGAATTTTAGAGCTTTCGATGTTAATGTTAGCAGTTTCAACATTTAGTGTTGCCATATTTACAAACACTAGCGAAAGCTTTTTATACAATATTGTAGGTTTACAACTATGTTAGTAATTTCTACAGATATGTTAACTGCTGTTAATATAAACAGCAGCCGCTAAAACCGTTATATTTGAATTTAAATACAATTTCGTAACAATATTATGAGAGGTAAAATAAGAATGATAACGAAATAACGATTGTTATTATAATAATATTGATTATATGAGTCAATGTGTGAAGGTTATAGTAAATGTATCTAATTTTACTGGAATTATTAAATTATATGCACATTCCGAAAGAATTTAAGAATTTTTATATGAAATTAATCAAAACAAAATTTGATGTAAGAATATAATAGCCTAAAAGAAAATAAGTACTACATAGTAACGTTCACAGAATTTCAAGAAGTTAACTGAGAATGGCATGTTTTTTTCCAAAAGTTGAAGCTTTGAAGGTCCAATACCAACGCATTCCTTTATGTTGACTTCATTAAAAAAATTTTGGGCAAAATATCTTAGAGAATGTACATTCCACACTGCATCGCATAAAAAAATTAAAATTAAACATACACTTGATTTGGATATTCCAACAACAATATTTTCCATTTTTACTCACATGTATCCGTTCTGTATTTTATTTGTATAATTTGAAGAATATTGTATTACGCCTCGTTCTTTTAAATAATTTATTTTATATAGCATTTTTTTTTTGCAAATATTCGAAAAATACGACAATATATATATATATATATATATATATATATATATATATATATATATATATACATATTTACTTATTTTTAGTAAAAGTTAAATTTTTGGAGAGTTGAATTGATCAGATCTATTTATTTGTTAAAAACCATGAAATAAATAACAGATTTTGATTTCGTATTTTATTAAAATCTAGTTGATTTTCAGGAGATCCTTTTTTGGGTTTTAAATTGAAATTAAAAGTAATAGGCATAAAATTTTGGATTATCTACCGTTTAAATATATCTACAATTCGTACAAAAATTATTTGGTATATTTTTGAAATCCATATGTATATTGACTATCAAAAAATGTAGCAAAAACGTAATGATTTTTTCGTTATAAAATTAATATTTTGTTTAAATAATATCTCAAGTTATACATTTTTTCCAAAATGAAATTTTAAAATATATCTTAAACATGTTGAATTGTGTATGTACTTATTCTATTTCCAGAACACTATGATAAGAAAATTTATGTCTTAAAAAACTACATATTTCAAATAAGCATATTAAATGCAATCATAAATTTTAATACATTCATATATTGTGTCCACCAGTGTTGCCAGTTTAGCCCTTTATGTCTAAATCTTGTCTTTTATTTTACTTTTAGCCTCAAAATTTTCGTTTTAGCTTCTAGCTTTTTTCAAGCCTTTTTTTTGATTATTTAAATTGTCTTAAAAAAACTATGTTAGCATTTCAACAAAGAAGAAAATAATTTCTTATATGCTTTTGCTAATTTTATTTTACAGAATCATTCATTTAAGCATTTTTGTATATCAATTCGCTCAAAAATTCGATATTATTTATATTTAGCAAAAATTTTTGACTGCGGCGCTTCATTTTCCAAATCAAGTGCAACTTAACTCATTTTATGGACTTACTTAATCAATTATTATAACCATTTTTTATTAAACACCATTAACCATAGAAACTATTTATGAATACATATATTTTAAAAAATTATTATAAAAATCGCCCAAAAATTTTGAAATAACTAATCAAAAAAGTATTAAGTATAATTCAAAAATGACGAAAAATCACTTCAAAAATTGGGTAGGTAATTATACGCTACACCAACATATGTGGTAGGGGTATTATGGGTTTGTGTTGATGTTTTTAATCCAAAAATATTGCTCTACGACCCACCTTAATGTATACCAATCGGCTCAGAATCATTTTCTGAGTCGATTTAACGATGTCCGTCTGCCGGTTTGCCTGTCCGTTTGTCCGTGCGTTTATGTGAACCTTTTAATCAAACTACACGTCGCCGTTTTCAAAATAATTAAATTAAATTTGGCACAAATGTTTTTTATAGCCGAGGGACAAATCTTATTGAAATTGGTTATGATCGACCTATTTTTTCTCCTTGCTCCCATACAAATGCCAACCTTGAATAAGGGTTTAACGATCATAAAAGCCTTAAAGATAGCAATATTAAAATGAAATTTAGTATATATAGGTTTTGTATAGGTATGCCAAATGTTATGAAGATCGGTCTATATTTCTCTATAGCTCCCATATAAAGCCCACTTCCGAAAAACACGTGCATAAATTCCATACAAGCGTTAATTTCAAGTTAATATTTTACAAAAATAAATAAAAATCATAGTGCTAAATGGCAATCACCATAAAACGCATAAATAACATAATATACTCTCATAATATACTCTCTTGTACTCTTAATACAAGTATCCGCCAACAATAGATCCCAGGTCCCAAATAAGACCCCTCCCCGAACTTTGATGCAGGGTGTCGGTCAAGCCCGACTATATTTTTCACTTATTTTTAATATCAAATATACCCCAAACTTGTATTGGAATTTTGTGGGCGATTTTTCATTGCATCATTTTGCAGACAACCGTTCTACGTTTTAATTTTAAATTTACAGAAAAATATTAAAAACTAATGAAAAAAAAAAAAATAATAAGAAAAAATAAATAAAAACAAATTCTTAAATAAAAAATATTAGTTTTTTTCTGTACTTATTTTTTGGTCATTTAGCATTTGCGGACCTTTTTTAATGTCCAATTTAGCTTCTTTTTTTCTCACCTCCTGGATTACATATGCTCCATTGCTTTTACTAAGACATCACACTCTCTATCATTATTACCCAGGTCTATAACTGTAATTAACGCTGATATAATATGTGAGATAACGCCAGTAGAAGGGAGTAACCATATATTATGTTAAATGTTAAATAAGATGTACACATATTCCAATAATTGCTGTAAGATATCATTATTTTCAATCAGTCACAGAGAAAATATGTGCTTTTATTTAAAAAAAATCGCAATTTTTAGCACAATTATTACAAAAAAGTTTTTTTTAATGTAAAACACACATTAAAAGGAAATAATTTTACAAAAACACAATTTTTTAGTAATTTCCAAAATACGCATGTACATACACAAGCAAACTATATAATTATATAAACGTATATGTGTATTTTTTTTTTTTTTTTTTTTGACAGTTCATCTTATTAAATAGCGGAGTTGTCAGATTTTTCTAAGCCTCTGTCGCCAAATTGTTAATCAGAAATCGCTAAAAATCGCCAAGTTAAAATTTTGTTTATTTTTTTTTTAAGGAAATACTAACAAATTAACTAAAATGTTAAGTGTCGTATAATTTTAGTACCTAACATTTCGTATAATTTAAAAATGTAAATTCAGCTTTAACAAAGCCAACGATAATTACAGTAGCTAATAATAACACTGTCCTAGTCGCAAATTTCAATAAGCGGGTGCACAGCTGGTAAAGCTATATGCGAGTATTCTGAATTCAATGGTGACAGCCGTCATTCGAAGTCAGCTCTCGTATTCGCGATATTTGGGTTTAAACTTAACTACGGAAGTAGCGAATTAATTGAAAATTAGAAGTAAAAGGGACGTTATGTATACTAAATAATAAATCGATTTAATATAAACTCCAATCATAAATTATATCAGTTTCAGCTCAATTTTAAATGTTTGTATATTTTTGTTTGAAAAGTTGCTCATTGTTAGCACTAGTTAACTTGCTTACAGAATTATAGTAATATTTTTTTCTAGTTTAAAGTTTTGTTTGTTATCTTATATAATCTTAGTTGTTTATATTGTTTAAATTCAAAAATTAAATTATTAAATTTAAGCTAAAAACCTTAATTTAAACAAAACCTTTTTTATCAATATCTCAAAAACCAGCGCTTTCAAAAATGGTTAACACCACTAAATTCAGCGTCGATTTGGTTTAGCCCAATGGATACCCACATTTTTGAGCAGAGTGTAATTGAATAAAAAATACAACTTAAAATACGTATTTCTGACATATAGCTTCATTTTAGGTCAACAACTTATAAAATTTATTGAATTTTATTATATTTTTTAAAAGAATAATTCTAATATATAACAAGATTGGTGCTATTAAACATAAATTGTTTCAAAGAGTTAATTTATTCATGAACGTCTTTATTTCATTGTGATCTAAATCATTAATATCCTTAATATATGTGGGATTTTTATATTATTAAATCCCTGCGATTTAAGCTTGATGGCTTTAATCAATTAAAACACAATTTATTTTGATTAATAAATTATAGTGTACACAGTTTATTTTAAATTATCAAAACTTAAATTAAAATATTAACTTCACTTTATTTTAGTTTTACAATTTATTAGAGTTTGGCTACTGCTGGTTTTAACTCAATTACAACTTTTAACTTCAACTTTAGAGCAACTCACTTCAACTTTTGCACAACTATTCTGCAACTCTTCGGCAACTATTTTCAACTGCAATTTACTTCAACTTTATAAAACTCTTCTGCAACTAACTCAATATTCTCTTTTATTCCTATTTATATCCTATCCACTATTACTCGCTATTTCCCTAAAGCTCCAGAAACTTCTTAGCGAGCGAAACCTATATTTGTCCCTTTCCTGTGCATGGTAAGTCCGTTTATAAAATTAAAGAACATCGTTTAGAATATTCGTTCTACGTTATAAGATGTCTCGTCCATATTTTATCTGTTGCGTACGTGACTCGTCACTAGCTCCGTCGAGAATGTTCTGTCCGTTAACTATCTTAACCCTTTTCTTACCAACGTCTGCCAGATCTGGTGACGCGACCAGGCTCCAATCCCACATTCGGCCCTCCTGACGGGGTATTCGACTCAAATACCCAATCGCTCCATATCGCTCCATATTTTCCGCCACAGTGACCCGTCTTCCTGGTCCTTCGCCCTCCGTATTCCTCCCGACCTCATATCGACCATATTCCACCCTACTTTTTACCCCGTATGGACCAAAACGTTTCCGCTTCCGTCCCACACAGTCTCCATCTTGTGTGCGTTTGTTATTCGTCGAATTGTGCAACCAAAAGTTTTCCGACCTGCGGTTTTCCTTAAAGCCCCTCTGATTTCCCTTCTTTAGACCACATAGGTTTACCTTAGCTCTTGGTTTCAACATACCCGATTTCCTTCCGGTTTCACATATATTCTGATCATCATTTTCCTGCGCTAACACAGCCGACGACGAATCCTTGAAAACAGTGGCTTCTACAACTCTTTTCTCCAACTTGTCAACTACCAATTCATCTACCATTTCCTGATCCTTAGTTGAAATATTTCCCGTTTCCTGAGCTACTGACACATCTTTTCCTATATGTGATCTTCTAACACTATCTCCTACAACGCAATCGATGGATTTGCTCATCAGTCCCGAAGTATTGATGTACTTCCGATGATCATCGATATTGTTCTTCCCAATATTAGTAGCAGTCTTGGGAACAAGTTCCACACCGTCTTCCATTATCATTAAGTCCACAAACTGTAATAGGTTAGTGCCCAAAACAGCCGGATAATCTAAATCCTCTGCGCGCACAACATCAAATTTGACTTTTAGCGGAATACCATCAATTACAACTGGTGCGACGAAGTAACCCTGGGTATAAAATACGCCTGCACCTGCACTCTTCAAGCGTCGTTGCTTTACTATCAATTGGAACTCGTTACGTACCCTGTCATAAACATCACCTCTTATTGTGCAAATGTTGCAGCCGGTATCGATGAGACCATAAAATTCAATATTCCCCAACGTGACCTTGTAGTAACTGAACGTGTTGACATTACTGCGCTCCTCTTTGACTTCAGGTTTAATGACCTTACAATCAGCTGCACGATGCCCTACACCGTTGCATTTAAAACATTTAAATTGTTGTTCACCGCAATCCTTAGCCAGATGATTTTAACTTCCGCATTTGAAACAATTCTTCTTCACACTACCTTCCTTCTCTTCCTAAGGGTGTTCATCATTCGGGGCATTAGTCCTCTTTGCATCCTTATTCGCGGAGCTACGAATTTTCTCATATATCTTGATCTGCTCTTTCATCTGTTCCACTGTCTTTGCCTGATATAAAATGGCTTTATTGAACCGAGAATCAGGTATACCCTCAACAAAGTAATCCAAAAGACTTGGGACATCTAGCTTAATTGGTTTACCGATCTCCATAAGAGCATACAAATACTCGCGGTAACTCTCAGTTTGATTTTTTTCTACGATTTCTCAACATCTTGTGGATTTCTGAGGAAGACAACATTTCACCAAATTCATCAATTAAAGCATTCTTCAACGACTCCCAATTTCTTAAACCGGACTGACTTCTAACAAACGATTTTGCCGCACCTTTCAGAAGCTGTTTACCATAAATGAACTTCTGTATATCATTCCACCCCACTGTCTCGGCATTTTCCTCAAAATCTTCAACCCAATGCCTAACATCTAAAGAATCAGTTCCATTAAATACAGACAAACTATCAACAATGTCCCTTAGAGTGAAGACAGGACCATTCAGACGGACTACTGTAGACGCACTAGCCCCCACATCTTGGTACTCAGAATTTATCGATTCTCCGTCGTCCCCATCAGTTTGATGACCGAAATGTCGTAGGAGCCTGTCTCTTAGTACTGGCTTCAATCCAGATGTGTCCAACCCTAATTCCCTCAACTTATTGCGCAAAGATTCGCAATTCATGGACATAATACTTTCAATCTCCATCTTCTACCAAAATAAAAAGAAACCAGCAAAAACCTTAAAAAATAACACTTACAACTAAATTCTATGAAATAATATTAAACAAAATAAAATTCAATTCAAAATTAAAATAATTTAAAAATCAAAATGTAAATTCAAATTAAATATTCCGATAATCAAAATTATTTAAATTTAATAAAATTTTATAAATAAATAATTACAACATTAAAAAAAATGTAATGGCAACTACACAAATCTTTAAAAAAAAAAAAACAAAATATCTGTTCTCTAAATTAACATTAACATCAGCAAAAAAAAAAATAAAAAATAAAAAGTAAAATGTTAAATAACAAAAACTATGTTATTTCAACATAAAATAATTTTAACTTCACTGTAAACAAACTTATAATATACAACTTATCTTATTAGAATTGAACAGCTCGTTCAGCACTCCAACTAGATTTCTACAGCTCACATCATTTGACTCGCCTGCTTTGCTTAACGGCCATGCATTTGAATCTCCAACTTACATTTATCCCTTTTCAACTTACACGTCGCTCTCTCGATCTTTCTTTTCTTTCATTCGTTGATTAATATAGTATTCGTTACAACGTTTTTTCTTCAGCCTTGACTATACTTTCTATTTTACTCTTTCTCACAGGTTAATGTTCACTAACGGATTATTGTTCGTTATTTATTTTTTTTTTAAGTTCACAACTTATACACACACCAAAAAAAATGCATATACTTGTTTATATTTCTTTTATCTTCTACTTCACTGTTTTTGCCTTAGTGTTATTTTTGTGTGTGTTTGTTTTTGTTTTTTATTTATTTGCGATCAATCTTTAACAACGTATATAACAACCCTTATTCAACTTTATTGTTTTCTTTTCTCTTTCGTGTCTTTATGTTGTTATTATTATTTTTTTTTTCTCAATTAAAAATACTTTGTTGTTTCTCACTTCAACATTTCTTTTTTGTCTTTTTAGAGTTTTTCAACATCTTTCTGTCTCTTAAGCTTATGTGCTCTTTATTTCCACTTGTTTTTTTTTTCTATCACAATACTTTTTTTTTAACTTTTATTTATATTTTATTTACAACTTTTATTTTCACAACTTTAATAACATCTTAAGTTTTGTTTTTTAATCGTCAAACACAATTTCAACAACTATTATGATAATTTTTACACTTTATACTACAGTTTTCACTTTACACAGTTTTTCTCTTAACAACTTTTCACATAATTTTTATGGTTTTTAATTTATTTTTTCACCAATTTTCCACTTATTTTTTATCTTTCAACACTTTTCACTTAATTTCCAAACTTCAATACCGGACGAGCCCAAAATTTGTGGGATTTTTATATTATTAAATCCCTGCGATTTAAGCTTGATGGCTTTAATCAATTAAAACACAATTTATTTTGATTAATAAATTATAGTGTACACAGTTTATTTTAAATTATCAAAACTTAAATTGAAATATTAACTTCACTTTATTTTATTTTTACAATTTATTAGAGTTTGGCTACTGCTGGTTTTAACTCAATTACAACTTTTAACTTCAACTTTAGAGCAACTCACTTCAACTTTTGCACAACTATTCTGCAACTCTTCGGCAACTATTTTCAACTGCAATTTACTTCAACTTTATAAAACTCTTCTGCAACTAACTCAATATTCTCTTTTATTCCTATTTATATCCTATCCACTATTACTCGCTATTTCCCTAAAGCTCCAGAAACTTCTTAGCGAGCGAAACCTATATTTGTCCCTTTCCTGTGCATGGTAAGTCCGTTTAAATATTCGTCGTTTAGAATATTCGTTCTACGTTATAAGATGTCTCGTCCATATTTTGTCTGTTGCGTACGTGACTCGTCACTAGCTCCGTCGAGAATGTTCTGTCCGTTAACTATCTTAACCCTTTTCTTACCAACGTCTGCCAGATCTGGTGACGCGACGCGGCTCCAATCCCACATATATTTTAAAGATGATGGAAAACAAATTATCAAACATTTAATACATAATGTAAAATATATTTTTTGGGTATAAAAAAATAAAAGTTGCTAGACAGGCAAATACTAAAAGTAATCGATTTCTATTATGAAAATTTAATAGTTTTTTTCCACAAATGCCTATTTAATAAAATTTTAAAAATTAACCAAGCAAATCACCACCGTGTTTATAAATCGCCCAAAAATTCGCCATGTCGCCAAACGGAAAATGCGGTCTCCAAAAGAAATTAAAAATCGTAAAGTAGTTGTGTAGAGAAATCTCATATTTGAATCTACACGTGAGGTAATTCTCTCAGAGAGCGAATTTGACACTCTCTGATAAAAAAATCTTACATATTCTGTTACGTGTGGATGGACTTTTAGATTTTTTTATATCAGAGGAAACATAATCGTTGTGGCATTATAGAATGAATTTGGTACATACACCTGGTTTGAACTAATAATTCATTAAAAGGTTTTGCAATTAGATATGACTCTATTGTGAATTGAAAACTACAAAACTTTTTGATTATTCTTTGATATTTTATTTTATATTTCTTATTTTTTAATATAATTTTATAATAATAAAATATATTCACACAAACGATAAAGACATATTCTTTTCCTGCTTTACTTAGGTTTCTAAAATGTTAAGGGATTGACTTTTTTAACAGCTTTGAACTTAGCAATGGGTATGAATTTTCACATAACTTTTTGGATAGGAACTCAAAAACCTTTTAAATTTCTCAAATTAACTATATGTTGACCAATATAAACAATTTTCCCATTTAACATTTTGTTGAATATTTCATAATAAATCAAGACAGAAGTTATTTACCAGAGTTTTAACACACTTGGGCCATATCAGGAAGAAACATATGTATATATAATAAAAACATAAGCGTTGGGGAGTTATATTTCAAATAAAAGCTAAAGCAAGCCAATTTCCAAAAAATGATACACAACAACGGCGGTAACGAGACGACTTGCAGCCAATTGAAAAGAAATAAACATAATAACAACGGCATCAGGACGGCAGGATGATTGCCAAACACTTTTTTTATCAAGATGGGTACCCATTGGGTAAAACTAAGTCGACGACGCTGAATTTTTAATAGTCAGCGCCCCTTTTTGAGATATTTCATTTTGAAACGCTAAAAGAGGAGTTAGGAAAATTAAGTTTTATTGCATAAATTTAGTTGTTAAGTTTCAACAAAATAAACAATAAATCCTTATTATCAAATATATTTTAAACACAAAAGTACAAAACCTTGAACTACTAGCCCATTTACGTTTTCACAAAATCTATTTTTAATGAGATTTCAATCAAAATCTGCTTAATTTTATTAGATTTTGCTTCGATTTTCCATACAAATCATAATCTAGTGTGTAATGAGATTTTACTAAAACCTAATAAAATTTATTTAGATTTTGAAAAATATCGTTATCTAACAAGTGTATTGTTAAGATGCAACAATGTTCTAAATAAAAATATTACAATTAAAACCTAAATGTTAATTCGAAATTGTACATAAATAAATTAAAAAATAAAAAGTTCCGTTAAACGTTGAACACATATAAAATATTTTAGTGATTGTGTTAAATTTGTATTATTCAAATGTCAAATAGAATCTGCTAAAGATTTTGTTGAAATCGAGATCTCATTTGAACTAGATTTCAAGACAAGTGTAAATATGCTATAACAAAAATAATTACTACAATTTCGTAAGCAAACTAACTAATGATACTAATGAGCAACTTTCAAACAAAAATATAAATATAATAAAAATCTGGCCGAAATTAATGTAATTTATTATTGGAGTATATATACAAACAAATTATTGTTTAATTTGCATAAATAATGTCCCCTTTATTACTATTATTTGTGCTACTTCCATAATAAATTTTAATCCTAAATATCGCTAACTTTGAAAAACGGCTACCGCCATTGAATTCAGCGTACTCGATTTAGCTTTACCAGTGGGGTGCCATGCTTGTTAAAATTTGCCACTAGGAAAGTGTTATTATTAGCTATTGCAATCGATGGCTTTGTTAAAGAATTTTAAAACTTATTGAACTTTATTATATTTTTTTGAAATAATAATTTCAAAATTATATAACAAAATTGATCCTATTAAACATATAAATTATTTCAAAGAGTTTATTCATTTACGTATTTATTTCTTTTTTGCCGAAATCATTAATATCTTTAATATAATTGAAAGACAATGGAAAACAAATTATCAAACATTTTACACATTGTAAAATATATTTTTTGGGGTAAAATTTCGTAAACTAAGTTTCTACATAGGCAAATACTAAAAATTGTCGATTTCTAGTAGGAAAATTTAATAGTTTTTCTCCACAAATGCCTTTTTAATAAAGTTTTAAAAATTAGCCAAACAAATCGCCACCTTGTTTATACATCGCCCAAAAATTCGACTTATCGTTAAACGGAAAATTCGGTCGCCAAAAACAATTAAAAATCGCCACTTTGGCGTAAAAGCGCCAAATCTGACAGCCCTGCCTGTGACCATGATTCTTTCTTATTACACTAAAATTTCGGTTAAGATACACTAATTTGGTTTAGTTTTTATTGTAACCCAATTTCTACCTATGCAACCACTTATGTAAGTTATACTCCGATTTTAACTCGGTTACCCCTTTTAATTGTTTCAAAATTAATTTTGAAAAAAAATTGATTTAACGAACTGTTTTAACTATTGCTGGGACAATATTACAATCACAGATATGTTTTTTGAGCTATAAATATTGAAAATCTGTTGAATTAAGGTATTTAACTCAATCGCAATTTCTTCTGTGTGAATATTTTCAAGTCATTAGTGATTAAGAACAAGAAGTAAAACTATTTATTATATTTTCAGCAAAATTGCAAAAAACGAATGGAAAGATTTGTTAGATTATATATCTCACTTTACCCCAATATGTTCTTACCACATTACCCCCGTTTATAATCGCTACGTCAAACAGAGATTTGAAAAATAATTATGTTTTTGGGACAAAACTTATTTTTAAATATGAGAAAAGAAAAGTAATCATCACTTTAAAAAATTGTTCAATATTTTTTATTTACTTGCACTCGAAAAGCGATTAAATCAGATGTTTCATGGATGTAATCTTCCACAAAAAAAAAAAAAATAATAATAATAATAATAATAAATAAATAAAAAATAGAAAATGAAAATGTCTGTTTTTATTAAGAAAAAAAAAAAAAAAACAGACAGACAAAAACGAATTAACATTTCTGTACAAAAAATAGTTACCTATAAGAAATAAATTTAAAGCAAATGAAATTCGTTATTAACAGCCAAAGTAGTATGGTCAAACTAAATAAATTATAAAAATACTTTAAATAGGCCATTTTTGAACTTTGATATATATATGTTTCATATATCTTTGTATAATCTTAAAATTGCTTTTTAGATAGAGAAAAGGATTAATTTTATTTAACCTTAATGAAAACTTTTATTATAATTTAAATTAATTAGCCATAGCTCACCCTACAAAAGTTTAAAATATAAATAAATTAAAAGAATTGTAAAACAATTAATGAAGTACTCAGCTACATTTTAAACTGTTTATTTTCATAAAAAACTCAACAATATCTGAAAAATAGAAAGGGCATCCCACGTCCACTACCTGTGTTGCCAGGAGGTGGGAAAAAAGAGGTTAAATTGAACTTTAAGAAATGGCCGAAAAAAATAAGGCCAGAAAAAAGCGGACATATATTTTTTTTATTTAAAAACTTATTATTTTATTTTTGTTCTCATCAGTTTTAAATATTTTTTTTAAGATATTATAATAAGTATATAAATAAAACACGGAACTGCTACCAACAAAATGATCCAATGAAAAATCGCCCACAAAATTCCTACACAAATTTGGGTTATATTTCATATGAAGTGATTTTTCCTCATATGTGAATTATAATTCCGTTGTGATCATTTAAAAATTTTTTGGGATATTTTTTTTGAGAATTAGAACACAAAAATGCTCAAATGGGTGATTTTTTTAAAAATAAAATTAGTAAAAGCAAATAAGAAATTATTTTATTTTTTGTTGAAATGCTAAAATGTCATACTTTTAAGGCAATTTTAAGAATCAAAAAAAGCTATAAAAAACTAGGATCTAAACTGAAAATTTTTAGGCTAAAACCAAAATAAAAAGGCTAGATTTAGCCTCAAAAAAGCTAAACTTTAAATACTGATGACTGCTATTGAGAAAGATAAAGTAATTTATTTATTAAACATTATTTATTTCAGCGCTCTCCTACTCTTCCTATCTAGGTACTATTTAGGTTTATCAGATTAAACGACTGTAACAACTTTCAATTTCACAGTCACACGATTTTTTTCTTTCATAATTTTTTTATTAAAAAAAAAATTATCTCCTCTGTAGAAGTGTTGTGTTCGTTCATTTGTTTATTTTCTTGTTACATTTATTTAATACAACCCGAAACCCCACAACAATTGCTAATGAGAATATAGTATCAGTTGCAGAATACATAGCACAACAACATTTTTAGCTACAGACGAGTTTGTTGGTGTTTAGGTCAAAATTCTAAAACAATATTTAATGAATTTGGATTTTAGAAAATCTAAGGAAAAAAAAAAAGAAACTTAAACTAAAAGAAAATCCCAATGCTAATGCAAACAACCATAAGAAGTGTTCATATTATTGCGAACGCCGAAAGACAGTTAAGCAATGTGACAGGCATACGATAACACCTACCGACAACAAACAGTCAAACTGTTTAAATAAGAGTTACTGCAGCAGCATGGCAAGTAGTACATAGAAGTACTTCTTTTTAATATATTATTACGTCTATGACCAAGTCACATTTAAATACACTACGCAGTTATGAACTTTTAACGCCAAACGACATTTTCTTTTTAGACAATTTGTTATTGTAGTTGTTGGCACTAGTAGAGTAGGAGTTGTAACAGGCGAAAAAAAGTAAAAGCAAAGCAAATAATGCTGTGGGGTTTAACATGTTTTTCGTGTTAAGTAATTTTACTTGTTTACCTAGGTATCTGCTAATCTCTCCCCTGTGTATTTTTATTATACCTACTTATTATTACGCAAATAATCTCCCTTGGTAAAGCAAACTTAATACTAGTATGGCCATGTAGTTGAATTACACATACAATCATACATATGTATATATGAGTGTATGCATTCGCCTTGTATTGTCTCCATTCAAGGCAATTCTTAAACGGTACAACAAATGTAGCGACGTAAATTTTAACATTTTATGATATTTTCTTTTTATTTATTCGAGGATTTGTATTTTTTATTATTCTTTTCTTGGTTAAACGAAGTAAAACAGAAAATTTGTCTTATAAATAGATAAACATGAAAAATATTTGGTAACGAGACTGCGTTAAGTGGTGCCAATTAAATAAAATAATTCACTTTTAGGTAAGATATTTCGGAAAGAAATACAAATTAAAAGAAAGTGATGTTACCAAACGAGTCTAATCATTAATTTACTAACTGTAAAAAGCATAAAGATTTAAAATAATATTTTATATATATTTAAACTCGTGATGTATATTTACATTTACACATTTTTATTGTATAATCATTCAGTTATAATTTAAATATTTACTTTTTCTTAAAAAAGAAATGAATACTAATTAAAAATTTAATTAAAATTTTGAACGAAAATTACCAAATGTATTTTCAAAACAATTATTGAGAAAATTGTTTTAGGCGGCTAAAAATTTCAATTACTAATAACTTCTGAACTATGCCAAGCAAAATTTTTGTTTTAATTTCATTTTAAAGATAAAGATATTGCCTTTGAAATGATATTTAGTAAGTTAATTTATTTCGACAGTTCAAAGGTTGGGCGATGGTGTTTATACAATTCTTAAAAAATTATACAAAGTTGATATAACTCTTCTACCTACTTGTGCAATATTCGAATGTGGATTCTCATTTAATTTAGAAATTATGGACCAAAATGTAATCTAATTTCTGTTAACTTCTAAACTACTTAGATGTAGCAAAATTTTAATTTTATTTTAATGTAAAGAAAGAAGGTTTTACCTTTAAAATGATATGTAATAAATTAATGTATTTCGAAAGTTCAAAGGTGAAAATTGGGCTTATAAAAATAAACCATTATATCCAAACAAACGATATTTTTAAAATTCTTAAAAAAATTATAATGTTAACATAACTCGAATAATAAAAATAACTCGAAATAATTACCCTAGTAACTACTTATAATTGTCTAAGTTCACACACATTAATTTTTCTATCCCACACAAGATTTTACTTCAGTAATTTTTGCTTTAATTGCCTTGAGTAGTTTTTATTTTGAAATACGAAAATGAAAAACAAAACGAATTTCGAAGTACATGCAAGTTTGTACCCTTTCATATTCTCTCTCGCTTGCTCTCACACAAAATAAGAATTTCAGCAAGAAAAATTGCCTTGTGTGAACTCAGACATTCAGTCGAAAAAATCATTACTTTTTGTATTCATGGGTCTTACTTACACATTTTCTAGAAACTACTAGTTGAATAAGTAGTTACATGCTAAGAGTCAAATAAAATAAAAGAATAAAAACAAATATCGGTTCAACTGTGATTTGTAAATACGCAAAAACTTGCATCGCTAATAGTTTTAACATATAAATATAAATTTAAATAATTTGCTAAGAAGTATAGTGGTTTAGTTCGGGGTTGAAACGATAGCTTTCTGCTTATTATGCAATCGCTCTGGCGAACTGAGCCATTGCAGAACTAAATAAACTTGTTATTTACCGGTAACTAGTTATTCCTCATCTCAAACAAATGAGAAAAATAATGACAACTCATTTTCAGGTAATTAGTCTGGTAAGTATAAAAGGCCAAAAAATTTTTGCCGAAGCGAAGCTATGAAAGCAAAAAAAAATAGTGTTCAACTGTGTTCCTTATTTTAATAATACTACATGATGCGGCCATGACAAAATGCCAAAAAAAAAAAAATTATTGATTCTAAAAACAACACTCTGTGCAGCAACAAATCTAGGTAATGAACAAGTGAAGGTAATCCGGTTGCTGCTGATTGGTGTTGCGATTTTAGGCTTTATGAAACTAGATCTAGCCTTTTTTTCATTCTTAATATTTCGATAACGAAGCAAATATTCTTGTATTTTTATTACTAATTTTATTTGCAAGGAATCCTCTTTTTTTTAATAGATTTAAACAGGGTATGACAATATTAAAAAAAAAACATTCTCAATATAAATGTAAATATAATAAATATATCGTATATTCCAGGAGAGAATTACAAAAAGTGCTATTTTTTACAAAGTCATCTAATCTTGTTCATATTGGGTATACTTATGTTTAAGTCATTTAGTCTTCTTCATTCGAGTTATTACCCAACGGGAAAAAGAAGGGCTAGAGAGGCATTATCAAATGCATTATTTAACAGTCACAAAGCATTCTACTCGCATTCCAACCTAATTTCCATTTGACACGGGGTGTCATTGGAGGTAAGGCATTCACAAAGACCTGCAGGGATGAAGGACTTTTATATTTTCTCGCCGAGTATTTTTATTCATGATTTTGATTTTTTTACAAGTAAAAAAATAGACAAAATATATAAGAATTTACATTGGGGATTATACAGGTTTTTATAATATTTAGTTCTAAAGTTACTTCGAAAACCCTTCTACGTTTACAGATTTAAATTTGTATTGTGGCTTGTTAAAAAAATTTTAAAAAGTATGAAATTTCTTGCTTTGTGACGATGAATAACTGCAGAGAAAATCCCCAATGAAAATAGGCTCTAATTCTCCTGCAAAATTTTAAAATGTTCCAGAAGAGCTAAAAACTTAAAAAAGTCAGCAAATACTATATAAATTGACTTAGAAAGCATAAAATTTAAATGAGTCGATTTTGTTTTTATAAAATGGTCGCTAACGAAATATTTTTAAATATTTTTTATAAAAAAATCTAATAAGATTACCACAAATGAAAAAAAAAATATTCATTTTATTTGAATATTCGGCATGAAAATGTTCGAATTATTCATTATTTGAAAAAGGAAATTTTTTTAAATCTTCGAATAATTATAAACTGTTCGAATAATTCGAATAAACATTATTCGAATGAATATCCTAATCTCCATTAGCGGGAACATCTTTGGTTCTTAAAATGAGAACGAAGAAAGTAAATATATCTTTAGCTCTACTGACACGATCTGAGAAGTCAATCTCTTAAACAGAGCAAATAGGAATGGTAAATTAATTTCACAAAGTCAAAATATATTTTCGACTATGTAAGTTCTATATTTTAACTAAAGTGCTATTAAAAGTCTATTGAATGTATTTTTGATTCTACCGATTTTAATTCCGACAATGAGTAGAAATCTTTTTCGAAGCAAATTATATTTTGTGAGATTCGACAAAGCTCTTGTTGACAGATATCACCTGTTATCTCGTCTTTTTTAAACGTTGTGAATCCATTTCTAAATATCTATGAATAATTTTCTTTAAGTCCAAGTTAAAACTTTTCAATACTGACAATTCAGTCAATATTATATAGAATGGGACCAAACCTAATAAATAATGTTTGAAATTATAAAATATTAAAAACTAGATATTAAATCAATACACGTTTGCAAAATGCAAAATAGGTAAAATTTAATCTTATAGAGTAACACACTTTTTAAAAATGATCAGTTTATAGAGTAATAAAAATATTAAGATAAATATGTAAGTATGAATGTTATATTCGGCCTGGGAGAATTTATTATACCCATCATCTGCCACTTTTTTGTACCACCCTAATTTAAAATTTCAAATTATGTGGGAGATGGGGTCACAGTGAGCGGATCGCATCCATTATTGATTTCCGAGTTCATATTCTGTTGGCACATATGCTTTTGTATAAGAGATATCGGCGGAAAGGTATGAACTGGAGTTATGACGAACACAAGTTTTTAGTATATGGCCCATAACCTTTCTATTTGTTAACTGATTTTCCCCATTGTCAATGCCAAACAAATAAATTATTCATACAAATAACTACGTTTATAAAGAACTGGGTTATAGCGAACTTTTTTTTTTATAATGAACACATTTTTATGTTCCCAAGAAACATATATCATACAAAAAACTAAGTTTATAACTAACTCTCGCAAATACTAGTGTTAGATAAATAAAATTGCACAATTAAAAATGTTTGAAAAATGTAAAAACAAACAGACAAAGAACTTTTTCTCATTTCAGTTTAAATTATTGGACAAATAGAAATAATTTTTATTAATTTAAATTAAAGTTATCGGACAAATATAGTTGTTGAAAAAAGCTGAATACTAAAACTGAAGTTATAAGAAATATTCCCATTTCAAAACCCCGGTAATAAAATAAAATATTGAATTACTATTTAATCTCAATTTGTCACTTATCAAATGATTGATGAACGTCAAAAAAAAATATTCTTCTTGATATATTAAAATCATAAATATTAAAAAATCATAAATACAGCCAATTTTTAAAGGAAATAAATACTCTGTACAAATATTAATATCGTAATGAAATACATGTATTTTGTTCACAATTTTTTTGGTATTTTTCGGATATAACGAACCAAATTCGTGTTTGACTGTATATAAAAATATTATTCGCTACATACAAACAAATACAGGCTTTCGCTAAAATACAGATAAATTTTAAATTTGTTCTTTGAAATAATATAATAATTTCAAAATATTTAAAATGTTTTTTTGCAAGATCCTGTACTACGTTAAATTTATATATTAGTAACAAGCCAAAACCTCATTATATGTAATGTTTCAATTACTTTAGAAACAAAAGCGATTCTTTCCTTCAGATTAACGCTTATTTTAAAATCACAAAATATTTCCTCTAAAATATTTTATCCTAAACTTTGTAAGTGAGGAATATGAAATAAATTTGAAGTAAGTATGAAATAAATAATTTTGTTTCTAATAATAAATTAAAAAATAAAACTAAACATTCATTGGTTGTTTTAAAAACGTTTATTGAAATTGACAATAAATCAAACCTTTATTTTATGATAAACAATAAGCACAAAATGTCTTTTCGTGTTGTTCATAGTCATTTCCCGAGACCTCAACATAATGCTAGAGCAATTAAAAAAATGGGTGTGTATGTTTGTGAGGAAATATAGAGCACAGGTGGCAAACAACAGCTTTAAACACAAAACATTTAAAGTAAAATACAACAGCAACAACAACATGTAGAAGCAAGAAGAAACATACACTAACACATTTTTTGCAGTAGATAATTTAACGCCCCATAACAATGTTGTTAAAACTTTGGCCATGAAATCGTCTGTGATAAATCGAAAATATTTTGTTGCAGGACAAAAAAATACTTGATATTTTTTGGTAAAATTTTTTTAATAAATTAAAAAATTTAAATGTTAATGAATGTGTAAGAGGAAAAAAGGAACTCCTTATTGGGGAAGATTATTTTTAAACTATAAATAGCATATAAAGTAATAAAATCACATGAATGGAATACAGCTTGTCAAAATGAATATTAAGAAAAAAATATTTAATAGAGCAAGGATTAAAAAATAATAGCAATATTTTTTAAAAACGTATTTTAAAATTAATGTCGTATAAATTATAAAACTGTAACTAAAATAAAAATTATATATATGCAACTATAAACTGGCCCTATATTAGCAAATTTCAGAATATATAGAAGTCGTCCAATAATTAAATCTTGATATATATTAAATCGGTCAAAGTGAAATATATTCCGCTTAAAAAGATTTTAATAACGATAAACGCACTTAACTATAATAAATTATAAAAAAAAAACAAATTATAAAAAGTATATAAATTAGTTGGTGTAGAGGATGCAAGAGATAATGTTTTAATTAGCAAAAATTTTGTCTGGTCATACCCATTGTTAATTAATAAAATTTTTATATTTTGTTCATTCAGTTTTATAAATTTAGAAGATTTTAGTTGAGTGCGTTTTTAGTTATGAAACACTGCAAAAATTTTATTATTCCTCAAAATAAGTAATAAAATTCAACATAGAAAAATCTTTTTGATCAGAATATTTTTTATATAACAAAATTTCATTGTTTTACTACTTGTATATCATCTGAAATTTGCGAAAATACGTTGCGATTATAGTTGTGACACATACAGTATAATTTTTAAAAGTTTAGACGGAAGTTTCAGTGTTTGCGGACTCTTAGATGGAAAAAATACTTTCTTAATTATTACTACATTAATTTTCTTATTATATTTTATTTTATAAAAAGTTATGTTTGGGATTGTGGATTAATATTATGTATGCCCCAAATATATTTTACTGGTTATAAACATATTTTCTCCTCAGTTTTTTTTTTATTATTATTATTTTTTTTTTAAATAAACGCTAAAAGAGCACGTTGTACATATTTATATCGTATAATATTTTTTACGAGTATATATAGTATGTAATTTGTTCATGATATACGCTACCGGATAATAAAAAATATATATTTGAACTTTTTACTTTTAAATCCATGAGAAAGATGAAGCTTACGGTATCATCTCTAGTTGTTTACTTACTTAGTTGTTGTTGATTTTATTGTTTTCATTAAAAATACAAGGTCAACAAAAAGTAAACAGTTCGCAGTTTCACACAAATTTTTTCTACTTAGTTTTACTTTTAGTCATATTTCATGTTTTAGGGTAGATAATATGAATATAGTATTCATGTATGCACATTAGTACATGAATATTGTACCCTGACAACATTTTCTATCGAAATTTTAACTAACGCGACACCTCATGTAGTTAATAACAGTCGAATATAATATTATTTCTTATCGAAGTAAAGTTACCCTTCGGGAAGAAATGTGCAGCATTTCTAGTACTTTAAAGATGTCACTATTTAGTGCATTATTTGGGTGTCGAAATACTATCATTTGGAAGTGTAAATAAGTACATCAAGAAGGTATCGAAATATAATCGCTTTTTTAATCGCTTTTTGGAATATTACTAGAAAATATTTTTAATTATAATTGAGCTAAGTGCTCACCTTATATTTATATTATATACAGTGTGCTTAAACACACTGTAATAACTCACTAAAACTTTAAACTAAATTAATAACTCGTTATAACTTTAAATTAAATATGAAATATTTAAAAACAAAAATCACTAATTAAAAATTAAAAAGTTTTATATTAACACATTTTTTTATTAAACACTATAAACAAAAACATTGATCACTTTAAAAGTTATACATTTATTGAGCGAAATTATGTCGTGCTTATTCTTTTTCTTTGATACGGAATGTAAAGGGTCGCCTAAGTCAAGATTTAGATTAAAATTCGATACTAACGTATTTTGTTATAAATTTATTTTCTACTTTTGAACATCCAAGAGCGTCAAAAAAGACACTTTTTAGTGTATGTATGGATCAAAAAACTCTCTTCTAAATGCTGGCAGGGTACTTATGTATATATACATACATATATATTCAATTTACTTAAAGAACAAAACAGCCAACTCTTTCATTCATGCCCACCTTACACGAGTAGATCTTACATGAGTAAATATGTATAGCAGAGACATATTTATACTAAATTAAGTTCATAGTATATCTCAGTGGAAAAATATGTAAGTTCTACACTGTTCAGGCCTTTATAAATGCCTGATCCCTCCTTAAAAAAAATTAAAACACATTCCACTTTGCCTTCTATAAAAATTTCATAAAAAGATCTCGGATTTTATTTTCCAATTAAAAAAAAATCCATTACGATTTCTTTTTTAAATTTAAAATTTTTCATTTACAGAAATATTTTGAAATTTCAAAAGCTCAAAATCAAATCATTTTTTCCTGACTCCTTTTAATAGAATTGAACATAAGAGAATCGAATTATTTAAGAGTAATTTCTTTCCCACTCGCCTCTTTTGCAGGGAAAGGGAAAAGCAATAAATTCAATGAAATGCTGTGTAAAACGAGACGGAAGTCTTCTAACTCCGAAATAAAGGTATAATAAGGTATTTTCGAAAGGCTCTTTAGTATATCTTTTCCCACTGGGCATTATTTATAGTACAAATATGTAAATATGAAAATCCCAAACATCTTGTTTAATACATTTTGTATTAAGTTTAAAAAATGTTTTATCTTAATATTTGAATAAACTCCAAAGAATATACCTAATTTGTTTATTAAATTATTTAAATATTTTTACATTTGTATCTAGTTTATTCATAATATTTTCCTTATGCTATATATTCTGAAATGACAACATTTTAGAATCACTGCTTTGATAAATATTTATAGTTAGTTAACTTTTCTCTTTATACGATATATGAATGTTTTGTAAATAGTTTTCAATTTGCTTTTGTTGTGTATTCACGTGTGACCTTGGTATGAGTATATAAGTAAGCCTTATCGCGCTAGTGTATTTTTATCCATAAATAGTTCCTTTTATATCCTTCACCACAATATATAAGTTTGTTATTCCATTTGCAATTTCCACAATTTTCGTCGAAGAGCAAAAAAGTTTATTTTCTGGATCTTTGTAGAAAATGATGTCGATAGGCCAATGTCCGTCCGCCTAACCGTCCGCCCATCCGTCCACTCGTCCGTTTGTCGGTTGAAATGGCAACCCATATATATATATATATATATATATATATATATATATAAAACATTTTGGAGCATTTATGTACGTCGTAAGCATATTTTGTTTTTTAGAATTATAACTTCTTCCTGTAACGTCTATGTATTTATAAAAAGAGTTATCTGACCATTTATTTGTTGTTATTGAATTTTTCTTTTCATAATAAAAATTGTCATAATTCCATGTTTAATTGTTTAAATAAATAAATAAATAAATAAATAGAAATAAAATATAAATATACCTATTTATTTATACAAATAGTTAAAAATATGATTTAAAAAAAGCATAATATTAAAGAAGAAAATTATTCATTTGGTTTCAATATTCGACATCAAAGTATTCGATTTATTCGTTGTTCGAAAAGTCGCACTTTTAAATTTTTCGAACAATTATTCGTATCAAATTGTTTGAATTATTCGAATGGATGCCCTAGTAAATACCCGGTATTTACCCAATTTACCCATTTTGCTCAGTATTTACCAATGGGGTATTTACCCGTTTCTCATCTATATAAATTATTTAAAAAATTTAATATGTTTTTAAGTTTTCATTTTCGATACTGAATAATTTGATATATACTAAATAATCTGGTAATATTAATTTTATAAAAATAGTGCAATATAACAATGAATATCCAAATAAACTAACAGAAACGTTATACATTTTTTAAATTTGTTTTTAGTATTCTTTCAAATACAATATCCTTATAAAAAATCATCTTAAAATCAGTGTCCAAAAATAACAATTAAAATTATTTTGAAATTGAAGAAGTGAGAATGTTATATTCGGCTTGGGCGAATCTCTGAATCTCTCATCTGCAACTTTTTGTTCCACGCTAATTGAAAATTTCTTAAATGATTTTTTCGGCATGTTGCATACGGAATGACTTCATCTGTTTTGATGGTGGGCATAAAAAATTGAGTAAAGAATAAGAAATATTTGCTTATTGATAACTGCTATTGTTGCTCAATAACTCTTATTTTTAAAAATTAATCTTTTACATTGCTTTATACAAAGAAAAAATTATTCGAAAGAATTTTTTAATAAATTTTTATTTAATTTTAAAATTCAATAAAATTATTAAGTAATATAATTAATTTTTTTTTAGCAATTTTTAAATTTGAAAAGGAATAGGAAAAATTTGTCATTTGAAAATTGAAATTTAAAATAAAAATAAAACAACATTTTCATTTTAAATTTGAAAATTGAAATTAAAAATTGTTTTGAATTATTAAAATTTTTGGCTTTATTTTGAAGAACCCAAAACACAGGATGTATGTGTAAATGCAACGTTGTAAGTGTACGTTTAGAGTATTTGGTAATATATTTGTATATATTATTTTCTCTAGTTTTATTTTATATGCATCATGCAGCGATATTAACGTCAATATAAGGGTCAGATTTTCTTTAATTGGAATTAACTACCTCAAAAGCTTTTAGAGAAAACCAATCTTGTATAGGTAAGCTTTGTTATAAATAATTATCACTAAATATTACTAATATTGCAGGTTGTGAAAAAGTCTGTATAGAATTTGTAATCAATCTTTTTTGTTAAAATGTTCCGTCAAAATGACTTGTATTTTTGACTCGTATGTTTTGAAATATAATTGGAAATTAAATAAAGATATCAAATTTTACATAAAGATAATATTGTTGTAAATGTCGTATTTTTTAAAGAAGGTAACATTTTGAAATATAGGGGATATATGTATTGTGTCAATAGATAATTTAATTCATTTCAATCAAAGTTCCAATCATGAAAGTAATTGATTTAATATTAAATTT
The DNA here is from genome assembly GCA_932274085.1 of Protocalliphora azurea. Classification (NCBI taxonomy): domain Eukaryota; kingdom Metazoa; phylum Arthropoda; class Insecta; order Diptera; family Calliphoridae; genus Protocalliphora; species Protocalliphora azurea. The sequence continues at coordinate 82,193,300 of OW026521.1, read as the reverse complement.
AATTGAAATTGTAGAAAATATCAATTTCATTTAATTAATATTATAATTTTGGTGATTGAAGTAAAATCAATTAAAATTTTAATTGAAGTAAGCAATTTCGTAATTAAAAAACATTTTTTCCATTGATCACAATTTTTATCTTTTGAAAATTTTTACATTGCATAAAATCAATTAAAATTTTAATTGAAGTAAGCAATTTCGTAATTAAAATCCATTTTCATTTTTTCTGTGTAACAGTTATTATGAAAATATGTATATTGTTTTCATTGTTCACAATTTTTATCTTTAGAAAAATTTGACGTTGTGTTTTGTAATAGGGAGAAAACAAACTTTTGCAAAAAAAAAAAAAAACAATTTTTGACCTCAAAATCTCCGATTTTGATAAAATTTGGTACACACACTTTTACGTTAATTCAAAATTTGAAGTTCTTCAAAATTTTCAAACTCATTGTAGATTAGTTTTTATCGCGGTTCAAAGTTCACTTTTAAATCCATGTATCTCTGGACTTATTTGCCTGATTTGAAAAACTTTGACTTAAACTGACGCTTAATAAATCTAGTTTCTACTTATTTTTGAAAAAAATGAATTTTTGGAAAGAAAAGGCTAATGAAATCAATATTCGTCCTTGTATCAAGGATATATAAAAAATCATATCTTCCATTTTTATAATTTTTCTTTAAAATGTTCTTTAAAATATAGACAACAATAACTACCCATTAGAAAGTTAACATTAATTATTCATTTCTTTTCAAAATTAGCGTTTCTAGAGAAATAGTTAGAAATTATATTAGGTATCAATTTGAGCTAAAGCTTATTTAAATTGGATAAATAGATCCAAACATATATCGATTTAAATTTCATGTATTAAAAAAAAATATGTATGAAAAAAGTGAATCTTGAACCGCGATAAACTACACTACAACGAATTTAAAAATTTTGAGGAACTTTAAATTTTGCATTAACGTAGTGAGTGTGTACATTCCATCAACGAAGTCGGTGATCGAGATGTCCATCGGGTGTTATAGTAGTTATTTTTGAAAAATTTAATTTTCGTTTCCAATAACTTTTATTTTTCAATATATATTTTTTAAGTTGCCTTATAATAGTTATTATTAAAATATATTTTTTACGTTGCTTATAACTTTTATTTATTTATATTTATTGAATAAGAATCGGTTTTCATTTTTTGTATCATGCACTAATCTTATTTTAAATTTTTCAAGCTTTGCACTTGAAAAGTAAACTTCGGATATTTCACAAGTATTTTACAAAAAATGAATTTTTTATAATGTTTGCATAAACGCTAAATATTTATTTATTTATTTATTTATTTATTTTTTTTTTTGGAAATTCATTAAGTCTAGATTCACACAAGTTACATATATGAACCCCGATAATATTGATAAATGTATAGAACAAATTATTAAAGTCTAAAAGTGTTGCATAAACAAATTTTAATAAAAGTCAATGAACTTTGTTAAAAGTATTAAGTTTTAAGCATTTCCGTTCACAAGAAAAATTATAAAAAGAATTTTTTTTGTAAATAAACTGCAACACTGCAATTTATTCAAATTTACTAAAATTATTATTAACTAAACTTTTTATTAATGCAGAGTTAGCTGTTTTGCAATTAAGAATTTGACCAATCAAAAATTATAAAAAGGTAAATAATAAGTTAAACGATAAGAAATAAAAAAATTTTACTTTTTAGTCTTAGTTCCATCCTCAATCAATACAGTAATAAAATAAAATGCAATTAACCTAAATAAAATTTGTTTTTTTTTTTTTTTATTAATACAAACAATAATTATAAAAGTCACAAGCCAATTTTTCCTGCTGAAATTCTGATTTCGTGTGAGAGAGAACAAGAGAGAATATGGAAGGGTACTAACTTGCCCGTACATAATCAAAGCAATTAAAATAAAATTTTGTGTATGAAACTAAATGCAACTTAAAAAGAAAAAAATTTATAATTTCGGCAACAAAAATTGCTGTGTTTGAATCTAGAATAACTAATTTGAATAAGTTAATTTTTAAGTATATATCAATAAGCATAGAAAATAATTTAATTTTTGTAGTATAACTAGATAAGTTCAAAACTATTGAGCGGATAAAAAATGATAATTGAAGGTAATAAAAATTAAGCATCTTTATTTAGCAAATCGGACAAAAAAATTAAACAGGTTTTTATTTAGCACATCAAATTCCTATCCCATCCATTTTGGTTAAAAGGAGGATTACTAACCTTTACTAACGATTTTATTCGTACAAAGGTTACTGAAATTGCATTTAGTCTTACAATTAAAATTTCAATATAGAAATTAGAAGAGATCTAAAAGAAAATTTGTTGAATAATTCCTATAAAACTTGTTTAAAAAAATACATACATACATGTAAATTATATTATATTATTTATAAGCAATGCAAAAAAATTTTAATTAATATCTTTAGAAAGCAACGTAAAAAAATATAGTTTAACCAACATTTAACCCGCTACTGTGTTAGCGGACTTACGGACTCCTACATAGATAAGATATAAACATTTTATTTAGAAAAAAAAAAACGTAATACCAAGTGAAAGTGAAAAAACCCGTAAAGCCGAAAGCATTGAAAAAATTTTTATCAATTATAACTGTTAATATATTTCTACATCTTAATATTTTGTATTAAGATTTGACAAACATTTGATTATCATAATAAAATTTTATTGTCTATACATAAATTGTTTGATTTTGAAAAAATACTTATGCTTTTTTCGAAATAACACTGGTATTTTTAATTTTTGTGCAATTACTCAAAAACATTTGATTTTCATATGTATCAATAATATTTTTCTATATAAAAAAAAATAAATTATTTTTTTCCCTAAAAAAGAAAAGACACAAAAAAAATAAAAACAAAATTTAATATAAAATATGTGTATTGCCGTCTCAATAACTTAATATAATACGTAATATCTTATTTTTGAAAAATATTAATACTTTGTGTGCTTTTCTAGAAATACCTTTAGAGATAGAAAGACCAAAATGTATATTTGTTAAAAATACGAGTAACTGTTACTTAAATACGTAAAATATTTGGTTTCGTTTTATAATTATAATTTTTGTTAAAATCAATTCTATTCTAAAAAAGAGTTTTTTTTTCCCTTATCATAAGAAATATTTTACAAAAAAAAAAAAGAAAACAAAATAAAAACAAAAATCTTCATAAGTAGTTATCGGATAAATATGTACTACGAGACCTTATGTAGTTATCTATCCGAATCACTGAAAAATGGCATCAATTTGCATATTTTGTAATATTTTTCTTAGCAATGCATATTAGTTTACATATTTTTAATATTTTTAACTTATTTAAACTTCCATCTGTATCTACGCTCAATTATGTGGAAAAAGTGTACCATATTCAACTTGAAAAATAAAATAGTTTTTAAAAAACAAATTTAAATGGATAAGTGTTGATGAAACCACATACACTACCGGAAGATATATACTCTAAAGCTGTAAAACGAAAAAATCATTTTAATTGATAATACTATTGAGAGAATCTAGACTGCAAAAGCCTCTATTTCTAAGAAAAAAATTAAATAATAAAGGATTTTAATTTTAAATAATTTCAAACTCAATTATCCTACAGTTAGTTAATTTCTCGTTTTTAGAAGAATACTCTCCTTATGGACTAAAATTATCCAAATACCCTCTTATTACATATGTTGACGTAGAAAGGTCGTTCTCTATGTAAACATTTTTATGCCAAAATAGACAATCGTTTGCATTTGATAGTTTAGTAAAAAATGTGTGTTTATAAAAATCTATCTTACAAAATTTTATCAAACTAAGTATGACGAATAAAAAAATTTTAAAAAATTAAATCTAAAGAAAGTGCAAAGAAATAGCATTCATCTTTTAAAACAAAGTTTTAACGATAAAAAATACAAAAATAAAAAAATAAAAAGCTTACCATAGATTGATTTTTATTGAATTTAATAAGCAAAAAATAAATGAATGATTTTTTTTTTAATTTTTAGGGAATATTTTGTATTTTTAAATGCATAAAAATTTGATGAGATTATTAATTTTTCGATGATATTCTAGATGATTCCACCATTGGTATCGAAGATTATATGTATTCAATTTCAAGATTCCAGTTTGTTTCAAATCTATTCTATGAAAGATTGTTTATATACGTATATAAGATCAGTTTATATTGATTGTTTTTGAAGATTTGTTCAGACATCTGTCATATTGTTACTGGTATCTTGTCCTAGATCGCAAGGGCATTCAAAGAGGATTATATGCTCTTTATTGGAACTTCAAACAGAGGCGAACGCTTTTATGTTTTAAGTTTTTGGGAATTGAATATAAGTAAAAACATTAAATACTTTAAATGTATTATTAAGAGTACATATTTTATAATCATTATAGGGAACTATATTACATAAACATTTACATGATACATACACTACTTACATACATTACTGTAAAACCTAGTTAAATAAGCGTATAACACCAATATTCTGTGGAGGGATACGAAACTTGACATATACCTTATAAATCCTTTTAAAAGCCATCGATAATCACATGTGAGCTTCATATAATACTCGAGGTCAAAAGTTGGAAAAATCTAATATATGTATACGTGATTATCTTTGTTCAACACTGTATATAATATTTTCTAATATTTTCAGTTCAACACTGTATATAATATTTTCTAATATTTTCAGTTCAGTCAAAAAATAATTAGTTTCTTCATAAATTTCAATTATTTTAAATATTTGCCTAAAATGAACTACAAAATTTTATTGATTCAGTTGTACAATTAATTAAATCCCTCCTTTAATAAAAATGCACGGATTTAAATATAATTATTTAAATATATTATTATATATATATATATATATATATATATATATATATATATATATATATATATATATATAAAATTAGAACGGAATTACTTACAGAAAAAACTAAAATGGACTTCAATTACGAAATTACTTGTATTAATTAAATTTTTATTTGATTTTGATCCAGTCATCAAATTTATAATATTAATTAACTAGAACAGATTATTTTATAGAAAATAAGCAGTATAAGTTTAAAATGTTAGAAAAATTATCTACATAAATTTAATGTAGATTTAATTTATTAAGGAAGATGATAAATACCAAACATAATAATATTGATTAAGTTAAAATAGACATTTTTTTGTTTTGTTATTTTAAATTCATTAATAGAAATATATGAATGCTTAGAAAAGGATAAAGATTTACTTAAATTTGGGAAATGTGGCAACGCTATTAAAAATAAAGAATATTTATTAATTATTTTTATAAAAATATTTTGTGTATAGATATTATTAAAAGTATACAGAAATATTCATAATTTTCTAAGTAATTATTCATGCAAACCTAAAAGCAAAAGTTGCAAGTTTGTAAAAATATAGTCATATGTACAATAAATTGGAAATATAAAAGTTTAAAGCCGTATATTTCTGAAATGAGGCATGACATTGACTTGGGTCTTTTGGCAGAAGATCGGAAATTATATATGCTAAAGGATGAGCTTAATTTGGAATACATATTTTTAAAATTTCTTTCGCTATTTAGAAATAAACCAAACAAAAGGCCCAATTTGGGGTTTTCGGAGAAAATAAAAATTTTTTAATTGTAATAACATATTTGTTTATAAAGATATCTTAATGAAATTTGCAAGAAATGTGGATCTTATTATTGTAAATAAAAGCGCGTTAACCAAATTTCAATCAGGGGTAGGGTTTTCCTGAATTCCCAAAAAAACTAATCAAAATTCCCAAAAATGGAATTTTTTACATTTTTGGCTATAAAATCCACACTTTTCCTTAGGCCCTTAGATTTTCATTTAAAACTTTTACCAACATATTAAGGATTCTTAAAATATATTCCGCTTGTCGATTCGTGCTTTGGGATTGGAGAAAAAATGCTCTAAAACCAAAACTTTCATATAAAATGGGTCGAATTCGGGAGGGTGTGTACCATGACCAATTGAGTTATTGGGCTTGTTTTTTATCTTAAAATCATCTCTGTGAAGTATCCTTTCAGAGAAGTGCAAAATTATTATATATTGCTAAACAAAATTTTATTTTAGATAAAAAAGAGTGATACTTTTGCGGTTAAAAAAAAAGCACAAAAAGTCGTTTTTTTACAATTTTCAAATTCAAAATCGTTTATTTTTTGACTTCAAATTTTTTTATTCAATAGATAATTTTGTTCTTTAACTAGTTAAGAAAAAAACTAATAAAATCGGTCGGAAATACTAGGATATATATGAAAAAACTAGACCAAGAACATGCAAATTTATGGTGCTTAAAAATTCAAACGCAAAAAACTCGAAAACTATATGAGATAAATAGGACAAGTAAGCATGTTTTTTATAGGTGTAATCAGGGCCTACAACACTGTAATATTTGCAATCGGACGAGAAACAAAAATTTGGCAGTGATTACATATTTTTTATGTCAGAGGTACCTAACTTTGAGCCCCCTTAACTCCGCCCCTGTGGGATTTGTTTTGCCCCCCCCCTTCAAAACTTAACATTGTACGCTACTCTGATACGCCTATACCATATTTCATGAAAAGCCAACGAGCTAATCAGAAGTTACAGATTTATTTCCAAAAAATTTCGATTCTGCCCCACTGTGCAATATTGAATGAAGAGCTTTCACCATTGTTTGTAAGTACGGCAACACTAAATGTTGAAGCTGCTAACATTAACATCGAAACCTCTAGAATTCCAATACACTAGTTTGTCCGTTAAGAACATTGTAGAAATAGAGCTTTCGAGAAGTATCTAGAAGGTACTGCAGTGTATATAAATTGTCCGTTAGACAACCATTGAGTCAGTCTAATTGGAAGCATCGTTAAGTAAAGACAAATAAACTACCTTGGGCTATATATTCTTGTACGTTATTAAAGTGTGCTGTAATTTAAGTGTTAGTAATTTAATTACAACACATAGTGACTATTTAAACTGTTATTGTTGTACATTTTTAAATAAAATGAAGAGTTTTTACAATTTTTAAACTACTAAAATGTTTTTATTTACAATCAAAGAATCCGGTTTATTTAAAAGGAAATAAACCACATTTTTTTAAAGGTAAAAACGTAACAATATTTTGTTCTGATTTTTTGTTCTTCAACTACAAATAAACGCTAAGTGTTTTGATTTAGTAAAACAATCAATGTCGTTACAATACTCATTTAGTTTATATGTGAATAAATATGAGCAGACAAGATTTGGTTATATTGGGGATGATTCATATAATATGAGATAATAAATACTTTTGTTATTAAAAAATATTTTCAAACATGAAATCATAATATGAATGAAACTTGAGACAATAAATAATAAAAGTACATACTAATACGATATATATTAAATGACATAAAAATAAAACTTAATTTAAGTTGACATTACGACTTTTATCTATCATAGATGTATTTTCGATTAGTGGTTATCCCTTAGAATCAAAGCCTATTCGCTGGATGAAAAATATACTTTTTTACGACCATGGGGACTCACATGTTACAAAAAAGGAAAAAAAAATCAAATTTTCTTATTTTGATGTTTTTAAATTCTCAAGCTATAATCCCAGATATCTAAAATGATTACTTTTCTCAAAACTGTTCACCCTTGAAAACGGGACACTTTTGTTAAACACATTTTGCTAAGGCATATCGCGTGGACAGAACGAAATGGACCATAATTGGCATAAATATTTGGAGTTTGTAATGTTTAGCAGAAATGTAGAGGCGTAACATATGAACAAAAAAAATCACAGGTTTGGAAATGATCACAATATTAAATAGAATTTCTTTGTAAAAACGCTAATAAAGTATAATAGAAATAACACAGATTTGATCTGCATGAAAAACTGTAACATAGTACAGCTAGGCGACAAGTACACACTTTGCCAATGTGAGAATAAGACACAAAATTTTCGTAGGCCAAATAAAAATATCCGCTTGGCTGTACTTAAGATATAATTACAACAATGCGGGAGTTGTTCCACAGCCCAGAGCTACATACTTTACGACTCCTATGATGATGATCGTAGATTGCGAAAATTACAAAACAATAAGAATTACACTGTAAAGAATGTATAGACAGTATTATTAAAAATAAATAAATAAATTTATAAAGGAGGGATAAAAATGGGCCAGAATGAGTAGCCAAATCCAAATATAATTAAAATTTTTAAATTGCTTTGGTAGAAAATTTATGACCGTCAAATTAATTTTGAGGGCGCATTTATGTATAAGGTGATGACAGTTTGTGGAAATTTTTTTCTTTAAATTTTTGAGACCCCATGTAAAACAACCCAGCAGTCTTACAAAAATTAACATCAAAAGTTAAATGATATATAATTGCATTTTGGATCTAATTAAATATGGCCCTGACTATAACTTTTCATTCTTTCAGAGAATATTAAGAAAAAACCAAATATAAAAGAAGCTTAAATAACGTAAAAACTTTTAAGCTTTGATATATATAAGTAGTTAAAATTTAAAAGTTGTTAAAAATTATCAAAATTAAAGGTTGATGTCTTATAAATCAGTGACGTCATATGCAATTTATATATAACTCTCCATATTGTGTTTGACTAAATTTTAGGAGTTCGGATAAATAAGAGCATTTACAAATTTACTCTCTCATATTGTAAAAAAAAAATCAAAAGCTGGGAAACTCAAAAAAAAAAAATAAATTTAAGGGCGACAAATATTTCCGAATGAGAACTTTGATGGCTTTGAATAACTTCGGTAAGTTCGTCGAACAGACTTACTATGTCTAGCATTAGCTAGATGGATTACGTCAAATTATTTTCTATACCACTTTGCTGATTTGAGCTAAGAATTTTTAGAAACCTACTTACAGCAAATAGCTTATATGAGAAATTATTTTTACAAAACATATTACATAGTAAAAATACCGAAAACGGTATGTACCCCTACTGATGAAAACTGTATTTGAATACCGGTATTTCTGGAAAATAATAATATCGGTAACGGTATCTTTTACTATAACCCAACTTAAACGGTATTTAATTGGTATTGGTACTTATAACGGTATCGGTTTTCACCTTTGGTAAAAATGTTTATATGTTCAACTTAAAACCGTTATAACTTTCACGCAAACTGCTCGAAATGATTAGTTTTTAAATAATTGTCAAATATTTATAATACATAATGTAAACTATGTTTTCTTAACATTTGGTGCTGCAATATTTAGCTTTTTACATATTATCTTTTGTATATATTATTCATAGCTTTCATTTGACACACCCATATTGGGTTAATACAATTTTCGTTAAAAATTTGACGTCCTGGTGAAAAAACTGAGTACGCACTTGGTTAATTGTTTGCTATTAATTTTTCAGTGTTTATCATAAACGACTTTTAATAAATAACTGTTTTTCTCATGTTTCTTCTAATTCATTTGTTTATTTTGCTTGTTTCTAAAACTTCAATCTGTTACAATTTCTTTCAAAAAAATAAAAAAAAAAAATTATAATTCTACCATTGACACCACAAAATCTCTGGATTTGTGATAACTTATTTAGCCTAAACTAAATAGTAAATATTTAGGTTGTACTTATTTAGTTTACTTTAGCTTAAAATAAATAAATCTTTTTTTATTTTATGTCTCTTTTTTTAATTTTAATAAAGCCTTTAACGTAGAAAATAACTGGAATGTTATGTGGGAGCAGTTCTTAAAACCTAATTTATGCAACAACAAAATTCATTTAGTCATACAGATTATCATATAGATATAGCTACGGACAAAAAAATAAGATCAAGTATATTTATTTTAAACTTTTTGAGCTCTTGAGAACATTTTATGTAAAACAATAAAACTTTTAGGACCAAATCATTGCGAATACATTCATCTTTCAGAAAAGTATAAAATATTATAATATAAAAAATTTATATTTACTTAAAGTTTTCGTTTAGTAGAGAATAAGCTATGATGCTTGTTTACCAAAATGTGATACCGGAAAAGAAAATTAGCTAATGTTGTCGATATTTGCATGTCAAAGGTATAGATAGTATTTTGGTAACTCATATATCCGTTCTTGAGAAGTCTGTGGGATTCACCTTTCAAACGATTGTGAGAAATTTTATGTTAATAGGACCGAATGCTTAGAAAAAATACCGATTTATTTCTAACGAATGTATGCGCCATTGTTAGCATTTTTAATCTGGCTGAAACTGACTTTAGTCTTTAATAAGTTTTGAGGTAAACCACTTTAAACAAACGGGTTACAGATCTAAGCTCACAAGACTTGAATTTAATAGAGCGCAAAATTTTAGCACCATTTTATAATCGTGATTTGAAATTTAAATATTTCAAAAACATAGAAAAAGGGATAAAAATTACTAAACTTTTTCCCATTATTCGATCATATATAAACTAAACGGACTTTTTGGATAAATTCTACACCTTCTTCGTTATTGTAGACTTTCGACAGTTACATACAGGATAGTGAAATTTTAATAACAAAATTTTTTTTAATTTTTAAAATTTTTGTGTTTTTTTTTTGCGCTCCTCAACGAAATACAAAATATATAATGCACTATATTCGTTAATATGCCCGAAATAGTCAACACAATTTTTATGGACTTTTGGAAAATTACGCAAAAATTTTACTTCTTGTTTTATATAGCAAATTGAAATTTGTACAAATTTTTCATATATAGGTATTAGAACGGGGATAAATATAATTGATCGGGACCATAAATTTAAGTCAATTGTAGTTGAAAGTTGAAGATGAAACACAGTTGCCAAAACATATTTTGCTAAGGCACATTGCATGGGCAGCACGAAATTAAATATGATTGGTGCAGTAAGTAGATGTTTGTTATACTTAACGGAAATGTAGAGGCACATCAAAAAATTTTGAAAGTTAATAATTTTATGGACCAAAAAAAAAATTACTTGGGTTAAAAAATAATCACAATATTAAATAGCATTTCGTTGTAATAAAGTTGAATAAAATACATTGTCAGATAATATATGAAGAAATAACTTCGATGTGAACGCAATTTTTTGACAAATTTTTAAAAATCTCGATTTTTAGTATAAAGTTAATTTTTAAAATTTTGCTCGAAAATCATAAAATATATTTTACTTTGAAAATATCATAACTTTTATTTGAAGAACTCAATAAGTTTATATTAAGTAAGAAATATACATAAACTTCCAATTTGTAAAAATTGTATACATTTAACTTTAAACCGCTATAACTTTCGTGACCCGTGTACGAAATGATTAACGTGAACTGATTCTGCATGCATTTGAGTCACAAATATATTTTAATGTACATTTTTGTCAAAAATTAACAAAGTTGAAGGTAAATTGACTTTTACGTGAATTGTCCGATTTTAACAAAATTAATATCATAAAATTAAAAAAATTATATAGCTTCCTGGTGCAAGGACCTCTAAACTGAAAAAAAATATCCTTTATCCTAGGATATCCAGAAAAGGATCTTTTATTATTTTTTTTTGACATGATTCAAATTTTAAAATGGGATCTCAATGGTATCAGAAGTTACAATTGTTTGTCTATAGCAGTTAGTACAATTTTACTAAGAAACTAACAAGTTTTTAAATGTTCAGATACTTTTAATTTAGTATCAAAACAAATAGGAAATAATAAAAACAACTAGTGTCGGTCAAGAATGACCATATAATATCCTACATGCTTGTGAATAGGCACTAAAATGATTATTTGTGGAGGGTCTTATATGGGACTTATGGTCAATTGTGGAATCATCCTTATGAAATTCTTTACAATAATTTAGAGTGTATGAAAATTATTTATGTAAAATTTTATTTCAATATTGGCATTTGTGTGATATTTATGCAGGCTTAAGTATTTTTTGGGAATGTTAATTATATGGGAGACATGCTCAATAATGTATCGATCTTTAAGAAATTTAGTCTAGCGATCTATACTTGTAGAAAACTTAGTTGTGTTAAATTTTATCTCGATATTGATATTTATGTGAGATTTATGAAAGTTTAATTGACTCTCGGGAATGGGAAATATATGAGAACCATGTTTATTTATAGACCTAATTTCGTGATTTTGTATATGATGATTTATACTTAAATACAACTCAAATACATACAATTTTGTATTGAAGTTAACGTTAATGTGAGATTTATGCCTTTTAAGTAAATTTTACATAAATACGACATATTTCAGATATTTATATGCGTTAAACCACTATTCCGAGGGAAAAAGTTATATGGGGTATAGGTAAAATAATGGACCGATCGTGATCAATTCCAGTAGCTTTTACCTTTGTACGGTTTGAAATTTTAGTAAATAATCTTTAAAATCGTTACAAATATTTCGGTAGATTTTAAAAGTCTCTTTATGTGTTCCTTAAACTTCTGAAATAATATAAAATTTTTGTTTCGGTATCAAGAATGTGCTATATATGCGACTTATTTCAATAAACAATGATCTGATATATTAAAATTTAAATAAGTATATCAATATATATATAAATCACAATATCTTATAGAAAATGTGTTATTTAGTAAAGAAAAATTGTTGTAGCTTCTGATCCCATTGTGATCCAATTTTGAAATTTTTACGCTATAACGAAAAATTGATTGTAAACATTGTTTAAATAATAATGAAAATAAAAATACACTTTCCCAGGATACCCAAGGCTAAATTATATTTTTTTCATTTTAGAGGTGTAACGTGTAGTTACAAATATTATACCACCACATATTAACATATTGTAACTATTTGAGTGGTTACAATACAATAAGAGAATTTATAATTTTTATTTAGTTTTTATAAATATAAACATAAAGAATCGAGATTGGGACGATATATCTGAGCAAAAACCAAAGTACCGATCTTGTTATACTTTGTTCTTGGGGATCAAAGTATCACTAGACACGTCGTCGGATTATTAGTATTAGAGTAGCTCCTACGATCTTAGTTAGCCGATTGAGAGCTGCAGAATTTATCTCATCGGATTGTATCCTGTGGATGAAACCTGTGATAGCCGACCGAGAGCCGAAGAATTTTTCTCATTGGATTGTATTCAGGATTTAGCGTAGCTCACATGATCTTAGTCAGCCGACTGAGAGCCGAAGCATTTACCTCATTGGTTGTATTTTTAGAAAAAGCATGTAGTTAACCGAACGAGATCCGAATCATTTATCTCGCCGGATTGTATTTAGTGCAGCCCATACGATTCTGGGTAGCCGATTGAGAGTTGAAGTACCTACTTATAGAATTATATTTTGTTGTTAGAAACCTTTAGTTAGCCGACTGAGATCCGAAGAAGCAAAAGCATTTGTAAACCCAGTTAGTCATATAATCTTAGACATCCGGTCGAGAGCAGAAAAATTTGTCTCGTCGGATTTATTTTCGTTAACTAACACATTCTAACTGAGAACTAACTTTTCCAATACTGCTCTTTTCTCTCGTAGCTAGGTACCGTTTCGTCATTGTTTGTGTCGCGAAGGAATAAGGAAGCTCTGTGGTAACCTTTGAAGAAACTGGACAGACTGAGTACACACCAGCTGGAGACAAAACTGCATTACAGAGGTCCTTCCGCCAGGAAGATGTTTAGTTTTTATAACTTTATAATAAAGAAGAATCTCAGTCCTTTTAAAGATATTGTTGAAATCTGATAATGCACATAAAACTAATTCAAGCTTACGTTTTGCTCATTTTTGACAAAAAAGCTCAAGGTATTTTAGATCAAGGTACTTTAGATATTCATAGAATATGAAGCACATGGAGGGGTAGATTATATGTGCAGAATTTCATCGGTGGTGGTCAAAATCTGAGGTGGGTCGAAATATTTTGCAATTACCCAAATGTTTTTATAACGACTTATTAAGAGGTTTTTTTGTGATTAACATATTGGAAAGGTGTGTGATTGTGCGTGTATACTAAGTTAACAATATGATAAATATGGCGCCAATTTCGCTACAAATCTATTATTAAATATTTTTGCTGAAAGAGACAAGAGTCTCTGGTGGAAATCAAATACGTAAATCCATCAACTGATCGACTACCTTGCTAACAACTGAAATTAATCCATTTCAGACCACTACTCGATCCCGTTAATATAAATAAATAAAGTCTGTTATGGGGTCTATTTTAGTAAATGCAATCATAAAATCGAAAGATTTCGGCACCTAGCTTTTTTAGTTTTCGAGATGGGTATTTTTTTTTTTTAATATGAAAACTTATTTTTTCATGTTTTCGTTAGTTTTTAATATTTTTTTAAAGATATTCAATAAATTTATTAATAAAACATAGGACGGCTGCCAGCAAAATGACCCAATAAAAAATCGCCCAAAAAAAGTCCTACACAAATTTGGGTTATACTTCACATGAAAAATGATCCAATGTTCTGAAGTGATTTTTTTTAATAATGTTGATAAATAATTTCTATGGTTACTGAAATTACCATAAAAACTTTTCTCGAAATTTTTTTGTTAAATATAAATAATCTAAATTGTTTGCGAATAAATACACACAAATGCTTAAATTGATGATTCTGTCAAAATAAAATTAGTACGTAATAGCAAGTAAGAAATTATTTTCTTCGTTGTTGAAGTACTAACATTTTAGCCTTTTTCAGGCGATTTTAAGGATCATAAGAGGCTAAAAGGTCTACAAGCTAAAACAAAACTGTTGATTAGTTTTATTTGTCAGTTAAATTCAGTTTTATGTTTATTTTACAATTGTTCTATTACTAAATTTAACTTTGAATTTTTCACAACTTTTTCCATTAGAATTTAAATGTGGTGATCAGGAATGCTGAACTTTAGCATTTTTTTTATTTTTTTGGATTTTTCATGAATGCATTGTAATCTGTTTTTATTTAGTTAATTAAATCCCCATCTAGCTTATATACAATCCATTTGCAACTCCTGCAATTAAGCAGCGAATTTTTGCCACGTTTACAATGGAATTCATGAAACCATGATACAAAGGTCAAGGTAAAACCGCTCTCAGAGAAAAAAATTTTTAATGTATAAACGATTTTTTTTTTAATATTTTTTTTTTTTTTTTTTTTGTAAACAAATAAAAATTATATTTGGGAAATTTTTATCAAGATTTGTGTAATTTTCTTAAAACAAAAACTTTATTTTCTATGTATTGCCTTTGTTATTCTATTAAATTAGAGCACTAAGTACTGTCACTATTTATTTTAAATATTATTAATGTGAATTTAACATTTGTGATACCTTTAACAATTGTATTTAATAACATGGTATATTAGCGGAATTTGCAACTGATATTAACGCTGATATAATATGTGTGATAACGCCGGCAGAAGAGAGTAACCATTTTGTTTGTATTACGTTCAATCTTAAATATAAACGTATTCTAATAAATTATATAAGATACTATTATTTTTAATTAGTCAGAGAGAAAACGTATCCTTTTTATTAAGAAATTCGCACTTTTTTAGTACAATTTTTATAAAAATATTTTTAAAAATGTAAAACAATCATTAAAAGAAAACAATTTTACAAAAACAAAAACTTTGTTTTTAAATAATTTCCAAAATATATATGTACACGTATATGTGTATATTTTGACAGTTCATCTTTTAAGATAATTGTGTAGAGAAATATCATTACAACAATCTCATAATACTTATTATAATACCAATATTTTGATCTTCACGTGAGATAATTCTCTGAGAGCGAATTTGACACTCTCTGACAGAATAATCTTACATATTTTATTACGTGTAGATAGCCTGTAATAGAGGATAAAGTTATAAATAGATAATAAAATATGTTAATGTCTGCAAATAGTTTTTGAATAAACACCAAATTTGAATATGTTTGTTTCTTTACGCAGAGAACACAGATACGTTGTGGCAACCGAATTTTCTGTCAATTGTATTTTTTCGGTTCTAAGAACTATAAGCCAATTCAGTTGTAGAAATTGAATTAATTCGATGAATAGAATGTCATTATTTTGAATTAAAAAAATATATTTTGTTCTATTTATTATATGAATATGAATATATATGTACAATACTTTGAATATTTATATAACTTGTTGTAAGTATTTAATATTGTTAGATACTTGTTTTCGCTCCGAGTGCGTATCCGGATGAGTTCTTCTTAAATTTTTAAGTCTTTTGGCGTCAACCAACAACATAAAAGTAGCTTTACTGACACGGCATTTTTAATATGTATACCGTCAGAAGGACTGGTAAAAGCCGTTCTTTCTCAGACACAGATTCTTAGTTGCACTTTTTGCAGAAATGTTTGACCAAAAACTTTTATTTAAGATTCCTACCATTATTGCGAACATAACAGCCACCGAACTAAGAAATAAACCAATTCGTGAGTCTTCCTGATGAAAATAAGTTTATTTCTCTGATCTGTTTTCTCCAGAACTTTATTTGTTTAAAAATTTTACTTTTTTATATTTTTATTGCTTAATTTTTTGCTGTAATATTTTTAGTTTGCTCTAAAACGTCAAACAAGGTTATTATTTTTTGATTGTGAACCCCGAATTATGTTATTTTTTTATAACAAATTTGTAATTGCAGTCCATAACATCTTTTGTGATAACTTTTTATAACACGTAAAATTCTTTTACCTTTTTTATTTTAAAAATAAAACTGATAATATTATAATTTGGTTTACATAACTGAATTTTCTATTGTAGGAAATTCAATTATATACCAGCCAAATTAAAAATGTTATAAATATGAAAAATCTCTTAGATCTTTATTTTATTCAAGGAGAGTTTTTCATTTCGAGACCATTTTCTAGTTAATATTTTTTCTGTGTATATATTTCAATTAATGTACGAATTGATTAAAAAATATAATTCGTTTAAAATTTAATTAAAATAAAAAAACTTGGGTTTTGAGAAGAAGATATGGTAGCATAATAAAATAATAAATAGCTTAAACGTCAGAAATATAGTATGGCGATGAAAAAAAGAGAATGAATGATCTTGGGAAATGTGGCGTATGGTCTGATGTATTCCAAATGCACCATGATTGCTAAATTTGGAACGTTATCCTTTCAAGGAAAGTTGTATACTTTCGTATATTCCGGCTACATTTTATGCTATATTTTCCATTATATTTTGCATATAATTTTGGGTATAATATTTTAAATGCTTTATTAATTGCATAATATTTGTATAATTTTAACACTTTTAGCACTTGCTATTCGCTTAATTCTATTTGATTGAAAAACAAAATTTAACTGACATTTTGATATTTTATAGGAGAAATTCTTTATTAAATTGTGTACCTAATCGCATTAGTTGTCATATTATTTATATGTATACCTTGAATCAAAAGTCGAACAGTAATTATGCATCGCCATAAAAGTGTGTAAAAATATGTAATATTAATTCCAAAAATTCGATATTTGTTTCTTCAAAATATTTTCTTAAATGTTTATGTGTGTATTTTCAATTAATATTATTTTGGCTTATAAAAATATATAATAAGATTATAAAAATACTTTTAAATTCGGGAAATTGTAATTTTATTAGCAATAATTAACTGTTTTTAAGCTAAAATTACATTAATTTTTACTTTTATTTAATTCAAAATAGGCAATAAGTAAGTAATTTAGAAGGATAAAATATATACTGTTAATGATTTTCATTTATATTTACAGTAAATGTAAAATAATTTGTGGTCAGTTTAATTTTATTTGAAATATAAAACACAAGAATGTATCTACTAAGTTGAAATAATTAATAAAAAGTTAAACAATTTTTTAAAATTTAAGTTTATTTAATTCAGTTTATTTCCCTAATTTTTATAAATGTAGCTCCTCATCATCATTTTGTAAAAGCCTCTTTAACCTTTTGTAAATGTTGTGTCACTTATTTTTTTTTCCCCCTCTCTATATATATATTAGACTGCTCGGAAAAAAGGAGACTATCGAATTTCGACTATCACTCCCCCTAGCATTATTATTTTTGATGTAGAAACATGTGTGATTAGAGTGATCGAATGTCGCGAACATCGATCCTGAAGGTTGTAGGATACATTTATATGAGAAAATAATGACTTATTCACAGTTTTTTTTAATTCTAATAACTTCAGTATTTTCTAGTTAATATTAACTATTTTAATCTTGTTTTACAGATCACTCTAATATTTTTCATATATCAAAAAAAACAATCCTAGAGGGAGTTGTGATCGAAATTGGAAAAACGGATTTTTTTGAATACGTCTAATATACGTATGTATGTACTCGTCTAATATACGAGTACATACATACGCTTTCTCAGATTTTCTTTCTTATTTTTCCATAACACTCAGTTATTAATATATAAAAATACATACATATGTATAATTATAAAAAATGGTTATATTCGGGTAGGCAACGAAATATTTTGTCTTGCAAATGAGAATTAGAAATAAGTAAAAATCAAAAAAAAAAAAAGAAATACATGAATGAATGAAAGAACAAAAACAAAGTATTTATAATATTATTATTACAGTTGAGTAGTTTTCATACATGAATTATTATGAGAATTATACAAATTTTCTAACTGTAAATATTAAATTTCCAGGTTGAAAGTCAGACAGATAAAGAAAATGCTAAACAAAATGTAATTTACCAGCAAGTTTCAGGTCATTGTTCGTTTTAGTATAACATGCATACATACATAAAATATATATATATATATATATATATATATATATATACTGGTGGATATTCCTATAAACGCACATCCTATAAACGCACATATCAATATTTAGTGGTTATTTTCCTGCAAACATATCGCAAACATTTTGATCATTTGAGCATTCTTTATCTCCAAATTTCATCATGGACGGATATCCAAAGACTCGACGCTTAGAACTTACAAACTGGTAAAAATATTTTGAGTTATTTATAATGTTTCTTTTCACCTTAAAAAGATAGTTATTGTAACATTGAATATTTTCTGTATTTTAAACTGATCTTGATATGGAATATCTCATATAATCAATAGATAAACCGGTATTTTTATATTTTATGTAATGTTTGTTTTTCAAATTTTTTAAGCTATTAAGTAGCTTTGCATTTCAAGAATTAGATTGATTTATTAAAACATTTAAAAAAGTCATCATACAATTTATTTAAAATGACGTCAATATTACCAGGACATACTTTATTGTAAGGAATATAATGAAACCAATTTACAGAACAAAGTATGTGGTTTAATTTGGAATAGTCAGCTTTGCTAAAATTAAAATCCATCTCATCATTCACAATAGATTGTAATGATAGTTCGGTTTCGACATATATGCTTACTTCAAGATTGGGGTGACAAACATCTGCAAGTGCTAATAACGGATTAGTGCGAGGAATATGAAATTCTTCAGGTTGATCAACAAATACAAGATCAAGTGATTTGCCAAGCTTGTTTACTATGTTATATACTTGGAAGAGACCTAAATATGTAATAGCATCCAGTAACTCATTATATGTTTCCAATCTTATTGACGGGCTTAAAAATATGAATCAGGAGTTTCACACCATTTAATGTTTGGAATATTAAAGTCACCAAGAGCAATTATGGAGGTATGGATTGATTAGTTACAAATTTTATCGCGTTTGCATGTTGTTCATAAATTTGTATATTTGACGCAGGAATTATAAAAAAATTGTTCTAAATTTGGCTTTAACACATACGGCGATATATTCAATATTTTGATCATTGTTAAGAATTATTTCTTCTGAAGGGAAAAGAGTTGAGACAGAAATCAAAACTACCCCACCTTCTTTACCCACTCTATCACGTCTATAAAATTGAAATTTACTGCACATTATATCAGAATTACGAATTTCTTTATCAGATTTATTTCGGAGCCACGTTTCAGTGAGTACAATGATATTATGCTCAACATCAAAGCTCTCTAAATAAAGGGATTTTAACTTTGTGTTCATACCTCTAACATTTTTGGATGGAGGTAGCTGCGGAGTTGGAATCATTTTTTGACAAATATTTAACGGATTATTTAATTCAATTAGTTTTTTGGATTTAGATCAGAAGCCCTTGAAATTACCTTCATCATCACGATAAATATATTGTCGAACAATTGCTTTTTTTATTGTCCAAAATTCTAGATTAATAAGACGATCAAAAATACTCTCTGGGACAATTATCTTAAATGAAGCTCTATTGCGCGCATCTTGTAAATTTGGGCATTGTTATAATCTTCAATGCCAATGATCGTTTTAATATAGAATTCAACATCATTTATTACTGTATCTATTGAAAAACGACTAGCAAATATGGGTTTCCTTGGAGCTATAATTTTTAAGGGCTTTGGAGTTACTGTTGTAAATGGATTTATAAATGGGTTGTTGACGACATCTAAATTAGTTGGAATGTTTGAAGAGGGAGTTTGTAAATTTGGCTTAATAGTGGCAGGATTTGGAGTCATGGGCAGTTTTGTCGAAGTCATTTCTAATTCCATTGAACTCTGCTAATCTGATGCGTTTCTCAGAATTGTATAATAAAATTATACTTTCTTTTACATTTTCAAAAGGTTGGTCATGAGAAATGGGTAAAAAAGCAAATACAAGATCAATTCATTACAACGTCATTTAATTTCTGAATCACTGTGCAATTGGCAGCATGGTTCAGCACGTAGAAGATTGTTTAATATATATAAAACTATGAACTCATACAGCCTCACCACAAAAGAAATCTAAAATTTAATTTTTGCTAAAATCAATTTTATTTTAAAATAACAGTTTTTTTCTTGCCATAAGAAATATTTAAAAAAATGTTTTAAAAGCTTTTGAAAACCAATATATTAAAAACTTTGAAAATATTTTTCAATGAAACGAAATAACAAAAAGAAATTCCAAAAAAATTGTAAAAGCAAAATATTGATAAGCTTTCAAAACAGTAAAACCAAAAAGCTTTTTTTTTAATTTAAAACGTAATTTTAAAATTTAGTTTGAAAAATGTTTTTACTAAGAAATTGAAAATAATAATCGACTTTAGGAGTTTAAAATCAACATTAGAGCTTTTAAATTAAAATTATATATATTGTGTAGTAATTATATTGTAAAAATTTTACTGTAGTCACTATTTAATAAATGCTAAAATACATGAAATAAATAAATTACGGTTGCCTGTACATATTCTAAATATGTATAAACACAAACAGAAACCAATTGCAACAAAGTGACTTTAATCTATTAAACTCTTATTTAACTCAATGTAATTGTAGTTTTAATATAGTTTATTTTCTGCTTAAGACTCATAAACATCTGCGTATTTTTTATATATGATGGGAGAAACGTTCAATGCATATAACATCTAAAATACTGAACGCATTTAAAATGTATATTCTGTACTACTACAAATAAATAATTTCCGAATTTTTTATTTTATGATAAAGTTGGTTGTATATTGTTATCGTAAAAGGCTTCACAAAAATATTTTTAAAAATATTTTTATTATATCTCAATCTATGTATAACATTAACAAATAAGGCGGTTTTTTTTACAATTGCAATGAAAAAAAAATTTAATGTTCATTTTAAGTTTTTTGTTATTATTTTTTTTTAGTGGTCAATAAATAATTTAAAATCTTAATTTGTACCATCTTATTTATTTTTTAGCCACATTTTTGTGGCAATCTTATATTAGACCTTTGTTTAAATCCCGAAGCTGATCCAGCATTTCCAATTAAAGAGGCATTGCTAAATTAAGTGTTATTCCAAAACTTTTTGAAAAGGTAATTACAGAAATCCTTTCGCATCAAATTGTTTGTTATCTTTGCCCATTCCAGCATGGATTTAGAAAAAGATGTTCTACTACTGTTAACCTTTTGCAGTTCACAACCTCAGTTATAACTGAATTTGATTCCAGTTTACAGACAAACACAATATATACAGATGTCAGTAAATCTTTCGATAAAGTATATCACGATTTGCTATTGTTCAAATTGGATAAACTCAGATTTTCTCCAGTTTTCTTCAAAAGGATTTCAATATGTATTATTTAGAGAATGTAAATCGGAAACCATTCCTGTTCCATCCGGTGTTCCGCAAGGTAGTCATCTCAACACCTTATTATTACGAATTCCAGAATATTAATGTATGCTGATGATGTAAAGCCGTTCCATAGCTTTAACTATTCCTATCAATGTTCCTTACTCCAATTAGATCTTGTCAATCTTTACGATTGCTGTATGATGAATGTAATGTATATATATAGCATCTGAATTTAAGAAAGTGTAAAGACATGATATCCTACAGAAGAAGTTCAGTACTCTGTAGATACACAATAAATGAATATCAACTTGATCTAGTCGAAAAATTTCTTGATTTGGTTGCATAGTAAATTATCCTTTAATTCCCACGTTTCACACATTGTTAATAAGGCAATAGAAGTTCTAGTTTTCCTCAACCGCTGGAGAAGATAATTTAATGATCCTTACATTTCCAAGCATTTATTCATATTTCTCGTAAGACCAATTCTGGAATATGCTTCCGTGAACTAGGATCCTCAATATGAAGTTCAAATAAATAAATTGAATCGGTCCAGAAACAATTTCTCTTCGCAATCTTCTATGAAATTCTAATATTTATGGCCTGTGTAAGTGGATTACAACTTATTGTTCTCTCTACTCTTGAAAGTATGAGAAAATATATGAATATTTCATTTGTAATTAATTTAGTAAACGGTTCAATTAATTCTGAATCCCTGCTTTGTAGTCCCAAAAAGTCCAACTAGAAATTATACTTCTTTCAGTTATACCAACTTAGATTCCATGAGACGTATATGCAATCAATTCAACAGTTTTTATCTATATATTAATTTATCAGTAAATCCTATCCGCATTGAGAGGAGTATTTTTAACTCAGTTAAATAATAAGGTTTTATTATTGAATGATTATGAAAAACATTTTATTATAAATAGCTTTATGAATAATATAAAAGGCTGTTTTCCGCTCTAAATAAAAACATATAAATTGTTCCCTTTTTCCTGTCTATATAATATAAAATTCAATTAAGTATTGACACAACTCCTAATAAAGCGCAACAAAACAAACTGAACAAAATAGGTATTTGTCGAAACATCAAAAAAAAAAAAAAAAAAAAAAAAATTACCATACTACAAAAATATTCAAACCGAGGTGGCATATTTGATGTTGCATAGTGAAGAATTTTAGTAAATAATTTAGTCTTATTTAAAATAGTGCAAAAAAAAAAAAAAAAAAAATTTGCAAAGTGTAAAGTAAATAATTTTTGTTAATCTTGAAAAGTTTTAGTAATGAAAATTAAAATAGGTAAATCAAAACACTGTGAATATATATTATGACTCACTAAGACCTTTGAAAAATATTTATATGGAAAATATACGTTACAAATAAGTTAAACACGTCAGAAACGGTGCAATGAATATACTATGGAAGTCGCACAAGATGGTCAACTATTAATAATGATGCATAAATTGTTTGAGGAATTCAAAGCGATCATAATAAGACTGCTACATGTCCTCTTAAATCATTTAGACCTTAGTAGAATTCTATAGGTCTGCAAAAGGCCATTTATTTAAAAGAAAAATAAAAAATCAAGACTGAATTTTGGCATGAGCACATCCACTGTACTTGAAATCAATGGAACAGAGTTTTTCTTCTTAGACAGGTCGAAATTAATATGAGCAATTACAACGAAATGAGAAGTGTAAATCAGCTTATTTATCAAAGTTTTCATTTTCTACACTATTGGAGTACTATAAATCATGGAGGCGACATGTAATGGCTTGGGATGCTTTTCGTTATATAAAATTAATGAAAGTATATCGAAAAGTTCTGCGGGTAGTAATGTTCTCACATGCGAGAGATAAAATACTGACCTCTTCGATATTCCAACATGATAAAGACACAAAATAAACCTAAAAATGAATCAAAAATTAGTTACATCAGCAAGTGTTAAGTCAATTCAATTCTATGGATCAGAAGAGCAACGGGAAAGAGGTCACGGGAGACCCAAAAAAAATCTTCTGCGCAATCGTGGAAACTTCGAGGGCAATGCCAATGATAAAATATACAAGTCTATTTGCTTAATTCCTAGAAAGTAGTAAAAAGCGAAGTGATTTTGACAGAATATTAAGCTCAACAGTTAGTTTTAATTCGTATTTTGGACATATTGATGTGGATAACTTTTTATATTAAACCTCCATAAGACTAACGCCGTTCGGTAAAAGTCATTCAGCTATATATATGCAGTGGTGGGAATTTTTCCTCTTATATAACTTACAATTCTATTTTAAATTAACAGCAAATAATTATATAAGTAATTTCTATAATTATACTAGTAATTTCCTTTATTTAGAAATTTTCTCGCTATATAACATTCGGTAGTACCAGCCTTATTTCGTAACACCTCAACACATCTTGGACCCTAGAATACATTAATTTTTAGCAACTTCCTCGAGCATGTAATAACGGTCTGCCTGGATCATTTCCAACCATTACTGCCAGTTTTTTGAGTTAAAAAATACTTAAAATACTTGATTTAAGTAACAATAGACTACTGCCCTGAGTAGTGACTTGATCCAGATGAAGGAATTCTCCGCAGGATGGGTAATTAATTAGGGAAATTATCCTGTAAAAATTTCCGAGCTCTTGTGGCTTTTTTATCGCAAATTGAAGCATTTGAAAGCCTATGATTAGGAAAATTTTTGATCATACATACGAAAGGTAGAAGAATCTGATATTGGTTAAACTGTTACCAAGACACACATGGTAAGTACAACTATTATGCAAACGAAATAAGGAAAAACGTTTGGACCTCGGCTACACTGAAAAAATGTTTTATGGTCCGCTGAAACCGAACAAAATTTGTTTCAATGATCTGATGTCCCCCAAACTCGTTCCATGGCTCAAACAACACTAATAATGCGGTTAACCATATTATGGGAATGCTTTTCCGTAAACGACGTGGGTCCAAAATATTAGACTGATGGAAAAAAGCGTATGCAATATACTTTGTCGACATACTAAGGATAAAAACGCTTTCATTGGCAGTAGAAAAAAGCCAATAATGCGGGAATTTATACAAGAAAATGTAACGAACCAAACCGCAGAGGCATATCTTCCTAAAGGCTACGCTACCTACAGTACCGGCCGTGCTTACGATTCATTACAAAATTTAACATAGGTAGCTAATATGAAAATTCCCAAAAATGGGATATTTTACATTTTTGGCTATAGAATCCACATTTTTAGATTTGGTTTAAAACTTTTAACAACATATTGAAGATTCTTAAAATATATTGCGCTTGTCGATTCGTGCTTTGGGATTTGAGAAAATATGATCTAAAATCAAAACTTTCATATAAAATGTACCATGACCAATTGAGTTATTGGGCTTGTTTTTTATCTTAAAGTCATCTCTGTGAAGTTACCTTTCAGAAAAGTGTAAAACTATTATATGTTGCTAAAGAAAATTTTATTTTAGATAAAAAAGAGTGTAGATACTTTTTCGGCAAAAAAAGCACAAAAAGTCGTCTTTTTTGCAATTTTCACATTCAAAATCGTTTATTTTTGGACACGGTAAAAATATCGACTTCAAATTTTTTTATTCTATAGATAATTTTGTTCTTTATCTAGTTAAAAAAAAACTAATAAAATCGGTCGGAAATACTAGGATATATATAAAAAAAAACTGGACCAAGAACATGCAAAATTATGTTGCTTAAAAATTCAAACGCAAATAACTCGAAAACTATAAGAGATAAATAGGACTCATCAGGGCCTACAACAATATATAAAAATATTTGAAATCGGACGAGAAACAAAAATTTGGCAAGAGATTAAAAATTTTTTATGTCAGAGGTACCTAACTTTGAGCCCCCTTGGCTCCGCCCCTGGGGGGGATTGTTGCGCCCACTTCCAGACTTAACATTATACGCTCCTCTGCTACGTCCAAATTTCATGAAAATCCAACCAGCCGATCAGAAGTTACAGATTTATTTCCAAAAAATTTCGATTCTGCCCCACTGTGCAATGTAACACATGTATATATGAGGAATTTAAAAAAAAATTTGAAAGTTTAAAGCAAAAAATTTTTGGGTATTTTCTGACATAAACACCATTTTGTTGTTTTATAAAACAATATTAATGAATGCAAAATCTCTTCGCCTTAATAATTTTTATCAATGCACACAAAAGTTAGGGAGTTGAAATATTTATATATATATATATTTAATTTTCAACTTTTCGGCAATACGTACAAAAATATGTCGAAAGATAATTATTAAACGTTTAGTAAAAGCAGTTGTAGATTTGAGCGAGCGATAAAGATCGTTATTGGAAAAGGTTGGATAATATAGAATTTTTAAACAACATAATACAGATAATATAAATATTAGCAAATAATTCCACTTTCTATTATTTTTTGCTATTTTTCTCAACTATTTGGAAAATTTTTCCATAAAGATTGATATTTTTAGAATAGTTATTTATTTTTTATTAATTTGAAAACTTACAAAAATTCTCAATAAAAAAGCGGTCATAATAGTTTGGCTTAACTTGATAATTTATAATTGTATAAGAGCTTTCGGCCGAAAAAAAGCGATTAGTTTTGATCATTATTGTGATGGAATCAAGAGCTATATTTAATTTTTTCGCAATGATTCGACATTATTCAATGCCCGATAACGCAATAATGGAACGAATTCTAACACAGGGAAAAGAATTAATAATTATACCTATTTTTTCACTGTTCCTGTGTTAAATAAAAACTTTCATCCTTCGTAATTATTACACTGTTATACTTCTTTACTATAGGAGATTTACAGTTAAGGAAATGTGCCTAATTAGATAGTCTAAATTCGAAATATATGGGTATAGAGTCAAATTAATTTAAATAGTCGTAATAGGACCTCATTAACATTATGAAGTGCTCGTTAAAGTAATGAAGGATCTGCTTCCAATAGTAAATGTGCTAGTTTGATTTTAGTAAATAATATGTGGTATGTTGGAAGGGTTTCACGTTGCCACACTAGCATCATTAAATCAACGATTGGTGGCAGTAGTATCTTTAAATTGCTAATTTTTTTAGTCTAAATAAGTGAGTTGGATCAGAAGAAGCATTATTAGAATTCAATTCAAAAACTCAAAAATTACTTGTCATTATAAATGATATTCATTATAAGTGTACTTTCTATGGTAAGAATAATAATTTTTTAAATATTTGTATTTTTAATAAAAACTGGTTAACCGTAAAACCATATTCGAAATTTATCGAATAATCGTTATATATATATATATATATATATATATATATATATGGCAACACCGTTATGTTCATATCTAATAGAGTAAACTTTTTTTATTTTGTGTTGATCTGTGTAAGATCTAAGCTAAGTAGTGAACTGTTGCAACCAATTATTGCTACCACCAAAGCAAAGCTATTTCTTAGGTAAGGTAAACTTTATCGGAAATAGTACTAGTAGAATAATAGTAAAACGAAAATGTACTGAAAACAATTGGTTTTTAATGACAAGTTTCTTGTATGTTCTCCTATTTTCAATTTAAACGATGTTAAGGAACATGTTCATTTGGTAAGAGATTGTAGTTTTTGCTGATGTCAAACAGAAGAATTCGATTTAAAACATTATATGTAACCATTCTTTAAAATGCAAATGAAGAACAAGAATAACTCTCTCTAAAATTATATTTAATTCTTTGCCAGTTTCCAACCATATTTCCTCCTGAAACTTATATCATCAGCATATTGCGTGAGTATCTACTCGCTAATACATACCAACACAATCCACCCACATACATACCCATACATTTCCACACACACTCGTTCGCTTACTAATGTACATACGTAGTGACAAGTAAATTTAAATAACATTTATATTCATAACCCGCATTACAGGGAATCACATGTAAGTAGGAGTTGGTACTAACATCTAAACAAGAAATGTGGTAAAATGAAATACAAACAACCAAGAAATTAATAACATCACGCGTTTTTTTACTTATTTACTTTTAGTATTCTCCTCTCCAAGTACAAGTCAAAGGAACCCTCAATATTACTTTTCTATTTATTTCTTTATATAACTTGAGGTCAAGCGGAAATGGTTTTCTTACTTCACCGTATTTCAAAGATATGCAAGCATACACAAAAACATAGTTTCGGAGAAAAAGAATGCTTCTATACTTGGTATGTTCAGTGTTGTCAGATTAGGGAATTTATCCCAAAATGGAGATGAAAAATTTAGTTTGAGGATTAAGGAATTTGTTGGGGATAAATTTCAGGATTTGGCGATTTTTGGACGTTTTGTGGTTATTTTTATTTTATTTCCATAATTTTTCTTTTAACTTAGGAAAAATTTTAAAAAAGACACATTCCGCCCAATATTAATTTTTAGTAAAATATTTTAGTAAAATTTATTAAACAACAGTGCAATGAAGACAATAAAAAATAATTGTTATATAATCTAATCTTTGTAACAAGATAATCTATGAATTGGCTGAGAGGGTAATGTTTGATCAATTGATACTCTATTATTGTTACTCCAATAATAACACTGTCCTAGTCGCAAATTTTACTCGTAATAAGCTGGGCACCCCACCGGTAAAGCTAAAACGAGTACGCTAAATTGAATGGAGTCAGCCGTTTTTCGACGTTAGGGCTCGTATTCGCGTTATTTAGGTTTAAACTTTATTATGGGAGTAACACAAAAATTAGAAATAAAATATACATTATTTGTGTAAATTAAGCAATAAATCTATTGAATATACATTCTAATCATAAATTATACCGATTTTAGTCCGATATTTAATATATTTATATTTTGTTTTGAAAAGTTGCTCATTGGTAACACTACTTTAGTTACTGAATGGTAGTAATATTTTTTTGCAAGTTTAAAGTTTACTAATTTATAGTTTAAAATATATTTGATGATAAGAATTTATGATGCTATACTTCAGTATTTATTTAACAACTAAATTATTAACTTTAAGTAAAAAAACTTAATTTTCCTAAACCCTTTTCCCTTCTTGTTAAACAAATAAGTCTCATTTTGGAGCACGGTGTAATTAATAATAATTATCCATATTATTATTATAAAATCAAATGTGTGCTTGTTTGTGACGCAATCACGCCTAAACCGCTGAAGCAATTTTAATGAAATTTTATAAAGGTTAATTTTAAGATGGAAGGAACTATAGGATATAAATAAATTGTATTTTTCGAACTTGTTTTCGATGAAAGTGGAAGTTTTTACTGAACTATATTTTACGGTTTCTTCAATTTATTTTTTTTATAAACTTTTTTATCTTATGTAACGCAAGGGTATTCAGCTAGTATGTCATTAGTTATTTAAAAATACATAACTGGATCTATGGAAATGAATTTATCATGCTTTCATACCTTTGAAGAAATAAACATTTAATCTTTATTTGTATTAACTATAAAAATGACGTTAATTATTTACTTAAAAGGTTTATTGATACAAATGTTAAAACGATTTCCATATAATCTCATTTTTTTAAAACTTTTATGAAACTTTCTTTATCAATATTGACTACTTAGGTAATTTATTGACCCAAACGTGCGTATCTACAAAGAATATGGATTGCAGCACGAATAAAAGGTAATGTACTTTATATTAATAAAGGTATTATTTTAGAGAAGATTTTTGGGAATAATATAAGCAATTATTTGGGTATTTTTAGGGAGATTTTGCTATTTGGGGATAAGTCTCGAAAAAATTTTGAGAACCCTGGATATGTTTGTGTTTACATTCAAATAAACGCACAACTAATAAAATTTCATATTTTATTGTTCTACTGTAAAAAGTTCAAATGAAGAGAAAGAAAAAAAAAAACAGCGTACAAACTTGTATAAATTCAGATAACATACATATATAAATTTGTAAATATTCTTACATATTCATTTATTTAAACTCAGATAAAAACATTAAATAAAATACGCTAGAATAAACTTTTAGTTAATATAAGTAAAATGTTTTTGTCGAATAGAAGGAATAGTTACGTAAAAACAGAATTTTTAATTGCAGAACCAGATACTCAAAAAAACAAGTTAGAGAGCTATATTTAACTGTGCCGAAACTTTCATTCAAGCTTTCCTGTGTATTAATTGTCACAAAAAATCGATATTATTTATATTTAAGAAAAATATCCCCTGCGGCGCTTCACTATCCAAATTAAAAATAATACCCTTACTAAATCGATTATTATTGTTATTTTTTAATATAATTCATTGACCATAGAAATTTTTATGATTATTTATTTAAAAAAATCTTATAAATGTGAAAAAATCCCAAAAATTTTGAAATGTTTGATCCAAAAGGAATTATAGTTCAAAATTGACGAAAAATCACATTCGGTAATTTTTCATATGAAATATAACCCAAAATTTGTATGGGAATTTTTGGGTGATTTTTCGTTGGGACATTTTTTACAAAGTTTAAAAAACTAATGAGAACAAGAAAAAAATTCGTCCGTAAATATAAAAAAAATGTTAACTTTATTCTGGACTTATTTTTTGGGGTCTTTAGCCTTTTTTGACCATTTTAAAGTTCAATTTAGCCTCTTTTTTCTCGCATGTATGGCACAAAAAGCAAATCATACAAGACATTGAGAAAGTATTTAAGATGGGGTAGTATTTTGAATAATTTCTTTGCTTTTTGCAATACGTAGCTGCTATGTGTGGCAAAAACCTTCACAATGTATGCAAAGTTGTTGCCTGCTGACCTGAGTTTCGTTATTAGAGAATGTTTGCTTAAAACGAAGAATTCTCGAAACAGAATGTTCGAGAAACAATTGAGAATTATATTAAAAATGAATGTTCGTAACATGCAACTTTTCTCGATAATTTCTTTTTAGTAAACATTCGCTTAATATTCCAATATTTTAAAAATAACAACATCGCAATATTATACTTTTATGAATAGAATCTCGAAACGAAATCCTTCAAGAAATTATCTATTCTTTCTTTTCAATTTCTCAAGGATTTATTACTTAAATAAAAAAGGAACTTAGTTTTTTGTTTGTGCATGCAAAATACATAAACAAAAACAATCAAATGTAATTCTTGAGCATAGTTCATTGCGTTTGGTTCTAAAGTATTACACAATAAAATTCATGATGTTAGTTAAATTCTGCGCAATTTTTAATTTTAATGTA
This sequence comes from Protocalliphora azurea, assembly GCA_932274085.1. NCBI lineage: Eukaryota > Metazoa > Arthropoda > Insecta > Diptera > Calliphoridae > Protocalliphora > Protocalliphora azurea. Next base: position 82,162,081 of record OW026521.1, on the reverse strand, counting down.
GATGCTTGTCCTAACAAATTTGCAAAATAGCATATTTACCTAAATATCTAATATACATATTTTTTGCAGATTAGTTCAGAAAATATTTAACTAAAAGATGTGGACTTGAGCAACATTCAAATTAATAATATTGAGAAAAAAAAAAACATGACTTCTCTGGACGAAGTTGAAATTTGGACAAAATCCTTCAAATATTACCACTCTTATGTAAATGACTATATTCTTATGTAAATTATTATTTTTGAAAACAATTTTTTTTTTTAATACTTAACAGGGGCAGTCATTCAGTAACACTTAAAAAAATAGAAAACAAACAGAAGGGACAAATCAAAAGTAACAACAACATTATTCATTGCTACTTAATAAGTGGCTAAACAATAACAAATCGTACATTGCTGATTCACGAATACTACCTAAAAAACTGATAGCTTTAAGCATATAAACAATAACAATTGAAAAAGGAGATTACAAAATAATTGTAAAAAAACCTTTATCGTAAACCATTCGTCTTACTTAATAACATATAGGGAAAATAAGTCCATTTCCCACAAAGTTTTAAGTTAAATAGATGATGTTTACAGAAAACACCACGCTGGGACGCTGAAAAGTGTTGATGAAGGTCGTGACGGACCAGAAAATGCATTCCATTCTTTCCGAGTGTCCAATAAAACATTTACACTGTATTCTTCTACAATTATTCAACGAACTTAAGCCGAACATGCAAAAAGTTTTACAATAATTTAAAATAAAAAATTGTTATTTTATATAAATAAAAAAAATATTTTATTAAATAGCGTATAAAACCTGCTGACAGCTTTTCTTCAGAAGGTCTGCTGTCAGTTTCTATTATTAGAAGGGTTGCATAAGATCGCGAATGTGTAAAGCTCTCCTGGCTTTGAAAAAAGATCTTCTAGAAGGCTCTGTACCCCTTCTTTTTACCACTGGGATACTGATTGCTTACAAAAAAAAAAAAAAAAAAAAAAAAGAAAAAAAAACAACACACTGAAAGTCATTACAATACTTTTTATATATGCTTGTGTGTATATATTTTTAATATTTTTTTTCAGATTTATTTATGGATCGATATGATTAATTATAAAGGCCGAAATTTTTGAAAAATATTTACAACAGATTTGTACAAAAATGAATTATAAAGCTTCACAAAGTCCAAAAATGCGTTTTGACCAATATATCAATTACTAATAAATCGGTTTTGTTCATTTTTTCCGCAAAAGCATTCCAAAAATTATTCCGAATTTTCTGTGCAATAACGAAGTCACTAGCTTATATAGGGGCTTAGAAAAGTCGAATACAAATACGTTTATGGAGGTCTTTTTGGTTTTTCGGCGATATCTCGGCCATTAATAAACCGATTTTTCTGACTAGTGTCATTCTAAGGAATATTCCCTTAACTTGATGTGTAAAGCATATATACCCGATAACAGGGGCTTTATTTATAGTGATTTAAACAGACAGACAGACATACGAACATCGTTATATCAAATTCCCTATCAATAGGGATACATAAAATATATATTTTTTGGGATCTTTGATAAATATTATAGAAATTAAAAACGGAATGACAAACTTATATATAACCTTTACACCTGTAGTGAAAGGCATAAAAAGTAAAATAATACAATAATATAAAATTCAATATACAGTAAAATTACATTAGAATATTTATGATTATTATAATATTAATTGTTATCTTTATACACTACATACATTTATATATTTAGATGTAATTTTTAATGATTATTTCAACATAAATTTTACCTTTTTTATTTTAATTCGAATGCTAATAAAAAAAAAAAATCATTGAATATAATAAATTTTTTTTTTCACACATATATAAATATATGTATTTAAATACCTTGGTACAATTAAAATACATAATTATATGTTTGTTTTCCAGTTTATCAGTTTTTCCCTTACTATTTTTAAACTGTAATACAATAGAATGCTACGTCCTTAAGAAACCAAAAACAAATTACTAAAATTAAGCTCATATCAGAAACTCATAAATAAAATTAGTCATTTCCAAAACACTTCCCCCCCACCCAAAAAAAAAAAAAAAAAAAAAAAATCGATAAATATGTACATTCTAATAACTTTAGCTATGCTACATAGCTTGTGTGATCGTATAAAAAATAGCTTTATTGGATTTAGAGAAACTCCGACTAGATCTAAATCCTTTGTACTAAAAATGTTCTACACAGAAGCTATTAATATATACATTAGGTTATTAATTTTACCCGAGTTTTTCATTGCTCGATTAATCGAATTAATCAATTAATCGAGCAAAGTTTTTAAATTACACGAGTTATTCGAATAAATTTTATATTAACATTTTGATCGTTTGTTTATCAAAAAATAAATCAAGCATTTTTTGTTTTCTTAGTATTCATAAAACATCAAAAATATGTCTACATCAATTTATATCACTTAATTTACAAGAAAGGGTTAATTTCCCTTTCTGAATTAGTCTTTCAAAAATGTTATGTAATTAAAATTTGAATCTGTTTTCCTGTTTTTCTTAAGACATTGTTTCTCTGCATTTACTTAATATTTTAATGGGACTGTCATTATCACCTAAACTTATTAATGTTCGGATATTGTTGTCCGTAAAATGAGTAAATAAAAACCTCATTGCATATTTATGAAATAAAAAAAAAAAAAAATCGGATTAACTTTAGATAAACGAGTTCAGTAATTCTTAATTTAAAGTACGCTTAACTAAATTTTAAGTCTAAATCCCTTCTATATCACAAGTTTCATCCAAAACATCATCATTACATCCACTAAACCAGACTGAGACTCTATTGGTACATCGACTATATACTTACAACTACCGACTGCACTGTAATTTGCAGAACAACAATGCTTTTTCAAATGAAGTTCAAAATCTTCCAACTTGTTTCTTACGGAAAATTGAAAATATGGAAAAAAATTTTTTCTTTATCTCCTCCAAACTCAAATTATAAATAACAAATGATTTAAATTTTTTATTATATATATATTTTTTTAATGACGTTTATATAATAGATTTAATTTTTGTAATTGGAAAATAATTTTATACTCCAATTACGCGTTACATATTTTTCACTGAATAAATTTTTTTAATACAACTTAAACATTCTATACTGCAATTATTCTGCACCATTGTTTTTAAGTTAGATTTGTTAAAAAAAATAAATGAAATTTAAATTATTTTGTTTTATTTTTTTTTTAATCCCATTATTCTGTTAATCGGTATAATTTACTCGAATAAATTTAAAGTGCCTCAATTTGTATGAGGACAAAAAATGTTGATATATTATAAACTAATCCCCGAAATATTTCGTGTACACAATTGTTAACTATTGATCAAAAAATTACAGCATCTAATTTCAATATGTCTATTAATACATCATGAAAAAAAACTCTTTTAAAATTCGTTTTCATTCTCGTGAAATTAAAATGTCAGCAATATTTTCTATGAATTTTTTATATACTATTTTCTTTAAGTTTGCAGTTTGGACATTTTCTATCGTAATTTAGAATTTAGGGCTTCACTGGAATGGTCTTATTCCACACTATAAATATATGTACTCATTTAAGCCTTTTGTAACAAAAGCAATATTTTGGAATCACCGGTCTATAATAGGTTAATTTAATTTTTATGGCAAATAAAATATGGCAAATAAAATATGGCAAATAAAATATTTTTTTAAAATATTTTGGTTTATTTTTCACAAATTTATTGATACTTAGTATAATATATACTTATTTTAAAAATTGGTGATTTAAACTTTTCGGAACCAAATGTATAAAATTGACTTTATTGCTGTTAAAAGGTTAATTACCTGTAATCTTCAATAGTATCAAAATAAACCTTTCCAATGGTACCTTAAAACCCAGTACATTTTGAAAAATATCCAAAATATATAAAATTACATGATTAAATATGAATATAAAAATATGAAAAAAAAAATGGAATCTTAATATTCATTTCAATGGATATTCCAAGTGTTAATAGGTCTGTATTTATTTCGAAGTTAATTTCCTCATAACGAAAAATTTGATAATTCTATTGAAAAAAATCCGTTCTTTTAGAGGTGTTTTAAAAATTGTCCAACTCACGGTAATGAAAACATTAATATATAATATTTTGGGAATAATATAAAAACATTCCTTCATACAATTAGCGACACAAAGTGGGAAATTTGATAAAAAAAAATAACACAATTTAGTACCACGAATCTTAAGATTATTTTTCATAACATTCTTCAATATGAGGAAAATCCATTCGCCAGATTGTTAGATAATCGTCCACTGAATTTTTGTGATTAATGTTTATTATATTACGAAAACTAAAATCAATTTAGAAATTTAGCGGAAGGTGGATCAGGAAATTACAGCCCTTGACTACTTAAAACTAAGCTACTGAAAATTTTGCATTTTTACGTAATATTTGTCTTATATATATATATATATATATATATAAATGTCTTGCGGATTTTTTTTTTCATTTAAGAAAAAATACTTTCCAAAAAAAATCCAATGAAAATATGCTTGTTTTCTAAACAAAAACAAATTAAAATGAAATTGTTATATATTTAAAATAAGAGTTTATTTAACTTATTTATTTGCTTTATTTAAAAAGAGATCTATATAAAATTTTTGAAAACGAGCAAGTTGCAATCGGGCAAGTTTTGCTTTGGCAAGTCACCTTAGTGCACAAAAATAATTTTTAATTGGCATTCGCGTGATATGTTCTTATATGGAAGTCAATTATATTTATCTTTATAAGAAGTTTTATAAAGAAATTATGTTCTGGAAAGTGATTTTTGGGAGTAGGTTTTATATGAAAGCTGTGGCCAATTTTGGATCGATCATCATGAAATTTAGTAGTACGATTTTTGCTTAGGCAGACATCTTTAAGCAGTGAAAAATTTGATATAGGAGCTCTGTGAAATAATGATTCGATTATAACTAATTGTAATATGTTATAGTATTTGCCAAATAAAATCTCAAGTACCGAATTTCATTAGGTTATCTCTAAATCGGCGAATTATCTCAAATGTTGTTTATTGATTGATTGATTGATTATTTATAAATTCAGAAAGTGTTTATTTGAATTAGCGCCATTTTTGTCGTTTATAACCTAATGTGCAATGATTAAATTTTGGATCGATCATCATGAAATTTAGTAGTACGATTTTTACTTAGGCAGACATCTTTAAGCAGTGAAAAATTTGATATAGGGGCTCTGTGAAATAATGATTCGATTATAACTAATTGTAATATGTTATAGTATTTGCCAAATAAAATCTCAAGTACCGAATTTCATTAGGTTATCTCTAAATCGGCGAATTATCTCAAATGTTGTTTATTGATTGATTGATTGATTATTTATAAATTCAGAAAGTGTTTATTTGAATTAGCGCCATTTTTGTCGTTTATAACCTAATGTGCAATGATTAAATGGTTTCTGAGATATTACAAAAAACGTCCTGATAAGTAATATATGTTAGCAGAAATAAAATATTTCTTCAGATTTTTTCATTAATTTTTCAAATAAAAAAAGGGAATATTTTGTATGAACATATATATTAAATGTTGTACTAACAACAAAATACGTGTTATATGCAAAAAAAAAAAAAATATTTTTGTGACAGGATGTATAGGAAAAACAAGAAGAAACCATATGCTGAGTTTATTTTCCCCCTGGTTGGTTGAACATTTATTTTACTGGATTATATTTAGTTAAAATTATGTGTTTTACTTTAAATGTGTTCTAATAACTAGTTCATTATTGGTAGTTATATATTTTTATATTATTATTATTATTATTTTTTTTTTTTTTTGATTTTTGGATATTTTTGAAAAGTAATAAAACCAAGCCTATTTCAGTTCCAATAACACCTACGGTGGTGTAGGGTGTACAAATATTTATAACCAGATCGTAGTTTAGCTCAATAATTTGTAATAAATTTGTATTTATTTTTATTTGTGTAACAAAATTTACCAGTAGATTGTCAAAATTAAAAAAAAAAAAAAAATTAGTAATATAGGGTTTATCCAGTTTGATTCGAAAAGCTCCAACTAGTCTAGTCTTTCGAAGTAAAAAAATTAAAGGTTCTTTTTAGAAAACGCGATTTTAGACGCCTCGCAGTGAATCGATTCCATAGAAAAATGGAACAAATAGAAGGCGATGTCCTACAAGCATAAATATTATATTCGCGAATTTCAAATCTAAAGTCAGATTTTTTAGCTTATTATAATTCATTCCAATATAGGGAAAATAATTTCCAAATTCTCTACATGAGTAAAATTATTAATATTTTCTAAAATATTTGTATAATTAATAATAACTAAAGGCTTCTAAAATAATTAACAGCAATCACATTTGTCAGTGTTGTTATATATGTATATAAGTGAAATAATTGAAGTTTATTTCAATAAAATATTACTATTTTTACTTTTTATTGAAAGCAATTTTAAAATTTTTTACAGATGAAAAACTCTCACTTTCGACGTCCAAGAATTTTTTCAATAATGATAACTTCAGTTACAGTTTACAGCTAACTTCTGTTATTTACTTTAACAAGTTTCAAGTTCACATGCTTATAATTACTGCAATCACAGAAAAAAATAAAAATGGACTTCAATTACAAACATACTTATATCAATTAAAATTTTAATTCATTTTGCTTCAATCATAAAAATGATAATATTAATTAAAAGAAACTAATAGACTTTTTGTAAAATTTCAAGCAAATTTTTAATTATAGGAATTAATTTAATAATTAATGTATTAATTGACATAATTAAAATATTAACCGAATATTCTACCATTATATATGCTATCTTCCAATACACAGTGGGGCAGAATCGAAATTTTTTGGAAATAAATCTGTAACTTCTGATCGGCAGGCTGGAATTTCATGAAATTTGGTATAGGCGTAGCAGAGGAGTGTACAATATTAAGTTTTGAAGAGGGGTACAACAAACCCCCCAGGGACGGTGCTAAGGGGGCTCAAAGTTAGGTACCTCTGACATAAAAAATTTTTAATCGCTTGTCAAATTTTTATTTCTCGTCCGATTTCAAATACTTTTATACATGGTTGTAGGCCCTGACAAGACCTATAAAAAACATGCTTACGTGTCCTATTTATCTCTTATAGTTTCCGAGTTTTTTGCGTTTGAATTTTTAAGCACCATAATTTTGCATGTTCTTGGTCCAGTTTTTTTCATATATATCCTAGTATTTCCGATCGATTTTATTAATTTCTTTCTTAACTAGTTAAAGAACAAAATTATTTATTGAATAAAAAAAATTGAAGTCGATATCTTTACCGAGTCCAAAAATAAACAATTTTGAATTTGAAAATTGCAAAAAAGACGACTTTTTGTGTTTTTTTAGCCGAAAAAGTAAATACACTCTTTTTATCTAAAATAAAATTTTCTTTAGCAACATATAATAATTTTGCACTTTTCTGAAAGGTAACTTCACAGAAATGACTCTAAGATAAAAAACAAGTTCAATAACTCAATTGGTCATGTTACATACCCTCCCGAATTCGACCCATTTTATATGAAAGTTTTGATTTTAGACCATATTTTCTCAAATCCCAAAGCACGAATCGACAAGCGGAATTTATTTTAAGAATCTTCAATATGTTGATAAAAGTTTTAAATCAAAATCTGCGGGACTTCGAAAAATGTGGATTCTATAGATAAAAATGTAAAAAATCCCATTTTTGGGAATTTAGATTAGTTTTTTTGGGAATTAAGGAAAACCCTACCCTAATTGAAATTTGGATAACGCGTTTTTATTTATATTAATAAGATTCACATTTTCTGCAAATTTCATTAAGATATCTTTATAAACAAATATGTTATTACAATTAAAAAATTTGTATTTTCTCCAAAAACCCCAAATTGGGCTTTTTGTTTGGTTTATTTCTAAATAGCGAAAGAAATTTTAAAAATATGTATTCCAAGTTAAGCTTATCCTTTAGTATATATAATTTCCGGTCTTTTGCCAAAAGACCCAAGTCAATGCCATGCCTCATTTCAGAAATATGCGCCTTTAAACCTTTATAATTCCGATTTATTGTATATATGACTATATTTTTGCAAACTTGCAACTTTTGCCTTTAGCTTTGCGTGAATAATTACTTAGAATATAATAAATATTTCTGTATACTTTTAATAATATCTATACACAAAATATTTTTATAAAAATATTTAATAAATATTTTTTATTTTTAATAGGGTTGCCACATTTCCCATATTTAAGTAAATCTTTATCCTTTTCTATGCATTCATATATTTCTATTAATGAATTTAAAATAACAAAACAAACAAAAAATTCTATTTTAACATAATAAGTATTTTATTAGTTTACATTTATGGTGTTTACCTAAATTTAACAAATGTATTTTTCTATTGGTGATTATTAAAAATTTATACATTTATGATCTAGTGGCAATGTACAGGTATACTTTCCGGTGATACCTAGCTGCAGCATTTATCTATTACACTGTGCGACAAATGGTAGGGGTCAGTGATCGGGCAGGGTTCAAACTACCGGGGAAAGTTATATCGGTAAAAAAGAAGTTGTACGTGTCCCGGCGTTTCGCTGGGTCAACTCTAGAAATCGAGATATATTGATTTGAAGTTAGTAACTATCATATAGGGGAAATTGTGACCTTTGGTGGTCTTTTTTTTAATATAACTCGAGAACCATCAGTCCGATTTTGCTGAAACAAATTTAAAAAAATTATCAATTACAATTCGCAGTTATAAATAAATGTATGAAGAAAAAAACTATTTTTTGCCTAAAAAATTGAATTTTTTTATTTTTAATTCATAAAAAATCCAAAACGGTAAAAAAAGTTTCAAGTCCTATTACTTTCACGTAAAGTCACATAACCTTTAAACAAAATGAGACATAGATCATGAAAATCATGAAATTAAGTAAAGGTATCTCATTTTGACAAGAATATTGATTTTATGTTTCAATGAATTTGGATAATATTTATTATATATTATTTATTATAATTATTAACACATAAAATTAAAAATTATTACAGGTAATTATTAGGTTATTACATAGATACATAGGTTATAAAAATCGATGAACACAAAACTTGTTTTCGTTTGTTTGCGCCCTTTACATTCTTGCGTGGTGGTTCGCCCACTTGTTTAGAGTCTGTATCGGATGAGGATCTGTCTTCATCTGGAATAAATCAATTGTTTTTAATCAGTCGGTTAACTTCATTTTTGTGACTTACCCTCGCAGGAAACTCCCATTGTTTCTCTGTCAGGACTTGGAAGCGGTGGAATTGGTATTTCATCCGAATGCGGTAGAGGTATTTGTGCACTTTTAACAGATATGTAAACTCTTCGTTTAAGGCCTTTACTATTTACTCCACATATTTTGTTTGCGCAAGCGTAACAGTTGTCAGAATTGTGCTCTCCTGGATCAGTCCAAATCATTGGTACACCAAAACGAAGTGAACTGCGTTTCCCTTGGATCCACATGTTAAGACCATTGTAGCACGTTTTAAAAATTTTGTCTGGGACCCACGAAACGCCGCGAATTATTTCGCAATCAAAATAAAGTTTAAAAGCGCGCTCCACTTGCTCAGTGAGTAATGCAGCATTTGTTGAAAAAGCTCCTTTGCCACAAACGTAACAAAATAAATTGATATTTTCTGGACAATTTGCACTCATTTCGGTTTTATACTTTTATTACTTTTTCGTCACTTTAAAAAAACCGTACTTTACGCGTTCGGAGACACTTATTGAATTACAAAAATCGATCAGTGAACACCTATAAATACTACGTAAGTTTCAATATTTTACAGAGAGGTACTTATGAATTAGCGCATCTCTTAAGGGTGGCTATAAACCTGATTCGTGTGCGTTTTAAATTTTTCGAAACGTTCTAAAACATGACCACTCATAAATGTGGGTGCAATTTGTGTAAAAAAATCATGCAAGTAGCCAACGGAAAAAACCCAAATAATTAAAAAAGTGCACTTTCCTTTTTTCCTTTTAATTGTCCACGCACATTTATGACCGTTTTTTAGTTTGTTACCGCTACCATAAAAATCATCAATGTTTTTTCCAACGAATTTTGAGCATATCTCGAGCAAATTTTTGAAATTCATACCTTCACTTAATTGTGAATAAAAGCGAAACGCGTCCATCGATTGTCATGATCTATGTCTCATTTTATTTAAAGGTTATGTGACTTTACGTGAAAGTAATAGGACTTGACACTTTTTTTTACCGTTTTGGACTTTTTGTGAATTAAAAATAAAAAAATTAAATTTTTTTTGGCAAAAAATAGTTTTTTTTTCATACATTTATTTATAACTGCAAAACTGTTGCTTATGTAGCGAAACATTGTATGAATACATTAAAGGAATTGTAATTCCTAATTTTTTTTAATTTTTTTTGAGCAAAATCGGACTGGTGGTTCTCGAGTTATGTCAAAAAAAAAACCACCAAAGGTTACAATTTCCCCTTTATGATGGTTACTAACTTCAAATCGATATATCTCGATTCCTAGACGTGACCCAGCGAAACGCCGGGACACCTATAACATCTTTTTTACCGATATAACATTTCCCGTTGGTTTCATCCCATCCCGATTTTGACTGTCGCATAGTGTTACTAATGGTTCAAAATCTATATTTTTATGAGCTAGTGACAATGCACAGGTAATATCCTTTCCGGTGATACCTAACAGCAACATATAATATCAATGAATTCGGTATAGGTACTCTTCCAAATTGACTCTTTCAGATATTTTACCTAATGAAAATTCAAATAATACCTGTAAATATATATACCTGTGCGATATTTCTAATAGATATATATATATATAAATGTGCAGCTAATGCTTAACATCATTATAACGAAGTTGATTACCATCGTCATTACATTGAAACATGAACAATTGTGTTGTATTCTGTGGAGTTTATCTAAAAATGGTCTTAATCGTTTAGAAGCTATAGTGGAATTCATAAAAACTACATATCATGCAAAAGTCGACGTCATTGATAAATCTCAAATAGAGAGCTTTTTAAAGTTGTATGACGCAAAAATTAAGTCCTTGAATCAGCGTACTAACAGATTAAAAATTAAACATTCCGATTGGATGGATACTGATATAGAAATATCGGCGTGCAAAATATCAACTGGAGCACCCTGCAAGACATATGATGATTTAAGTACAAGATCTAAGAAGAAAAGACTGGCCCATAAGCGTTCTATAATTTCGAATGAAGAAATTTCTGATACATTCAAAGCAATGTTAAAATAGGAGAAGCAACCTAAGAGTGCAATTAATCCAATTTTACAGAGGAAGAAGCAATTGCTTTAATTCTTGAACTGGACCTCAGCCGAAACAAATATCAAATTTTAAGAAAAGCTCTGCTTCAAAAGGGACACTCAATTCTACCATCATACAAGGATATTCAAGCAAAAAAGCAAACTATCTTACTATCTATTTCGGTTACCGAAAAGTAAGCATGTGTAGAGCTATCTTCTTTTGCTTGAGAATACAGCTACCAGGGTAGTTGCAGATTTTTCTGCAGATCAGTTGGAAAAAGTAAATAACAGCGACGTTGTATTAATAGCATATGATTTAAAGTATAGAAGTGTGCCAGAAAATTTAACAAAACCTACCAGAAACAACGAGGATTTAAAAACACTTAGAATATCTGAGAAAAGTAGAATCCAGGATGAATTCAGAGAAGAGACGGGATTAAACATCGACAAACCTCTGCCGCCTGGTGGTAGTACAAATGATGGAAACACAGCAAGAAGGTTTTTCGGAAATTTTGAAGCTACATCAAAAATAACTGGTGTTAATAAAGAGTTACTTGAAATACTAACATACTATTATTAATATGCAACAGAAATATCTAAACTACTTGTTTCTCTATATCCATGGAAAGAAATGACATCAATAGTACATAAAGTATTGTGCCATGGCGAAATTATAATTGAACGAAATATTCTTCCACTTAGAGAGCTTACAGAAGAGGCTCAAGAATCAAGAAACAGAGATTTTAAGCAAGTTCAAATATTCAGCTCCAGGAAATGCTCCAGAACGTCACAAAACGAGGATATTTTTAATAGCCTATTGTTATCATCAGACCCTGTACTATCATCAATGAGAAAACGTTGGATTTATTATGAGCCTTTATCAACTCAAAATACTGAAGACTTGAAGGACCCTTATTATCTTTTAGATATGTATACAGATGCAGCAGATTATTTTATAGAAAATAAGTAGTATAAGTTTAAAATATTAGAAAAATTGTCTACATAAATTTAATGTATATAAGTAATAGAAAGTCGTATTAGAATTATAATATTTATTAAGGAAGATGATAAATACCAAAAATAATAATCTTGCTTAAGTTAAAATAGACATTTTTTAATTGTTTTGTTATTTTAAATTCATTAACAAATATATATGAATACTTAGAAAAGGATAAAGATTTTCTTAAATTTGTGAAATGTGGCAATCCTATTAAAAATAAAAAATTTTTATTAATTATTTTTATAAAAATATTTTGTGTATAGATATTATTAAAACTATACAGAAATATTTACTATTTTCTAAGTAATTATTCACGCAAAGCTAAAGGCAAAAGTTGCAAGTTTGTAAAAATATAGTCATATATACAATAAATCGGAAATATAAAGGTTTAGAGGCGCATATTTCTGAAATGAGGCACGACATTGACTTGAATCTTTTTGCAAAAGATCGGAAATTATATATGCTAGATTTGGAATACATATTTCTAAAATTTCTTTCGCTATTTAGAAATAAACCAAACAAAAGGCCCAATTTGGGGTTTTTGGAGAAAATACAAATTTTTTAATTGTAATAACATATTTGTTTATAAAGATATCTTAATGAAATTTGCAGAAAATGTGAATCTTATTAATATAAATAAAAGCGCTTTAACCAAATTTCAATCAGGTTAGGGTTTTCCTGAATTCCCAAAAAAACTAATGAAAATTCCCAAAAATTGGATTTTTTACATTTTTATCTATAGAATCCACATTTTTCCGATTTTGACTTAAAACTTTTATCAACATATTGAAGATTCTTAAAATAAATTCCGCTTGTCGATTCGTGTTTTGGGATTTGAGAAAATATGGTCTAAAATCAAAACTTTCATATAAAATGGGTCGAATTCGGGAGAGTTGTACCATGACCAATTGAGTTATTGAACTTGTTTTTTATCTTAGAGTCATTTCTGTGAAGTTACCTTTCAGAAAAGTGCAAAATTATTATATGGTGCTAAAGAAAATTTTATTTTAGATAAAAAAACACAAAAAGTCGTCTTTATTGCAATTTTCAAATTCAAAATTGTTTATTTTTGGACTCGGTAAAGATATCGACTTCAATTTTTTTATTCAATAAATAATTTTGTTCTTTAACTAGTTAAGAAAAAAACTAATAAAATCGATCGGAAATATTAGGATATATATGAAAAAAACTGGACCAAGAACATGCAAAATTATGGTGCTTAAAAATTCAAACGCAAAAAACTCGGAAACTATAAGAGATAAATAGGACACGTAAGCATGTTTTTTATAGGTCTTGTCAGGGCCTACAACAATGTATAAAAGTATTTGAAATCGGACGAAAAACAAAAATTTGGCAAGTGATTACATATTTTTTATGTCAGAGGTACCTAAATTTGAGCCCCCTTAGCACCGTCCCTGAGGGGTTTATTGTACCTCTCTTCAAAACTTAATATTGTATACTCCTCTGCTACGCCTATACCAAATTTCATGAAAATCCAACCAGCTGATCAGAAGTTACAGGTTTATTTCCAAAAAAATCGATTCTGCCCCACTGCAATATAAGGATACAATTTACAATTGTTTGAAAAATAAATTATTATTTAATCGTTTATTTTCAAAATACATAATTTCACAATTTGTCATCTTCTGAAACACCCATTTTGGTCGAACAATTCAACAAAATTTGGCAAGATATAATTTATAATTTTTACTGAAGTTTTATTCAGAAAATTATCAGAAATTTCACAATATTAAAAAATAAAAAAGATGTATTTAAGAATTATACATAAAATTTTTTGGTCAAATATCTTTTAAACCACAATAAATGATAAAGTAAAATCTTAAGATTTATCTTTTTTAGTCGGAATAAGAATTGTAAGACTATTTAAATTCAATTCATATTTTTTAAAGTTGCAATCTTCATTGCGGCGCTATCTAAAAAAAATTAAAAAAATAATACATATCGTGCGTGCGCTATGCGTAATTTAATTTTTTTTATTATCCCATCTTATAGCGTTATTAGTCATATATCCACCTACCAAAGCATTTTGAGTTACCTCAACGGATTTTGAAATTGCAAAAAGTCCTATGTGTAGAATTTCTTTTGCCATTCGCGGACACCAAAGATATCGATAGTGAAAAAAAAATACAAAATAAAGCGATCTTTCTGTTCTTCTGAAAAGTAGTAAAAAAACACATTTAAATTGATAGTTAAATTTTCAGGTCGGTTATATCCACCATTAGATAACTCGCTGTGGCCTTAATAATATTAAATAATTAGTATAGGAATTCAACAGGACTCTGTAAATGAAAAGGAATAAATATAAATAAACTAAACCGAAATTAAAATAGGAAAAATAGATTAATATATTTATTAACATAGATATTATTTCATTCCTGGATTTTCTTTCTTATAATATGATCGTGGTCTTTGCATTGAATTTTTACACCTACCAGTATGAGTATTTATTTGATGCTTACTCCTTCAATGAAATAGTTTTTATATGTACTTGGCTTTTCTCTATTCATAAAATCAAATTTACAAACATATTTGTAATACACTCACATACAAAAAAGGCAAACATTTATTTTAAAGTACTCAAGAGTTATTTTGAAATCTAGGTAAATTCAGTTTGTACATAAACACAAAAGTTCTTCGATTTTGATTAAAACTGCTTTAGAATTTAAAGAAAATAATACATACATACATATATAATACATAATATTGAATTGTTTCATAAATAAATTGTATATTTCACAGTAATTAAATATTGAATGAATGCGTTACAATCAATACTCGTACTTTTGCAAGCAAATACAAAATATTTTAAATGTTATTTGAGTGATTGTAAAATAAATGTAGAATACTTAAATACAACTATACATTTGTTGTTTATCTATCAAATTCAAAGATTTGTTTTCTATTTTAATTAACGAACAAACAAAGTTGCAAATAAACTAAGCTGAACTAATGAACTTCAATCCAATTTCATTTTGTATCGTATAATTGAACGAATCACTAAACGACATCCAATAAAACTTTTTTTATTGAAAAAAAAAAAGAAATAAAACGAGAAAGAAAGATATAGTCTGTCAAGACCGACTATATGATACCCTACCATTATGTAAGTTAGTAAATAAAATTTTACTACATGGTTTGAGTACTTGACTGCAACTAACAAGTTGTCAGTCATAATTCTTTATTGACACTTTCGATTAACTTAATTTTACTTAGCTAAGTACTGCAGACATAGCGTCAGCAGTTTATTACAAAAATATAGATTTCCAACGAAAACGAGTCGCAACCAGGTTGCAGTATTTTAGGGAACTACAACATAAAAGCGACGCGTGGTTAAAAGAACTTACGTAGACAAAAAATACGAATAAAGTAAAAATAAAAGAATAATAACTTTCTTTGTGTTAACTCTTCCCCTCCTAGATTCCAGCGTCCGCGTTGGGATGGTAGAGATGATCGGTAGTTTGAGTTTCCACCGGATGTTCTAATCTCTCCTGAACCTTCACCTCAAAGCTCCTTCATCTTTTCACAAAATGCAGAATCAGCGACAACACCGTTACGATCACCAGTGCTCCTGGTATTCAGATACTGGTACCGAGGGTGATTTTATAGTTGGTTGCTAACTTCTCGATTTCAGCAGCATTATCAATACGTAGCTCCTTTAGCATCTACAAGGATAACATTTCCTCATAATTGGCCGCTAGGTTAGGCGCATTGATCATTGCTGGCAATGGTTTCATCATAGTCATTTCTGTGTTACAATCTCTTCCCTATGATGATTGTGGTATTATGATATCTTATCACGTAGGTGTCACATAAGGTTAGATCTTTATTTTCTATTTATACTGTTCCGTTATATCCGTTCAAGAGCATTACGCCTGGTGATATTTCGTTCACTACGGGTAAATGTTGATTGTTGGAGGTTGGACACTCGGATGGCATACCATTCAGTAAACTCGGTAAGCAACTTAAGTGGGTGATATTTTCAAGATTTTCCCTTTTGCAAACAGCTACGTCATTGAATGTTCTGCATGATGATTTCACCTCGAGGACACAGTTTTTACACATTATAAAATTTTCATTATCAATTCTAATTGATACGTTCTCTTTTTTTACAGGTTTAACAAAAATACTTTTACAATTTTCCTTTTCGGTTTGTGGCAAGTTGATAAAATAAAGGATCGTTGATCGGTTCACGCCTATTTTCACCTCACCGTAAGGCATATTCAGTCCATTGAAATATTCTCTAGTAATGTTCAGTTCGTATGTCGAAAGTATACAAGAGTTTATGACCCCCGATTTTGCCCACTGCACTGAGTAACCTATATTTGTCAATTCTTCCCTTACTATTGATAACTTTCTCGCGACACCCTTGATAATCTCTTCCTTAAAAGCATCATTCGAACCTATATTGTTCAGTATAATATTATCTCTTGTATCCTCAGTTCCACTGCTCTATTAATGACGTTCTGTTTGTCGTTGTTTCCCAAAAGCCTATTAATCCTGTTCGTGATAACCTGTAAATCTTCATGATCGGGCGAGCCTGCCACCCATTTCCACATACTTCCTAAAGCGTCTATAGCCCTAGTCTCGCGTCTGGGTCTCAATTCGCCAAGCATTTCGTAAAGTGCCTGTACCTGATGTATTAGGTAAGGTTAATTGTTGTTCTTCCTACCTATGTCACGTCTAATTGCAGTATCTAATTGGTCAATCACACTTTCATATTGATCGAGGTCTATTACGTGGATAATTTTGAAATTACCGGTCACCAGTTTCCCCATTCCTGTCTCGATTGTCACGATTTGGGCGTACGAGTAGTCAAGTACCTGTACTTCAGCTCGAGTCAGTAAAAAAATATGCTACAACCAAAAAGCAAAAAAAAAAAAAAGTTATTCCCCATTGGTTTTTGTGGTCTATGTTATTAAAGCAGTTCCTGTAGACAACAGATCGCAGGAATGAAAAAAAAATAAATAAATGAATAAAAAGTGGGTGGAAGTAGAGTTTCCTCTTTTCCTAATATTGTTTTTATGGACTACCCTTCCTCCCTCTGTTAGCACTGTAGTGTGTCTATTTTCCTTTACGATCTCTTGTTTATAATTCTTCGACAATTTCGCCCCTAATCTTTTATTCTGCTTTACGAAAATCTTATCTCCTACATTGTAATCCTTAGGTTTTTTCCTACCCCTGCTATGATAGTGGAGATCAGATAACTGTTTCTTTCTAAGGTCGTCAATCATCTGTGCCCTGTCCTTTGCCAATTCTGTAGCGTTACCACAGAATTTTTTCCCAAAAAACGCTTAGAATGGTTTCCGTCCCAATGTTGAGTAGATAGTGTTGTTATACTCATAAATGGATTTATCCAGAATTTCGGCGAGATCAGTTTGAGCCCCTTCTGATTTCAAACATCTCATAATTTCCAATAGGGTTGAGTGGAACCTTTCAATTTGGCCGTTGACTGTATTAGCGTATGGTGGTACGCTGAAAATTTTTACATTAAATTGGTTTTCCATCATAAACGTAATGGCTTTGGAGTTAAAAGATTTCTCGTTGTCCATTACAACTATCTCAGGCATACCAAAGTTCAAGAGTATTTCTCGTAAAGGTTGCTTTATGTCCTCTGTAGCCCGTGATTTAAGTATCCTTGCTTGAGCATATTTGCTCAGTTTGTCGATTGCCGTTAAGACAGATGGGCCCGATGTAATGTAAATGTCGATATGAACTATTTGTCCTGGGAACTGTGGTATTGGGGTTGGGATGTCGGTCGTACTTGTTTTCTTTACATATTCTGCACGATTTAGTTAGTTTCTTAATCTTTGCCATCATTTGTGGAAAATAGTATTTTTCTAAAAGTTGTACTTTGTTCTTCTCGGCGCTCCTATGAGCTCTGTTGTATTCGTTTATTATCTCCACTTCTTGTTCAGATTCGTTAAGAACATCGAAGACCATTTTCTTCGTATAGAGCACTTTGTATTTATGAAACCGATTAGAGAATATTTCCTGTGCCTTTCCTAAGATCGCGTCTGTATTTTTCATGCAATTTGTCACTGATGGGTTGAGGTATCTTTCGAAAATCTTCACTAATTTCTCTTCAGAAAAATCCGGTTCCAACACTATATGTCTGTGATAGGTTGGAAAAACTATTTGGAACTCATTTGATGATGTGTTATGGGCTTCTATAATAATCTGGTTCTTAAACGCATTTTTTGGGGTTTCTGTATACTGGATTGAATTTCCGGGAGAGCTTTGGTTGCTATGTTGAGTAGCGGCTGTTGAGTCCATCGCACATTTTTTTTTTGTGGGAGTCTGGATAGTGCATCCGCTACTGCGTTCGTACTTCCAGGTTTATATTGTAGCTCGTAATTATATTCTTCCAATGTGGCTATCCATCGTCTGAGCTTGCTGTTAGTGTGGCTACTTGTCAAGGCGTGCGTCAATGGTTGATGGTCCGTGAGTATTTTTATACTTGCCGCTCCATAGAGGTAGTTCCTCAAGCTCTTGAGTGCCCACACGATTGCCAACATTTCCTTCTCATTCGTGGCATAGTGATCCTCGGCTTTGTTCATCGTTCTCGAGATGAATGTAATTGGTCTACCTTCCTGTTCGAGCACGGCGCCAATTGCGTAATTTAAAGCATCCGTAGTTAGCTGGAATTCTTTGCGAAAGTTGGGATATGCCATCATGACATCTTCCGATATTAATGTCCTTTTGATTTTATTAAATGCTTCCACTGCCTTGTCCCCTCTCAAAAGAGCCGTTAAGGGCTTTGCCAATTTAGCATAGTCTTTAACGAACCGGCGATAAAATCCTGACATACCTAAGAAGGATCTTAAGCCTTTTAAGGTTCTTGGTATCGGGGGATTATTTATTGCCTCTACCTTCCTTGGATTAGCTCGTATTCCCGAAGTGGATATTAAAAATCCTAAAAATTCTACTTCTGGTTTTAGGAAATCGCATTTGTCAAGTTGCACTTTCATATTGGCCGATCCTGGGGTATCAAATATTTTCCTAATATTCTCGCAATGTGCTTTTTCGTCTTTTCCGAATATGATGATAACATCGATATATACGTAACATATTTTACCAATATGTTCTCGAAAGATGTCGTCCAGGGTTCTTTGAAAAATTGAGGGCGCATTCCTTAATCCGAATGGTAACCTGGTAAACTCGTACTTTCCATTGTGATGGAAAATACTGTTTTCTCAATGTCCCTTTCTCTTAAAGGTATTTGGTGAAATCCGCTCTTCAAATCCAACACAGAGAAAAATTATTTTCTTGGGTACAACCCACACTGGTTAGTTATATGGGGATTTCGAAGGTCGTATGATACCTTGGTCTAGCAATTCTTTGATTTGTTGTTCTACTATCTCTTTCAAATTTGTTGGATAGGGGTACAATCTAGAGTAGACAGGGTTATCGGTCGTTATTCTTATTTCTCCTTCTACTAAAAGGTTTGGAAATTCTGTTACCAATTCTTCTATCCTACGTTTTTGGTCTTTTGTCATGTGGTCTGTCCTTATTGGGATATTATTATGTAGAATATTATTCACGTTCTCGGACATTTGCTGTTTTAGTTTTATTGTAATACTGTCCTTAATAGTCATTAAACTTTGCGCTGTGTAAATAACGGCTGAAAGTTCTTTCATGCTGTCGTTTCCTAGTATAGCGTGGAAAGACTTAAGAGATGGTAAAACGAAAAATTTTAAGTTTGTGGACTTTAGTCCAAAGAGGTTAATGAAGGTATGTTGTGATATTAAGACTTCTCCTCCAGCGGAATTTGCGTAAAAGTTTTTTCTACTGGGATTGGCTGATTTTGCTAGTTGGGTTTGAATATAATTTTTGTTCGATTCGGTGTCTACCAAAATTTTTAGGATCCTACCGCCTGGCGTCTTTGCTTCAAAATATGGCAAAGACGAGTCGTTTATTCTAAAAAATGTATGTCGGCAAATTCTTGTTCAGCGGCTGGCAACTCTTCGGCGATGTATTCGCTGAGTGAACCACTGTTCCGTTTCCTCATATGATATCAATTGCGTGTCATAGTCGGCCTCTTCTTTTATTTCGTTACCAACAGTCTTGATATTGAAGGTCCTTTGGAATTTTTGTGCGTTATTTGTTGGTTGCTTCAATGGTCTTTTTCCCGCAAATTGATCATTTGGTTTTTCGTCTGGTTTTGGTGCATTTGGTCTTGGCGGAGGATTATTGTATTGATATTGGATTGGGTATTGGTTTGGGTAGTGATTTGTGTTTTGGTTTTGATATTGGATTGGATACTGCTTTGGGTATTGATTTGTGTTTTGGATTTGATATTGGATTGGATACTGTACTGGGTTCTGATTTGGGTATTGGATTCTATTTTGGGATGAGAATTGTCAAATTTTTGTTTCTAGTCCGATTTCAAATACTTTTATACATTGTTGTAGGCCCTGATAAGACCTATAAAAAACATGCTTACGTGTCCTATTTATTTCTTATAGTTTTCAAGTTATTTTCGTTTGAATATTTAAGCACCCTAATTTTGTATGTTCTTGGTCCAGTTTTTTTCATATATATCCTAGTATTTCCGACCGATTTTATTAGGTTTTTTTCCTATCCAGTTAAAGAACAAAATTATCTATTAAACAAAGATTCTTAAAACATATTCCGCTGTCGTGCTTTGGGATTTGAGAAAATATGGTCTAAAATCAAAACTTTCATATAAAATGGATCGAATTCGGGAGGGTATGTACAATGACCAATTGAGTTATTGGGCTTGTTTTTTATCTTAAAGTCATCTATGTGAAGTTAGCTTTCAAATTTTGCTTATTCAATACATAATTTCAGTCTTTAACTAGTTAAGAAAAAACCTAATAAAATCGGTCGGAAATACTAGGATGTATATGAAAAAAAACAAGAACATGCAAAATTATGGAGCTTAAAAATTCAAACGCAAATAACTCGAAAAATATAGGAGATAAATAGGACTTGTAAGCACATTTTTTATAGGTCTTATCAGGGCCTACAACAATATAAAAAATATTTGAAATCGGACGAGAAAAAAATTTTGCAAACATAAAAAATATTTAATCATTTTTTATGTCAGAGGTACCTAACTTTGAGCCCCCTTAGCTCCGCCGCTGGGGGGATTGTTGTGCCCCCCTTCGAAACATAACATTGTACACTTCTCTGCTAAGCCTATACCAAATTTCATAAAAAGCCAAGCAGCCGATCAGAAGTTACAGATTTATTTCCAAAAAATTTCGATTCTGCCCCACTGTGTGTTGTTTCTTGTGTTGATTGTTTCTTCTGTTGTTAAGGGTGTTGTTACTGCTATTGTTGTTGGGATTGTTGAAATTTGTTGATGTAACGATTTTTGTTGTTGTTAATGTTGTTGTCACTGCTATCGTTGTTATGATTGTTGAAATTTGTTGATGTAACACTTTTTGTTGTTGTTGTTAATGTTGTATGGTTTAGATAACAATTTATAATTTTAGTTCAAAAATTGTAAGTTGTAAAATATTTTGGTTTTGTATTCTCTCAATTATTTTGTTTTTCTATTTAAATTTTCTTTTCGAAAGATCTCAGTTTTTAAATTAGTTGATTATTGTTTTCTCACTATGTTTTTATGTTTTTCTGAAAATTTTGTTTAACTGTATTGTTTTTTAATAATGATTGTTTTTTGTTTTTTATTTTTTTTTTTTTTCTTTTTTTTTAATAATATGAGTTTTTCCAATATTTTAAAGTTTCTTTGAATTTTAATTTATTTTCTTTATCTAGTTTATTTTCAAATTAATAGACATTTTTATTTTTTTTATGAATTTTTGTAGCAAAAGTTTTTAGAATTTAGTTTTTATTTTTTAAAAGGTTTAAGTCCTTTTTTATTTTGTTATATCGTTGGAGGGTCCCGTAGGAATCGCAACGATCACGAATTTTAACGTTTGGCGCCAGTTAGCAAATAAAATGTTACTACACGGTTTGAGTAATTGGCTGCAACTAACAAGTTGTCAGTCATAATTCTTTATTGAGACTTTCGATTAACTTAATTTTACTTAGCTAAGTACTGCAGACATAACGTCAGCAAAAATATAGATTTTCAACGAAAACGAGTCGCAACCAGGTTGCAGTATTTTAGGGAACTACAACATAAAAGCGACGCGTGGTTAAAAGAACTTACGTAGACAAAAAATACGAATAAAGTAAAAATAAAAGAATAATAACTTTTTTTGTGTTAACTTGTACTACCATGAAAATTCGGGAAGGGGACTTATATTATACCTGTGGCAAATTTTACTAAATGTAAAATAAAATATACAAATACAGAATAATGCGTTGATAGATGATTTTATACACTTTAGGGCGATTCCTGAAGTGGGTTTATATGTGAGCTATGGTAAATTATGGACCGATTCTCATAAAATTTGGCAATGTCGTTTCTACTTACACAAAACTTATTTGTGAAAAATATTATTTTGATACTAACATTAGTATGGGATTTATGCAAGTTAAAGTGATTTTTGCAGGAGGAGTTTATATGGGAGCTATTGTCTATTGTGGACCGATCTTCATAAAATTTGGTACAAAGATTTATACTTGTATAGAACTTCTTTGCACCGAATCTCATTAAAATATTCTAATTTTGGAGGCATTTTTGAGTATTTAAACTCTATTCTAGGGGGACATTTGTATGGGGGAAAGATAAAATAATGGACCGATCACAACCAATTTCAATAGACGTCCTTGCAGAATAAAAGTCCCATGTGCCAAATTTCATTGAATTACCTTTAAAATTGCGAGCAATACTTTGTACACAAAGTTTACATAGACAGCCAGCCAGACGGATGGACGGACATCGTTAGATCGATTTTCTATGCGTTACATATATCAGCATAAACAATTAATACTCCAGCCACCTATGCTGTAGTAGAGCATAAAAATGCAGGAAAATCATGGGAGAAAATAAAACATTGATTTATCTTCCTGTAAATTTCGTGTCAAAAAAGGAGCAAAAACTTGATTATTTTAAAGTTAAAATTCAAAGTAAAAATTTATTAAAAAAATAACTTAGGTATGTACATTTTTTAAGAATTATAATTAAATTAGATTTCAGTAAATACTAAAGAATTAAATTGCTTGAAAGTTAACTAGATATATGTGTCAATATAATATAACTTCAAAATACCTTTGTCGGGAAAAACTATTATAAATCATATATATACTACTATAATTTAATACCAACAATCATCAGGCAAATTGAATTTTTGTTAACATTTTAATACCTTTGATAAATTTAATATGAGAAAAGTTTTTTAATTTATATCTCAAAACCATTGATTAAAGTCAATACTGGTTTAAATGTTTATCATGAATTCCGTGAGACATCACGTATGAAATAGTCTTTAGATTTGGTTCATATTTGGCACTTAATTTCATTTCATTTTACTTCATAGAACCCTAATGACAAACCTATTTAAATCTTTGGAAATTTAAAAAAAAAAATCGCGTTTTTATTCACGATTTTAATTTTACAATAATAAAAATATTTTATCATGTGCTTGTTTTTATTAAATACTAATACCCTTTGAAGCTAAAGTGCGATTTGATTGATAGAAGAGTCATTAGAAAGGTTCTTGAATCAATAAATAAAATTACAAGCTGCTACAAAATGACATTTTATTTACATATAATTATGTATGACTTTTAATGTGGGTTGTAGATCTTCTTGAGCACATCTCATAACAATTTTCAAAAATTTCGAAACTCCTCCTAAATTTTTAAATATTGAGAAAAAACTGTTTTGATGGTAGTTCAATAGCTAAAGATCTCATTGCACCCTAAATTTTAAGTCAATTTAAGATTTTTAAATTGATTTAGAAAGCAGAGGAAGCAGAGCTTTTTAACTACTCGTATATTTAATTAGTTTATAATGTATATACTCCAATTAAGCAACATTTTATTCAACATTTTATTTATTTTTCTTTTCTTTTTCATAATTTTTATTTATTTTTTTTTATTTATTTATTTTTATTTATTTATTATAAATAAATAATATTTATTTATTTATATATATATATATATATATATATTTTTTCTTTAATACCATACATATTTGTTTGTAAGTTTCAAAGACTACGAGTATTTTTTTAAAATTGTTTAAAAACTCAGAGCGTTATTCAATATTTTATAAAGTTTATAAAATAAATAAATTGTTCATGTCTTTTCAGACAAAGTATGCTCAGTTTCATTTGTTGTGTAGTTTTTTAAAATGTTCTACAGTTTTTTCCAATTTAAAATCTTTTTATGTTTGCAACAAAAATGGACTTAAGTTAAATTCGAATCTTCACCCATTTTTTCAATATTGGTTTTAGTTTTCTAGATATTAACAAAAATATTTGTTTACCTTATTTGAGAACTGATAACCAATTTATTTAATAAATACATATAAATCTGAATTGAAGATCTGCAAAATTATTTTTTTTTCGTCTAAGTGCTTTAAAGAAGTTCTTGATAAAATAAAGTTTTATGTGCGAATGTGCCTTGCAATTATTCTGTGAGCTTAGAAGTAGTGAAAAGATATCGAACGGTGTATTCATAAAATCACAAAAATCATTGATTACATTACATTACAAAAGTTAGAGTGTCCACCATTTTTTACCCCTGCAACTAAGATGCTATAAGCTTTGCTAACTGTTTTATTAAATTCAAACCTCCAATCAATTCATTCAATTCAGTTAATAAAACATATAAGCCAAGTTAATGAAGACACTCACTTCTGAGAATTCGACGAAGTATATAACATTCTTAAACATTGTAACAACGTTTGAAATCATCTTTGTAATTCTTATTCTATATTTCTGCATGACCTGAAATAAAAAACATGGTTATGGCAGCATATTATATCAATACGCGAGAACTTGAAAACTATAATAAATCTTGAGAATAAAATACCATATACGAATTCAGCACCCCAAATTACATTAAAATTAGTATTCATCTGCTCAATTCCAAAAGTTGACCCGAATTGTTAAACTTGCGAAATTATTCATTTGTTATCTACGTAGGGTTTTATACATAAATGTATAGTAAATTGCAGTTTAACTTGTAAAATTTTGGAACTTTTTTCTTAATGTTGTTCAAAAATTTGCTGTTAACATTTGACTAAAAAATAAAGAAATATATACGATTGAAAAGGTTAGTTCGTCTACTTACGAAGGAATAGAGACAATTTCGATAACATTTGAAGGATTGGTTGGTTCATTAAGTCACATAAAATAAGGTAACGAGACGTTATTTGGAACTCGATCATCATCAGAAGTAGATCGGATCAATTTCGGGGAAATATGTTACTTTTTGTAAAACATATTTCCTATATAATGGAGGGTAGATGTTTATCGTTTGAGTCATATGCGTGACATTCAAATTTTAGACACAGAGAGCATTTTAAAATTGTAGTTTATCGAATCTGTTCTAGGGCGGAAAATTTCCATTTTAGTATTTTATTTATAAATATATATCTATATATATTGCTTAAAATAGTGTTTTTATAATGTTTTTAGTAAATAAAAGTAAGCTAATATGGTTCTAAGTGAATTAGAAATCAACGAAAGTAGTGCTGAATGGACAATTTCTTCCTTCTAATGGTATCAAGAAGGTACTTTTTTATATATTACTGAGTTAGAATTCACAAAAATAGAGACTTACTGGTACTTTTGCTATTATTTAATGGTACTTTCTGTATTTCGTATACTATAAATTTAAAAATATGAAGGAAAGTTTTGGTATTTTTCGTTCTTCTAATGACTTTTTCGTCCATTTAATCTTAGAAAAATGAAATTAAGCATTCGCATCTCTGAGTGAATGAGAACAAATATGAAGGAACGTTTTGGTAATTTTGCGTACTTTTCGAATTTTATATAATATTGAACCTAGAAACATGAAAATAAAGATATCTGGTCCCATGCGGGTACTAATTCACAAGGGGGAACTTTATAGTATTTTTTTGTTCTTATAACGGAAATTTTTGAAATATTTGAAATACTGAAGGTAGTGGCATAAAATCGATATGTATTTATATATTAGGGGACATAATGTGAATGCTGTTATCGCTTAAAAAACAAGTCTTAGGTACTTTCTGAAAATTAGAACGCTTAGGAGTAAAACATGAATGTTGGTACCCTAAGTGTCTCCTGAACCAATTAAAAGAAATAAATTTTTAATTGTAGTATTTTAACTACAAAACATAAATTTAAAGGGTACCTTTTTGGCACTTTTACTTTTAGGGGGCAAAAAGAGGTAAAAGTGATGAGGTGGTTAGAGAAAAACAGGAAGGGTAGGTTCAGGAGTGGCCGGATTTGGCATATATAAAGAACGAAAACATTTCTCAATGTGAAAGAAATAATGTCATGTCAAAGTGTGTAATGTACACAACGAAGCGGGCGGCGAAGCCCACCGGTTATAATAATAATAACTGACGATAAAAGATGAAGCTAAATTTTTAAAATGGGAAATAGTCAAGAAAAAAGTATTTCCCTATCATACACATTTACTAATGTAAGGCACAAAAATAAAAACAAAACTCCCAGTTTTATACACAAATATTGGCAAACAAGTATTTTCACTCAACCTGTAGCTAGAGGGTATAACTTAATCACATTTTTTCCGAAACCTACAATTGAAATGTATACGAATGTTTCATTACAAAAAATATTTTTAGGTCATGACTGGAGGTCATCTACGCACTCATAGTTATATGTAAATTAGGGAAGTCAATTTCATAGCACAATTTTGTCATTGCTAAGAGGGTAAAGAGTAAAAATGCACTGGAAAAATATATGGAAATAAATTGTTTGATAATTAAATCCATCATTTCTTTAATATTAACGTCTTAACTTAAAGTTGGAGGTTTATAAATTATAATTTGTGTGCCAATATTAATAAATTTAAGTTTAAGGAAAGCAAAAATGCATTAAAAGTGTTTTATATAATAATAAAGCACGATATGTAACTAACGTTTTTTTTTATTTACTAAACTCAATTCTTCTTTGAGCGCATTTTTTCCGTTCACTAACATAGCTACATTTTTAGTCATTGACTTCACTAATGCAAATACACAAGATTCCTTTCACTTGACGAACCATATGCTTCTTATATATTGGAAAAATGTAAATTGGCTGCCTTTTTGGAAAGTTGTGTGTTTCTTTATTGGGAGCGAATTGGAATTTTTGTACGCAGAAATTAATAAATTTTTTCAAAAAATATTAATGATAATCTTGAAGATAAAAGATTTTCTAGCATATACTTAATACATACAATAGGTTCGTAAATTTCTTGATTGCTGCAATTTATTAAATCCATCATGTTTACAAAGGATGCAATCATTTAAAGTTGACGTGCTTGCAGACTAAAATTAAAATAAAATTTATTTTATGCCAGTACTTAAACGTAATTTTTATTGATTTTCACTGATAAAAAAAAAAAACGCAAAAATGTTTAATAAAAGCTTAAAACGAACATGCAAAAAAGGAAAATGAAATACTAATATTATAATACATATACACAAAGATGAAAATGGTTGAATTTATACGAAATTGATTATACTCAATTTTAGATGTTTTATTTTTGACTTCTTTCATAAATATAACCAGTCGTTACACATAGCTCTGCTCATTAATATTACAGTACATTTGAACAAATTATTATCTACAAAAAATTCTGCGAATAGTCGGATTTGTAATCGATTTTGTATATTTTATTTTATGTTGCTTGCAAGTTAGTTTACCTGTGTAGAAACATATTGAATGGAGCTCACAGAAAATTTGAAAATTTTTTAAAATTCTATTTTATTTATATTTAACAATATTCTTCAAATATATTTGTAAACTAAAATAGAAGTTTAAAAAATTGTAGAATTTTCTGTGAACTCCACTCAATATTTTTCTACACAAGTAATTCGCAAGTAACACAAAGTAAAATATTCAAAATGGAATACAAATCCGAGTGCTCTGAGAATTTTTTATGGGGATATTATTATGGTACATGAAATACATAAACAAGTAAAAATTTAAGGTTTTCCTCATAATTTTCATTTATTTTCATATTCGTTGTAGATCAAAAATCAATACTTACCGATAGCGATTGGAAAAAACTATGGATGCGAGGAGGTATAAATCCCGATTCAAAATTGGATAGCAACAATATTGATTCAAGTGACAGTCCAATGTTCGAAGATAGTGAAGTAAGTATTTTATCTTTTATGGCTTATACAAGAATTTATAAACTTTTAAGTGACGTAAGTTTGGTTGAAATTAAGATTATGATGATAGAATTGTATAGAAGCAAATTACAAAAAAAAAAAAAAATAAATAAATAAATAATCATAAAAATATCAAAACTCTATTTTTGATTTTTACAATCAGTCTGTCATTTGTTTTTTTACACGAATACATATGTACATATACATATACATATACATATACATATACATATACATATACATATACATATACATATACATATACATATACATATACATATACATATACATATACATATACATATACATATACATATACATATACATATACATATACATATACATATACATATACATATACATATACATATACATATACATATACATATACATATACATATACATATACATATACATATACATATACATATACATATACATATACATATACATATACATATACATATACATATACATATACATATACATATACATATACATATACATATACATATACATATACATATACATATACATATACATATACATATACATATACATATACATATACATATACATATACATATACATATACATATACATATACATATACATATACATATACATATACATATACATATACATATACATATACATATACATATACATATACATATACATATACATATACATATACATATACATATACATATACATATACATATACATATACATATACATATACATATACATATACATATACATATACATATACATATACATATACATATACATATACATATACATATACATATACATATACATATACATATACATATACATATACATATACATATACATATACATATACATATACATATACATATACATATACATATACATATACATATACATATACATATACATATACATATACATATACATATACATATACATATACATATACATATACATATACATATACATATACATATACATATACATATACATATACATATACATATACATATACATATACATATACATATACATATACATATACATATACATATACATATACATATACATATACATATACATATACATATACATATACATATACATATACATATACATATACATATACATATACATATACATATACATATACATATACATATACATATACATATACATATACATATACATATACATATACATATACATATACATATACATATACATATACATATACATATACATATACATATACATATACATATACATATACATATACATATACATATACATATACATATACATATACATATACATATACATATACATATACATATACATATACATATACATATACATATACATATACATATACATATACATATACATATACATATACATATACATATACATATACATATACATATACATATACATATACATATACATATACATATACATATACATATACATATACATATACATATACATATACATATACATATACATATACATATACATATACATATACATATACATATACATATACATATACATATACATATACATATACATATACATATACATATACATATACATATACATATACATATACATATACATATACATATACATATACATATACATATACATATACATATACATATACATATACATATACATATACATATACATATACATATACATATACATATACATATACATATACATATACATATACATATACATATACATATACATATACATATACATATACATATACATATACATATACATATACATATACATATACATATACATATACATATACATATACATATACATATACATATACATATACATATACATATACATATACATATACATATACATATACATATACATATACATATACATATACATATACATATACATATACATATACATATACATATACATATACATATACATATACATATACATATACATATACATATACATATACATATACATATACATATACATATACATATACATATACATATACATATACATATACATATACATATACATATACATATACATATACATATACATATACATATACATATACATATACATATACATATACATATACATATACATATACATATACATATACATATACATATACATATACATATACATATACATATACATATACATATACATATACATATACATATACATATACATATACATATACATATACATATACATATACATATACATATACATATACATATACATATACATATACATATACATATACATATACATATACATATACATATACATATACATATACATATACATATACATATACATATACATATACATATACATATACATATACATATACATATACATATACATATACATATACATATACATATACATATACATATACATATACATATACATATACATATACATATACATATACATATACATATACATATACATATACATATACATATACATATACATATACATATACATATACATATACATATACATATACATATACATATACATATACATATACATATACATATACATATACATATACATATACATATACATATACATATACATATACATATACATATACATATACATATACATATACATATACATATACATATACATATACATATACATATACATATACATATACATATACATATACATATACATATACATATACATATACATATACATATACATATACATATACATATACATATACATATACATATACATATACATATACATATACATATACATATACATATACATATACATATACATATACATATACATATACATATACATATACATATACATATACATATACATATACATATACATATACATATACATATACATATACATATACATATACATATACATATACATATACATATACATATACATATACATATACATATACATATACATATACATATACATATACATATACATATACATATACATATACATATACATATACATATACATATACATATACATATACATATACATATACATATACATATACATATACATATACATATACATATACATATACATATACATATACATATACATATACATATACATATACATATACATATACATATACATATACATATACATATACATATACATATACATATACATATACATATACATATACATATACATATACATATACATATACATATACATATACATATACATATACATATACATATACATATACATATACATATACATATACATATACATATACATATACATATACATATACATATACATATACATATACATATACATATACATATACATATACATATACATATACATATACATATACATATACATATACATATACATATACATATACATATACATATACATATACATATACATATACATATACATATACATATACATATACATATACATATACATATACATATACATATACATATACATATACATATACATATACATATACATATACATATACATATACATATACATATACATATACATATACATATACATATACATATACATATACATATACATATACATATACATATACATATACATATACATATACATATACATATACATATACATATACATATACATATACATATACAACATATTATTTATATACACTTATTCAAAATTTGATTTACAACAATATTCAGCAACTTTTTTAATTACACGATAGACACCGCATATAAAATTCTGATAATATTTACGTTATTACAATATAAAAATAAATGCGCGGCATAAATAATTACATGCCAGGGGAGACAATCAATATCCTGCTGAGTATTGAGTACTTTTAAAAGGAATATGATAAGAAAATAAAAAAATAAAAGAATCATAAATACGCTCTATTGAGTCACGTTTTATATATTTTGCATGGTGTTCTTTTCTTTTATTATTTTTATTATTCAAAGAAAATATTAATAAAAATGTGTGAAATAAATATAAACAAATTATTTTTACTTTTTCATTTGGTTTTTCTTCTTTTGTTTCAGATGATGGCGCACAATACGACCGTCCAGTTGGGTGGAACTGCGTTCTTGGTGTGCAAAGTGTCCGGCGTGGATAGAGTGGGTGTAAATTGGGTTTGTTTGTTTTTATGTTCGTAAATGTGTTCATTTATTTATTATTCTTTTAGTTTTTTTCCAATATTTGAGTGATTGCAAAATTTGATTTATATATATATTAATTTATGTTTTGAATTCGTGCTAACGAAAATTCTATTGTTATTTGAGAAAATGCATGATTTAGTACTTTCGCAAAAAAAGCAAAAAAATATTTATAGTTTTAACTGTTGCATTAATATTTATATTGTGTTTGAGTAGCATATATGTTAGGGAGACCCTATAATAAAAGATGTTATTGATTGCTCGTCAATGCAATTCATTCTAAGACACCGATTCAAAAAATTGTTTATCTTTCTGCAAACTGGATAGAACGGTTTTTTGGAATTTGTTACTATTTCGGACATATTAAAACCTGACCGGAAATTTATGCAAATTGTTAAATGCAACACTTAAAAAATTTTCGTATGACACCAAAATTCGTAATATTGCTTTGGTAGGAATAGGGAAAAACCAAAAGTTTGAAAAGGATAACGAAACATTGTAAATTTTGAAACAACAATACTCTAAAATTAAATAATCTTTAATTTTAGTTAGGAACTTAAAAACTTTAACATACATTCATTTGCGTCATTATGATTTCGATTTGTGTCGCTATGGTTTTGATTTGCTTCAACATACGAGGGCGGATCAATAAGTCCGTGACTTTTCGAACTTCCCTCGTTGTTATATGAAATGCAAGACTATTCCCATTAAGTACCACCTTTTATTAGACTACTGTCAAATTTTGAGCAAGTGTCGTCATTTACTTTGAGTACAAAATAGGCTGTCCAAAATGTTCAGCGTCATTTGCACTTGTGCGACCACAATAAAAGTCAATAAATCACTTTTTTACCATTTAAATCGATGGTGCAGAGTCCCATAGTATTTATCGAGCTTTCCCTTGGTTTTATTAATGATTACTGAGCAATCGAAATTCACCATTTTTAGAAAAATACACGAGGTTGTATGTTAAACGCTAAGTAAATGACGACACTTGCTCAAAATTTTACAGTAGTCTATTAACAGGTGGTACTTGATGAGAATAGTGTTGCATTTCATATAACTACGAGGGAAGTTCGAAAAGTCACGGACTTATTGATCCGCCCTCGTATACAGCACATTTTTTCTTTGGAAGTTAAAGTAAATTAAGTAACTATATTTGAAAAATTTATTGATTCGTTAATTTTCTTTAGTTTATTCATAAAAAGCCAATTGTTCACTATAAGTTTGGATAAGGCCTATAACATGGCATGGAGTTTCATAATTGTTAATAACAGATGTAAAGGTATTGAAGAAAATTTTAACGGGAAGAAATTAATTATATCCTCTGTTTTTAGTTAGAAAGTATTTTATTTTCACTTCTTTGTACAAAAAGTACTTCTTGGAACCCATTATTAACCCAGTAAAAAAACGAACTAGTGGTTCCAAAAAGGAACCTTTCTACAACTCCAGAAGTAAAATTAAATGCATATTTTGCTCTTTTTTGGAAGTTAATAAAAATTACTACCAAAAAAGTTAAAATAATTGTATTTTTAGCAGGAAAAAAGGTGAATAGTTTGTAAGAAGGTACAAATTTCACAAATTGAGAGGTATTTTTATTATCTATTATCAAAGCTAAAACCAAAATTTCATTAAAAAATTTTATAAATATAGTTATTACAGAAATACTTCAAAAGAAATGAACAAACTCTTTTTCAGCTCTTTTATTTTTGTTGGGAAGGAAACAGTGTAGATATATAGAAAATAGTGATTCGATTCTGTTTGCGTCGCAATTCCCCGATCCTTATTAATAACGCAAACCGAGGCCTCAGTGTATGTACATATATGTATTGGGGTTTCTTATTTCCAGGAAATGAAAAATAAATTTAAGTTTTTCAGTGAATCTTAATAAAATAATATAACTTAAATTCAATGAGCTAAAACAAATATTACATATTAATATTAGACGGTGAAAATGTTTTTGTGTATATTATTTCTACAAATTAAAAGCCTATAAACATTAAAAAAAACTCAGTGAAATTTAATCGACAAAGATCTGAAATCGGAATTTGGCAGAGAGTTTCATTAACGGGAATTTTTGAAATTGTCCGAATTACAAAGTTAACAAATTTATTTTTGTATTAGGTGCGTCTTGAAAAATTCGTAATTTTAATAAATCAAAGTTCTGAGAGTTCTTTTAGAAAATTGACCTTAGAAAATTATTATTCCAAATCCATCTTTATTTAAATTTTGTTCGAGAGTAAGGCCATAATGAAATGAATGTAATGAAAATAATTTTTAAAGAAGTTCTTTTCCATTACTTACAAAGTATCAATAAGATGCAAATGAATTTTACTGGTAAAAAACATTCTTATTTTTGGAAATATTTGTTACTGAAAACTGTATAACCAAATGAAAAAAAGAATTTTAATTAAAAAATTACGAGGAAATTTTCATTGCTAATTTTTGGGAATTAAAGTTTTAATTTTATAATTTTATTTTTTTAATTAAGATATATATATATATACTCGTATATGTATCTTATATTAAAAAAAAAAAAAATAAAATAATAAAATTGAAACTTTAATTCCCGAAAATTCGTAATGAAACGAGCAAAAGGCAATACCTCAGCCTTTAAAATCTGTTGCCTTGAGTTATCGCTTTTTTAAGTGGAAAATCTAAGAAACAATTTTAAATTTCAAATTGAATTTATTTACAGTGTAATTGCACACATTCATGAATACTGTAAAGAACTATCACCACATGCAAAAACACTAACTCAATATTACTAACTGAGTTACACGAAAAAATTTATTTTTTTTAATGGTTTTTGCACAATTTTTAAAATAATAAAAAATATATCAGGTACAAATTAAATAATTTTAATTTCAAAATTCTTTATTTAATACCAAAGAAAGTTAATATCTGGTTTAAAAGTTACAGAGATTTAAATCATACAAACCCTTAATTTTTACTGAACATATTTTCAAATATTTTTAATAACTAAAATACGATTATTTGTTTATTTAACTATGATATGTTATATTATCTCTTTTGAATTGTGATGTTTTTGAGATCATAAATTTGATTTAGAGACGTTCAGCGTCCTTTTTAAATTTAAAAAAATTTTTTAAAATATTTTTAAAAATAAAAAGTAAGCAGAAACGTTTAGATCACTCAATAATCTGTTTTAAAAAATATTTATTATCGTCATAAATTTTTAGATGAAATGAATTATTGTCCATAAATTCTTAAAATTTCGTAATTCTTTAGAATAAATCATGACAAAAGCTTACTATTTAGTTAAATATTGATAGTTTGTAGGCGATTAGATAAAAGCACCATGCTTTAAACCAAAACGGATTGATTTTGACAATTTTAAAATAACAATCATTAAAATAAACTGCAGCAAGTATCCCAATATTCACTACATAATTTAAGACATTTTTTGACAATAAAGAATGCTAAAGTAAATCAAATTTTCTGAACATGCTTTTTTCATTATTTTCTATATTTTTTATTATTTTTTTTTTTTGAAATTGCTTATCTAAAATATAGTTGCTTATTTTTCCTAAGTACTCATGTGCATTGGTTTTTCGCACATGTGTTTAAGATAAGTGAACACATTCTTACCAAGGATTTCTTATTACTTAAGGAAAAACACATGTTGACACTCACGTGTTCTAGTTTAAATGTATAATTTTATATTTAACTAATAAGGTTAAGTTGTAAATAAAAAATTTGGTGTTTAATGAACATTCATTGCGTGTATTTGTTTTACATTCAGTAAATATTAGCAGCTCTAACATTTGTAATTAAATATTTGTATAGACTACCCGAATATAGAATGGTAAAGCCATAAAGATCAATTTACGCTAGAAACCGATTTCATCTGAAAGTGTGTCTGGCGGAAAACTGAACTTTTTTTCAAATTTCACGGTTATTTTTTCAAGATTTGGAGAGACCAAACTCTGTTATCGATGTGGGCACATTAATGCGATATGACTCCAACGAACCAGAATTACCTAGTTTATAAACACACATGTGGACAGTAAAATAGTTGTGAATTTATTTAAATGAAAAAAAAAAAAAAATAAATAAATAAAAATTTTATGTTTTATGTTTTAATTTTTTTTAACCTACTTTTATG
The DNA here is from genome assembly GCA_932274085.1 of Protocalliphora azurea. Classification (NCBI taxonomy): domain Eukaryota; kingdom Metazoa; phylum Arthropoda; class Insecta; order Diptera; family Calliphoridae; genus Protocalliphora; species Protocalliphora azurea. The sequence goes on along the minus strand of OW026521.1, from coordinate 82,125,143 downwards.
TATTTTTCATTTATTCTCGGAAATGGCAACTACTTATTAAAGTAGTTTCTTGGTAATGAGGCGTCATTATTATTTGTTTACTCTGTATTACATAAATAAGTACTCAATAATATAATAGCACTGTAATATTGTAATCACGTGGTTGAGTTGGCTAGATCGCTGGATTAACAACCAGAAGGTTGTTAGTTCAACCCAATTCTGATGCTGTTAGTTTTTTATAAAAAAATGTCTGAAAACATATATTTATACTAAAATAGTTTTTATTACTTAGAAAATTAAGTGTGATATGGTGTACTGAGTAAGACGTTAGTAATTAAAATCGAATAGCTAATTTGTGCCCAAGTCTAAATCTCACTGACGGCAAAATTTTTTTGATTTTTAATTTTATTTTCGTTTAGTTACATATTTTTGAGTACCCCTGGAGTCTAAAAATAACTACATGAATTTGTGGACAACTCGAACGAAAATAACTATTATTTTTTCAGTTATTCAGGCAAAAAATAAGTATTTTATTTTTGTTTCCAATTATACCTGCTAGATTACCAGGAAATTTTTTGCTGGAGTATAACTATAAATGGGGGAATAAAAAAATAATTTTGGAATTTATCTTCACTGTGATTTGGACATAGGAAGAGGTTTTTTGATGAAACCCCATATTTTTCTGTGAAAATAAAATAGATGTGTTTGCAAAATTTTAAAATTACAAAATCATTATATACTTTTTAAACTAACTAAATTTTAATAAAACGTCATATTAGTATGAAGAGATTATTTTTTAGAATTTCCCCATAGCACAGACACACAAAATTCAAAAAGTATTCTTGCTCATAAAGTAAGAAATAAAGGAAATAAAGATAATAAAGGAAATTCAACAAGGAATTTGTGTCATTTTATGCTATTTTTTAATGTTGAGTTTGAAAAATAGGAAATTATTTTACAATTTTAAAATTTTTGTAAATACATATATTTTAATGTCCACAGAAGAATATGGGTTTGCTTCAAAAAAACCTCTTCCAATCTTCAAACTCCAGTATATGTATATTCCAAAAAAATTTATTCCTTAGATAGTTGTATTTAATAAATAAAACAGAAAAATATGTTTAGAAAATTTTACCACATAAAATTTCTAAATTCTTTAACATGAATACATTTTGACCGAATAGCAAGTCATAAAATATGAAATAATAATTGTTTTTCTATTTATGTCCGGAGAACAGTTCTTTTATACAAATCTAACACCAAAAATTTTAACTTGTGCTAAAAAAATTATAATAATAAAGTAAAAAAGAGAAATCTGGTTCGTATCAATCACATTTTTTTAATTTTAACGATAAAGACGGTGGAGCACTTTCCAATTTGATTACTTATAGTGTTATTAATACCATGCACAGTGGGCACAATCGAAATTTTTTGAAAATAAATCTGTAACTTCTGATCGGCTGGTTGGATTTTCATGAAATTTGGTGTGGGCGTAGAAAAGGAATGTACAATGTTAAGTTTTAAGCACAACAAACCCCTGACGGACGGAGCTAAGAGCGCTCAAAGTTAGGTATCTCTGACATAAAAATTTTTCAATCGCTTGCCAAATTTTTAAGCACCATAATTTGCATAATTGCATGTTCTTGGTCCAGTTTTTTTCATATATATCCTAGTATTTCCGACAGATTTTATTAGTTTTTTTCCTACCTAGTTAAAGAACAAAATTATCTATTGAATAAAAAAAATTTGAAGTCGATATCTTTACCAAGTCCAAAAATAAACGATTTTGAATTTGAAAATTGCAAAAAATACGACTTTTTGTGTTTTTTTAGCCGAAAAAGTATCTAAACATTTTTTATCTAAAACAAAATTTTCTTTAGTAACATATAATAGTTTTGCACTTTTTTGAAAAGTAACTTCACAGAGATGACTAGGGAAAAAGACAAGCCCAATAACTCAATTGGTCACGCTACACATCCTCCCGAATTAGACCTACTTTATATGAAAGTTTTGATTTTAGACCATATTTTCTCAAATCGACAAGCGGAATATATTTTAAGAATCTTCAATATGTTGTTAAAAGTTTTAAATCAAAAGCTGCGGGACTTCGGAAAAATGTGGATTCTATAGCTAAAAATGTAAAAAATCCTATTTCTGGGAATTTTCATAAGTTTTTTTGGGAATTTAGGAAAACCCTACCCCTGATTGAAATTTGGTTAACGCGCTTTTATTTTTATTAGTAAGGTCCACATTTCCTGCAGATTTCATTAAGATATCGTTATAAACAAATATGTTATTACAATTAAAATATTTGTATTTTCACCAGGAAATGCTCCAGAATGTCACAAAATGAGTATATTTTAAATAGCCTATTGTTATCATCAGACCCTGTACTATTATCAATAAGAAAACGTTGGATTTAATTTGAGCCTATAGTGAAGAAAAAAACTAATTAAATCGGTCGGAAATGCTAGGATATATATATAAAAAAAACTGGACCAAGTACATGCAAAATTACGGTGCTTAAAAATTCAAACGCAAATAACTCGGAAACTATAAGAGATAAATAGGACACGTCCCTGAGGGGTTTGTTGTGCCCCCACTTCCAAATTTAACATTGCACGCTCCTTTGCTAAGACTGTACCAAATTTCATGAAAATCCAACCAGCCGATCAGAAGTTACAGATTTATTTCAAAAAAATTTCGATTCTGCCGCACTGTGCAATGTTATCAGCCATTTTGCTAAAAATAAAATCATATATGAAATTATGTAACATTAACTCGGTTTTATTGATTTTAAATTTTTTTGTTTTTGCCCATATATGAGAATTGCATATCAAATTTATTTTATTCTTCACCTTAAATCTATTGATTACAATTTATTATTCTTTTTTGGTGATTTAATGCACTAATTTTGTTTAGATACATATGTAATAAATATCGATGGCTTATATGCAAAACCCCAATTGTTTAAGAGAGCATGAAAACTATTTGTTTCACAATATTTTCAACATTTTGCAAACCGGTCTTCTCCGATCTATTAATATTACATCTACTAAACCTTACACATAAAAATAAATCTTTTAACCCCATTATTCGAGAAGTAATGTATATAACCATTTTTTCTTAATATATTTTTAATGTGTTATATAAAATGTTCAGATAGCCCTTTTTATTTATCACAAATTAAAGGTGTAAAAGATAAAATAAGGAATGAATTCCGCAAAGAATATTTAAAAGATCCCAAAATATTTATGTAGTGTCAAAAGCTACTTTTTGATAATTTTTTATAATTTTATTTACAAAATTGTTCTTGTATTGTACAGTTAACAAAATTTCATAAACTAATAGCAGTACCGATTAATAACGTATTGGATTCGTGAGAGAAACGTTATAATTTGTGGTCGAATTTTTATGTATTTTTGGAAAATATACGCTTACATATTTTAATTTTTTTAAACGTATATTTAAAAAAAATCCAATATGTATCCCAAAAACTGAAAAACATGCATTTATTTTTTTAATATTTTTAAAATAAAAAGAAAAAAACCAAAAATTATTCCATAAGAAAAAAAAGCAAAAATCAGCTCATGGTAAGCTAAGCAATGAAATACATACAAATGTCCCCCGGAATAGGGGTTTAACGTTCATAAATGCCTTAAATATAGCAATAATTTAATGAAGTTCAGTATGAGAAAGTTTTGTATAAGTATCAATCTTTGTATCAAATTCCATGAAGATCGGTCCAAAATTTACCATAGCCCCCTTATAAAACCCTCTTACGAAAATCACTTTAACGTGAATAAATCACATACACATGTTACTATCAAGTTTATATTCGGCACAAATAAGTTTTATATGAGAAGAAATCACATTGACTAATTTTATAAGGATCGTTACATGATTTACCATAACTCTTATATATGCCCACTTTCGGCAATTACCCTAAAATGAATAAATTCATATAAATGTTAGTATTAACGTAATATTCTGTATTCGTATATTTTATTTTAAAATTAATAAAAGTATCGTAATATAAGACCCCTTCACGAATTTTGATGGACATACACAATGGTGTGTATGTATGGTCGGGCTTGACCGACTATATCTTTCTTACTTGTTTTAACTTGTACTTGAATTTAATAAAACCTTAGTTAGATAGGATCTTATTTATATAAACAAACATACTTTTTACTAAGTTATAAAAAGTAAACGATTTTTTATTTTAATGAAAAAAAAAAAAATGTATACACAGAAAATTATATTTTTACGTCATCAGATGTCATAGTTCAGAAGGAGAGTATTCTTCTAAAAACGAGACATCATCTTTGATTTTTTTTTTAATTTTCTCAAATGCTATATTTTTTTTTTTTAATAATAACTTGCTATAATTTTATTTTTTCAACAGTAGGGCCTTCTGCAGATTCTATTTTCGCAATAGCATTATAAATTAAACTGATTTGAGTAATTAATAATTGGAAACCCCCTAATTTGGTAATAGTTTCAGAAAGAAATCCATAATTGAAACAAACTAATGAGGGATTAGTTTAAATATTTCTTGATGTTAATACTCGCTAAACTTTTTTCCAGCTTTAGAGTCGTTATCATTAAACTCATCCACAACTTTTTTGAAATCGTCAAAATATCGTTCGTAATATTTTACCATATATGGATATATATAACCATATATAACTTTTTTTGAGCGTTGATTCATTTATGTACGTGGAGAAGAAATTCAATAAAATCGTAGATACTATCTTTAATGGAATGTTGGAGACATAAAAGCTTCACATCAGTTCAAGTTGAAATTATTTTATGGTTAAGAATGATTGTGAAGCTTTCTAAATTTTTCGATTCGAATTCTTGAGGGTTTTACTATTTACGTACTGATGAACAGTGTTGCAAGGTTAGCCTTTTTAAATCTAAATCTCTTCTTTTTATTTTGCTTTTAGCCTCAAAGTTTTCGTTCTAACTTCTAGCTTTTCTTCTGGCCTTTTTTTAATTCTTAAAATTGTCTTAAAAAGTCAAAAATGTTAGTATTTCAACAACGAAGTAAACAATTTTTTTAATTTTCACTGCGAATTTTACTTTTACAGAATCATCCGGTTAAGCATTTTTGAGCACTTATTCACATAAAAAATCGGGATTATTTATATTTAATAAAAAAATTCACCTGCGGCGCTTCATTCTCCAAATTAAAAAGCCTTGGTTTACAATGGAAATCAAGCGCCTTATAGTAGATAGAGACTCAGCTTACTCCAGATGGAAGCGTTACAGAACAAGTGACCTATATAACGTCTTTCTTATAGCTAGGAAAAAAGTAATAAAAACAATTAGAGCCGCAAGGACTAAATATTTTTCTGAAAAATTTACTAATTTAATCGATACAAAGAACACTTGGAAAACTATTAATGAAATTGGTATAGGAAATAACAAAAAGCAGCAGTGTAATAGTGGTATAGCAGATCCAAATAAATTAAATGGGAGTTTCGTAAATATTCCACCAATCATTGTGTCGATAATCATCCTGATAGTATGTTCAACTTTAAGTGCGTAAGTCAATTGGATGTTCTCAAAAGCTGTCTGTCCATAAAACCTAATGCCACTGGTGTTGATGACATTCATCCGACTTTCTTCAAAATTATTTTACCATCACTTCTACCATTAATCACATTTATTTTTTAACAAAATGATTTTGACATGCGTTTACCCACTAAGATGGAAGCAAGCTAAAATACTTCCAATACCAAAATCGTCCAATGAATATCGGCCCATAGCTATACTACCATATCTGTAAAAAGCATTTGAAAAGCTTATACACAAACATATAACTCAGTATTTATATAATAATAATCTTCTAACTGAGAAACAATCTGGTTTCCGAGCGAAACATAGTTGCATAACTGCGTTAACTGATGTAGCCGGAGATATTAGACAAGATCATTCATTCAAAAGCCTTTGATACTGCAGATCATACGATATTGATTCAAAAACTTGAAAAGTTTATGCATTTCTCCTTCACTTCCTGTAAACTTATTGCTTCATATCTTGAAAATCGAACACAACGTGTTGAAATCAATGCCTCAACAACATCACTTTTTCTTCCACTTATTAGGGATGGTCCACAAGAATCCATTCTTGGATCTCTTCTTTTTTCAATATATAAAAATAAGGACTTTGAAGAATATGTAGCAAAATTAAATGAGGATTTGGAACGAGTTTCGATATGGGCAAATATAAACGGTCTAAGCTTAAATCCTACAAAATCTAAATGTAAAATACCACAGAAAAAATTGACTCATTTAACATATTCATCAATAATCAGCGAATTGAAATTGTAAGCAAGGCAAAAAATCTTGGCGTAATTTTTAATGACACTCTAACCTGGACATATCATGTACTACTAGTAAAACTTATTCTGTGCTAAGAATCCTACGGTCCACGCAGTACGGCACACCAATCAAAATAAGATTGTTAATTGCAAAAACGTTTTTAATACCGATATTAACCTATGGCTGTGAAGTTTTTGCAAGTTGTGATACCAACAGTAAATTAAAGCTAAATACTACCTACAACAATATCGCAAGGTATGTTTTTGGAATGTGAAAAATTAACGCAAATGGTAATTACCAGAGTATCACGCCTTATTCCAAGAAAATATATGGGGTGGAGATTGAGAACTTGCTGAAAACACGAGTCCTAACATTTCTTCATAAACTTATAACAACTCGTGAGCCATACCAACTGTTTAATAGACTGAGATTTAGTACACTTGTAAGAAACAAAAATCTTATTCAATTTCGATACCATACTTTAATATCGGAGTGGCAATTCTTCATTAACGCTATACGTCTTTGGAACAATATTCCTCCATCATTTAAAGTTATCAGCAACGCATTACAATTTAACAGAAAATTATTCGAATACTATTCATAACACATTTTTACTTTTAACTCTTATTAACATATCAACAAATTTTACACTACTTTAAAACAAAATTTATATTAGTTTAAAGACAAAATTTGTTTTTTAATATTTAATGGTTCTTTGCTTAAGAGTTTCTTGTATTAAATGTATCCATATTTCTCTATAGATGATAACATCATAAGATTTTTACTTTTTAAGATGAAAGTTTTGTTGTAGAAGTTACAAATAAAATAAAAATAAATAGATAAATAAATAAATTAAAAGTATCTTAATTTATTTTGTGGAGTTACTAAGACGGTTATTATAATAACTTTTTAATATACTTCATCAGCCATATAAAAAAACTTATTAACGCGAAAAATCACACAAAAATTGGAAAAAGAAATTATAGTTCAAAAAATTACGGAAAATTACTTCAAAACATTGGGTAATTATTTTTCATTTGAAATATAACACAAATTTGAGATTTTTCATTGAACTATTTTGCTAGTTATTTAGAAATTTATTATTTCTTTAGAAAAATATCAAAAACTAACGAAAAATCGAAAAAGAAAAATAAGTTTCTAAATTAAAAACCCGAAAAATTAAACGGTTAATTAAACTCCTATCTCTCATGGGAATAGTTATAAAATTGTTTACATCAGAAAATGAATAAAATATAATCGCACCTTAGATAGATAGATAGATAGAGAAGGTAGATATGATACCAGATAGTACCACATCTCCACCCAGAGACCGATCCCGGTCCATTGTGAGTCCCTTCAATAGAATAGCTGTGAAATATAGAATATAGAATACAGAAAATAGAAAATACAGAGAGTACAGAAAAAAGTAGAGTAGAAGATAAAAAGGGATAGAAATGTGACGAATCATATAGGGGGACCAGCAATGTTACCAATCCCCCTAGGGTTATACCCCTGATTCTCCGTTAAGCAGCCGATTCCCATGACGAAGCCTATGACGTCAACAAGATCTGCGTCCCGAACGTCACTAAGCCCGCCGAGGAACTGGCTACCCAGCCACTTCATCCTACGATGCTGCAATCGTGGACAATGGCACACAATGTGCTCAATAGACTCGGCCTAGTCGACGTCTACGCACATTCTACAAAAATCGGAACTGCTAGCATCCCATCTAGACCTCATCTTCCCTATCAAACAGTGACCCGTTATGGCCCCTATCATGATCCTCAAGCTCTTCCTATTCATGCCCAGGCTATATCGCCCTCGACACTCTGCAGTCCTCTCTACTCTCCCAAGCCGAATTGGTTCTGACCAAGATCATTGATCTTCCCATAGAAGAAACTTAGTGGTGGTTTCACATAGGTTTCCCTCTCCAAGACGTTCTTTGCTGCACCTTTCCTTGCCAGTTCAGCAGCCAATTCATTGCCTGAAATATTGCAGTGGCCAGGCACCCAGCAGAGTCTCACCATGTAGCCTTCAGAGCCGTCTGACTGTCCACATAGAGAGTGACTGCGGTACCTCTCGCAAGGTTTAGCCCCGCCCCAGTGCCTTCGTTCAACTTTGATCCGTCCGCGAACACTGCACAACCTTCATATAATCTCTCAGTGCCGGACCAGATCTCCCTATCAGGTATCACCACCACAGGATTTTCTCCAAAGTCTGATTCAGCAGCCATGTAATCTGATGCCCCTGTGGAGTTCAGATTAACCTCACCGTAACTGATCTCGTAAATGACCCTGGAGTAAACTGCTCTTGATGAGCCTAATAGACCCAATTCCTTAAGTCTCAGCAGACTCTTTGCTGCCATACCCCTCACAAACTCTTCAATGGGTAAGAGATGAAGTATGACATCCAGAGCCGCTTGTGGTGTGCTTCTTATTGCACCTGTAATGCCAATCGAAGCACACATTTGTGCCTTCGACAAAAGGTTCCTATTACTCTTACGTTCCAGCGCCTGCCACCAAACAGAACAACCATAAGAAAGGATTGGTCTCACCACCGAAGTGTAAATCCAATATACAACTTTTGGTTTGAGCCCCCAACTTTTACCTATGGAGTTTCTACAGGTGTAGTAGGCATTAAGGCCACGCTTGAGTCTCTCCTGAACATTCCTCTTCCAGGTCAGTTTACTATCAAGGAATACCCCCAGATATTTCGCTGAGTCTGAAATTCCACACAGTGCCGGTAGTCTGAAATTCTCTACCTTGTACCTCCTAGTAAACAGAACCAACTCTGTCTTTTCCGGGTTCACTCCCAACCCCTTATCAGCGGCCCACGAGGACAGCTCACCCAGCGCGGACTGCATGATCTCACTGATTGTGGGAAGAAATTTTCCCTTTACCAGTATGACCACATCATCAGCATAAGCCACGATCTTCCGCCCTCTGCTGTAGAATTGATGCAAAATCACATCGACAGCTATTAAACAGCAGGGGTGAGAGTACTCCCCCTTGCGGAGTCCCCCTAGTCACTAGTTTTCTTAAACATACTCCACCCAAGCTTGAATTGACAATCCTGTTGCTTAGCATGAGGATTATCCATTCGATCAAGAAGTCATGTACCTTAAGATCCACCAGCGCCTGCTTGATAGCGTCAATCTTGATATTGTTGAACGCTCCCTCAATATCCAAGAACGCGCCCATGGTGTATTCCCTATACCGAAGTCCTTGTTCTATATAACTCACCACATCACTCAGCGCACTCTCCACAGATTTACCCTTCAGGTAAGCATGTTGAGCACTACTCATGATACTGGAGCTACCAGAAGATATTAAATATAGATCTATCAGGCTCTCTAAAGTCTTCAAAAGGAAAGATGATAGGCTGATAGGTCTATAGTCCTTGGGTTTCGAGTGACAGGTCCTACCACCTTTCGGCATGAATATGACCCTTACCTCTCTCCACCCCCTTGGAATATGTCTATGTACCAGACACCCCTTAAATATCTCAACCAGTAGTAGACGAACCACCAACGGTGCATTTTGCAGCATGGCCGGAAAAATACCATCCGGGCCTGGTGACTTATAAGGCTCGAATGAATTCACCGCCCATGTGACTTTCCCACTGGTGGACTCCGTGAAGAAGTGCTCTCCCTCACCTGATTCCACCACCAATGGATCCCTGCAACCCGGAAAATGGGTTTCCAAAAGCACATTAAGTGACTCAGAACTAGACTCCGTCCATGAACCATCTGATCTCTGGATACTCCCAGGAACACTAGGGTCCTTTGACAGTATCTTTCTGAATCTAGAAAGTTCATTGACAGAGTCAATGGCCTCGCTGTACTTAATCCACGAGGCCCCAATTCTCGTCCCTACCAGACCTATGGGCTTTGTTGTACAGCCTGCCAACTGTGGTCCGTTGAGCCTTCAACTCCTCTGACCACCAGACCGGCTGTTTCCTTTTACCCGGATAGCTCACCGGGCAGTTGAGCTATCCGCCCGAAGGCGTTCCAGTCCGTCCTCCTAGGATTCCTAAAAGGTTTCCCTTCAGAATCCAGGAAGTTCAGATTAAAGGTTATTCTGCCATGGTCAGAGAAAGTGCACCCCATGGCCACCCTCCAGTCCTCAACTAGGTCCCTAGAGTTAGTCAATGTGATGTATATTACTGAATTCCTATCCTTTGTCCTGAACGTAGGAGTATTACCCCTATTACAGATCAAAAGATCATTCGCAATAATAAAATCAAATGTTGACTCACCTCTGCTATTGGTATCCCTGCTACCCCATTGACTGTGGTGTGCATTAGCATCGCAACCAAGCAATAGACGTACTCCATTCCGTCTTGCGTACTCGGCTAAGGCCCACACCCTGTCATCTGGTGGTTCCAGCTCCTCATAGGGCATGTACACCGAGGCCAAGGCCAGTTTACCGCCTCCCAATGCCTCTCCTTGAACGACCCTTAGATCACCATAACTGAAAGAGTTAAGAAGAATTACCTGAAAATCATTCTTCACCAGAATACAACTCCTCACCTTATACTCAGTGGACGGCTTGAACAATTTGTATCCTTTGGCCCTTAAACCACAGACCTGGTTATTATTTAGCCAAGGCTCCTGGATTAGGGCCACGTCCATATTGGTCTCACTGAGGTAGGTTATTAATTCGGTCGAGGCTGCTTCACAATGGTGCAGATTTGTCTGCATCATCCGCAACCTCTTTGGCTTTGTCATTTTTCGCGTAGCGAAATTTGATGTAGCCAAGCCCGAACGTAACAACCCCCCCCCCCCAATGAGTCCAATTTCTTAATAGATTCCCGATCCACTGCGAATCGGAAATCTTTTCCTTGGTTCTCTTTACAAGTCAATGAAGAGACAAGTTTCCATTGACTTGTATTGATCCCCCTATTCTGTCCTTCCAATATTCCCAGTATGACTTCCACCGGCTTAATGGGTGGTGTTCCTTTGTTACCGCAACCAACAGTCTTGACGCCCCTTGTCCAGTCTGCACCCATGAAGGCTATTTCACCCGGCCTGTGCCTTGCCTGGAAGATTTCGTCCATAAGTTTGTCCTCAATCAGCCGCCACATTTCCGTACTGAAGAATGTCCGACTTGGACGAATCCTTCCCCTTTTTGGACGATGAAGGTTGTACGTCACCAGATACTACCCGCTTCACTACTTCCTTATGAGAGTTTTTGAGCGGGCCACTTGGTGCCTTACCAACCTTCTTCGTAGATGGAATCTGCTGGTCATCCCCCGACCTCACTCTTTTTATGGTCCCCTTAGGAGGACCCTTAAAAGAGTCATGCGGTACACGACCTGCTTTCTTGGAGGTAGAGGGTATCTCATCTCCAGGCAGAGCTCCCCTAATTGAGCTCATTTGAGATTCCTTAGCGGGGCTCGCAAGAGCTTGTTTTACCCTCTCTACTCTCTTCTCAATGTGTTTTTTCCCACTACCAATCCTTGCTGACCTGGCACTTCCCTTGAGAGAACCTACAGGACTGCTGGATGGCTTGTGAGGACCACAATGTATACCAGCGTCGACTTGTGGTTCTAAAGTGCTGGTAGACACGGACTCTTTACCCTTGCGAGCAATTTGCGGACCTTCCTCTACCTCCACTTTAAAACCATCCACTTTAAATCCCAGGATGTCACCGATAGAGCCATAGGTCCGTTCCAACCTGTAGATGCTCTTTCGGTATTTCCTGCGAACATGCCTATACCGCCCGCCTAACAGCGATGGGTCCTTCCTAGCCAACTTATTTAGTGCAGCTATAGAGGCCCTAACACCGTTCTTCGCCTTTTCAAAACTCGTCTTCAGGTATATATTTAAATAAAGAACATCCAAAGAGTGGGATATCGTTCCACTTTGTAATCATTTATGAGTTCATCATTAAAAAACACAGATTACCAAAGATTATAGTATATCATTCAATTAAAATAATATTTCACAAAATTATCTACAGTACGATTTCTAAAGAACATTGTGTTGGCATTAACAACAATAAAGTGCCATATTTGTGATAAAGAAAGAATACAGTTTAAAATTTTTAAAAGGTATCGCAAAGTCCTTGTGAATTTTTACTCACATGGGGTCATTTAGGTGTAATTTAATGCTTCTTCATTTAATATTACAGAAAATTCAAAAAGTACCATTATAAGAACGAAAAAGTGTCACAAAGTTTCCTTATATGGACTCTCACTTACTTGGGACTACATATCTTTAATTTTATGTTTCCATGTTCAATACTAAAGAAAATTCAAAAAGTACCATTAGAAGAACGAAAAAGTTCCACGAAGGCTCCTCTGTGAATCCTTACCCACATAGGACCATATATTATTTTTCATGTTTTTTTTGTTCAATATTGCAAAAACTTCAAAAAGTACCATTGGAAGAACAAAAAAGTGCCACAAGTTCCCCTCTTATGGATTCTCATTCATATATGAACATATATCTGTAATTTAATTCTTTAAGATTCAGTATTATAGAAAATTCAAAAAGTACCATTAAAAAACGAAAAAGTACCACAAAGTCTCCTCTTATGAATTCTCACTCATTTAGAAACATATATACTTAATTTCATGTTTTTAGGTTCAATATTGTAGAGAAATAGCTATTTCTACCCAGCGTTGTCCGGGTTTTGCGATATATAAATATTAAAAAAACATGAAAATAAAACGTAATTTAAGCTCATGTTACGACTTTCATCTATCATACTTACATTTTCGATCAGTGGTCACCACTTAGAAGCAGTGATGATATATACAATTTTCATTATTGTACTAAATTTAATTAATAAATGGTAATAATTTCTTCTGTAGAAAACTTTAAAATATATTTTGATCTAATTACAATATTTTCCGGAAATTTCCCTTGAATTTTTAAACAAATTTTCAAATTAATAGATATTTTTCAAATTGGACATGAAAGGTTTTAAAAAGGTTGCGTTTGACCACACCGCAAGTTTTAAAATCGCAAGGAGTGTTAAATGAAGACTTAACAACAGAAAGAATTTTTGTATCGGGTTCTTAAATAATACCTAATCCAAAACAAATAATAATCTGATTTGTATGAGTTTGATTTAAAAGAAAGTTCTGAAAGTTTCACCAAAAATTATGAAGTAAAAACCCAGTAAGAAATAAAACAAATAAAGTAGAAAGAAAGAAAAGCATCAACATTATCTTCCGAATGACATGAATTTTTTATAGTTTGCCGTTGGAAGCAAATATTTTAGTTGTAGTAGATGCATATTATTTTCTTACTTACAATGGCAAACTTACTCCATTACTCAAATGAAAATTTTTCATATTGAGTAATGAAAAGGGAAATATACCTCTCTGTATTTTCAAAAAAAAATAAAAAATGTAGGACTTGAACTTAATAAACGGTTATGAAAAGCTTTCTTCAAAAATCATAATATTCAGATCTGAGAGTGTCTAAATAATTTTAACTTTTATTTTATGTTTTTAAGCAAATTTTAATCAATATTCTAAAATGTTTGTTAATCCAACCAACTATTTTATTAAGAGAACAAAATTTTATAATTGTACTATATAAATCACTGGAGTACATCAAAGCGTAACCGCAAATTTAAATAACATTAAAAGCTTTCACTATTTGTGGAAATAACTTTCTATCTAATTGCATAATTGGATGAAAAATATACTTATTTACGACCATAGGAATTCACGTGTCAAAAAAAAAAACAAATTTTCGTATTTTGATTTAAAAACATGGTTTTAAGTAATCACTCTAAATGTTGCAAATGATTATTTCGACCTGCATATTCTACGATCCTGAAAAGTTTAAATTTTGTCTAAAATATTTTCCTACCAAGTTTCGTAGTTGAGATGGAAAAAGAGCGGATGCGTGGGGATGAATTTCTACTTGGGTTATCATTCGAACAGAAATTATTCGATTATTCGAGGAACAATTTTTTTATTATTTTCAAACGAACAACATTTTTCAATTTAGAATAAAAAATTATACGACCAATTTTTAACGAATAATCGAATAATTTTTCAAAACGAGTTTTTCTTAAATTATTATATCGAACACAAATGCCTTTTTGAAATTATAAGTGTAAAAGGTTTTGTGTTGATTGAAAATTTCGTTCGGATATATAAGTTTGTAAACCACATATTAATAGATTTCGGGTTAAAGCCCTTTGCGGTCACTGAAATCACAGTATTATTTGGAAAAAATTAGAATAACTTTTCTAAAGATTTAATCAAACGTCTTAAATCTTCAAGCACGTATTATTATTTTTTTTATATTCAACAAAAAATAAAAGCAAAATATATTGCAATGCTTTATTTTTGAGATTTTTTCATTTAATATCAAAAATTATTTTAATGATTCAAGCGATGTGGAAATAAAAAAAATTCTGAAATGTACGACGATGGTTAGTTAACTGAACTCAATCAATCAATAAATATTTAATAATAAAAATTTTAAAAATAAATTTTGACAATTTTAATGAACATCGATTTTATTTAGTGAAATGAACAGAAAAACTAGATTTGCTCTTCATGATATTTTTAATGTATTGCCTTTATCAATAAAGGGTGTTCCGAAATGCTTTTTTGTCGTTTTCAAAATGTAATAACTCACAATTTTCACAATTTTTTCACAACGTAAATGACATAAGTCTAAATAATATTCGTTAATATTTTACACGAATATTATTTGGACTTATGTCATTTACGTTGTGAAAAAATTGGTCAAAGTAGTATTTTTACTAAGTTATAACAAAGCTTGGAAGGGGAAAATAATTGTGGGCATTTTGTGTAAAAATTATGGTTTAATTTAAAATGGAGCCAGTTATTACTCTTACGTGTACATTTGGGAGAAAGAATTATATATTTTAAATTTGCAATAAATTTGCCTATTAAATGGAAAAAAGTTATTAGTCCTAACTAATTATATATTTGTCTCATTGCTATAAAAGTTTATAGAATTTATGTAGAATTTATTAAATCTTTTCACCGATATTGTTGGGAATTTAATTTTTGCACAAATTTGAACTAAAACATAATCACGAGATCACTATAATAATATTGAGCAGAAAAAAAGTAAGGTAACCTGAAGATAATTTTAATCGGCATCTACAAGAGTTTTATGTAGCTAAATTCGACAAACAGTTCTCGAGTTATACAAGTGTGACCGCGAAATAAGATGGTAATATAAGTCATGTCCATAAAAAAGAATATTCTTGTTTAGCTCGTCAAATATCATTTTTTTATTTATTTGCCAAACTTTGTATCTCCACTTAATTGAAGGTATACACGGGTATTTATACTCAACTGCGAATAAAATATAGATTTTTTTCCGACAATAATTTCTAAATAACTCCGAAAATTTTTACCATGTAAAAAATTACATTAGGGTGGCTTAAAGACATTTATATAAATCGTACATACATTTCTTGAGTTATGTTGAAATATACCAATATAATTTCCTGAAAGCGATTCTTGTTTACCACATAAACTATTCGTCTTTAGGGGAGGATTTTTTTGCCGACCAGTGTAATTTGTCTTAAATTTGAATATGATTTAAATTTTTGTATATTTGTTTATTATATTTTAATGAATTGTTATTTTTACATTTGCTTTATGTTAATAAAACCAAAAATTGATTTAAAAATACTAGCTTTTGCATCTTTTAAACTTGTTATTAATTAATCGAATAATCTTCTTTGGGAACTACATCAAATGACTTAGGTTAATTAAAATATAGGCGAATAAAATCTAATTTAAGAATTATACCATAATAGCGAAGTGATTTTCCTGTAGTGTAGTGATACCAATCTGAATCTTGAGCTCAGTATTTCAAACAGAGAACATCAAGGATAGAGATAAAATATGTCGCTGAGGATATAATTTTTATATTCACAATTGGAAGGACTTTACCAAGCGTTTCGATCAATTCATACACAGAAAAACGGTATTAAGGAAAGTACCATCCCAAAATGATAGCTGATTACTATTCGACTTAAAAAGAAGAGTTACCTACGAGTATTATTGAAAATACACATACCATTCTTCATTAAATGCAATATAAGACGTATTTCATAAAAAAGTTAATTGTTGCATCATTATTATTATTATTATTATTATTATTATTATTATTATTATTATTATTATTTTTGTCCTATCATTAATATTTATTATTTGGAATTTAGTTATCAAATTACACATTTTTTATTTTAATCATATTTATCGTTCGTCAGATAAAAGACGCTTACTTTAACTCCCTACCGTTTCTGAAACCGTATTCTGTTTGTAAATCCTAGCTTCAAAAATTTATATCATATGGGATAAAATCAGAAGAATCTAGACTGTTTTCTATTAAAAAATAAAACTTGATTTCTTCTTAGAACTGATCTCTGTAAACGTGTGAAATATCTATATTTTCTTAAAGAACTTTTTATTTAGAAGAGAATGAGCTATTAAGGTTATTTAATAAAAATAGTGAAATCGGATGAGAAACAGAAAATTAGAAACGTTCATGACAAATGTGAAAAGCAATACATCTGTTCCTGAGGGGTCTTTGGGACTCTGTTGTGAGAATTTTTATGCTAACAAGATTTACAGATTTATTTCTAGTGAATATATCGTCAACTATACCCAAGAGCCAATAAACACTTCTTAAAATTTTACAGGATAGATAAAAAACTTAATAAGTTAATTTTCAATAAAAAATTATTTTGTTACAAAGTTTATGAAAATCTATTAAGTTAATTCTTTTTAACTTTTTAAACGATTTTTGATAACGGACACGATGTGACAGTGAAAATATACTTTTTAAATGACCTAGTTTAGGTCGTACGCCTAATTGTGTAGCTCATTTTTCTATTCTTAGAAATTCTAATACACAATCAACATCTGAATTTATCCACAAAACAGATATGTGAATTAAAGCAGAGATTGCGTGAAAAATTAAATAAAATATTTCTTTAGTAGTAGGCTTAATTAAATAGGATTTGATAAAGGTTAAAGTTCCTTTCGGAGAACGTAATATCTTTCTGCCAAACATGTGCATCGTTTCAGTGATGTCGTTGCAAATATATATTATGGCAAATAAATCGCAAAACGTTACTTACAAAAGTGGTGGGAAAAGGTGCGTGGCATTTAATGAAAATAACGTATGAGCATAAGTTACGTCTGTACTATATATGTATATGTACTGATTCAGTTGTTGAATAAAAAATAAATAGAAAAGTTAAGTACATATATTAATTAATTTCAAAAAGTGGTCTTAAAAAGAGATTATATACAACAGGCCATATAAGCCATAGTTCATTCATTTGTGTCAATATTTATATGCACCGATTCAGTGATGGTTAATACAATAAATGTGCAAAAAGAGGACGTATTATGCACAAAATAGGGTTTATATGCATTAGTTCCTTCTGCACTATATGTGTGAAAAAATAGAAAAATTAAGTCAAAATAAATCTTCTTACAGATGCTTTGTTCGTAATTAAGCCCATGTTTTTTACCTTAAAAACCTAAAATCTCTAATAATTTAACTTTTTAATTTAATCTAAGCATAGTAGTGAAGTACAATGTGGAAACTTTATGAGTCAGATTGCAAATATAATATGTAATAATGACTTTTACAGGGCAACATTGTTTTTTTTTTGCACCGAAAAAAGTCTCCGTACAATGTTTGTTTTTGTTTATAACCGTCCTGCAGCATTTTTTATGATCTAAATAATGATTATTAACGAAAGAAGTGTTTTCTCTAAACTAAGGTGTTATTTAATAAAAATAAAAATTATGGAGTGCAGAAAAAAGAAATGGGTGTAATGGCCGGGTTAGCCGTAAGAAGACGTGTGTTCAAAAGGCCAATATTAAAAAGAGATTGGATTACGCCATTTTCTGTGATGAAAGCAAATTTAATGCTTTTGGGTCAGATGGAAGAAGAATGATATGGAGAAAGCCAAATACCAATGGATCTGAAGCATTTAACCCCAACTGTAAATCATGGAGGAAGTAACCTAATGGTATGGGGATGTGGGGCCTATTCTGGTGTTGGTAACATCGTTTTTATTGAAAATACGATAGATAAATTTGTATTACTTTCAGCAACAACGGAAACAGGACAACGATCCTAAACTCAGATATAGTGAAGAAATAGCTAATTTATAACGTACCTAAGCAGTTAAATTAGCCGTTGCAGTCAACTGATCTCAAACCAATTGAGCATTTATGTGACCACTTAGAAAAAAAGATCCGGCAGCATAATATATCGAATAAAGTCCAACTTAAGTTGTAATTAAGAAAGAATATATATATATATATATATATATATATATATATATATATACAGTGAAACTTCGATTATCCGCAATGGTCGCGACAGGAAGCATTCACGGTTAACTTAGTAAAAGTTTTGAGTAGTATTTTTAAACATCTTTTTATTTATATAATTCAATTACTCATGGATTTAGTATAAATGTTTAAATAATATAAAGAAAAAATAATAATATTGGAAAAAACAGTGAACAATATATAAGGATTACATTTTACGTAGTTTTTCTAAAAATCTTATAATATTGTTTGTTTCTTCTTTTTCAAATTCATATTTTCGTTAACTAATTATATATGCGGTAAATTTGAATTTCATCTTACTCTATAATATCGGAGCCGTCAGGGCTCTCCAAGAAGTCAAAAAATGTACTAGATGCATGTATTGCTTCTTTTAAAGTTATTTTAGGAACAATTAAATCGTCCTCGTAAGATTGTTCCGATTCATTTTCGCGCTCGGGTTCACCTGAAACATTTTTCATACGGACAATTTCTTCATCGGACAAAACGGTAAATGGAGAAGTATTTTCATCACAGTTGAGCCAAGTTTCAATGTTCTCATTAGTAAAATCGTCAGTAATATTTATTATTTGCGTTACATCAGAAACTGTGTCCAATATTTCCATGTCTGTTAAATTTTGGACATATTCCTTACTCATCCTCATTTTCTGGACAGAGCAAGTTAGTCTCTTCTTTGACACCTTATACCCATTTATGAATTACTCATTCTGACATGAAAAACTGCTCTCAGGTAAACACTTCCAAAAAAAGGCCAGTTTCATCTTCATTTCATTTTGCTGCAAACAATGTGGCAGCTATATAATCACCTGAAGGTTTTTCTCCTTCAGCTTTAAGTTTGTGAATTTCATACCGCTTTTTAGAATTTTTCAACCAGCCGTTAGAATATTCATACTCCGAATTTATGTTTAATTTTGAGTGGAATACTTTAGCCTTTCTCCTTTATCATTAATCCAGAAATTGGAGTTTCTTTAAATCGTTTTCGCCGGAACCGTCAAAAACTGCAAAATCTACTTTTGGTCCTTCAGCAGTTTTTAGAGTTTTTCGGTTTGAGACCCAATTAGAGAATCACCTTCTCCACAAAACTTTAAAAGTTTGTCTTTGTTTTTAATAATGCAGAGTGGGGCAGAATCGAAATTTTTTGGAAATAAATCTGTAACTTCTGATCGGCTAGTTGGCTTTTCATGAAATTTAGTATAGGCATAGTGGAGGAGTGTACAATATTAAGTTTGGAAGGGGAGCACAACAAACCCCTCAGGGGCGGAGCTAAGTGGGCTCAAAGTTAGGTACCTCTGACATAAAAAATTTTTAATCGCTTGACAAATTTTTGTTTCTCCTCCGATATCAAATATTTTTATATATTGATAAGACCTATAAAAAACATGCTTACATGTCCTATTTATCTCTTATAGTTTTCAAGTTATTTGCGTTTGAATTTTTAAGCACCATAATTTTGTATGTTCTTGGTCCAGTTTTTTTCATATATGTCCTAGTATTTCCGACCGATTTTATTAGTTTTTTTCCTATCTAGTTAAAGAACAAAATTATCTATTGAATAAAAAAAATTGAAGTCGATATCTTTACCGATTTTGAATTTGAAAATTCCAAAAAAGACGACTTTTTGTGTTTTTTTAGCCGAAAAAGTATCTACACTCTTTTTTATCTAAAATAAAATTTTCTTTAGCAACATATAATAATTTTACACTTTTCTGAAAGGCAACTTCACACAGATGACTTTAAGATAAAAACCCAGCCCAATAACTCAATTGGTCATGGTGCACACCCTCCCGAATTCGACCCATTTTATATGAAAGTTTTGACTTTAGACCATTTTTTCTCAAATCCCAAAGCACGAATCGACAAGCGGAATATATTTTAAGAATCCTCAATATATTGTTAAAAGTTTTAAATCAAAATCTACGGCCCTTCGGAAAAATGTGGATTCTATAGCCAAAAATGTAAAAAATCCCATTTTTGGGAATTTTGATTAGTTTTTTTGGGAATTCAGGAAAACCCTACCCCCGATTGAAATTTGGTTAACGCGCTTTTATTTAAATTAATAAGATCCACATTTTTTGCAAATTTCATTAAGATATCTTTATAAACAAATATGTTATTACAATTAAAAAATTTGTATTTTCTCCAAAAACCCCAAATTGGGCCTTTTGTTTGGTTTACTTCTAAATAGCGAAAGAAATTTTTAAAAAATGTATAATTACTTAGAAAATTATGAATATTTCTGTATACTTTTAATAATATCTATACACAAAATATTTTTATAAAAATAATTAATAAAAAATATTTATTTTTAATAGCGTTGCCACATTTCCCAAATTGAAGTAAATCTTTATCCTCTTCTAAGCATTCATATATTTCTATTAATGAATTTAAAATAACAAAACAAACAAAAAATATTTTTAAAATTTCTTTCGCCTTTTTAAAAATAAACCAAACAAAAGGCCATATTTGGGGTTTTTGGAGAAAATACAAATTTTTTAATTGTAATAACATATTTGTTTATATAGATATCTTAATGAAATTTGCAGGAAATGTGGATCTTATTAATGTAAATAAAAGCGCATTAACGAAACTTCAATCAGGGGTAAGGTTTTCCTGAATTCCCAAAAAAACTAATAAAAATTCACAAAAATGGGATTTTTTACATTTATGGCTATAGAATCCACATTTTTCCGAAGGCCCATAGATTTTGATACAAAAGTTTTAACAACATACTGCGGATTCCTAAAATATATTCCGGTTGTCAATTCGTGCTTTGAAATTGGAGAAAAAAGGGTCTAAAATCAAAACTTTCATATAAAATGGGTCGAATTCGGGAGGGTGTGTACCATGACCAATTCAGTTATTGGGCTTGTTTTTTACCTTATAGTCATCTCTGTAAAGTTGCCTTTCACAAAAGTGTAAAATTATTATATCTTACTAAAGAAAATTTTATTTTAGATAAAAAAGAGTGTAGATACTTTTTCGGTTAAAAAAACACAAAAAGTCGTCTTTTTTGCAATTTTCAAATTCAAAATCGTTTATTTTTGGACTCGGTAAAGATATCGACTTCAATTTTTTTATTTAATAGATAATTTTGTTCTTTAACTAGGTAGGAAAAAAACTAATAAAATCTGTCGGAAATACTAGGATATATATGAAAATGACTGGACCAAGAACATACAAAATTATGGTGCTTAAAAATTCAAACGTAAATAACTTGAAAACTATAAGAGATAAATAGGACATGTGGGCATTTTTTTTATAGGTCTTATCAAGACCTAAAACAATATATAAAAATATTTGAAATCGGACGAGAAACAAAAATTTGGCAAGCGATTAAAAATTTTTTATGTCAGAGGTACCTAACTTTGAGCCCACTTAGCTCCGCCCCTGAGGGGTTTGTTGTGCTCCCCTTCCAAACTTAACATTGTACACTCCTCCACTACGCCTATGCCAAACAATTACGATTCATACATATCTATATTAAACTTGCGTGTAAACATGCTTCTAACTTATCTTATTCAAACGAGGGAATTCCGCTTTTTCGTTTTATTCACATTGAGTTTGATTGTTCAAAGCAATCGGAAAAAATTGTGCTTGGAATCCCGGATAATAGAGATTACCACGGTTAAACGATGGAAAAAATTATATGGATGGAAAAAAAGAAAACAATTACAAATCTTCTTTCTTATTTTTCGCTCAGTCGTATATAAACTTTATTTGCATGTTTTCTGGTTTAGAAGATACGTATGGTGCCAAAACATAAGGACTAAAATACAGCTTTTACCCTTTTTTTCCTAAAAGGGCCGATTAACGAAATAGTACCAGACACCTGCTTATTTTTTGAATGAATAACGATAGGTATTAAATTTTTTAATATTTGTATTAGTTTAGGTTGCCGATTTTACCCCTTTTTACCCTTTTTTATCCCCTAAACATTCGAATTCCATAAATCCCGTCTTAGTGGATCTATTTGGGAAGACCAATCTGCGGTCAAATTTCATATCTCTCTACATTTATCTGAACGAAATATTTTTACAATATAAGAAACTCAAGAAAGACTACACTTTCACTGGCACTCTCATAGATTCACACACATATACATATACAGAGTTACACACGCGTAAATATTTCTTATAAATATATATATATATATATATATATATATATATATATATATATATATATATATATATATAATATTATAGAAAATTCAAAAACTACAATATGAAAAAGTACCCCATAGGACCATGCATCTTTAATTTCATGTTTTAGTTTCAATATTACATATATACGAGTATTTACATTAAAGGGCCTCACGAAAGAAGGTGCAAATAAACACTTCTAGAAATGAATATTACCATATTATTATACGATTCCCAATATATTACATCTGAGTGTTTTCATTTACGTGAGCTAGACCATTTTTAAAACATCTCTAAAAATTCGAATTTCTTTCAATAGCATTAACTAAATTTGGATATATCGCACAGGTATATATATTGCACAGGTATATATATTGCACAGGTATATATATTGCACAGGTATATATATTTACAGGTATTACGTGATTTTTCATTAGGTAAAATATCTGAAAGAGTCAATTTGGAAGAGTACATATACCGAATTCATTGATATTATATGTTGCTGTTAGGTATCACCGGAAAGGATTTGGGATTTCAGAAAATATGGTCTAAAATCAAAACTTTCATATAAAATGGGTCGAATTCGAGAGGGTGTGTACCATGACCAATTGAGTTATTGGGCTTGTTTTTTATCTTAAAGTCATCCTTCAAGTTACCTTTCAGAAAAGTGTAAAATTATTTTATGTTGCTAAACAAAATTTTATTTTAGATAAAAAAAAGTGTAGATACTTTTTCGGCTAAAAAAAACACAAAAAGTCGTCTTTTTTGCAATTTTCAAATTCAAAATCGTTTATTTTTGGACTCGGTAAAGATATCGACTTCAAATTTTTGTATTCAATAGATAATTTTGTTCTTTAACTATTTAAGAAAAAAACTAATAATATGTATGAAAAAAACTGGACCAAGAACATGCAAAATTATGGTGCTACAACAATATATAAAAATATTTGAAATCGGACGAGAAACAAAAATTTGGCAAGTGATTAAAAATTTTTTATGTCAGAGGTACCTAACTTTGTGTCCCCTTCGCTCCGCCCCTGAGGGGTTTGTTATACCCCCCTTCAAAACTAAACATTGTACACTCCTCTGCTACGCTTGTACCAAATTTCATGAAAATCCGAATCTGTTAAAGTCAGGCTTGGCGAGTTTTGTTTATTTCTTAATAACAAAAAAATTTTCGTGGTCCGGTGAAAAAGTTTGTTCTGATTCTGTTAACGATGCTGAGTACTTGAAAAGTCTTTTTATCGGAATGTAATTACGTGATTGATGTTTGCGTTAAGAACAGTATGAATATAGTAGATTCCAATGTTAGAAATGTAGATATTTCAAACGCCCAATAGCAATTTAATTTATGCTATTTAGTTTCATATAATGTAGCAAACCTTGAGACATCATTAAAATTTAGTAAATTTAATACATATATCAATAATTTTGTTGTATTTTTTCTTTTTGAAACCCATGTCACAGCTGATAGACAGCATTTGTTCTCGTTATATTTTAACAATTATTGTTTACGTTGGATTGCAGCTACGAAAACTCACAGAGCTGGACGTGCTAATGGAGGATGTTTATATGATTTCAGAAAAAATCTTAAAAATACGTAAGCTTTTAAATTTTTAAACATTTTCAGTAATACGGTATTTAGTGGCAAATTTGAAGGTAATGTGTTTTATATTAGTCCATGTTATTTAAACTGCACTAACTGGAAGAATGAATTCGATAAGTTTGAAGATTTTGTACAGGAACTTGATCCTTCATATTTCTGTATAGTGGGCGATTTAAATGCAAGAATTGCAGATAAGCAAGTTTTTTCGTTCTGACTTTAGTAAGTTAATACAAACAAATGTTGATTCCCAGACTATCAGCTGGTCAATGCCATATTTTTTCCGTTTTAAAAGAACTAAAAGATGGTAAATCACCTGGTCAAGATGAAATCTGTTATGAATTTTGTAAAAACGCCCCTAATTGTTTTATTATTGAAATGTTATCCGTCTTTAATAAAATATTCCTACATGAGAAAATTCAATCCAGTTTCCAAAAATCGATACTGATTTCTCTCTTGAAAAAGGGTGATCATAATCGTCCATCAAACTATCGCGGTTTATCGCTAATTAGTACCCTATGCATAATATTTAATACCATTTTACTAAATCGTTTAACTGATTGGATCGATTGTAACATAATTTTAACTGAATGGATTCAGAAAAAATTATTCAACTGTTGACAACATTTTCAGCCTCTTTAATACTGTGTATCTAATAAAGCCAACAACAAGAATAAATATGCTTTCTTTGTTGATTTTTCGTGTGCTTTTGATACAATTCCTCGTAATAGTTTATTCTACAAGCTTTCGTGTCTGGGTTTGTCTTCTAAGATAATAAGTATTTTACAGCACATGAACGAAAATACTGAAAGTTAAATTTGGAATGGAAATTCTTATTCAGATCCTATTTCTGTCGAAATAGGTGTAAAACAGGGTTGCATATTAAGACCCCTAATATTCTTATTATAAATTAATGATTTAGCAATAGAGTTACCTGGAGGATTAAATGTTGCCGACGTTAATGTTAAAGTATTGCTTTACGCCGACAACATTGTTATTTTATCAGACAGCCTAATGGAATTGCAAAAAATGATTGATTGCTTATATAATTATTGTGCAACGTGGTGTTTGAAGGCTAATGTAGATAAATTCAAAATAATGGTATTTCCTGTCGGTACTCGAATTTCTTTAAATTTAAAGTGGGTTTTTGGTATCAATAATATTGAAATTGTAAATAGCTATAAATGTTTCGGAGTTGACATCACATTCAATCTCTCTTTTAAGAAACACTTAAACAACAAACTAACTGCATTAAAATTGGCGACAAACTCTACTTGGTATAAATATATTAGCAACCCGCAGATATCACAGAATAATCAGGTCAATTATGTTATATGCAAGTAAGTATGGGGCTATGCAAAATATGATGAGGTTGAAAAACTATTTAGATTTTTTATAAAAAATATGCTATATCTACCAAACACGACACCTAAATATATGCTGTATTTAGAGACAAACCTTGAGTCACTGTACTTATCTATCTTAAGACTTCACTTCTGCTATATTAATAAAATATTGGATATGAATCCTCGCATTTTAGCATTAAATATTATAGAACAGAACATATACTGGGCTAAGGAGTGGGAAAATCTTTGTCATCATGTACAATTTGCCTCTAATTACTCAGTATTACCACTAAGCAGACAGTGGAAACCTATAATAGACTAAATAAAAATTAAAGAACGTAATGATTATATACAATGTGGTACTAATTCGCAATTTCATGATCTATATCCAAATCTAGATTACAATGTTTCACCGTTATATACTTCATACTTTTCTCCACGTTCAGTCAGTTTAATAATAAGGGCTAGAGGTGGATTATTAGACTTGAGTGCTAGATCCTTTAGAAATAACTCTGTTGGTATTTGTACAATTTGCAATTTTGATGCATGCTACGGAAAACACATTTCATTTCATCAGTGTTTGCCTAATATAGAGTGAATTTTGAATAAAGTATTTTGCTAAAACCATACCAAATTTAAATGATGTTATATGCATACTAAATGGCATAAACTTTTACTGCCTGTATAAATACATAAAAGTTTGTTTAAAATATAGAAAATTTATTTTAAATGAATTTGCTTTTTAATTTTCCATTAAAATGTAAACTTAAAATACAGCTTGTTGTTTTATTAAAAATTATATAAAATCAAATCTATGTGAATATAATTTACTTGCCTAGAATAGTGCCAATTTGGCATACAAAAAATATGTTATGCCATATATAGATTTAGTTATCAATCATATTGTAAATGAATTAAGTATGTAAATTATGGTCGAAAATTGATTCTCCTTGTCAAAAAACAGGTAATCGTTTTCGATTACTGTTTTTTGACATACGTGCCAATTTTATACTGAAATCGACTTTTAGCCTTTGATTAATTTTTTTAAAGTTTACTTGCAAATAAATTGTAAAAATTTCAAAGGAAAATTTTAAACTTTCCAGAAAATAAATGTTGGGGCAAGTTTTTAAAAGATTTTGATAAAAAAAAATCAGT
The DNA here is from genome assembly GCA_932274085.1 of Protocalliphora azurea. Lineage (NCBI taxonomy): Eukaryota > Metazoa > Arthropoda > Insecta > Diptera > Calliphoridae > Protocalliphora > Protocalliphora azurea. The sequence goes on along the minus strand of OW026521.1, from coordinate 82,098,253 downwards.
AAAAATATACTTCAAGAAATTATTTTTAAAAACAACTTTGAGTTATATAAAATCTACATTCATAAGAGAACGGTACCTGAGCATATGTTCCCGCAGTGCCGGACGTTCACATAAAAACTTTTGCAAATTCTCAATAAAAAAAACTTTGGCAGTAATCCTTTCTCCATCTGCGTTTCCATTATATCCGTAGGCCACCAATTTCTTGTGCACTTATTTTCCATTTCGATCAAACGAATAACCTATTACCCAAACAAGTCTAACAAGTCTATCTTCCGAAATAAGTGCCCGTTTAGCAGAATTTATTCCGGAATCGGTTCTATTGTCAGTTTTATATATAATATTTTATGTAATTGAATATTTGGTGAAATGATGATGATGGTGATGAACTTTCTATGTTTTTACAAAATACATATATTTGAATCCTATGGTGTTAAATTTAAGACATTATTGACGTCAATTCGGATTAATTCTTTTTATTATAGGTACGTTCTTTTCCTTTTTCAGTAAAATCCAGTAAACTGAGTATTTACTAAGTAAGTTAAAAATTTTATTCTCAAGAAACTTGTAAACAAAGAAGTACGCCAACAGAAATTTTATAAAATCCAGTAAAATAACCACTACAAACAAATAAACATAAAACATCAAAAAAAAAAATAATAAAATAAAAACAGCACAGTTTTTATTGAATTATATTCACTTTAGTGAACAATACTTAATTTTCCATTTTGTTATAAATATATTTATTGTTTTAAATGTACTTTTAATAAAATTTGAAACCAAAAATATGTTTTTTTTTAATTTTTCGAACATTTTCCTTTCATTGTTTACATTTGTTTACTTTTTGTTTTGTTTACTTAATACAACCATATGATTTAGTGGATTTTCAAACCAAAATAAAACCAGTAAAATTTTTAAATACTCAGTTTATTAGCTGCGATTTTTCTCTCTCAATTTTTCTCTCACTTTACTGGATTTTGGATACGCGAAATCCAGTAAAAGTTTTCACTGGACAGTAAAAATTTATCTTTTCAAATGTTTATTTCAAAGAATATACTCTCTGGTTTTGTTGTCAAATATATATATATATATATATATGGAATTTCAAGTATTGGAAATGGATTAAATACGGTCAAATTTCTTCAGACCTGACCTGAAAAATTTTAAATTTAAATTATAAGTATATTTTTTAGAAATAATATTAATATTTGTACCTAAATAAAATTTAATCGAGTAGAGATACTCAAATGAACTTTTGGTACAATATAGATAAACTTGCCGTAAAATCAACAAAGCACACTGTTTTGTACCAAAATACTCAAAATCCCAACTCGTAAAAAAAATGTACTTTTTCCATTCAAATGGTCACATTGTCGTTACAAGATGCGTCTGTCAGAAAATAATTTTTGTATGTTTACCTAATATAGAAGGTATTTAAGTTACATAATTTTTGTTAAATCCTAGCGATTTGAGAATTTTACAAACAAATTTAAAAAAGTTGTGCAAAACTGACGAAGTTTGCATAGGGCTTGTGAGGAGACCGTTGCCCAAGCGCCTTCGGGTTCCAAGCTCAGATTAATATAACTTTTTATATTATATATATATTAATACGATTCTTGCAACAATATTATTAAGAATTTTGCAAGGAATCCAATGAATACTTGTGAAAATTAAGGGCCAACATTGAGCCCGCTAGGTTAAAAAAAACTATAAAAACGAGGTTAAAAATGAGTGAAAAATTTACTTCGACCTAAATGTCTCTTAAACTGAAAGAAATAATCTGCTCATGGTAGCGTAGTTTTGTAGGGATTTACAAGGACTATCTATATGTTAAATGTTTTTTTTACTCAAGTCATAAATACATTTTTGGCGGTTTAAAAAAAATTGAATTCTGAGATGACCAATTTTGGAGGTCTATCGAGGTCGGAAACACCTCGTTCCAGGCCGGAAAAATATTTATTCTGTGTAGTACGTGTTTTGATGCCATTACATCATTTATAGAGTATACGATTTCCAACAATTTTGCTTAAGTATTACATTTGTACGCGCCATCATAAATTTTGCAGTTATAGCGCTTCTTCTGCTCGATATAATATTTTTTATTATCCGCTATATCCGCTTCCCTTCATCAAATTTCTAGATATTAAGTGTTTGTGCTGATGTTTGTAACGCATCTTAAAGTATACCGATCGACTCAGAGTCGATTCTGAGTCTATTTAATAATTTTCATCCGTCTGGACTTCAAGCTGGCTGTCAATATAAACCTTATGTAAAATGAAATTTGGTATCAAGCCTATTGAATTTGGTTATGATCGGTCCATTATTTTACCTAGATCTCATACAAATGTTCTCCAGAAATAAGGATTTAATAAAGAAATATTTTAAATAAAATTCGACTCTGATAAGTTTTATATATCATTGAGCCAATTTTAATAGAGATCGGTTCATAATTTAGCATAACTGCCATATACACCTATCTTCCGAAAATCACTTTAGAGTTCATTAATCCTATACAACTATTAGTATAAAATTAATATTTGGCACAAATTATCAGAAAACACAATAATAATTTTACAGGAAGTAGTTCATATAAGTTCCACTTTCGATAATCACCCTAAAGACCTTAAATCTCATATAAATGTTAATATCAAAATAATGTAATGCATATGTATGTTTTACTATCAGCTATTATCTCAGGTTTCACAAAAGACTCCTATCCGAATTTTGATGCCCATACATGGTATGGGCATTTGACTGACTATATCTTTCTTAGTTGTTTATTTTGTAATTTAGAAAGGAACAGTTGTGAATGGGAAAAAATATATACAATTTATAACACTAACATGAGTGATATAAATGATGAAACATTGTATAGGTAAGCCTAATTTATATGAAATTTAAGCATATAAAATTTAAAGATTGAAGCAGATCCATCTAGAATACAATAGTTCAATTTCTTTGTATGTATAAACTTAATGAAAATCATTTCTTAAACAAATTTCTTTTCATGTTTTAATTCTATTTAAGTTGTGAATTTCATATAGTTTTTCTTAATTTTAATTGTATTTTTATGAATTTCAAATAGAAAATCTTCAAATTCTTTTCAAAAGTTGAAATGAATAGTTCCAATTTAAATTGTTATTTTCGAAATTCTTTAGGAAAACGTAATTTTAAATTGATCTTTTTTCAGTTTTAAATAAAAAATCTTATTTTAAATTAATCCCTACTGAAATTAATTATTTTATGTTTCAAAACATAAAATAAAAAAAATTTTATGTTTTTATGTGCTTAAATATATCTGTTTGTAGAAAAAGAATTAAAAAATGCACAATTTTGTTATGGCTAACAATTATAATCATTCATGTGACTCGGTCATAATTCTGTATTCTGTTAACATAGATACAAAACATGCTTAACATGATATGTAAAGTAAAAATTGTGACTCATCTTATCAGTTAATTTTAAAAAATAAAAATCAGTTCTTTTATAGAAAGTTAAAATATTAGAGTGGCTAATTCGCAAAAAAGACAGCAAGACTTATTGCATCTTGCATCAGCAGGAAATATGGGTAAAAATTTTACCTATAATTGTATTTTTGCTCTTAGTCTCTCAAAGGTTTAAATTTTTTTACATTGTCATATCTTTTATTTTTAATTAAAAGGGTTTATTTTTTAATTTCTGTTTTTGTGAATAGAAAACATAGTCATAATTTGTGATTTATGATCAGTGTTGCCAGCGTCATTAAAAAAAGGTCACAAAAGGTCAGAAAATGTTAACATATATTTTTTTTCTTATTCTCATTAGTTTTTGATATCTTTTAATAAAGATATTGTGATAAATTTGTACATAAAACTTAGAACGGCTGCAAGTATACTGGTCCAAAGAAAAACTGCCCAAAATTTCATATGAAATGTTTTGAAGTGATTTTTCATAATTTTTGAACTACAATTCGTAATATTCAATTCAGACATGTGAGCGTATGTGTAATATTAATCAATTATTGTAAGTATATGCCCCTACTTTGCTACTTCTCAATTAGATAAAATATTTTTAGAGGAAATTAATTTTGTCAGTTTTATAACAATTTTGGGAAAAGTGATATGCGACAGGTGCAAGTGTTCTAATTCTAATTCCTTTTCACATTAATTTATAAAATTTTGAAATTTCAGAACATATGGTAGGTACCAACGTAAATCCTTGCACTGATTTTTTCCACCAAACTTTGATATATAATAAGGGCTACTATATTGAAACTATTGACAATAAATCAAAAATCAAAAATGTGTTTTATGATACAAATGTTATATAACTTTAAAGAGGACATTTTTCTACACAATGTTTATGCACAACATTTGTCATCAACGCTTATGTGTGGCCGTGAATGAAGTCCAAAGTGAAAGAAAAAATAAATAATTTTAACTGAATAAAATTTTTGGTTTCTTATAGTACACAACAATTTTTATTGCTGCAATTCTGACATCGTCGGCGAGAAATAAAGAGAATGAAAAAGCTTCGTATTCCTTTGTCCTCTCTCTCTCTAATTAACTCGGAATTACAGCAAGAAAAATTGCTGTGTGTGAACCCTGACTTACAGTCAGAAAATATAATATTATAAAGAGTTTTGCTACTTATGAAGGAAAATTTTGTTAAAAACTAATGTAATTACTATTAGTTTTTTTAAGTTTTGAAATGTTTAAAAGCAAAAAAGTAAAATAAATATCCAGAATTCTCAATAACTTTTATATACACCTTAAAAATCAGAATGTCCAGTTATATATTATATTTTAACATTTTGCGAATTTCGATTTTTAAATATTTTAAAATGTTTATAGTATCTTTGAATTTTTTAGATCTCCAGCTCACAATTTTGAAAATAATTGAATGAAATTTGGTATGTTTTTTTGTTTTTGTTTTTTTCTTTTGATAAATGAAAAAATACTACTCAAATTGGTTATTACACAGTACAACAGCCAATCTGGGGGGTGAGAAATTCCAAGTCAGGGTGATGGTACTAGGTCAGTATAGTAAAACCCTCAAAGGGTTTGGCGTTCGTACGTGTCAGTTTTTTTTATTACCTTTTAAATTTTTTCCTTATCTTGATGTTTTTTCGCTTAGTTGTAACATTTTGGCAAAAACGTAGTTTAACATAACTCGAGAACCACTTGTCCGATTTTGCTAAAACAAACTCAAAAAAATTTAGAATTACAATTTCTTTAATCCGTTCATATAACGTTTTTCTTTATAATCAACAGTTTTGCCGGTAAAAATAAATTTGTGGAGAAAAAAAAAATATTTTTTTGCCTAAAAATTAAATTTTTTTTTTTTAAATTCACAAAAAATCCAAAACGGAAAAAAGGATCAAGTGTTATTAATTTCATTTAAAGTCACATAACCTATAAACAAAATGCGACATAGATCATAGAAATCGATTAACGCGTTCTGCTTTATTTACAATTAAGTGAAGGTATCCCATTTTGACAAGAATATTGATATTTGTTTTTATTCAAAAAAGTGTCATTTATCGCCTTTTTTATAAATTTTCCCCAATAACTCCAGACTTCTGGCCATAAACTACTAAAAAAATTAAGTAAACATTTTTATAATTTTTTATTTTTATTTTATTTATTTATTTTTATTTATTTTAATAAATATTGCCTAGACTTTTTCGATGGTGGTTGTTCGAGACTAGTGTAACCTGCTGTGCTCTCTGAGTTTCCATCCGTGGCGTGCATATTGGTCACCGGAAAATCGTGTGTCCCAATCGCACAAAAAGCACATATATTTTATATAGCCGCTTTGAAGACCGCAAAGCATTGCTACAACTTTTAAATCGCAGCATATGCGCCACATATGTTTGGCGTAGTTAACCATTTTTAAAATATTTTCCAGTGCATCATATGTTTCTTTCGTTTCTGTACTATAGGCGATTGGAACTGAAGGTTTTTTATTGGTCTTATGCAGTAAAACCGCCTTCAAGCTGAGTTTTTAACTGTCAATAAATAATCTCCAGTCATCTGCTTCATATTTTATTTCCATTGCGTCCATCAATTTTCCTACATCCGGGCAATATGCAGAAGTTTTTTCATCATTCACAAGGAATAAACTTTGGAGTGTTGCCTGACGACTTCGATAAGCTGTGACTTTCACACCGGGTGCCAACAAATTGTTTGATTTCAAAATGGAAGCTAGCTCTTCCGATTTATGCTGTGTTAATTCCAACTTGGCAACAATTGAATCAAGCTTATTTTGATTTATTAAAATCGGCTCATTGGATACTGATGGCTCATATGGGGGATCATCACGTGCATGATATGTCGGAGCAGTCGTAGAAGAGAAAATATCTGGGCTAGAAGCTTTTGGCACAGGAATGTGGTCCGAATGAGGCAATGGTGTTGCGGCACTTGCAACACCAACGTAATTATACGATTTTCTTATCCTTTTTGCGGCTCCTTTATTCGCACATGCATAGCAATTCAATGGATTGTGACCTTCGCCAGGATTAATCCAAGTCATTGGGATACCGAATGGCATACTTTCACGTCTTCTATTTTTCCAATCCATTAGATGGTTGTAGCAGCTTTTACACACAATATTTGGTACCCAATTTTCGTTCACTATAACATTTTGGTTGAAGTACATCTCGTATGTTTGAACAAAATCAGTACTGAAATTTCCCCTTTTTTTTATGTGTTGTGACATATTGACCACAGCAGTAGCAAAAGCTATTTATATCTGGCTTGCACAGTTCCATATTCTGTTCTCTTTTGTTCACTTTTAAAAAACTGGAGAAAAATCACTTTTACTGTTCGCGTTCGTCGGCACTTGTTGAATGACAAAAATCACAGAGCCAGTGTGAGAAAGAGAAGAAGTATAATGACAATGCATGTTTTATGTGAACATTACAGAACCAGTGTTGCCACATCAATATTTCTCTTTTAGTACAGTAGAAAAATATGAGAGAGTTCGGCTTGTGAGTGTCAATGTTTTCTCCAAATAATGTTGTGCATATCTGGAGCAAATTTTTGAAATTCATACATTTACCTAATTGTGAATAAATGAGAAACGCGTGCATCGATTTTCATGATCTATGCCTTTTTTTGCTCATGAGTTATGTGACTTTACGAGAAAGTAATTAGTTTTGGCACTTTTTTCCATTTTGGATTTTTTATGAATTTAAAAAAAAAAAAATATTTAAATTTTTAGGCAAAAAATACTTTTTTCCCTTCATACATTCATTTTTAACTTCGAAAGTATTGCACATATAGGAAAACGGTATAGAAACAGATTAGAGAAATTGTAATTCTTAATTTTTCTAAATTTGTTTCATCAAAATCGGACAAGTGGTTCTCGAGTTATGTTAAACTACGTTTTTGCCAAAATGTTACAACTAAGCGAAAAAACATCAAGATAAGGAAAAAATTTAAAATGTCATAAAAAAAACTGACACATACGAACGCCAAACCCTTTGAGGGTTTTACTATACTGACCTAGTACCATCACCTTGACTTGGAATTTCTCACCCACCAGACAATAATCCCAAAAATGTTCCACAGTGTTATCAGTAAAATTTCATGTCTAAAATAAATCCTTCTATTTTTTATGGGAACGAATCGCAGTCTACTGATAGAACTGAACATGAATTAAAAAGTGGCCTAAGGACCTCTAAATACTAAATAGGTAAACGATAATGCATAGGGGAGACTGCGGTAAAATGGAGCATATTTTAATTTAACTTCAATAAAATACCAAGCAATAATTTTGAACCCTGCAAAGAAGAATGGATTATTGTCTAACATTTAACATGATAATAATTAATTTATCTTTTGATATTGTTTTTTGGCACTTTTTCAAATTAACTATTTTTGGGTAAAATAGAGATATTGGGGTAGAGTGGAACATACTAAAAATGACAATTTTAACGATATTTAGTGTTTATTAAATATTTTAAAATGATTTTTGTTTTTACGAGACCACCCGAATATCAAAATTCAAGTATATAATGAAAACAGATAAGTAATAAGTGACAAAACTAACAAAAAATAAACCAAAATTTATAAAAATAGGCAGTTATATCTCATATTTGAAATAGTCTAACTCATAGGTATAATAAATTACTATAACTTTATTATGCCTATAGTGCACAAACCATTTGGATGAATTTCATCATGTCCAAATTCGATAATTTTAATGCTAAGTAGAGATCTGAAAAAGCATTACGTTTTTAGGATAAAAACTATTTTGCAATTGAAATATCAGCAAAATAAAGTATTTAATTATATATTTACCGATTTAAATATGCTATTGATTTGGATCTTATCCTCAAAGCATCAACTCTTAAAAAACTTTTTCAATATATTTTATTTGGTTGTGCTCGAAAAGCAATAAAATCAGAGTTTCCTTGGATGAAATATATGTATATACGGGAAACAATTAAAATTTTCTTTATTACCCCATACGCCATAATGCCCCAGTTTCCCCTAGTTATTTCTTATCAAGAAATCCACTTCTCAACTTATAATACTATAGTTTACATTAATATGAAATTTATTTTATGTCCTAAACTATGAAGCTCTTAAATGTATATGTAAAAGTAAATACTTATTTATTTACTTTTTTGTGTTCGTACAAAGTTTTATAATTCATAAACAAAATCACAACTGTCTATAGGATAAATCTTAGCATTAAAAATGAATTCATTAGATATATGTGATTAAAACCTTAAATATTTTACGAAAACATTTATAATATTTGATTGTTTTATATAAAATAATCAAACCATCTAATTTACATATTAACATGCTATATACCCAGATAAAACCTCATGCTAGTACTATATATTTCAAAGTGTGTTTCAGCTAAAAACGATTGCTGGGAGCAAAAGCAAAAAAAAAATAATAATAATAATAATAAATGAAACACTCTATTCAACATTACCTTACGTATACTTATTTATATATTTATATAAGGAGTAAATAGAAAAATCGATAAATTTTAAAAGTTTAGTACTAAATATTCATACATTAAAACGAGAAGAAGAAAAAGGAAAATAGTTTCCTAACAGTAATATCCATTAAAATTTTAAATACCTTATTTAGTTTATCCTCTTTTGCTCTTTTGATTTCTTGTATATTAAGTGAATAATTTTATCAAATCTTGTCGAATCAAAAAAAAAAAATATATATATATAATATATATATATATATATATATATATATATATATATATATATATATATATATATATAATATATATATATACCTATTATTTTATTTATTTTGTTCAATTTTATTTTTATGCATGAATATTGTTTTTTTTTATGGAAAATACTTTTACAAAAAATTGAAATGAATTCGTATTCATGTAATAAAATGTTTGTGTATCTTTGTATTCTATACTTTTTATTTCACATGTGTGCTTGCGCGTACGCAACTGTTCAGAACCAAATATCTTGGATACGTCGCCGAGATTGGCACATACTGTCGTCAGGTGCTCAACTTTATACAAATGATGAACGCTTTGCCATATTACATACACCTGGCTCAAATATGTGGACATTGCAGATAAAATTCGTGCAACGACGGGATCACGGCATGTATGAGTGTCAGGTGAGTTAAACAAAAATGTATTCAGGTTTGTTTTTCTTTTTAACTATTTTTTTTTTAAAGTTCTATTTTTGTTTAGCTCATATCTCCAGGGAAATTAGTTTATTTTTATGTACTATGTGTTTGTGTATGTATGTATGTATGCAGATATGTTTGTATATAAAATTGTCTGTTTATATATACTTATATATTTGTGCATACAATAAATATGCACAAAGTTTGCTTAAAATATACTGGTATAATTTTTATATTGTTCACCAAAATTTCTAAGGGTACATAAAAGAGTTCGACATTCCGTCTGTCATTTATTTATTTACTTCAGCTAGATATATTACAAATGCTTATTTTTATGAAAAAAGATACATAATGCGATAGTTAAAATACTAATACTAAAAGTTGTTGGAGTTTAACAAACGATGAAGCCTCGTTTTTATAATATTAGGTGAATCTGATAAGTCAACAAAATTGTATAACCAATTAATTTCTGAACAGATTTTATAAAACGGAAATAGCTAATGGATGGTAGTATCTCTACATCCGATTAGTAATGTAAACTTTAACCTTGTGTACAATTTCTATCTGATATCCCATAAGCTCTTAGATAAGTTACCAACAATTTTCTTTTATAGATATATCTCTCAGGAAAGCGTATAGCCTTTCCCCAAAAATGTTAAAATATATCCAAAATTTCCAGTTTTATTGTAACATGCAGGTTACAGATTTGAACTCACAAGCCGCGTTACCAGTTTTTCATACTTCCTGGCAACATTGCTCACAAGGCACAAAACTAAAAGAATGCATAATTTTGGCGTAGATTTTAGTTCACAATTGTCATTGTTGTTTAAAGTTCAAAAACTTAGAAAAAGTGTTTGAAATTATATTTTTTACGTTTTTTACTTTAAGATCTCACTTTATTAAAATGCGTTTTGGCTTATGTTTGTAACACCCAAAAATATTGGTATAAGACCCTTTATGTGTACATAAGCTATATTGAAATTGATCCATATCGGTCCATTTTTCCATCTAATCTCCACATAAATGTTCTCCCATAATAACGGTTTAACAATCAAAAATTCCATAAATATAGAAATTGAGCACAAATAAGTTTTATATAAGGATAAATCTTTATGCCAAATTTCACGGAAACCGTATAAACCTTTCTTATTATTTAGTAAAAATAAGTTTTATATAAATAGAATTTACAGCAGTAAATTTTATAAGGATGTGTCCGTAATTAACCACAGCTCCCATATAAGACCTACTTTCTGGAACCACCCTAAAGTAAATAAATCCCATATAAATATTAGTAGCAACGTAATATGTTCTATAGAAATACATACATTTAACTTAATACAAGTATCGGTCCATAATTGGCCACAGGTCCCATGTAGGACCCCTACACGAATTTTAACGCACTTTCACCATAACAAAATCTAAAGTCTTAAAAAAAAATCGGGTTTTCGCTAGCCAGGAGGTGAAAAAAGAGGCTAAATTGTACTTTAAAAAAGGCCATCCCCTAAAAGTAAGGCTATTTTTTTTTTATTTATTTAAAAACTTTTTTTTCTCATTGATTTTTGATATTTTTTAAATTATTAAAGATACTGATTAATAATTTTCAAATTTTTCGCTTTTATAGGATTTTTTTTAATTATATTAATTTTTATATTATTTTATTTTCTATGGTTAATGATGTATTAAAAAACAATTATAATAAATAATTAAAGAAGTAAGTACATATAATGAGTTAAGCTATATTTTGGATAATTAAGCGCCGCAGGCAAAAATTTTTGTAACATATAAATAATGTTGGTTTTTTTTTTCCTATTCTATAAAAATAAAATTAGTAAAAACAAATCAGAAATGTACTTCTTCATTGAAATACTAAAATGTTAGCCTTTTGAAGACAATTTTAAGAATCAAAACAGGCTACAAAAAAGCTAGAAGCTAAAACCAAAAAGGCTAAACTAACAACACTGTTCGCAAGAAACATTCGCAGTTTTATATGGAGTAGCATGGATTACAGCGAGATGTTAGTTTTTTGTTATATAACACTACAATATATAAGACGCACTCAATATTTATTTAATGTAAAAATTTTATAGACTTTTTTGAAAATTATGCAATAATTTAATATTTTGTTGCATTATTTTATATAGGAAGCAAGGATTTTGACAGATCATACATACATTGATATGAGAGTAGCGATGAATATAATTCATTTAGATTATAAGTTTATTAGAAAAGTCATTATATGCCAAAATTAGTATTATTTAAAACTACTAATAATGCTCAAACACAAAACCCGAGGCACACCAAAATATTGTGGAAATAGGCGATTTTATGGACTAATAAAAATTATTTGACTTAAAAAAATATGTCAATATTAAAACGAATTTATCTGTAATACTCATGAATAAATATATTTTCCATAATTTGTGAACAACTAATTCAGATGCAAATTAAATTTTTCTCAGAATTAAAAAAAATCGGGAAAATAGAAAAAAAAGTTATTTTTAAAATTTTGGTGGGAAATCCTGAAACTCCCGTTAGTTTTTTCCAAATGTTAATTTTCCGAATGTGGAAATGGTTTTTTAGCACAAAAACCCAGTTTTTAAAAGTATTTTATTGCAAGAAACATATGTACGAGCACTTAAGTTTAACATTTAGAAATAATTTTTTAACTGAGTAATATTCATAACAGGATAAAGTCTGCTTTATAGGTGCTCTGTAACTTTAAACAAATAATTAAGTAATATTAATTTTGAATAAAATAATCTTTTTTTTATTTAAATTTTTTTCCGGATATTTACCTTGCTAAATTATGTGCCCGATTCTTGGCAGAGTTTCTTATAAGGGAGTTATTATTAATTATGGAATATAAGTTTTAAGATCATATTCCGATTTTAATCTATTTCATCGAATTAACTTCAGTTATAAGACATTTGACTAGTCCCGAGAAACGGGTTTTTTTTGAGATTCTGATGTAGGAAAACCACTCAAAGGATGCTAATTGATAAGCTGAATACACGAAGGTTTTGCAACAAAAATTACAGATTTATGAAAAATTAAATTTTTTGACACCCATTTCGAAAGAAAAATTAACAAATTTTTTACTAAAATGTACTGTTTTCATCAGGACACTGTACCATACATGTATACCTCGTTATTTAAAATATTTGTATAATAAATATCTCGTGATAATACACATATTTTTCTATACTTATTCAAGAGATTAAACATTGTTTACAAAGCAGATAACTAGAAAAATTAAAAATACACTATACCTAGTAATAGTGATGGTGTATGTGCTTTCGTAGAAAAAAGTAATTTTTTATGGGAATAAAATATTTAAAGCTGCCACAGAAAATAAACAAACTGCCAACTAAATAAAATGAACAGGCGAGCTAAGCTGGACATTGACAAAATAATAAAAAAATGATACTTAAGCAGTTACAACATACATGAACAAAGATTCTTTAAAAATTATTCCAAGTATTAGGGTATTTCTAATAAATATAGTAATATAGTACGTCTAGTAATATAGTACGTATAGTAATATAGTACTTTTAGCGTAAAGATGTATTTATGTTAAGAAATAGTGTAGCAATTTTAGGTACTATTTCGTATATTTCATATCATCAAGACAAATATATATCATAAAGGAGAAAAGTCAAAAATAATATATTTTCATATATTTCAATGAACAATTAGATATGAATTATTTTGGTAATTTCAAAATTAATAGATATCTTTAAAAATGAATGAAGGAATAATGTTAAAACTTTCACATATTCGAATAAGTATAGGAAATTAGTTAAAAAATTTACAAAGTTAATCATATGTTATTGAATGAACAAAACTCAACATAAACATATTATTACGCTTTTTGCCTTTCAAAAACGTTTGTTTACTCCCTTCAAATAGACTCGTAAATTCGTTTATTACAAATAATAATAAATCAATTTAATTTGTCTTTAAATTTAAATACACCTCTTTGCTTCACGCCTTAAAATACACACGTTATATTACATACAATGGCAAATTCACGACTCAAAGCTAAATTTACTACTGAACGTACAATAGGCTTATATACTGTGCCTCGACTAAAAAATAATGTTCTACAATCTTGCAGTAATGTCATGATATCAACTATGTTTTTCACTAATACATAAACAATCATTATAAAAGCTTTTATAACGCAAGACACATATACAATCAAATACGACAGCCCAGCAGTTTTTTCGGTGTCAATTGACCCGCTTTTAGAAAATAAAGTTCATTCGAGTCTACTCACCTAGCACTTCTTTCTTACAATTTTTTAACGATCGTTAACTACCGTCTGTAAGCATGGAGGTGGCAATTGACACTTTACTGACCCTATGGTAAGCGTGAAGAAGTCGAAGAGAAGCTAAGAAAAAATGTTTACTAACTCATAGCAACCAATAAAATCATTGTGTGTGAACAAAAGTGGCACTTCGTAGCCGATTTGGTATTTGTGTGTGCAAGAATGTGACACCACGTTATAATGAGTAGTCACGTAGTTAAAAAAGCAACTAGTGATGCCCTAATGTAAACAGTCAAGTAACTAGTTAAGGACAGCAACCTGAGTTTATAGTAGAAGTTGCTCACCAACACATAAACAAGTTAACGTAAAGTTTTCTTTATCATTATAATAAGCAGAACTCTTTTAGCTAGTTAGGGTAAATTACTATAAAGCTCTTTCATTTAAATTCAAATAACTGGAAACATCTAATACGTTAAAAACTAGAAAGTTTTAAAATCATTGTTTATTTCGAATTAATGATTGACATCTTAGCCATCGCCCTAATGTTACCTCTGTGTAAAAATTTTATAAGTACATTTACAAAATACAAAAACACACTAAATACATTTTTACCGTTATACATACCATCATATACATATATCGTCACCTAAAATACAAATGCTCCTATTATTCAATTAGTCATACTGTATGAAATACAGTTGTATGTGCTTTATATAATAATTAGCTTATCCCTTTTGATGCGATAACTAACATTTACTTTATACGGCCGCTACAACTCTCCTTCGACCTTCGACGGTCCGCCCTATTCGAAATTTGATATGAAAATTATGTTTAAAAATTTTTTAGACTTTCACTGAAATACTCATTTAGATATACGACAATCACTAATTGCTTTGTATGGGAGCTACCATTCGCCCAGGACCTATCCTTCCTATTTTAATTTCATTAATGCAATATAATAAACAAGTAAGAAAGTTATAGTCTAACAAACTCACTGATTTTTATGAATTACATCTACGTATGCATAAAATAATATTTATACTAACTTTAATGCACTTTGGAGTGAGTCCCGGAAATGAGACTTATATAGAACCTATAGTAAATTATAAATTATACGAGTAGTAATACAATTTCTCAGTTTGCTTTCTACTTATACAAAAGTTGTTTGTGTCAAATGTAAGCATAATACTAACATTTATATGGAACAATTCATGTTTAAGATGATTTTCTGAAAAGATATTTACAGTTATGAACCGATCTTTATTTAACTTAATATATAGACTTTTATAAGACTTATAGAGGGCGTACAATTTTTGCATATGATCAAGATACTGCACAGCCTATAACATCCTCCATTTTAAGCACTATCAGTGGGTCAAATTTCATGTAAATCGCTTCATCAATAAAGTGCTAAATTAAAAAAATTAAGCAGGCTTAAAATGTGGGCGTGACATCCAAACGAGATTTAACACGGCCTATATCATCTTTCGGCATTGATACCATCTGTGTGTTAAATCTCTTGAAATTCGGTTCAGCAGTTTAGACGTGATTTATACGAAAACAAACAAACTGAAACCTCTCTTTTATGTATTATGGTTAAAACTTTTTTGAAATTTTTTCAAATATCCAAAATACCACAGCAAGGTCTTGTAGAGCATGGAAAATTATAAAGAAATACGATATAATTTTTTTTTTATAATAATATGTTTAGGTATCGACAAATTTATTCAAAGTTTAAACGTAGTACATAAGTTTTACCATTTAAAGATTTACAACTTTATATGAAATTTAAAAAAAAAAAAAAAAAAATATTTAAAAAATGTTCAAAGGCATTTTAGAAATCACATTCGGTGCGTGAAGTCTTTTGTCCAAATCGACTAAAATTTTCGGATCTTATTATAAGGGCAATATTGAGTATAAAGTGGTGCCATAGTATTTTGAGGTCCATAAAAAAATTATAACCCTAATATGAATACATTAGATATATTATTTTGTTTATATAAAAAAATTAAAATATTCATATATCTTTGGACTTTATACAAAATAACTTAATTCGAAAGTTCTTCAGAAGATATACACCTTCGATCTATGAATAGTACAAGCACGCTTATTAGAGTAAACATTGTACCTTTAAAATTTAGCTTTTGTGATTAAAAACCATTAAAGAACAACATAAACAAAATATTCTTGCTTTTTACTTATTATCAACCTTACCCCAAAATCTCTGGATTTGCTTTATACTAATTTTTGTTAGGTGTCCTTTTGGAAATATGAAACAAATTGTATGATACCCAGAAAAAAAACTATTAAAGCGAAAAAGTATTACCTCCTATTTGAAATAAAAAAAAAAAACAGCAAAAAAAGAAAATTTTTTAAAAAGTTTCAATTTCAAAATATTATAATTTTTAATCGGAACTATACATTCACATAATTCTTACCTCAGTATTATTTAGAATTTTATACAAAATCCAGAAAATATTTTAGAAAAATATTAGGGCTCAAATTGAGCCCGTGAAGTTAAAAAAAAACTATAAAGAATATGCACAAAAAAGAGTCAATATTTTGCTTCGGTCTACATAGCTCTTAAACTAAAAGAGATTTACCATACGTGTAATCATATTTTTTATACAGATTTACAAAGAATATTTGTGTGTAAAAATTTTTTACAATCAAATTTTAATAGAAATATTGGCAATTTTTTAAAAGAATTAGAAAACCCTAAACCTGCTAGGAATTTATGCTCCTCCAAGCCAAGTCGAAAGCACATTAGTTCTGGCAATGTGAAATTTTATTTTCTGTAACGGTTCAAAAGTTATAGAATTATTTCCAAAAAAAAAAAACATTTGGGACAACTGTGCAGTGATTCAAAATCGAATGTCCAGTGCATGCTGTTAACAAAAATTTTGTGTTTTGTTTCGAAAAGTTTCGTCTTTTGTGTATCAAAAAATTCGTAATTTTGAGCTTGTATGCAGGAAAACTTTAAAAATAAGCTGAATATGACGAATTTTTTGAGACCTCGATTTTTTTTTTTTTGTTTTTTTTTTGAAAAGTGTACCTCACCGATTATATTTAATCGCTGGTAGGAAACCGAAGACGAGTTTTAATTTTTTTTTTTTTTTTTTTTTTTTTTTGATATTTTTACAGTATTCAGTTAATTAAAGCGCAACGTTCAAGGTTTCCCAGGGCACTCAGCTGTCGAATAAATGTTAAAAAAAATTAGTATATGTTTTAAAAATATATAAGTACTTTAGGTTTTTTCAACACCTATTTTGCATATCTCAAATGCCTGAAATACTCGCATAAACTTCCAGCGACCATTAGCATTTTCAGTAACGCTATTAAATTCATTCGTACATACATTTGTATCTACATAAAAATAAGAATGTACTTATATCTTTAGATACGTGTTTATGTGGTTGACCAAAATAATATGTGTACAAAGCAAATATTTTACTGTGTATTGAATTACAAATGCACTTGGTTGTTGTACTCACTTAGTGGTCTACTTGCAATTTCTAACAAGTTGAATTGCAGAACAACATTCTTGGTGATATTATCTCAAGTTTTCTTCGTCATCCGTTCCCCTTTTATTATTTACGAAGAAAAATTTGTACTGTCATGCATAAGTACTTCCACGAAAAGGTC